>OY776281.1:47655301-47687801 GCA_963675445.1 Linnaemya vulpina | reverse complement strand
TTGGCAACACTGCCAATTAATCTATAGTTGTCAAAATGTTACAACCCTGGTCAACACTATATAGATAATATTCAAATTAACGGAAATGGAATACTCCAGAATATACAAGATCATTCAAGGCTGTGCCAATAAGAGTAAACCACAACAACAACAAACCTAGCAACATAAATGCTAAGAGATGTTATTCTTAATGATCTTGTATGCAAGTATTCGCTGCTAATAAAGCTAAACAGATCCACAAGTATATACAGCCATATACACGTCGAAGAAACAAAACCACACACTCATCCATACAACCACTCATAGTTACCATAGGCAAAACACACAGAACACTCATACATTCAACCACACATAGTTACCATAAGCAAACCAAACAAGCCAGCATTGTCATGTATACAAACACACACATGCCAAGTAAAATACAACCACCATACCCAGAACTTTCGCGAGGTTACCAGACGACGTCATTTTTGCTATATAAAGGCGCTGCCAGAGCTCAGAGAGTCAGTGTGATTTCAAATACAGACGTGTTAACGTCGCTGAGGGTTGAGTAGTACAAATACTCGTGTAAATAAAGTGTTGCCGCATTATATTTCTAAAATTAATTTGTCCGTGTTTTAATTTGATGCAATAAAACGAATCCTTGAAGGATAAGTAATAAAACCGTTTTTACGAAAAGGTCTAAAAACGTAACAATTGGTGTCAGAAGTGGGATTGCAAAAATAATTAAAAGGACATTGCAATTTAAGAAAGGAAAAAAGGACATTAAAAAAAAAAGAATAAAATTTAAATAAATAATCATGAAATTTGATGAGTTAAAAGTTGAACAGCTGAAAAAGGAGCTCAGTAAGCTGGAATTGCCAACTGCAGGTAATAAGGCTGAACTGCAGAAGAGGCTGATAGATGAGTTTAAGAGCAGGTATGCCCTCCTGCCACGACCAGCAGCATGGACATAAATTCAATGTTCGCTGCTATGATGATCCAGATAAAAGGAATCAGTGATGCACAAAGTGAATTAAAACAAAACTCTCAGCAGATGCAGGAAAAGCTTGTAGCCGACACTCAGCAGATGCAGGACAAGCTTGTAGCCGAAACTCAGCAGATGCAGGACAAGCTTGTTGCCGAAATAACTGAAATAAAACAGAACTCTCAGCAGATACAGGAGTCAAATAAGGCCACGAACGATATCCTGGTAGAGGTTTCTGAAGCCATCAACAGGAGGATGGATTCTATTGAGAATAAATTCTCAGAGCTGGCGGATAGAGTCCAACATCTAGAATGCGGTGGCCTGGAACAGCATGCAAAGGAGTTCGAAGAGAAATTGCATGCTCTAGAGGACAAAGTGCATTACCTGAAGTGTAGTGGCGGGCCAGTACGAGCAGTTGCGGAGGTTTCTGCGCGGACAAAAGCGCCATGCTTCGACGGCAGCGTACCATTAGGCATCTTCAAATTCCAGTTTGAGACGGTGGCTAGCAGAAATGAATGGGATGCTGAAGAAAAGGCCATAGAGTTGATCTTGTCCTTAAAGGGTACAGCCGCAGAGGTACTTGAGACTGTGCCAGTAAGCTGCAGAAACAACTATAATGAAATAATGGCAGCATTGCAACGCAAGTATGGTGGTGAGCACAAGCGCGATTTATACAGAATGGAATTGCGATGTAGAGTTCAGAAGCCTAACGAATCTCTACAAGATTTCGCAACGGAAATCGAGCGTCAAGTGCAGCTCACATATCCAGGCGAGAGTCACCCGTTCCTGGACCATTTTAAAACTGAGGCTTTCGTTAACGGCATTCGTGACTCTGATGTTAAACTGGCGGTGTGCGCTACGCAGAAATCCACTTTCGCTGAAACTGTGTCATTTGCGCTGGCTCAAGAGACTGCCAGGATGGTTTTCAAGCCACAGACATGTAAAGTGCGGAATGTGGAGGTTTTGTCTGAGGAGGATAACAACCTAGTGGCTAGCGTTAAGGAGGCGATGCGACAACTGCTGGCAGAGAAGGCTATCAAAGATAAGCCTAAGTGCTTTAACTGCGGAAAGATCGGTCATTTTCAGCGCACCTGCAAAGCATCAAGGAAGACAGGTAAAGTGCAGAATGTGGAGGTTTTGTCTGAGGAAGATAACAACCTAATTGCCAGCTTTAAGGAGGCAATGCGACAACTGCTGGCAGAAAGTGATATCAAAGAAAAGCATAAGTGCTTCAACTGCGGAAGGATCGGTCATTTTCAGCACAGCTGCAAAGCATCAAGGAAGAGAGGTAGATCTGTTTTGCCACCAAGAAAGAGCATTGAGCATAGAAGAGGCACAAAGCATAACAATGCAGATGCTCTTTCAAGAAGACCCTGCTGTTTAGAGTCTAAACATTGTGTTAGAACTGAGCAAAAGGAAGGCGTTGTGGATGTTCGGCTAATTCACATCGGCCCTGATGAAGACTGGCCAGCGGCACAGAGGGACGACAGCATGCTAAGGAAAATTATAGCGGCCAAAGAAGAGGACAGACGACCATCCCGGAATGAAATTTCGGCTGAAAGCCCACTCGCCAAATCTTATTGGGCTCAGTGGAATAGCCTTAAGGTAATAAAAGGGTGTTTATACCGCGTATGGGAAAGTGTAGATGGCAAAACAACTTCAAATTTAATAGTTGTGCCCTACTCCAAGATAAGTAAAGTTTTACAGGAGTTTCATAATGGACCCAGTGGCGGTCATCTTGGAGTAACAAAAACACTTGAGAAACTGAAGCAGCGTTTTTATTGGGTTGGACGTCGACAAGCCGTAGCCGACTGGATAGCAAACTGCCCACAGTGCAAAGCAGCCAAAGGCCCAGTAAGAGGAAGCCGGGGACAGCTACAACAGTACAACTCAGGAGCTATTACGTCGCAAGAGAAAGACGACTTAAACGAACTGCATGAGTTCGCGCGTAATCGAATCCAGATGGGCAGCGACAAGATGAAGGCTAGGTATGACCGCGCAGCAAACTCTGAGGGATTTATGGAAGGACAATTGGTTTTACTGTATAACCCACAACGGAAGAAAGGATTGTCCCCAAAATTACAGACTCACTGGGATGGCCCGTATAAAGTGATTAAGAGAGTGAATGACGTTGTATACCGGGTACAGAAGCACAATAGCCCAAGGTCGAAAATGAAGATAGTACATCTCGAACGATTGGCGCACTATGGAAGAGGTGATTGTATGCCTATTCGGGTCGAACAGGCTTAAGTGGGCGGCAGTGTTACAAAGATTAGAAATAGATTTAAAATAAAACGACAGTGTGGCTAAATGTACTTGGCAGCACTGCCAATTAATCTATAGTTGTCAAAATATTACAACCCTGGTCAACACTATATAGATAATATTCAAATTAACGGAAATGGAATACTCCAGAATATACAAGATCATTCAAGGCTGTGCCAATAAGAGTAAACCACAACAACAACAAACCTAGCAACATAAATGCTAAGAGATGTTATTCTTAATGATCTTGTATGCAAGTATTCGCTGCTAATAAAGCTAAACAGATCCACAAGTATACACAGCCATATACACGTAGAAGAAACAAAACCACACACTCATCCATACAACCACTCATAGTTACCATAGGCAAAACACACAGAACACTCATACATTCAACCACACATAGTTACCATAAGCAAACCAAACAAGCCAGCATTGTCATGTATACAAGCACACACATGCCAAGTAAAATACAACCACCATACCCAGAACTTTCGCGAGGTTACCAGACGACGTCATTTTTGCTATATAAAGGCGCTGCCAGAGCTCAGAGAGTCAGTGTGATTTCAAATACAGACGTGTTAACATCGCTGAGGGTTGAGCAGTACAAATACTCGTGTAAATAAAGTTGATAAATAAAGTGTTGCCGCATTATATTTCTAAAATTAATTTGTCCGTGTTTTAATTTGATGCAATAAAACGAATCCTTTAAGGATAAGTAATAAAACCGTTTTTACGAAAAGGTCTAAAAACGTAACAATATATATATATATATATATATATATATATATATATATATATACATATATACATATATATATATATATATATATATATATATACACATATACACATAGATATACATATACACACACATACACATACATACACATATATATACATACATACAAAAAGGGGAAGACCCCTTTGTTGATTCCTATGGGATCATAGCAGATATAGTAATGGCGGAATTATTAGACAAATCAATTCAAAAACTTAATATAAAACCTAAAATAGTGACAAAATATGTAGATGATTTATTTTGCATTATTCATACATCGGAGATAGATAATATGTTATCAGCAGGGCAAGTTTAAATATGCACAAAACTAAAGAAAAAAGCAAGCAAAAAAGCGCAAAATAAACACAAAATAAGCCCAAGAATAAGCAAAAAAAGCTCAAATAAGCTTCCAAAAATTAAACAATGTAACCAGTTTTAATTTATTTTACTGAAATAATTTTTGATTACAAAGCACAATCATATGTTTTTTTAGATTTTTAAAAAGGAAAGATCTTCGATTATCGCATAAAACTGTAGAATATATTGAAAAAATTCTTTCTACATCATTGGATGTAGTAGGAGCGAACTTAAACAACAATAATTCGCTTGGAGATAGCGAATCAATGTATTCATCAGCTTCGCTTTTGTTTAGATAAATATTATTTTTAATTTTAATTAATGTTTGAATTCCAACGTTTCGATTCATAAGTTTATTGAACTTTTCAAAAAATATTTTATTTTCAAGATTTTTCATCTTTTCTTCCACTTCTTCTATGATGGACAAGCTTTCTTTCTAGTTTGATTATACTTCGGCAAATACATTCGAAATTACATTTTATGTACGCAAGATCAGATTTTAAAGATTCATTTTTAAATAGAGTTTTTGCTTTACATATTGATTCCGCATCACCATCGGAAAGTGCATTTAACACATTGTAAATTTCTGTATAGTTGTCACAATAATAAATAGCAGCTTTGAGCCAAGTACCCCATCTAGTTATACAAGGAGCGGGGGGTCGGTTATATTTGGATACATATCGTGCAATAAACCAATCCGAGATGGTGCCTAGAGATTCATGATTGAATTAAAATTGTTTTAAGCATATTAAAAATATACATATGTATATAAGTATAGCATACATATATACATATGTACATATATACCACACATAGTATGTATGTATGTATTACATACCTTAAGAAAAACAGCTTTGCAATTTGCAATAAGGGAGTTTACATCTACGAAGTGCAAGCGTATGAAATCTGCAACTCTATGCAGTCCATGTGATAGGCACGTAACGTGAAGCATCTGCGGGTATAAAATTTTTAATGATTTCATTGTAGAAACCATATACGGTGCCGCGTCAGTAACAACCAACATAACGTTTTTATATTCAATACCTGTTTAAATAAAAAATATTTTTAAACTAGAACCTGATCATGAAATTTGAACTGTATAAATACATACCATTGGGTCATAATAATTGCAAGCTATCTGTAAAAAAGCTGCCATAGAGCTATTGTTAGCTCTTTCGACGTGTGCCAAATTAAGAAGATAAGACTTTTCTTTTTCTGTTTCATCCAATATGCCAAAAACAAACTTTGCAACCAGGCGTTTTTGACTATCAGTTGTTTCATCCCAGATTTTTTTATTAAAAGCTTTCGATTGCAGTTTCTTATTATACTTTTCATAAAGTGTGGGTACATATTTATTTCGTAGAACTGTCTCAGATGGTACAGAATGTTTTGTATACTTTTCCAAGAAAAATTTAACGTCTGAATTATTTATTTTATGTAATGGAATATTTGCTGCCAAAAATGTTTGGCATAATTCCATGCTAAATTGGTTTATACTCGGGTCACTTGAGTAACTTGTCAACAATGATTGTGAAGGAGTTGTTTGAATTTTTTCATCGAACTTTTTGTGTTTAGCCGTTCCTAAATGCTGCTGAACGTTATATACTTTGCATCCAGAAATTGTACAATTGCGAAGCACACAAAAAAGAATTGAACTATCAGCCTTAAACACTCCTGGATATTCTCTTACAATACGAGCATTAAATTCTTTTTTAGTTTCCTTAGGCATTTTTGGTTACACAGAAAATTGTTCACAGTTTAAATAAATTACAATAGTTAACCAGAAACTAACTGCTTTTTTCAGAAGCACAACTACACATTAACAAATGCTAGCAATGTCAAGAGTTAAAGAATAGAAAATTGCATATGTGAGAAAAGGACTAACACACTTTTGCTTTTTATTTGCAACAGAAAGACTCAAAAATTATTTTCAAGGGCTGCCAAATTGCATTATAAGCAAATTCAAGCAGAGTGTATAAAATAAAGCAATTTTGCAAAAAAAGGTACAAAATAAGCGAAATCAAGCTTTTCCAGCAAAATGCTTGAAAAACTTGCCCTGGTTATCAGCATTGAATAATTTTAATTCGAACTTTAAATTTACTGCTGAAAAGGAAAAGGACTTGAGACTTCCTTATTTAGATACTTTAGTTATTAGGAGAGGTAATAAATTAATAATAGATTGGTTCCAGAAACCTACTGCTTCGGGAAGAATGATTAATTTCTATTCAAAACATAGTAGACACATTATTTTAAACACAGCTAAAAATTTTATAGAAAGGGTTCTAAATATAAGTGACAAACTATTTCACTATAGCAATAAAAAGAAGGTTATAAATATATTAGAAAATAACCATTTTCCTAATCATATTATAAATAAATTAATATCTTAATATAGAAATAGAAGAACAGAAAATACTAATATTAATACAGAACAAAAATTATTTAAATCTTTAACATACATACCAGGAATATCAGAAAGGTTGACAAAATCTAAAATTTACGATACAGGTAAATATAGAATAGCTCATAGAACGCACAATACATTAAACAGGCTATTTAGTAAAAATAAAGATAAAAATTGAAAAATGGGATAGATCAAATTTAGTATATAAAATACCATGCAAGGGTAATGATATAGAGAATTGTAATAAAGTGTACATAGGTACGACCAAGAATAAATTAAAGACTAGGATAGCAGGTCACAAATCAGATCAAAAATATAGGGATATAAATTCACAAAAAACAGCTTTATCTTCCCATTGTTCTAAAGCATATCATTTTCCAGATTTTGAAAATGTTTCAATATTAAATACAGAAATAACTACAAACTTCGATTAATGTTAGAAATGTTAGAAATAATAAACATACCTTCATCACACAGAATAAATTTTAAAATATATACAGAAAAATTAGCACAGAATTATAGACATTTAGTTAGTAAGAATTGCAGATTTACATAATATAATTGTTAATATTAACTATTATTTGCTAGGGATAATTTATTGTATTATTGTTATTATATATTAATTTATACTAATTGTTAAAATTATTGCCTATGTGTATATAGGTGTATATACATGTATATGTGTGTGGATGTATATGTAGTTATATGTGTACATGTATTTGTATGTGTGTGTATATGTATGTATGTTTATGTATGTATATATGTATGTATGTATGTATGTATATATGTATGTATGTATGCATGTATGTATGTATGTATGTATATGTATGTATATGTGTGTATATTGTTACGTTTTTAGACCTTTTCGTAAAAACGGTTTTATTACTTATCCTTCAAGGATTCGTTTTATTGCATCAAATTAAAACACGGACAAATTAATTTAAGAAATTTAATGCGGCAACACTTTATTTATTACTTAACACGAGTATTTGTACTACTCAACCCTCAGCGATGTTAACACGTCTATATTTGAAATCACACTGATCGTTGTTGAGCTCTGGCAGCGCCTTTATATAGCAAAAATGACGTCGTCTGGTAACCTCGCGAAAGTTCTGGGTATGGAGGTTGTTTTTTACTTGAAATATGTGTGTTTCTATACATGACAATGCTGACTTGTTTGGTTTGCTTATGGTAACTATGTGTGGTTGAATGTATGAGTGCTCTGTGTGTTTTGCCTTTGGTAACTATGAGTGGTTGTATGAATGAGTGTGTGGTTTTTTTCTTCTACGTGTATATGGCTGTGTATACTTGTGACTCTATTTAGCTTTATTAGCAGCGAATACTTGCATACAAGATCATTAAGAATAACATCTCTTAGCATTTATGTTGCTATGTTTGTTGTTGTTGTGGTTTACTCTTATTGGCACAGCCTTGAATGATCTTGTATATTCTGGAGTATTCCATTTCCGCTAATTTGAATATTATCTATATAGTGTTTGTAACATTTTGACAACTATAGATAAAATTGTCAGTGCTGCCAAGTACATATAGCCACATTGTCGTTTTATTTAAATCTATTTCTAATCTTTGTAACAATATATATATATATATATATATATATATATATGTATATATATATATATATATATATGTATATGTATATATATATATATATATATATATATATAAAAATGTATATATATATATATATATATATATATATATGTATATGTATGTGTATGTATATGTATATGTATGTATGTATATGTGTATGTATATGTATATGTATGTATGTATATGTGTATGTGTATATGTGTATGTATGTATGTATATGTGTATATATATGTACATATATATGTATGTATATGTGTGTATGTATGTGTGTATATATATATATATGTATATATGTGTGTGTATATGTATGTATGTATGTATATATATGTGTATGTATGTGTATATGTATATCTATGTGTATATGTGTATATATATATATATATATATATATATATATATATATATGTATATATGTATATATATATATATATATATATATATATATATATTTATATATATATCTGTTATAAAAATGTTCGTTATAATTTGTTAATGTTGAAAAATTTTGTTTTACTATAAAGTGTTAATGTTGAAAAAATTTTTTATGTGGTATTGAATTTGAAAAACAAATATTGTGAATAGTTTTTTATGTCATGTTTCAAAACCATTTGTCTATAAAATTTTAATAATTTTTATTTCCTGAAGATGTTGACAAGCTGTTAACGAAATATCGAATAAAAATTAGACCAAATATAATTTGATAAAAAACCACCATAAGCTTGATTAATATTATAATATATATATATATATATATATATATATATATATATATATATGTATTCAAATAAGAGCAGCACTCAGGTGATGACCTCTACACATACAGTGCATTGTGACCGAAATAGAAAGGAGGGAATAGTTTAAGAGGACAGATGTATACAGTGCCTCGTTCCTGTAATGAGATGATGTGAGAAATTCTCGTTAATCCCCTTATTGGTTAATATTTTTCGTTCTATGTTGCTGGTGGTTAGAAACTTTTTCATATATTTGTAACAAGGAATGACGCTTATGCGGACCATCCTTTTTTTTCTATAACGAATACACCAATATATAACTATTCCATTCCTGCTTTGACTACTATAAATATAAGTATTTTTACAGATATTTGTAATATATATTATAATGAATTTACACCAAGGTTAGAAAATCTTGCCGATGCAAATATGTACTATCAAAATGCAATACCAGCAACTGACAACGAAATTAAAGAAATAATTATGCCCTCATTCGTTTCGGTTTCCAAGCTTGGTTTACACTTATAAACAAGTGCATATTCTTGCCTTAAAAATAATACAATTTTATATCGGGTTAAATGTAATTTAAAATTTGCTATTATAAAGCTTTCGGGGATGACAACTTCAAAATTGGCGATAAGCCCTGCCACATAAACATATAGTAGTGATGCCAACCCTTGGATCATCACCGTGTCGATATAAAAATACGGTAAAATGGAGTAAAAATATTAATTTATAAATATATTAATAGAACAAAAATATATAAAAAATCTCCCACAGTTATTATTTTAGATCCATTCATTTTGTATTTAAGTAAAGTGAATATAACGGCAACACTGGTACACAATTTATTTTAAAAAATAAATTCTACGAAGCCTTTGACATATAAATCGTAGTTTTATGTCAGGTATCGACTTCATATTTAAACTTTCATATATGTACGTATGTATAGATGTTTATATATGATAGTGTTGACGAGCAAATTTTCAAAAATATCCCCAGTAGATCCTAAATGTGCATCGAGATAAGATGAAAATCCCCAAAAATATAAGTCTTATTTCAAGGGTATTTTAGTATATATTATGTACATATGTAGTATTTTTATTGCACATACATAAAATAAAGAAGTATATTAAAAATTGTAATTTCTGGTAAGGATTCTTTCCTTTACTAAACCGTGTATAGTAGCAATTACTCGTTTAATACTATGGGAACACCAACTACTATTTTCCTTTATTATAACTTTTATATAAGATGACCACTTGTAGTAAATATTATACGCATTTTACTAACAGAATCAGTTATTTCTATCATTGCATTTGCGCCACCTACACCTTTTACCAGCAAATTCATATATTACAGCCTTGCTATATATTCGAAGAATTGGTAAAGTTTCTGATAAAATAAAATATATATCACATAAAAAATTTTACAATATAGCAATATCTAAGAGTATCTAGATACTAAATAATACAAGTAAAAGTGCTATAATCGGCTGTGCTAAATCTTTTATACCATTCACCAACGTACGTCTGGCGTTACATATGGCTTGGGAAAACCGATTTTACGTACAGACAGACGGACATCGCTCAATCGTCATCGCTATTCATAAGAATCCAGAACATATATACCTTATGGGGTCCCATATTAATATCGAAGAAATTACTCACGGAATGACCCATCTATATATACACTTTCACTTTTTTGTGCATATAAAGAATCAAGCAACTCTAAAATTTCCTCACGAAACTATTTTTCTCCTTAAATTTCCCTCTTACTCATATTTGCTTTCTAAAATTCCTCCCACGTTTAGGGTGAAAATCCCTAACTTGGCAACACTGAATTCCATGACCAGTTTAAATACAAATTCCTTTTTTCACTATACACCTAACTAACTTACGTTATTAGCCCCGTTCACAATCTCGAGCAAGTAGTCTAGCATCGTAGCATGAGCAAATTGGTATAGCATATTTTTGCCATACACTAACAAAATATACACAAACGCACATGCTACTATTGTGCAAATATGTTTTGATAAAATCCAAAGTTTTTATTTCTATATCATGAAGCTTTATAAAATTCTACAAACAACCTACAACAAAAGTATCAACAGAAATATTAGAAAGTATTCCAATACCACAAAATTAGGATCTAAACTAAAGACGTCCTTAACTTTTCTTATTAAATGCAGAAAAATGGGATTAATGCTGAATTTCTTGACTAAGGTAACAAATTTTCAAGAATTATTTAATTATAATAAATATGTACCTCTTGACACACAAACTAAAATTAAAACCCTTATTGGAAAACATAAAAGGAATTTTCATGTAAAGATTTTAAATTTAATAATAAAATTAAAGCATGAGGAAATAACAGCCATTGACAATGATTTAGAAGAACGTATCGCATATCTGAAAGAAAATATGTCTGAAGATCATTTTACATTACTATGAAAAAGTGAAGATATTCTATCTAAAAATATAAAAAAGTAAGATCACCAAAGCAAAAATCAAGAAATTTAACGCATTGAAAAGAATCTATGAGAATAAAACATTTATTAATTACAACAAAAGCTGGTTCATAAATAAAACAAACACAGAAATTCCTGAAAGCTCCAAAAAATTATTGTCTTAAGGTCCAAAATTCGCTCATCCAATTACAAAACAACAATTTGCAATATTTAAATGCATTGCAGACGGAGAAGATATCATACAAACAAACAAACAAAGAGAAAGGAAAACAAGAGATTGCCAGAACAAAACTTGTAATGACGATGGATAATTACCTAAATAAATGATCATTAACAACAGATGAAAAATCTATCGTCCGCACAGTGGAACAAACACAAAAATTTTTTAAAAGAAATAACATTTTGATTTTAAAGGCAGATAAAGGAAATACGACGGTAGCAATGGAGAAAATAGATTATGAAACAAAAATGAGAAATATTGTACAAGACATGGGTAAATACAGAGGATTAAAACCACATCCAACAACAAAACTACAAACGTGTAACAACAAATTAGTAGAGAAGCTGTTTAGTTAAAATATAATAGATGCTAGAGAAAAATACAAAGTACTTACTTCAGTAGCCACCGCTCAAAGAATATATGGGCTCCCAAAAGTCCACAAAGAAGATATGCCGTTAAGACCGATTTGTTCTTCAATAAACTCTCCGTCATACGGTCTTTGCAATTATATAACTAAGATCTTGAAGAACATTACAAATGCATCAAAATACAATGTAAAGGATGCAGTAGAATTTAAAAGAAAAATTTTTCAGGAAACAGTTTCTCAAGAGGAGGTATTAGTATCTTTTGATGTGATATCACTTTTTCCGAGCATACCAGTAAGTTTAGCAATCGATTTAATAAAAGAAAAATGGGACAAAGTTTCCCCACACAAATATACCAAAAGATCTCTTTTTGGATATTCTGACGTTTTGTATAAAATATAATAGGTACTTCAAATATAATGACAAAATATATGAACAATTAAAAGGAATGCCTATGGAATCACCAGCTTCACCGGTAATTGCTGATTGCAAATTAGATATAAGACCAAGAGCTCTAAGCAAGTTGTTGACGATTTGTTTTGCATCATTAATCGCAATAGTGTTGATGAAACACTAAAATGTTTGAATAGTTTCCACCGGAGAATCAAATTTACATAGAAGTAGAGAAAGGTGGAAAGCTACAATTTTTAGATGCCTTAATTATAAGAGAGAACAATTTAATAACTGATTGGTATCAAAAACTAACTGCGTCGGGGAGAATTATAAATTTTCATTCAAACCATCCAAAACAAGTCAAAATAAATACTGCAAAGAACTTTGTCAGAAGAGTTTTAAAAATAAGTGATAAAAAATTTCACAACGAAAATTACAAAAAGATGAGGAAAATATTATTAAATAACGGCTTTTCATATCCGTTAATAAACAACATTATACGAGACACAATGAAGAATTTAAACAAACGGCAAGTCGGAAAAGATATACACAATCACGCAATCCAATATCTACAGCACTAATGACGTAAGCATTGCTCTAAAAACCACAAACACTTTAAACTCCCTGTTTTCGAATACCAAAACAAAACTAGACAAATTAGATAAATATAATGTTATCCACAAAATACCGTGCTAAGGGGATGGCAATAATGTATGTAAGAAAATATATGTAGGAACAACAAAATCAAAGCTTAGGACAAGATTGGCTGCACACAAATGTAATTATAAAAATAGAAACGAAAATTTAGAACAAAAACCGCATTAGCAGCTCACTGTGCAATGCATGGTCACTCGCCAGACATAAACAATACAAAAATATTACAAGAACATACATAGTTATAAAAAAAGATTCACAGTAGAATTGCTACATATAATTAACACTCCCGCCGAAATTAGGAAAATTGCGCGCATACGTATAGACATATAATAACAAAACACAATAAACCAAAACAAATTTAGTAAACATTTAACCCTTATCAAAACTATACGACTTATATATATATATATATATATATATATATATATATACATATATATATATATATATATATATATATAATAAACTAATTTTTTGACATATTGTCATTGTACCATTATAACATGAAATTTATTTGTTGGGTGGTTAAGCAATGTCTATATGCATTTCATTGGCGCTTCTTACCAAATCGTCAGTAGACTTCAACCACAGTTTTGCAAAGTTTCAAACTTCTCAACTTATTAAAAGACTTCCAAAAACCATCTGAGAATTATGTTAAATAAATTAACTATAAAAATTCACAAACGATTTCTAATTGTATAAAGGTATGGAAAAATAAAATAGAGTCATATCGAATAAAAGTTGTTTGTTTGGTTTGGTTTGTATAAGTTTCATAGCCTGCTACACTTATTATAATGTGATTTTTTGAAATCGTTTGTGAATTTTTATAGTTAATTTATTTAACATAATTCTCAGATGGTTTTTGGAAGTCTTAATAAGTTGAGAAGTTTGAAACTTTGCAAAACTGTGGTTGAAGTCTACTGACGATTTGGTAAGAAGCGCCAATGAAATGCATATAGACATTGCTTAACCACCCAACAAATAAATTTCATGTTATATATATATATATATATATATATATATATAAATATATATATATATATATATATATATATATATATATAAATATATATATATATATATATATATATATATATATATATATTTATATATATATATATATATATATATATATATATAAATATATATTTATATAAATATATATATATATATATATATATTTATATATAAATATATATATATATATATATATATATATATATATGTATATTTATATATTTATATATATATATATATATATATATATATTTATATCATTATTTATATATATATATATATATATATATATAAATATATATTTATATCATTATTTATATATATATATATATATATATATATATATAAATATATATAATTATATATATATATATATATATATATATATATAAATATAATTATACATATATATATATATATATATATATATATAAATATAATTATACATATATATATATATATATATATATATATATATATATAAATATAATTATACATATATATATATATATATATATATATATATATATATATATTTATATTTGCGGATGACAGCAATGCAGGATATTATTCTTTAGAAATAATTGGAGTATTCATTTACACTGTGTATTATTTAGTCACTGTCTAAGGGATTCACTCTCACACTTAAGTCATGTCATAAAATAATAGCATGATATATATGACTAGTGTGAAAAAGCCGTCTTAACTTAGTCTGCCAAATAAATTTGTATTTATAAACTAAAACACCTGAAAAAGTGCTATTATTTTATGATTCGTTTATATGCAGCACAACAACTTTTTTAAGTTGGTTTAAAATGGTATGGCTTTATGATAATATGAGTAAATAGTACGAAGTGTGAATACCCCAATTACGTACACCCGAAATTTAAACAAACAATTTCCTTTCACAATTAGCAATTAAAAATATTTAAAATAATTATGTTTTCATTTGACATTTTTTGTAAGTGTTCTGTTAAAAATATTACATTATATAAAGTGTGCACCTTTTTGGAGAGCAAAACTGATGCAGTCATCTTACAAACTCTTAAAACATGCCAAAAATGCAATTGCTTTTGATTTCTAATCAAGTATCGTTGGTTTCCTACATACAAAAAAGTTTTCATTAATAGAACCATAATTTTTGATGTGCCTTGGACAAATGCATTGTGACCTTTACAACTAAATGTAATTTGATTGTGTATACTTGTTCTATTTTGTCAAAGACAATGCTAAAACGTAGAGAAAAACGTGTTTGTGGCATACAATAATGCTTTAAAAAATAAAATAGCAAATAAACATCGATCGGTAAAACGTAAACAAAAAATGTAATGGGGTCCAAATATGTAAACAACTTTTGGCGGTATAGAAAATTGTTAACCGGCAAAACAACCATGCATAAAATCATCCGAAGAGTTGAGATGACCTATATTCGGACATGAGTGATTGCGAACATCACGTCGAGTTCTGTTCTTCGCATTGAAATGGTACAATTGGTTATGTATAAAACACATACATACATACTTACGTAATTTGGCTTACTTTAGGGATTTTTTAATGATCATTCTTGTTAGTGGAATCTACACACTAAGTGTGCTTATGAAAATGGATATGAAAAATATATATATTATTTGTTTTGTCTTTGCGTTGAATCAGTTGCGTACATTTTTTTTGTAGAGAAGATTTTTTTTTTTTTTTTTAACAGAGTTTTATTAGTATTAAAATACTTTTCAATATCAAATTTACTATTTTACAAGTTCCATGAAATCAAATTGTTTTTTACAAATTGTACACATTCTCTTTTAAATACATAACTATTTCTTTCATTTTTTATATATTCTGGCATTTTATTATATAATTTAAACCCCTTGTAGAATAATGATCGTTGCATAGCTGCAGCTTGCAGTTGTTCTCTGCAGCCTGAAGTTTTCAGAGTTTCGTAGTCCATATGGTTGTACTTCCCCCACGTATTTAACGTTTTCAGTTAGGTATTCTGGCGCATTTCCTGTTTTAATATTTTTTTTACAAAATTCAAAGTATTTGTCTCCAATCGTTGTTTAATATTTACCCATCTAAGTGACTCCAGCATATTATAAATAGGCGCATACCGGCTACATTTTAAAATACATCGCATCGCTTTGTTTTGCAATTTCTGCATTCGCTCTATTTGTGACTCTAAACAGCATGTATATAATATCGTTGACCCGTATTCAAAGTGTGACTTAATTATTGTGTTATATATATTTAATGCAGTTGTTATTGAAAGTTTTTTTCTTATCCTTTTGAAAAAACCAATTTTTTTGCAGATGTGTTCAATGTGATCTCTAAACTTTAGTTCGTTATCTATTATAAAACCATGGTATTTTATCTTTTTCACCTTTTCTATTGGCTGATTATTAATTTCAAAGTTTATATTACTATTCATATTTATTTAAATAAGTTTCGTGTTATTTTCGTTCAGTTTCAATTTGTTCATCTTTAACCAATGGTTTATATTGTTCATGTCATGATTTAGATTATCTCTGCATTCATTTTCAGTTTCCCCTTCCGCGTATATTAATGTATCGTCTGCATATAAAACTATTTTACATTTTCCTACAATATTTGGCATATCATTTATATATATTATGAAAAGCAACGCTCCTAAAATAGATCCCTGTGGGACGCCATAATCATTCCTAATGCTATAAGATGTTACACCATTTACTTTCGTTTTTTGCATTCTATTTTTTAAATATGATTTGAACCATTGCAATTCTTCTCTAATACCGTACATGTAAAGTTTCTGTGTTATTATTTCGCGATCAATTGTTTCAAATGCTCTTCTAAAGTCTAGAAAAAGTGCCATAATTTTTTTATTTTTATCTATATACTTCCATTGATTTATTATATAATTTAGTGCAGTTTCACATGAATATTTTTTCGGAATCCTGATTGATACTTTGACAAAATACAGTTATCTTCCATATATTTTTCCAATTGATCTTTAACTACTTTTTCCAATATTTTTTCAAATGTGTTAATAGGCCTGAACTCTTCACATTTATCAGTTTTATCTCCTTTTTCTATAGGTGACACCATCGTGTTCTTCCAATTTTCCGGGAATATTCCTGTCTCTAATGAGTTATTTATTATATTTTTTGCAGAATTACACCTGATGTGTTCCAGTTTTCTAAAATCATTTTTGTTGATATTTTATTGTAATCTGGTTTGTTTTTAAGTTCTTTTACTATTTTCTTAATATCTGAAATTGTTATTAATTTAAATTTAAAATTCTTGTTTATCATGCCTATCTGGTTTGTATATTGTACATGCTCTATAGACTCTTATTTCTTTAACGCTATTTACAAAATATTCATTGAAATTATTAGCTATTTGTTTGTCATTATCTATTTTTATTCCTTTAAATATCACAGAGTTTATTACTGTATGACTTTTCCTAAGTATAAATTTCTTTATCTCCTTCCACATCTGTTTTTGATCATTTGCCCTATTTATTTGATCGTTTATATATTTGTTTTTCTGATTTTCAATGTTAACTTTATATATGTTTCTCGCGATTTTATAATTTGACCATGCTTCTATAGTATTTACATATTTTGCTATTTGGTATCTTTTTATTTTCTCTTTGGTATCTTTTATTTTTCGTGAAAACAAAAACTGAAAAACGTTAATATTTCTGTTGAATTTTAGACAATTATAGCCTAAATTAAAATTCTTAATATATGCGGAATGTACTATCAAATGCTAGGTGCTAAGTCATGAACTAAATTATTAAAGTGTACGGGATGTACAGTACAACGAAGAGAGCTGATAACAGTTTTATGTAATCAGATGCTCCCAAATAACTTTAAATCATATAAATATTCAGTGATTGTATTTATTGAAACTTCAAAAAAGGCACAGTTTCTGAATCCCATGGTGTTGTGTTCTACGTTCAAAAAGAAGGGAAAAACTAATACAGTTTCACTTTTTGTAACAAACCTACTAACAACATTAATATCCATCTACTTGATTCGACTACGCTTTGATATCTCAAACCGCAATTAATACCTGACAAAAAGGTATATTAGCCCACGTTAATGATATCGTGTTTATAATAAAATATAACAAAAATAATTGCAAAAATATAAGAGGAAAACAGTTTCAAATTCTCTATATGTAATCATAAATCAGGTAATCTGAATCATAATTATAAATCATGTAATCTTGCTGATTAAGAACGATATAACGAATCGCCTCCTTTCGCTAATATGGCCAAACATATTTACGGTTTTCAGCGCTCAGAGAGATCCCTAGAGGTAGACTGCGTCTGTTGCATTCTGTGGTCCGGTCAATATTGCACCTGCTCCTTGGCTATCGGCGAGAATTGATTTAGATATTTCTAAACTTGTGGAATGCCTGTGGAGTAGACTAGTTGTTAGTCATAACGCAATATAAAAACGAGAAGAAAAAATGGTGTACGGGTATGTAGATGTGGGAATATATACAAAATGTTTATGCGAACCTAAGTAAATGGCAAAAACCGAAGAAATGACTCAATGCTTAAGAAAAATAATGAATGCTTTTGGGTGGATATATAATACTTATTGAGAATAAGTAGTTGCTACACTCAGATGGAAAAAATTATACTTTTGAAAAGCAAATATATTATATATCCATCAATTTTAAATTTCTTACACAATTTGATTAAAAGTCTACCGCTTATGTACATATAACTATTACGATCTGAAAGTTGATTAGTGATAATTTAGGAAGCAATTTAAAAATAAACTGAAGTACTACAAAATCGGACAAAGCTGGCAATTAGCTACCTGCAAGCAAATCGATAGTCGACTACGAAAATAATCCATTTATTGACAACTTTTTAACAACTAACTTTAAGCTAGCTACAAAGTCATGCAGAATTTCACCGCAAAATTAAATAAGACTTAAATGCCCCTCATTGGCCATTTAAATGTAATTTAAATCGAGGACAGTAAACATATGACTTTGACTTTTGTTTCTTGTACCAAAAAGAAAACATTGTGATGTTGAGAAAAATAAGCAATGAAAACAAAGTTATTTATCAATAGAATAAAGCCAAAAATCAATAAAAGAATATTTATTGTACAAATAGACTTTTAACACAATTGAACAACTTAAAATAATTTCATTCAGAAAACTTGAAATACTTTAAATAATAAGCTAAACTCCTCATTTTTCGCATAAATTAATTGAAGTAATTAATTCTGACTGTCAAACTGACAGCATATTTAAATAGAGTTTAAATTTTTATCAAAATTAACTAAAACTACATTTAAATATCTTCTGATTTGTTGGACATAAGATTACTATTTTGAATAAATTAATATTTTTAATAAAATAAAGCATACTAAAAACTGCTAAATATATAATCGAAGAATGCTAACTTCAAAATGGAAAATTTACAGCTAAATTAAAAAAAAAAGCTAAATCTAGCCGCAAAAATGTCAAAATGGCCACACTGGTTAATATTCATACGTTGAATGGCCTAGTACAACTCTTTTTCTTTTCAAAACACACTGGATGAATTCATCTGGCATAAAATTGTATACGTATACACAGCTTTGATTGCGTTAGTATTTCTTTGTTCATTTGGTGTTATTTTTCGTTCGCTGTACACATGCGTTTTGAAACAAACTTAGCGTAGTGATGAGGAATTGGCAATAATCTTAGGAGGAATTTCTAGTTTCATTATAAATATATTTTCTTGTAAATAAATAAAGCCTAAATCAAATGTTGTAGAAATTAACTAGGACCATATTAAAAATACATATATACATACCCTAGGTGCCATAAGTCTACGCTCTTGGAGTATGCAACTTATTTATTTGAAAAATGAAGATAAATTTATATATTTTTATATTTGGTTCTTACAAAATCAAATACTTTATTTCAAAACCTTTTATAAAAGAGAACATATCTTATAAATTATTTCTAGTTTAACAACAATAAAAAAATATATAAATTCACGTTGAGATCATGTACGCCAAAAGTCTACGCTCATAAAAAGATTTTAGTAAATATATACAAAATTAATTGAAAAAAACTAAAATTTAGTATCGGGTAGGATAACCTCGACGGTTAAAAACCTTTTTGAACCTATTTTGCATTGAATCGGTGAGGTGGGCAGTTCCATCGGACGTAATATTCTCCCATTCTTCCTTCATAACGTCCTTGAGCATTGTTTTACTCGCTGAATGATTTTTCTCTCTAGCAATGCCCATAGGTGTTCTATTGGGTTAAGGTCTGGAGATTGCGGAGGAGTAGGTAACATTTTTGGCACAACATACAGCAGCCAACGCTTATCGATTTCAGCAGTGTGCATAGTGTCGTTGTCCTGTTGGAAATAAAAATCATTAGCCAACCCCAATTCTTCAGCACTCTGCTTTAAATTTCTTTTCAGAATATCAAGATAAACAAACCTATCCATTTTCGAATCTATAAATTGAATATTACCTACTCCTCCAGCTGCCATACATCCCCAGATCATTACTGCTCCACCACCATGCTCAACAGTTGGCACCAAGTTCTGTCTATCGAGGGCTGTACCGGTTTTTCGACACACCATTTTCCTTCCTTTTATACCGAATATAAAAACTTACTTTCGTCAGAAAAATAACCCTTTTCCAGAAGTCTGGGCCCATGTTTACATATTTGTTGGCAAACTCAATACGTTTTTTTCTATTGACTAAGGAGATAAAGGGTTTCTTACGGGTAACTCGGCCATGAAAGCCGGCTCTTAATATTCTTCTAACAGTGGATGGCATTATTTGTTTTTTAAACCTTTCTTTGTTGTGAATTGTTACTTGAAACGTTGTTGTTAGTGGATTTTTCTTTATAATAGACACTTAAAAAAACACTTCGGGATTCCCAGTCTGTTAACAAACATGGTCGGCCAGATTATGGTTTTAAAGTAATTACTCCTGTTTTTTTTGGCTATTTGAATAACTGTTCGAACTGATGTCCATACTCGGCCAACAGTTCTGCCTATTCGACGATAATTTAGACCATCTCTTTCTTCTTTTTATTTCTTTTCTCTTTTCCTCCATTGTCTAACACTTTAAAATTTAATTTGTTTTTGATTCTTCTACTAATTATTAAACTCCACTTTAATATTAGAGAGATACAATTATTGAAACTATAACACTCTTAGCACGTATCAATGGCTTAAACGATATGCGCGTACACTTTTGATGTCATAAATGTACATGGTTTTTTAATAATTGTACCGTTATTTTTTGCAAAGTAAACACATGCGAAATTGTGCATTGGAAATTCACAGTACTTTTCGATCAACCACTAACGCTAAATATATTATAATATCCATGTGTGTGAAGATAAATATGCCCATTTTAATATGTTTGACGTAAGAGCTTACGTCGTGACATATTTAACTCAAAGTTAAATATGTTTTTAAGTGTCATCACTGACATATTTACCTATACGACATATGTTTTTTAGATCATATTAAATTAACGATCCTACGCTACCTGAAAATACAAGTCCTTTATCTAAATTGTATTTGTGAAATTTTTTATAAAACTATCAAAATTGACAAGTAATTTTTTCGTTCATCTTGGATAGATTTTGGCCAAATCCTTCCTTGTCACTCATATTCAACTTATTTCGTTTTTACCTATGGACCTACGCTACCCGAAAATACAAGTGCTATGTCTTAATTGCATTTGTGAAATTTTTTTATAAAACTATCAAAATTGACTTAAGTGATTTTTTCGCTCATCTTGGATAGATTTTGGCCATTTTTTTCCAAATCCTTCCTTGTCACTCATATTCAACTTATTTCGTTTTTAGCTATGGACCTACGCTACCCGAAAATACAAGTGCTATGTCTCAATTGTATTTGTGAAAGTTTTTATAAAACTATCAAAATTGACTTAAAATAAAATAAAAAATTTTCAGATTTTTCATGCTTAAATATGTAATTTTCGAGAAGCATAGACTTATGACACCTAGTGTATGTAAAATATTTATATTATTAACTAATTTTTCTATAGTTTAAATATAATTGTTTTTTTAGACGAATAAACATACAAAAAAGTACGTAGTGCAATTTGCACAAACGTGAAAAGTGAATTTTTAAAGGTACATTCATATAAGATTATTTCCTCACACATAATTAAAAATAATATTTAAAAACCAATAGAAGTTTTTTCTTATTCATGCGACCATTGAAATTTATTTAATTAATTTCAGTGAAATATTGCTGAAATTTTCTGTAACCAAAAATTTTTCCTTTTACAAGTTACTAAAAATTACTGCAACTACTTTTGTGAGTTTCTCTTATTAGTTCTACTGTTTGCTGCCGCGATCAACCCATTTCTGTTTTCATATTCATGTTTACACAACGATGGACATCTGAAGACTAGAAACGCTCTGTAAAATAGAAAAAACAGAACCTGTGTTTTCTTTGTTTTCATAAGTGAGTATGTATTAGTTTTGTTCTGCTAATGCGAGGTTGAACTGTAGTAACTATTGATGGTTTGGATTCCAAACTTTCGAAAAAAAAGGAATTGAAAGTCAAATTCAACAGATTGACTGCCACGTCGAACACATATGTGTGATACTACACTATGCGGTTTACGCCACGTTGGACACAAATGTCCGACGTGACTATTATTCTCTTTCGCCATGTCACAAAATAGTAGCTGACGATAAATAGGATTTTATTGCAGTAATATGATGTATGGTCCTCATAAAATTTCTAAACTAATGGTTTTGGCGCAGCTCAAAAATTAATTGAAAAAACAGTTTTGGAAAAAAAGATTTTATTTCATTTAATTATAAACAGTAAGAAAAAAGTAAAAGAAAAACAGTTTTTCATATTATTTTTATAATTAAAATACAAAAATTAACACGTTAATCTTGTATGTGGTGATTTCCAAAACATTCTAAACACAAAAAAAGCTCTTGTGGACAATCCGGGCAATACGTGTACACTCTTTTTGTCTTCTTTCTGGCGGTCTCTCTCCCTTCCATATGTTTCATTCTGGAATAACATAAAGTACATGTTCGATGTACTTTTGTATTACTTGCGTTAAATTTAATTTTTAAAACATGAATATTGTTGGATTTTGGCTTCATACGCTTTTCTGGCTTCTGTAAATTTAGAAGAGATGATGTAATTTGTTCTCTGAACCATCGTATTTTTGCGTTATTTATTTTCGAAGCTTTCGCGTACACTACAAAAGCATTTACTACTGATATTCCTAGCAGATATTCTATACCCAGTTTGCGGTACCACTTTACACCCTCCCTCAAAGTAGTAGCATAAGAACAGTTTTGGTCTGACAAATCAATTCC
Organism: Linnaemya vulpina; assembly: GCA_963675445.1. NCBI lineage: Eukaryota > Metazoa > Arthropoda > Insecta > Diptera > Tachinidae > Linnaemya > Linnaemya vulpina. The sequence goes on along the minus strand of OY776281.1, from coordinate 47,664,218 downwards.
AGCTTTTCCTTTGTTGTAAGCAAGTATGGCAATTGGCTTTTTTATTCTTCTTCGCTAAGCGACGCTTAGAACTAGAGCCATTGCTGGTTGACGGTTGGTTTTCTTAACCATTTGTGGACTGTGTTTTGTTGACAGAATCCGTACATCACGAGTATCGCGCCACTTCAGTACAACAATTTCATTTTGATCTTCTCTATAGATTACCTGGCCTTTTTCCAATTTGGCATCAAAAACTTCTTGGGCATATGCTTTTTGTTTGCTCTTATCGTACCCACAACGTATGTATTTTGTCGTAAAAAGGAAAGTACCAACTCATAGCTCGTGTAGAAATTGTCAGCGAACAGTGTTCTACCTTGACTTAGCAGATCTCTTGAAAGTTCTTCGCAAATTGATCGTCCCAGGCCCAACGTTTTTGCGTAGACCTTTGATTTTCCCGAGTAAATCTTACTTGCCCATGTATATCCTTCTGTAGAACAAAGCTTGAATAATTTTATCCCATATTTATGGGCTTTGTTGGGGATATACTGTCGAAATATTAGGCGACCTCTCCAAGGCACTAGAGTCTCATCAATTACAAAATCCTCACCTGGGTATAGAATTTTTTTATATTTGCTTTCCAAAATATGTATAAGTGGTTGCACTTTTCCAATTCTATCCCCTTTTAGAATGGTTTCATTATTGGCAAAGTGAATATTCGCTAGCATTACCTCGAAACGATTCCGCGACATTATCTTGGGCGCAACATTGTTTCTATAAATGTCGCTTGTAGACCAGTACGATGGAATACTACCAAGTCGTACAAGACCCATCCATAGAAAAAGTCCCAAGAACTTTTTCATTTCATCGCTATTAGTTGGAGTCCATTTTTTCGACTTTTGCGTTTAATTCCTTTTGCAGCCACTTTTTGCTCAGCGTATCTGTTTGTTTCTAATACCATAAAATTGATTACTTCATCGTCAATAAACAAACGAAAAGCATCCAACGGAGTGATAATTTGTGGGACATCTACTTGTAGGCCTGATTTTCCCGAAAAAGTAAATGTTTTATAACGACCTTCGTATTCGAACCAGATAGGATTTATAATTTCAGTTTCACTTCGAACTAGATCTTCTTCTTGTTGTTCATATATATCTTCTCCATCTTCTTCTAGTGCTAGAGTTTCAAGAATTTCTTCTATATTGCCAGCAAGTTCCTCATCTTCATAATTTTCCGAGGAATTTGGAGTAGGATAATACATGGGATCCTCTACAGAGTCATCAGAACTGTAATCACTCTCTGTACTTTCGAGTATTTTTTGTAACTCAGTATTCGATAAAGATTTTCTTTTCGCCATTTCGTAAGGCAAATATTATGAAATAATATAGTGCGATCAACTCTTCTTGCTTACTTAGCATGTAATAAGAAATAAATAAAGAGCGATCCAAAAATTTGGAATTTTTGTGAAAACGTTTTCTGTCGTGTCGTACATATATGCCCGACATGGCTCTGCATTAAAAAAACCGGGAGGCGCCACGTCGGAAACATGTGTCCGACACTCTTATTTGTAAAAAACTCCCTTTTTCAGATAGTAGCCTAAATTCTAATGTTGACGTTTTCGAAGATATTAGGAAAAAAATATGCCGTGGCCGCCCGGGACTTATTTGCCCTTGGCCGTCAATGTGTTAAAAAACTCAAGTTATGAATGCATAAAAAAATGTAAAAATCTGATATAAATGTAAAAAACTGTTCAAATCAGTTAAAACTGAACATTTGGCAACGCTGTGCGTAGGCCTAATTAAATTTAACGAAAAGTTAAGGGCCAACTATAATGTGCTTAATCAAGCGTAGGCTATTGTCAAAACTCGACGAAAAGACTGTAAAATGCATATGCGAACATTTGTGTGGCTATCTTGTACTTACACTCGGTTGTAAAGCAATGCACTTTTGCAAAAACTAATTTATGATATATACATAAACTATAAATACATATATACATATTTTCAACTTCTATATATGTAAATGTATTATTACAAGCAAGTTGATTAGTATAAATTTAGTTAGTAATAAAGAAATAAATTGGAAAAGTACTAAAATATACAAAAGTGTGTGCAAGTGGTTGGCAATTTATCATTTATTGTAGGAAAATACACAAATACTATAATATATGTATATACCATAAACAAACTCTAAACATTTAATATTTCAATTAATTTTTTACATTATTTGTTAAATTTTCTATAAAGTTTATGTTAAATTGAATTAATATTCATAGGCTAATTGTTCGAAATTATTTAAAATCTCAGAAAGACATGATGATAAATATTCCAAGGCACACAGGAAAGTCAACATCAGTTCTATTCAACTTACACAGCAGAGCAGAACAGCTGTTTTCGAAAGTCGCAACACTCATCTTCAGTGCTCATGTGTATATTGTGTTTATCACCACTGTTTAGGTGGCTTAGTTGAATGTGATAACAGTTCGTATTTACACAAATTTTATTGTGAAAAAGAATCCGAGAACTGTATCAAACTGATGTTAACACGTTTTTTTTTTTTTTTGTTTTAATACCCGTGTTACCGTTTAATTATTTTCTTCATGTCCTATTTTTCTGAATTTTTCGTTCCATTATACATTAAGTCAAACTTTTATGGTTTGAATTTCTACTTAAGTATAGGTGAACGGTTTTTCCAATTTTCATTGGTAGCTGAAGCCTTAGCTTGAATTTGTAAGGTAATTATTTTTACGAACATTTTATATTGCTATGTTAAATTGAATTAATATTCCTAGGCTAATTGTTCGAAATTATTTAAAATCTCAGAAAGACAGAACAGCTGCTCTGCTGTTCTGTCTATGAATATGCCTATGATTTTATTTTTGTAGAGTTTGGGGTTGTTGTTTGTTTTGGACATCATCAGCTAACAAATTTCCTATTTGATGATATGTACAACAATAACAACTTGGTTGAATATTCTCTTCGTTATCTCTGCTGTAAGAATGTTTGTATTCGTATATCAACACGTATTTATAAGTAATTATATATGTATCTAAGTTTTACCAAATATATTTGAATATGAATATTTATGACGATCCATAAGTGGCGATTATACATAAGTTTTGATAATATACAACCAATGTTGCCAAGCCAAATTTTGATGAACATATTAAGCACATAATGACTAGAGCTGTGCGGCTCCTGAATGCGAGGTGAATCTTTCATTCAATTAAGCGTTCTTAGCACAGTTGTTTCAGTTGATTCATTAGCTCTTTCAGTAGCTCTTTTCAGTGATGTTTCAGTTTGTATGTCAAAATCCATACGAAAAAAATGAATTAATTGACACACATGTGCTAATGCATACAGGGATGTAGTGCTCTTTATTTTATAGAGTTGTCAGCTACTGAAACAAATGAGCTATTGAATGAACTCAGCTAGTGAAACAACTGAGTTACTGAATAAACTGAAGTACTGAAATAGCTGAGCTACTGAATGAACTGAATGAATTAATTCAGTAAAGTGAGCGGAGCTAAAAAGAGCGCTCACTCAAAAGAGCCGTTTTGTACAGCTCTAATTATGACGTCGGAAATTTTGTTATTGTTAATATACTTAAGGTCTTAAGGCCCTACTATATTGTGTATGTATGTATAATGTAACTATGTATTCGCTTCCGCTAGCGTACGCACATTATAGTTGGGCCTTAACTATAATACACATGTATATGTATAAACCCTTATCGTTGTTACCTAACGTGGAATCCTTATAAATATATTTATAAATATATATATATATATATATATATATATGAATGTATATATATATGAATGTATATATATATATATATATATATATATATATACATGCATATATATATATATATATATATATATATATATATATATATATGTATATATATATATATATATATATATGAATGTATATATATATATATATATATATATATATATATGAATGTATATATATATATATATATATATATATATATATATGAATGTATATATATATATACATATATATATATATATATATATATATATATATATATATACATATATGAATGTATATATATATATATATATATATATATATATATGAATGTATATATATATATATATATATATATATATATATGAATGTATATATATATATATATATATATATATATATATGAATGTATATATATATATATATATATATATATATGAATGTATATATATATATATATATATATATATATATATATATATGAATGTATATATATATATATATATATATATATATATATATATACATTCATATATATATATATATATATATATATATATATATATGTGAATGTATATATATATATATATATATATATATGTGAATGTATATATATATATATATATATATATATATATATATCTATATATATATATATATATATATATATAGATATATATATATATATATATATATATATATACATATGAATATATATATATATATATATATATATATATATACATATATGAATGTATATATATATATATCGGTTGCATCTGATAACAGTGCTTAATATGTTTTTGTAATGTAAAGCTAAATCCGGTGTTTCCTCTTTTTAACTTTATATAATAAATGTTATAAAATGTAAAAATTTTGTGCAGACATGTATATAGTTTAATTAACCAAAGCAATTTTATTGTTTTTGATGATACGTATTTGATTTTGCATTCTCTATGGCGATTTGTGTGTTTTGTATAAAAATAAGTGATATGTTTGAATCTGTATGCGATGCGGAGTGAGTATTCGAGTACCAGCTGTTTACATTTGACTCGTCAGCTTTATAACAATCGAAAACAAAATGGTTTTAATTACATGTACACAAAAGACGAAAAATGTAAGTTTATAAATATATTTTAAACTTTAAAATAAGACTATAATCATTTTGTATGACCAACATTGATAAAATAGATCGTTTGCTGTTAATTAAAGAAAGATCTCTGAATATTAAAGAGGAAGAACACAGAACTAATATAGCAATTAAACATGTAGATTTTAAAATAAAAACACTCAAACTTGAGATTCTTAAACAAAAAAGAAAGTAGGGCCCGATTATGGTTTACAACAGTTGTTAGTTTAATGTATTTTTTAAAAAGCGATTATGGTTTACAAATGTTGTTTTTAATGTTGTATGTTAAGTTGTTTGCCTTTGACAATATTGATTATCGTTTACAACATGTGTATTTATGAGTTGTCAGTACTGTCAAAAACGTACAACAGGTCATTAGGTATGGTTTCGCAAGCGTTACAAGTTAAAAAAGCAAAATGGAGAAAATTTTGAACTTTGCTTTTTGAAAAAGCAGAAAAATAATTAATTATTATTTGTTCTTAGCAAAATTAAAAAAAAAAAACAAATGAAAAAAAAAAGATAATTGGCTTCAAACAAGATAAATTTTCAAAGTACTGGTGCAGCTAACAGTTGGTTGTGAAACTCCAATATTAAAATCATTGCCGCTGCTTCTTTGATAACTACCATCAGCAAAATACCTTAATGCACAACACAATTTTTAAACCGGTGGAATGACAGAGCAGCGGATTGAAGGTGTTAAAAAAGAGTCAAGCTTTTGTGACAAGAACAAAAAAGCATGCTTGTTTATCCGGTACATTTTTATAAAACTATAAAATTTATGTGTAATTAATACATTTTAAAGATTTATTATTTAAAAAAAAATCATATGTACTCAGTATTTGGTAACTCTAATGAATATGATTTGTCGCGAATATTTTTCGAATACGTGCCATGTATGTATTATTGTTACTTTCAATTTCATCATCAATATATAAATCAAAGTTAATATCCATAATTCTTTTTGTTTTATTTGTGCATTTCTGACGAAGAATTTGAAATTTTTTTGGCGCGCAGGTGTGTTTTTTTATGGAAATATCACCTACAATTACATTACAACTCTGTGACATACACAACAGCTAGCTGTTGTACACCATAATCGCAAAAAAGGGTTAGTGTTGTGTTGTAACTAAAATAACACAACATTGTTGTGTTGTAAACCATAATTGGGCCCGTAACTTTTCGAATCTTCCTACTAAATGAAATAAATGAACAAATAAATTTTAGTTTTTTTTATGTGTAAGTAATTCACTTAATATATTAAATAATAAAAATGAATTGAAATGTGATTTTTTAATGATTTTCTTATTAAATTCATAAATATTTAATGTAATACAATTTTATAAAACATTCTTTTAAGTTTTATCTTCTAAGTGATAATTTTATTTGGTCTGTTATTTCTTGTCCAATTTGTGGAGTTGCGTCTCAGTTCCGATGATAGGTTTTATAGTTGAGGTGCATGGTTGAGAAATATTTTGCGTATATAATGGAAAGTTGAAATGAATGCAAAAGTTGTGTAATGCAGTAAAAACATTTCAAAATTTTGCAATTTTTTCTAAGGTATAACGGATTCCCTTGTCATTGCTTAGAATTTTCAAACGATCTTTAAGGATATCTATTATTCTTTCAATAATACATCGACCTTTTGAATGTATTTCATTAAAATGTGATTCAGCATAGCCCTCTTGAGGATTTCTGTAAGGTGAAATCAACCAGGGGCTAAGAGGATATCCAGAGTTACCTAAAAATGAAGTTTTGCCTAAAAGCCAAACGGTTTTTAGCTCATTGGCATTATAAAGTTCCTCCAAGAAACATCTTTCCTCTGACTGCTTCCAAACAAAGGAGTCATGTGATGCCTCTCCATATTTACAATTAATTGATTAATTGCTAGGCGCATGATTGAAAATCTAAAAAATTAAAATGTGTATGTATAAACAATATGTATGGACATGCTTAAATAATTACATATATAAACTCAACTTACTATCATTGCGTTGAGACTATGGTATCCTTTCCTGTTCATTTTCTGACGACTTTTACAAACCGAAATGAGTACCATACACACATCCGATCACTAACAGACGAAAAGCCGTATGTAAAAAATATTTAAAAATTCTTACTTAACTATAATATGTGTAGTATATATACCTCCTGGGATTTATGCATGAATGATTCCATACACGGAGAAGATTCATTTGCCAAAAATTTTATGAATCTTGGACATATTTTGTACTCAATTTCATTTACAATTCGGTTTACTGTTTTGCTAACAGCGCTATGACAAATCCCCATCAAGTAGTCATATCCAACAGCGGTATGTTGAAAACCTCCACTAGCGAGAAGTGATAAAGCTACAGCGGTAGGCATACATATGTATGTCCTTCAACACATAGCTCCGAAAGAAGACAACTAAAGGCTTCTTTTGAAAGTCTAAATCGCTTAATAAATCTAAAATAACATATATAAAATACAATTGAATGATGCAATTTGCTTACGTTTTAGTCGGCAATGGCATTGGTTTATCCCTCATTTCTTTTTGAATACGTAATATATTACAATCATCTTCAGAGTCAGAAGATGATAAGCACAATAAAAGGAATGTAGCCATTTTTTCTTAATTAGCTTTCAGTTAGCACAATATTTTTTTTGCATAAAAATTACCTAAATAAACCGACAACATTTTTCTAAATATGTTTGCTTTGAACAAACACAACATTTTCTTCAAAACATATGTTTTCATTCTATTCCAAAGCAAAAAACAATCTGTACATTTTGTAAAAATTTCAATGATATGAGTAGAAATAATATGACGGTGAGTCAGAAAAAATATGTAGAACATTAAAACTGGAATAGAACATACAAAACATATTTGAATATTTCGATTGTACGCTACAAGAACAAGAAAATAAAAATCTTGCGATTTTTGATATTCGCGATTACGAATGTTTGTAACAATATTTGCGAATTCGAATATTATATTGAAAACTAAGACATGTTATTGGGCTAGTTTTGAAGTCTGCACATTGGTAAAGAATTTTTTAGCAAAAGGAACTTCATAATTCCGTTCGCGTACATGAAAGACAATAAGAACTACACAAAATTTTAAAGAATAAAAGCAGAAACTTCTTTAACAAGTAGATTTCAAATTTTAGTCCTTTTTTTTGCAGAAAAGTCAGTTTGTTCAAATTCGAACTCATTAATTCTCTTGTTTTGCACAAAAATATAACCAATTTAGCGTATTATAAAGGTTTATACTAGACTTTTGCCTAAAAAGAAATTATGCGTTATGAAATTTAGATATTTTGACCTTTTGTGGCAAATTAATCACTCTTATTCTACATGACAACGGCAATAGAAAACAACGCTGTTTTTTATCTTTTGTTGCAAATCTGTATTCTAGTTGGCGGTATTGCCATTTATCGATGACTTTTAACATACGTTTGGTATTTTGTAAGCAAAATTGACGTTGATGTTGTCTCTAATTGCCATTGAATTTCTCGTCGCCATTTTTGGTGTTGTCTTGCGTGGCTTTCTATTGTGTTTTAAAACTTGAAAAATTTAACATTACAGTTTTTTTTTCTGTGTTTTTGGTATTTTTTTTATATATTAGTGTTGACTTTTTGGTATATTGTGTTGATTTTAGGTTTAAATAAAATAATTGAAAAAATTAAAATAACAAATAAATGCTTATTCGAGAAGCTTGTCCAAGAACTTGAAAAGAATCGCTACCAATTTTATGGTATTTGGAATATATTTTGACCTCGTCCCTTTTTAAATGAGGCTTTATTATTTGTAGGACATGTTTAAAAGATGGTTTATTTAACCGAAAATAACTTTCAAATCTTAAAAAGGATAAAAAATCCATTACTTGGGAAATTATTGCTTCAAATATTTTACCTACTTCTCATCGGGCAAGTTAAAAATACAAGATTTCTGTCTAAGCAGTCTTCTTTCCACTATCAATTTTTTTTTCTTCGTCACTGGAATCGAGAAGAAAAATCATTTTTATTTTAATATATGCACAATTTTTTTA
>OY776281.1:47639334-47646834 GCA_963675445.1 Linnaemya vulpina | reverse complement strand
TTCAAAACATACAATAAAAGTTCTGAAAATTCTATTTCATATTACTTCTACAATGTTTTAGTCAAGCTTTGTTCTCTTCTGCTACATTTTGATCACACAACAGGTGCTTTTATTAATATTTGAGTTGTAAAGAGGGTTAAATTTTTGATTTTGCTGAGAATCAGTGCGACCAGATTTTAAAATAATATAAAGCTAAATCAGGTTTGAAATAGAGCTAAAAAGAGATAAAGAAAGAATTTAAAGCCAATAAATAAAGCTAAATTTTTTATAGCTTTGCAATAGCAACTTTTCATTATTTATATATTTTTATAGTTTAAATGGTTTTTATGTAGGTATAAAATATATAAAAATATATTTTTGGTTCATTTAAAGAAGAAACATTGAATCAATAACAACATAAAATTTTTTATATAGCAAAAGTTCTCTTCATAAACATAATTTAAGCGAAAACAAACAACGATCAAGAGGTTCTTCAACTAAAACTAAACAGTCTTATGATGGGGATTACGTTCTTAAAAATATAAAAATATGAGGTTTTCAAAAGCATCTTAGGTTTATATGTGAAATAAAAATTACCAAAGCATCACAAAAGTTTTACTTTTATATTGCATATACAAAGAAAAATCTTAAAGCTATGTACAATTCATATAATAATACCCTTTTAAAAAGCTTTACCATTAATATAGAAACTTTTCAATATAAAATATATTGAATTATACTTGCTTTTTTTATAACATATATTTATGAATAAAAACTTTTTGAAACTTTATAACAATGTTTGGCTATGTATTAAACATTTCATCGTATTCTTCTACTTCTGAACAAGACAAAAAATTATCAGTTGTATAAAAATCCTTATCAAACTTTTTTAAGAGATCCTTAGTTATTCCAAAACTTTGGCAACATATATTTAATCTTTTTAACGCACATCTGATGTACAGAAGTGAATTCATGGTATTTAAAGAAAATCTGTTTCTAATTTTAGTTTTTTAAATTTAGTTTTTTGCTCAACTTCTGCGTTACTGAAAGGCAAAACTAAAAATCTCATCACAAAAGTTGACAATTCCCTAAATTCATCAATTATTATTATCTTTTTTTTAATTACTTTATATGGTTACCGCACATACATTTATTCGGATAAACTGTTTTATTTATTTTGAAATATAAATATATAACACGAAATTGAAATTAAAGAAAACACTACAAAAAGCTAAGTGCATTGTTAAAAAAAGCTAAGAGCTAAATGAAATATTTCGAGGTAAACATTAAAAACAAAGTTAAATTTAGCTCCAAAAGAGCTATTAATATGGCCACACTGCTGAGAATGCTTCTTATTTTAAACAAACACATTGAATTGTTTTGTATTACATATTTAGGGAAGAATGATAGAAAAGCGATTACGACATCACGAAACAAAATTTTATTCTTCTCTGCAGGTAGGTGAAGTGACGTCACGTCTTTATTATTTTTGGGAAAAAAATTAAAACATTTTTTTTAATTTTTATTAAATTTTCTTTTGATGGAATACTTAACACACCTTCATATAGGAGTCTAACCTATGAGTGTGTCAAGTCCTCTAGAGGTGTTTCGGCAAGTCTTCGTTTTTTAATTTGTGGCAAATATAGCCAAATTATAATTCAGGTTTTCCAGCTGTTCCTCATAATTTTCTTTCGGCAAAACGTCTTGCTCTATGCTGGGATTAATACTCTTAAGTATTTTACCTTAAGAAATCAAACGAAACTTTAAAAACTATATGATTTAAAATTGTTAGTTCAAATTTATCTGTTAAAAATATTGTACGTCCTCCAAATCGGGAGTATGGTCTACCTCTACATTTGCATTAGTGCCTAAAATGTCTTGGTTGTTCATGACGGAAGCCTATATATAAATTCCTGACGATCAAGATCTTATTATGCCAAAAAAAATTCTCAAGAACATCATCATTTAGGCGATATGACAAGACGTGTTTTATATTATAAAGATCCTTTAGTTCGTCGTGGAGCGTCTTCAATGCGTTATTTAATTGAATAATGCATGTGAAATAAATGTTTTACATTGCAAAAATAAATTTTTCTAAGTTTGAATAAATTTTTTACGTTTTAGAAACGTAAACACTGTATATCTCCCAATCGCACGAATATCTAACACCATTTGCGGCATATTGAACTTCTCATTTTGTATTACAAGTGATAAGCCGTATGCGTGTCTTGCATCCTGTCTTGGTACTCTTGAATTCATTATATTAAACTAGTCAATTGTTTGTAAAAATGTATAATGATTTTATTATTTTTTAAAATAAAATATTATTTAAAAAAAAAAATAAAAAAAAAAAAAATTACCAATTTGAAGAACTCCAATTTTTATCACTCAAAAATCTTAAACTGGCTGCTCGTGTAATTGCTTTAGTAATTGTATGTGATAGAAGCTTTGTAGCTAATTTAACTTTCTGTCTGTCTTTTTAAGTCACTAGATTGAAGAGATAAAAGATTTAAAATAATATTCTTAACTTGTTTTTTGTAGCTTCCTCTACGAATGTTGTTTTTTCCTCCTCCGTTTCACTCGCCGCTACAGTCTGGACTGCTCCCTCTTTCAACTTTAAAGTTGCTCGATTGCTGAATCCTATGAGTAATTATAGACTAAAGAGCTGCACAAACCAAAATAATTGTAGCTTTCCAATTTCAAATTTAAACTTCTTTCAAGATCGTCCTGTTTAAAATGTAGAGAAAATTCTCTCCCTGTGCGTCTTTATTGTGTTCCGCCGATTGCAAACCGTTATCCGAAGTCTTTTTAGCCCTTTATCGTTCTATAGAAAGTTATAAAAAGATTTAAATTATAAAAAGATAAAACATGCACAAAATAAATTTTTCAAACAATTGCTCACATGATTTTTGACTATCATGTTGTTTGCCCACTCCACACTTCATATTTTACTTTTTGCACTCTTTCTTATATTTACACGGTTTTTATGGTAAAGATATTTTTATTATTTGAAACTAAATTTAATTGAAAATCGAGATTTGTATCGAAATATATAGTTATTTTCGATCATTCAGAGTTAATATTAATACTGGGGCTGCCATGTCTCCCATGAGACTTTTTCAGATCAACGGTTTGTTTCGTTTATTGAACTTTTTTCAATCAAAATTCACAATGCGACTGATATTACTTAAAAAATTATTTTCACAACAAGCCATGAAAACTGACTATTTACTTTAAAAGGGATACAACTTTTTACAACTTCTTATAAAAATTCTGAAGTTCCTTTAATTTATTTGTTCTAATAAATACTTGGGAAAATCCAAAAATGTTTTATTGAGTGTATATTCAGAAATAGACTTCTTACATTACATATTACTACAGGTAGTTTTTAAAAGGGGAAAAACCCTTTAAAAACATTGGAATATTACAATAATTGTTTACATTTTTAAGGCTTACAGAAAATAAAAACGCCTAAATTTAGTTTTCCAGGAATTAAGAAAATCCAAAATCCTGCATTTAAAAAAAGTGATTTAAATATCAAGCGCTGGTAATATCCACAACAAGATTTCAATGACGAAAACGTCCTACATTTCATTTTATTGCACGTAATTCTAAAAGGGTTTTTTTCCTGACAAAAAGAAAAAAAAACATTCCAATGTTACAATATCATATCCTTTATATTTAAAGCTTGCAGGTCAACTAGAGAAGTAATTTTTACAATTTATTAGGTCACACAAATCAACTTGTGGAACATTATAGGGTTAAAAACCAAATAAAGTTAATTAAGTCATTCTGTTATAATTCATAATAGAAATTCACATAATAATTTAAACTATAAAAAATTACAATCTCCTTAATCACAAACGATTTTTTAAGACATTTCGTTTACAAAGATAAGAAAATACTTTAAAAACATTTAATTTATATTATTTCACGCACACACAAAATAAACAAACCATTGGCCAAATATTTCAAGCAGTTCTACTCATCAAAAAAACCTACCAAAACGCTTTTTTTCTTACCGTAAATTTAAAAATTAATTTCGTTATTAACAAGAACAGCGATCCAATATTAATAATATAAATCATAAAAGATAAAAACATCCCTAAAAATGATTGTAGAACGTATAAATTGGCAACCCTTTCATAGGGGAATATTCGTCATCAAACAGGAAATCATGCGCATGTCGTAATCTTTTTTTTTTCAGCGTTTCTACGCCTACCAAAAAAGTGGCTGTAGCGACGAAAAAAGGCCTACTTTTTATAATACAAATTTGTTATAAAATAGTAGCCAATATCAGTCTACTTCTACTGCTACATTCACATACATATTTTATTTTTATTTTTATTTATTCATCCAAAAAACGAAAAACCTAGCCTGAAGGCCATAATCGGTTTCACTTAAGCTACTACAAATGCATGTTGTACAATAGAACATATGTATTATACAAAAATGTTAATTGCAGCAATAACGTAATATATATATATATATATATATATATATATATATATATATACATATATATTTAGTAGATTAATAAAAATAACAATTTCATTTTATAAGAATAAAAATAAACTATAAGCAATAATATTGAAACCATATTCGCAAATTAGTTGTGAGGATAGAGACAGAGTTATCGTACTACATTGTAGGGCTAATAGAGCTGAACTCATGAAATAGTTTCTTCTTGTATGTGACGACAGAGTAGTCAAAAGTCCTTAAACCAATCGGCAATTCATTATAATCCCTTGCCACTCTTACATAAAAAGATCGCTCCAACAAGGTAGTTAACCTCGGAATCCTTAACTGTCTATTTATATGCGACCTACTGAATTCAAATAATTCAGTTAGGTACAGTGGCACTTGCAACATTAAAGCTTTATAGAAATATAACAAGTTTCTGTACTTAAGAAAATCAAAGGGAATATAGATATCTAATAACCCTATTGAACGCCAACCTTATTCTTCTGATTAAATAACCATATGTCTAGAATAAACTTCCAGACCATATAAAAACAAAGGCATAGCTACTGCATGGACAACCCGCTTTCTAATTTGAAAGGGTAACACTAAGTCCAAGCTATATAACTTACGTAAAGCAAAGCAAACCTTCGAGACTACAGAATTAATGTGACTTTGAAAACTTAAGTTTGTATCAATGATGACACCAAGGCATCTAATTTTATCAACAATTTCAATGTAAGTACCATGTAACACGATAGAGAAATTGTTACAAACACAGTTACCAAATAGCATTGCCTTATGCTTAGTAGGATTAACAGTAAGTTTATTATCTGTCATACATACATAAAGCAAACCAACAGTGTAGTCCATCATATTCTGTAATAAATGTGGAAAGTCCTGATTACCCTTAAATAGCAATTGTATGTCATCCGCAAATGAAAAAGGCATACACAGGTTGTTGGACAAAATTCCAAACAAATGATTGATAAACATTATAAAAAGCAAGGGACCCATCACAGACCTTACATACTGCTTTCTATCTGCAAGATAGGAAGAAACCAGTCTGCAAGCTGACCTTGAAAATCCAAAAAGTCTATACAACTTATGAACCAACAGCGAATGATTGACCATGTCAAAAGCTTTCGACAGGTCTAGAGAAAGCGTAACACAAAAACGTTTGGCAGATAAATTTCTCCTAATGTTGTCAGTTAGACCAATCAACAACGAGGTGGATTGACAAGCATGTAACAACCCACAGCGACCTGTTTAACAAGCTGCTATTTTATAAGATTTTCAACAATTTTTGACAGTATTTTCAATATAGAAATTGGTCTCAAGTCGTTGTGTGATTCATAATTCTTTTTAATAAGAATTATTTTCGCAGTTTTCCATAGCAATGGAGAAGAAGATGTAGTAGAGATGGTATTTAATAGGTGCAATATATATTTGGCAATAAACGGCATTAGTAATATAGTGAAATTAAGCGTAAAACCATCATAGCCAACAGCACTGGATTTAATCGAATCAAAAGCCTTAAACATTTCCAATAAATCCACTGAACGAAATGAGAACCCATTATGAGGAATACTTGAAAAATCAACTGTGTGTCCACTGTGCACAGATTGGTTTTAAGAAAAAGCATCATTCAGAATATTAGGGTCTACACTCCCAGGGTCATTAGCACTCCTTCCAACACCATTCTGGTTAAGTACTGAGCAGATTTTTTTGCTATCTTTAAACTCAAAAATTGAGCCATGTGCTTTTCTTTTTAACTTTCTCATAACAGATTTTACCCTATTTCTATGATGACAAAAAATTGTCCAGTTCTGATGCTGATGTTTAATTTCTGGAGCATTCAACCAGTTATCACCGCGATTAATTAAGTTATCACCGCGATTAATTACAACAAACGTCAAAATACGTTGGCATAGATTTATGAACAATTAAGAGTCCCATTCTGTCACAGCTATTACGCACCGTTAAAGATTTATTTATATCGCATAGGTTATTGTTAAAATCACCCACAGCAACAATATTGAATGGTAATTATTTCAACGTACATTTTATATTGCTATGTTAAATTGAATTAATATTCATAGACTAATTGTTCGAAATTAATTTAAAATCTCTGAAAGACATGATAAATATTTCAAGACACAAAGGAAAGTCAACATCACTTTTATTCAACTTACACAGCAGAGCAGAACAGCTGTTTTCGAAAGTCGCAACTCTTTCATCATCAGTCCTCATGTGTATTGTGTTTGTCACCACTTTTTAGGTGGCTTAGTTGAATGTGATAACCAGGGCAACAAAAAATATGCTTTAAAAAAAGGGTTTTAAGCGCATAAAAAATGCTGTAAAAAACAGGAAAAATGCTCTTAAAATGTAAAAAATATGCTCTAAAAAGTTTTGTTTTTCTTAAAAATATAAGATTTTATTTAAAAAATAATGAAAAAATAAAATAAAAAATAAACATAAACATATTACATATCTAAGACAACATATGCTAAATACATATGTACATACTAATTTATGTAATATAAAATACGAATTAAAAACTACTTTGTAAGCAAATTTGTACAAGTATAAGTCTGTGAAATATATTAGCTTAATTCATATTGGAAATGCAATAAATTACGACGTGTTGACTTAAATTCTCAAAAGAAAGTTTTGTCTGTTGCTTCTAAAAATACTTTTATAAAAAGAAAAACTTCTTTCTACATCCGCTGAATTCATTGGAGTATATTTAAAAGACAAAACTTCCCCCACATCATATTCTGAAGTTGGGCTTGCCTTAGAACCATTCAGCTGACTACAAATATTTTTTATTGTTTCAAGGCCTTTGTTTTTATCCATAACTCGTTTTAACTTATTTTGAACAATATGCTTAGAATCGGAGTCAGGCACATTGTCGATCTTTTTAACGGTGTCGTTCAGTATTTTTATTTGCTCAGTTAGGGCAGCAGTTTGAAATTTTTTGATATTGTTGGCAATAAATCCATAATTCGATGCAATAAAAACTAAATCTGTTTTTGTTTTAGATTTACGTAAAGCTTC
>OY776281.1:47529334-47634334 GCA_963675445.1 Linnaemya vulpina | reverse complement strand
GCAGTTGTGCATGTGTGCTGCATTTCAATGTGCTTTGTTAGCATAATGGCTACACAAAAAAACAATTCAGGCCGGGGCACAAAGAATCCGTCATACGTTGTGCGTCAACTTTTTCAACTGACAGCAACGGATTGACGGATAAGGTTAGCACAATGAGTACTTTGTTAACGGATTGAAAATCAGTTGTTTTTATACATATATGTATGTTTTTTAAAAGCACACATAAGGCTCGAACGTGTATTGAAAAAATAGAGTGAGAGAGAGGTTGTCAAAGTACTCAACGTACGTGAAAAGTTAAAAGTTGCCCAACTTTGTACTTTGCGTTGACGGAGAAGTATTGTATGTGATCAAGCTCATAAGAGAACGTGTATTTCAACTTAGCTGGCAGTTGGAAAAGTTAGCGCACAACGTATGACGGATGCTATGTTGCCCGGCCTTTCCTAATGTAGTTGGAGTCGTAGCGATACTACCTTGTATTTATTATATCATGGAATAATTTCAATTGGCTTATTGATCGATATATCTTTCCGTGCGGAATTGATAATACCACCCAGTAATTTTATGGCATATTAATGACATGATTTGGCGAGAAAATACTAAATTATAGAGAGAGTAAACGTTTCCTTCGCGTTTGTTATAGATTCCCTCTGACATCTTAGATGAAGTTAAAGTACATATCTTTCTAAAACATGCTACATAAAGCACTTTTAATGCAATGCAAAGCGAAAAGTTCGACAACTCTCATCTTTTTACGTGGTTTGAGAGAACTTACGCGATGTTATGTTTTCTAATAGCTCCAATGCTTCATTCATTAAGCGCAGAGTTAGAACCAATTGCAATAAATCATCAAATAACATTATTGTGTTCTATGTTTATAGTAAAAGTATACATACGTATGTATATAAATAAAAAGAATTATCAACCACTTTTTTCATAAACGAACAATGCGCCAAAGTTGTACCTGACATGGCCTTAAATTCCCATAAAGTCATTCAATATTCACCACTGCTCTCGAAAATATAACAATAACTAAGCGTTCTCTCCTTCTTACTTCACCATGTGGCCTTTGTACGCTACGTATCCTTTTCCAAAGAAGTATTGCCTTTTTCTATTAGTTAAATCGTAGCAAGGTGATTCGCTTCAAGTTACATGCTACATACATACATACATACTCATATGCATATCAAAATTTCAATATATGTAATTCTTAGAAGTACACTTTAAAATTTTTTAAATAAATAAGTATTTGTGTATATGTATATTATTTATGACTAGTAGTGGGCCATTGCGTTCTCTTGACAAGTTTAGTACGATTTATTCGTTCAATATCATAAGTACGTAAATTAAATGTTAAGTATTTCGCCAAAACTTTTACCAAAAATATGTTTAAATCGCTTCACTATATTCGGCGACTCCCAGTTACAAATTCTTAATTGAAAATGTGTGGCTGTATTGTTTCTTTAATTCCAGTTTCTTTTGTAGGTACTTTTCGTTTTGTGTATGTATGTATGTACATAGTTATTTGTTTTATTCTTTGTTTTGTTTCCAAAACGCTATTAACAGGTTTCTTCAAAATAACAGCAGCAAAAACACGAACGACAATAACATGGAAAAAGATGATGAAAAAAATGCGAAAACAAGTATTTTGAAATTTAGTTTATTCATTGTTAGCCTGTGACATTAAAATTCCCTTTTTTAGATTTTGTCATTGATCGGAACTGAATTGAATACCATTCAGTCGTACAATATCCATACGTATGTAAGTACAAACTACATACATACTTAGGCATACATATACACGTACATTAATATTACACTTCCATGAAACCATTCCACCAATATTCGCATTTATAAACGCACAATTACATATATTAAACGATTTCTTAAATTGTTAAAAACGCTTAGAACAATGACACTTTTCGCCTGAGTATACATGTTATTGCTAGGTGCGTTTTCAAATAGAGATGTGCAAATGTTTTGCATTATTTGATCGTGATTAAAAACGAAGTATCAGGCGTAAATATCTTTCTAAATTGTCCCAGAAATAAAAACCTTATTAATCAAATAAATTATAACCGAACAGTTTTAAATGCAAATGAAGATTATTTATTAAAACAGAGTTAGTGTTGCTACTAAAGCGATTAAATAAAATTTCTAACATCCTAACATAAAATTCCTTTTAATAACAAAATTTGCGAATTTTAGATTCGTTAGAGTTCTTTAAAAAATTTCAGCAACAATTGAATTGAATTTATATATTTGAAAGAATTTTTATTCAAAAATATATTAGACCTTCCATTAAATGACGAAGTTAATTTTTTTTAATCATATTTTTCTTTATTTTGTTCAAATTTGTATCGAATTTTAAGAGAAAAAAGTTTTTATGTTATATTTTATTTTTATTTAATTTTTTGAATAAAATACTTAACTAAAACTACTTTTGTTTATTTTTAACTTCAAAAATTGTTTCGCTAGATCTAGAAGAGTAACCTTAATGTACAAAAATTAAGAGCAACCTTCAACTGCTTGCATTATTTATTTCAAACCCCTTGCTAAAAATGTTCTAAATTTTTCAATATAACTGGCACTTGCTTCGATTTTATATCATACTGTTTACGCGACAGATTCTGTTTTCGTATAATGTAATAAAACACTCCTATTTGCCCTCATTATATATTATATACATATATAATGAGAGCAAATAGGCGTGTTTTATATATATATATATATATATATATATATATATATATATATATATATATAAGAAAAGTAAGCAATAGTTGTATCATTATATCCTTCTCCATATCCTAATACAGTAGAATCTTAAAAAAGTTAACCAAAATGTTCCAAGGGGTATTAACTTTTCTGAACTTTAAACTTTTCTAAGCGCGTTTTATTAGTCGAAAAAAGGAATAAATAAAGTATGTAATAACTTTTAAAAATCATACACAACTTTTTTTAGATACAAAATGTTATGTTATTATTAAAAGGTTTAAATAGTTTTCTTTATTACAAATAAGAAACTTAGGTTTAATCATTAAGTACAACTTTGACTCAAGATCAGCATATTCCGGTTTATGAAGAGTTTTCCTGTTAGATTTTTCATATGTGTTCGCAACAGCCTCCAAGATTTCGTTACGTTTTTTCTTTATCTTCGATATGGGTACTTTTGATACACCATAATTCAACGCCAATCGCTTTCCGTGCATACCTTGATCAAGCATTTTTAAAATCTGCACTTTTTGCTGCAAATCCAACCTGATTTGTGATGATTTCTTCTGCTTTGGTATTTTTTAAATAAGAACTGCACAACTCACAAGCTAAACACTGACGACAAACAAGAACTTCAACAGCAATGTTGAAGATAGACAACATTTTTGGCAGCTCAAAATAAAAAGGAAGTTCGGGGAATACCATAATATATTAAACAAAAATAAAGATTTAGCATTGCCACTGAGAAGATTTTAAGTGACCAAGCTGCCACTATTATCACTGAAACAGCCGTTGTTTTAAAAAAAGTGTATGCGCTCTAAAAAGTTAACCGAAAAGTTAACTTTTTAGAGCTGCACGTTGATAATGAAAAACTGTTAATTTATCCGCGTGTTTAACTTTTACGCGAGTAAACTTTTGTAAGATTCTACTGTATCTTCGAATACGTTTTGCTTATTTTATTTCAATATAAACTCAAGCTGATATTCTTTGCCTCGCGTTTACCCTCAAAACAAAGCATCATTGCAAAAGGTGCTTGGAGTGTTCTTTGGAACATGAATTGAAGGAAAAGCACGAATTAATATGTATATGGATCAGTAAACATAAAATAAAAGAATCATCTTTTGTATCATTCTGCACAAATACAAATTGGTCTGGTCTTAGCTGCCTCACTCCCAGTTTCATTTATGGTCTATTAAATGTGATATTTGATAAGGTGCAATTGACCCTTCAGAACTTCCAGTGTAAATCTCATCTTCTAAGTATCGCTGAAGAAGAGCGGTAGAATATACTATGATTTATTTGTAAATTATGTAAGTTAGGGCCTTCCTACTTGAGAGCAGCGTGTATACTTTAAGATACCATTTTCGTTCGCTGCACACAGGGACGAATTGAAAATTTAGCGACAAAATTATTTACTGCATATGGGTTCAATAAATTTTAATAAAACTAGGTACCTTAAGGTTTTTAAGTTTGTTGATCACGAATCTGAGGTCAGTTTTTAAAAATTTAAAATAGCGGATCCAATATGGCGGACAATTTTTAAAGAATTGATCGAATTCAATTAAAACTTATTGCACGGGATTTTGTATGTGAATTTTTTATAAGCTAAAAATCCAAATTCAAAACAGGCCTAATGAAAAACATAAAACGGGAATACTTATAAAAGCGGAAATAATAATTATATTTTTTAAAAGTTTTTATTTGAATTTATCAACTTGTATGATACTACTTAAAATAGTAAGAATTATAATTAATTGTTTCACTTTTTTTTTTTAATTATCAATACGAAAATTTTTATTTTACTCTATATTAATATCTTCATAGTCTTGAATGTCATCAAGCTCCTGTTCATAATTATCTTCTTCGTTGCCACATAAAGTGGGCAGCCTTAGCATCCTTAGTGCAATTTCATTAAATTTTGCTTTGTTTTTTTAGCCTTTTTTCTTTTGTCGGCCCCTGTTGTGGCCGAAGAAACCAGCATACAGTTAAATATGTCACTGTTAGTATTGGCTCTTGAAGTTTTTCTGGAGTGATATTGTCTTAAATTTTTATATTCTTTATGACTTTCTTCAATTACATCTTCTGATAGTTGGCCTACCGGTAAAGGTAAAGATTTTATAATATCAGCTCCATGAAACAAAATTTTATGAACAGTGGCACTGATTTTATACCAGCCATAAAGTTTAATGGCATTTCTGCTGTTTCAAAGCAATAGTTTTTAAATACTTCTTCCTTGATGTAATGCCCACAAGAAATTATTGATAGTATATTTGCAAGTCTTTCTATTAAGACTTTATCGACTTTATCAATTCCAGTTATTTCTGAAACAAGCGAAGGATTCTTAAAAAATTTTCGTGCTGTATTACCGTCATTGCTATTGCCTCCACCTTGTTTGGGCTGGTCAACAACAAGACCCATTTGTTCATACAATTTAGTGGCTATTTCATCCTTTTTTTCCTTTTACTTCTTGTTTTGCACTGCCAACTCTTGCTTACCATTTTTGTAGTTCCAATTTGTATGCTATATGTAGTAAATATCCATAACACCTAATATGTGCATGTAGCACCGAAATCCCGTACTTAAAGGTATCTTCATTACAGACTCTATTCTTTAATTTTTCAAAATCGTTTAAAATTTTGGCAGTAGCTTTACAAACATTACACGCTTGTGAACTTGCAGTATTACTCAAAATGTTGACAGGCTTTCCATCCAGCATTGTACATATAGCGATCTGTTTAAATTTAATTTCTTTACCGTCAAGTACGATTAATGTGGGCTCCAATTGCAATATTTGATTTTGAATTTCGTTATAATCTTCTTTGACATTTTTGACGTTTTCCTTTTTATCTTGAATGAGATTGGTCGACAATGCTTGGTCGATGATGGTGGCATGTTCTTCCAAAGTATTTTGTCATTATTGCTATTAGATTCACACATTTGGAGTGGCACAATCGTACATAAAATTATATTAGAGTCCGCATATGCTGAATTATTCGCAAAATTTTGTTTATGTATACTGTGTCCACTTCAATTGTATCAGAGTCAGTAGAAATATACTGTAATATCACATCAGTCTGAACTTGAGCCAAACGGTGAGCAGTATGTGCAAGAAGGTCTTGAAGCGGTACCAGAGCCTCATTTTCGTTTATTGTAATATTTATTGGATAACACTTTCTTTTGGCCTCTCCTATAAAATGATATGAGGGATAAATATTAGCTCCTCTTTCTATTGCTCCAAGTCGCATCGTAATATAATCCTCTTTAGTCAATCCAAGGTCCACTATTAGAGTTAAAGCTTCTTCAGGACTGTAAGGTTTTATAGAAGAAGTTGAAGTATCATGTGCCAATTTCATTCTTTTTAAAGTTTTGGGTGAGGAATTAATAGCCAACTTCACAACTTCAGCTGCACTTCTGTTACCTGATTTCACCAAACTTGTTCCTGTAGCCATACGTAATTCCTCTGAATTAAGATCTGATACAAGACCTCTTATATGTCTTTGCTTAGTGCGATGAGAACTTTCTTCAAATAATTTTCTGGGTCTGCCTCGCATCTTTTGTTCTGAGTGTGTTTCTTCCTTTAATGAAAACAGTGGCGGTTGTATCTCCGGGAGTTTTAGGTTTTCGTCAAGCCAGGTTATGTGTTTCTTGTTAAAACGCTCATACATATAATTACACTCACGCCACGTCCTAAACATCTTCGAAACAAACACTTTAACTTCTTCTTTTATTTGTTTTATTAAATCTTCAGGAAGCTCACTAACATCAGTTTTGCCCAGAATAAACTGTAATAGTTTTTCATTACACTTTGATGATGATAAATTATAAAAATGTTCGTTTTTTAGTACATCAAATAACTCCTTTTTCTTAATTTTATTTTCTTTAAATACAGATTTAAGTGCACCCAATGTAACTACGGAATTTCTCTTTCTAATACCTTTTCATGCACACAATTATTTTGGGAGAAGACTGCACTGAATAAAAAATTTAGCTATTGTGGTTCTGTTAGGTAAAGTTTAATAAGGGAATTCTCCTTCTTATAGCACTTTAAGTATACATCAGTGTAGCCAACAAGTATTTTGTAAGGAGACTTCATAGAATGAAAAATTTTACGAATTAAAAAAAATTTTTGAGGTAATTATTTTTATAATATTCATAGGCTAATTGTTCGAAATTAATTAAAATCTCAGAAAGACATGATGATAAATATTCCAAGGCACACAGGAAAGTCAACATCAGTTTTATTCAACTTACACAGCAGAGCAGAACAGCTGTTTTCGAAAGTCGCAACACTTTCATCTTCAGTGCTCATGTGTATATTGTGTTTATCACCACTGTTTAGGTGGCTTAGTTGAATGTGATAACAGTTCCTATTTACACAAATTTTATTGTGAAAAAGAATCCGAGAACTGTATCGACCTGATGTTGTTAACACGTTTTTGTTTTAATACCCGTGTTACCGTTTAATTATTTTCTTCATGTCCTATTTTTCTGAATTTTTTGTTCCATTATACTTTAAGTCAAACTTTTATGGTTTGAATTTATAGTTCAGTATATGTGAACGGTTTTTCCAATTTTCATTGGTAGCTGAAGCCTTAGCTTGAATTTGTAAGGTAATTATTTTTACGAACATTTTGTATTGCTATGTTAAATTGAATTAGTATTCATAGGCTAATTGTTCGAAATTAATTAAAATCTCAGAAAGACATTGGAATTGGAATATTTATCATCATGTCCTTCTGAGATTTTAATTAATTTCGAACAATTAGCCTATGAATATTAATTCAAAAAAAAATTTCGTTTGCATGCGGGATTTTCAGAATTGGGTTTACTACCTAACGAAAATATGCTCTATTTATTGAAGGGGAAAACGGAGGGATCACAACTCGACTTTTTTACACTTATTAGTAGTTGTATTTTTTAATTTCTAAGGAAAAGTCGTGGAACTGTTTGGAACTTTTTTTATAGCTCTTGCTAAAGTAAATTTTTAACATATTTCATAATAAAAACATTATGCTATATGTGCACTACATATAATTATTATTTTAATAATAACTGTAAATAAAATTAGATGCCTGATGCATAAAAATATACTCAAAAACTTTAACTTGTAAGTTTACAAAAAATTTTCAAGTTGAGCAACAATAAACGTTACAGATGCAGCTGACAGGTATAAGAGAGTGTAACAGGTTATAATACTTCGCATGCACGTACAGGCTAATGTAATGTGATAAAAAAAATTAATACTTATAAGTTGATTGTCTACTGGTATATAGAACATATTAAGTGCAATAATGGTCACATTTAACAAAATAAAAAATTCCATTTTTGTCGTCGTAATTCGGTTATTTGTCCTTATGTGCGCTGTTTCGTTGCCAATTTTTATAAGTCATTATTGTTTTCTTCTAATGATTTGAACAATGTTTAAGTTCTGCCGATGTATTGATCTCCTATTCCTAATATTTTTTCATAAATAGTTAAATTTTGAATGACAATTTTCGAATAACAAGTAAGAGAAATCAGTTGTTTAAAGCCAAAGAATAATATCAAAATAGAATAATGAAATAGTTTATTCTGTTTTACTTTCTACCACGTTATAAAATTGTTCCTGTTCTACTACAATTGTAAGAAAAATATGAAAAAGGGTTAACCCAACTAAAATGTGCTTATGCTTACTACAATGTGCGTACCCTAGCGCAGGCGAATTTGCGAACACATACAATCAAATGTGTACAACCATAATTTTCTTAGATGACTTTTCGTTAAATTTAATTTTCCTACGCATAGAGCGAAACTGATCGCATTTTCCTTAAGTGGCCAACTGTTTATTCTTTGTTATTGATAATTATTTTTAGATACATACATACCATAGACTGTGATACATGCACACAAGAGAAGCCGCAATAGACGCCGAAATCAATTTTAAAGAAAATTTAATAAACAATGTAAGAAATAAATTGAAATATTCAATGTTTAGAGTTAGTTTATGGTATATATATTATAGAGTATTTGTGTATTTTCCTACAATAAATGATAAGTTACCAACTACTTGCACACACTGTTGTATATTTTAGTACTTTTCCAATTTACTTCTTAATTACTTTCTAAATCGATACTAATCAACTTGCTTGTAATAATAAATATATGTAGAAGTTGGAAATATTTATATATGTATTTATAGTTTATGTATATATCATAAATTAGTTTTACATTACTTTACAACTGAGTGTAAGTAAAATATAGCCACACAAAAGTTCGCATATGCATTTGACAGTCTTTTCGTCGAGTTTTGACAATAGCCTACGCTTGATTAAGCACATTATAGTTGGGCCTTTAGGCTGCTGTAAAATTTGACGAAAAGACTGTCAAATGAATATGCAAAATAATACACTCTTTTGTGTGGTGATATTATACTTATTGAGTTGAAGTACTTACTACACTCAGTTGTAAAAAAACTTGATTTTTTCAAAAACTAATTTGTTATACATATCTAAATAAAATATAAATATATATTCAACTTATATATATATATATATATATATATATATATATATATTTATTTATTTATTTTTATATATATATATATATATATATATATATATATATATACAAATGTCACCATAGGCAAGCTAATTAGTACCAATTCAAAAAGCATTAAAAAAAATTGGCTGGTCACCTGTCATTAATTGTAAGAAAATACATGAATACACTTTGATATATATACCACAAATATAAACAAACGTAAACATAAAATATTTTAATTAAAAAATTGATAAAAAGTTAAAATATTTCACCGTCCGTTGCAGCTCCTCTCGTGTGCATGTATCACAGTCTATAATATGTGTGTATCTAAAAATTTTCAATAACAACGAACACACAGCTGGCCGCTTAAGCAAAGTGCTATCAGATGCGCTACGCTAGATCACGCACATTATAGTTAGTCCTTAATGCTTTGAAGTCTTCGAGCTAAAAACTATTATTTTAATTTGTATTTTATTTTATTATTTTAATTTCTACAACTTTTTAATGAACGTGATAGAGATAGTTAATGTACATAGCTATTGAATCCTTTGAAATAATCAAGAACACTAACTAATCAGATATATATATATATATATATATATATATATATATATTCGGAGTTTCTTAAAAATCATTTCACGATCATTTTTCTATCACGATATCTCAACGAACGAATTAATCGATATCGACCCGATTTGCGGGGATCGACGTGGTTTTTTTTAAATTCAAGAGCTGTTTTGTTTATGAAATTGATCGGCGAAGTCGTTTATTAGTAATGGAATTTTATTTATACTTCAAAGAAAATTTATAAGAACTACTTAAGGCTTCAGATTAGTTTCATTGAATCTGACAGACTGGTTTCCACTAGAGGTCTGGATCAAACGGACCTGCTAAATCCTCTATCTCCACAAAAGCTGAGAACACTGTCTTTTTTTATTCTTGACAATTCTTAATATGGTTTGGAAAATGCGTGAATAAGCTGGGAGATTTTGTTATATTGAATTTGTGTAAAAATGCGAAGTCTGATTTGAACCCCGGCGACTCCGCACTCAGTAATGAAAATTTTATCAAATTTAACTGATCTGCATTATATATTGTGTTAATTGTTGTCGGCCTATTTCAATAACAAAGGCGTAGCGACCGTCGCTGAATACTAGCTCCAGCGATTGATACTATCATGTACTAAACAGTACGCTCCTTCGTCGCATTTGTCCTGTCAAGACTATCCCCTACTTTCTAGTTCATTCACAATACACTAGTATGTAGGGCTCATTCTCTAGCAGGTGGTCCTACAAAAAAGTTAAATCAACCATGAAAATTAGTACTCGGTAGTCAGCGGTATTTATAGTCGTGTAAATGGTGGCATGTTATAATCAAAGTGTTTAATGCATATGTGACAAATGCACGGTTGCTCTGAACAAGTAGTTCAATAACTTTTAAAATTAGAAAACAACTCGATAGCTCTTTAACCTTTGCAAATATCATAAATTCGATACTTGTGGATCACGTTCAGTTTAAAAAATCTCCAAAAACCTTTTCCCGATATTTATTTTTTAACTACACCTACACATTGATAGATTGATAAGATCTGCGACAAAATACTTGCATTTGTGAAATATCGCGTTTAGTTCCAAAAACAACTGTGATCCTTTCATATTTTTGAGACTTTAATTAAAATATGTTAATGTGGTACTCTAACTTACTATCACACAATTTAAAATATACAATACTAGCGAACCCCCTGCACACTTCGTAGTGCAAAAAAGAAAATAAAAAAAATAATTCAAATTCATTTACATCAGTGATAAACTGCTTTTATTGTAATGCTCTGTGGTAAACAGCATTTGTTATTTTTCCATTTTCGGTGTAAATATACAAAACCGATGGTTTGCCAACGCGAGTTACAAAAATTAATACACAAATGGTATCCCAAAGAATGATCTTTATTAATTCAAGAGTAACTTAAGACTGAATTCTTCTTTTAATTACAAATAAAGTACAACTTAAGTAAATTTCAATATGTAGTATTTATCGTGAAAGCTCTAGATAACATTAACTGAGAATTATACCGTAACTATCCCCCCGTTAAGTTAAGACACTCCAGAGTCTTTAAAAAATTATAGATACATATAAAATTTTAATCTAATAAATAATATTACATCATAACTTATCTAAAAACTTACATTACTTTTATTATTCCAAATAACTACCTATGCATATGGATAGATAAAATAAAATAGTAGTCTTTTAATAAAACACAAATTACAAAAATTAATATCTAAGAACAGGATAATGAATGGTTTGTCCGGTGCTAATTGTTATACTGGCTTATGTTTAAAGCACCATCATATTTTGTTTTTCTTTTAACATTAGAACTATGTACATTTTCCAATTCATTAATTCTAAATTTTGGTTCTTCTTTATGTCTTAGAGATCTATAATTTTTAATATATCCTTTTTTTCTTTGTTCAACGTAATTTTCCCTATTTTGATTTCTTTTATGTATGTAATTATTTTTATTCATTAACATATTGTTATAAATTTTAGTCTTATCACAATTGCCAGATTCAACATTTATTGGTTTCTCTTTAATGACTGAATGATAGCTATTATTATAGTATTCTATACATTTGCTAACCTTGTCTTTAATATTTAAATCTTTCTGTTCAATTGTCAAAGTTCTAATTTTTTCGCTAAGAGTGTTGTGCAGCCTTTCAATATCAGCATTACCTGTATGATTGTTAGGTTTTACAAGATGTAAAGCAACGTTTTCATTTCGTAAATAATCTTTTATATTTACACTCTTAAATTCATTGTCTGTAACCAATTTCTTGAAATGTCCTTTTTGAGATTTGTACAGTCTTAACTTCTCTATTATTGTTTGGTTCGTCCTGTCTTCCAAATAAAACACTGTAGCAAATTTTGAAAATTTGTCAATAAAAGTAATAAAATTTGATTTCGAGTTGGTATATATATCCATGTGGATTATTTGTCTAATGTCATTAGGTGTTTCCGTCAACTGGAATTTGGGTTGAATTGGGTTACGATCGAACTTTGCTCTATTGCATGTATCACAGTTGTTAACATATTTTTGCACTAACAGTTTCAAATTCGGAAAGTATATTTTTCTTTTTAACCCTTCATAATTTTCATTAATTCCTGTATGTCCTGTCTCATTTTTATGATAATGATGAATCTGTTTATAAGTATCATCTTCGGAAAACATATCAATAGCATTATAAGAACATCTAACAAATTGGACACTACTGTTTCCTTCAAACATCTCAATAATCTTTTCTTGAAGTACTATATATTTGTGATCATTTAGTTCTGTAAAAATTCCTACTTTGCCTTTTTTAATATGTCTTCTAAGTATGGTTTCCAAATCTTGATTTAAATCAGTTGAATTTATGTATATATTTTTATTTCCATGAATTAAGTCAAATTCCTTAGTTTTGTTTTCCGTTAAAATTATTTGTGTCTTGAATCTATTAACCACTGTCGCCAAAATGCCAATAAAATTGGTATCTGTTTGATATTCCGCTTGAGAATGGACAGTATCCAAATCGCCATTATCGTCATTATTATTGTACATCGAATCAGAAGGGCTGCCTAAATGATATATTTCACCAGAATCGTTATTTACCCTGCTCAGAAAATCTGCGACCTGATTGTCCATACCTTTGATATAGTTTACAGTTAAATTGAATTCACTAAGTTTTATCATCCACCTATAAAGCCTAGGATTCAATTCTCTGCTCTGGGATTTTACGAATAGCCATCTCAATGGTTGATGG
The DNA here is from genome assembly GCA_963675445.1 of Linnaemya vulpina. Lineage (NCBI taxonomy): Eukaryota > Metazoa > Arthropoda > Insecta > Diptera > Tachinidae > Linnaemya > Linnaemya vulpina. Next base: position 47,621,306 of record OY776281.1, on the reverse strand, counting down.
TCGGATAAGATTTCAAATTTTACACCAAACAAATAAGGACGAAAATAGTTTGTGGCCCATACAATGGCAAGAAGTTACCTTTCAGTGGTAGAGTAATTTTTTTCATGATTGTTTAGAGTCCTACTGGCAAAACAAATTGGGTGTCCATTTTGTTGCAAAACAGCACCAAGTGAATTGAAGCTTGCATCTGTAATAAGTTGAAATTGCTTTTTGAAATCTGGATACTTAAGTACAGGAGATTCAGTGATAATTTTTTTAAGTTTTTCAAATGCATTTATATAGTTTGGATCGTTTATGTTCAATTTCATATCTTTTTTAAGATATTTTATCATTGGGTATGCTACTTTTGAGTAATCCCGAATAAATTTTCGATAGTAACCAGTCATACTTAAAAAAGATTTGATACCTTTGACTGTACTAGGTAACTTTAATTTTAAAATTGTATCGATCTTATCAGGGTTGGGTTTGACTCCTTCAGGTGTTAAAATATGACCCAAATATAAGGTTTCTTTAGCAAAAAACTTACATTTGTTTATTTGAATTTTAAGATTTGCACTACGTAGTTTTTCAAACACTTTATTTAGATTGCAAATGTGTTCCTCATAACTTGTAGAAAATATGAGGATATCATCCAAATAAACAACACATATTTTATTGATGAGATCACGAAGTACATGGTTTATTAATCTTTGAAAAGTTGACGGCGCATTTTTGAGGCCAAAAGGCATTCGGACGAATTCATAATGACCGTATGGAGTTGAAAATGCGGTTTTGCAACGGTCTTCCATTTTAACCAAAATTTGGTGGAATCCTTTGGCCAGATCAATTGTTGAAAAATACTGAGCACGGCCCAACTTATCCAAAATATTGTCTATGTCCGGAATGGGAAACTTGTCGTCAACAGTAACGTCATTAAGTTTTCGATAATCGATAACGATTCTCCATTTTTGTTTTCCCGAATTATCGGTTTTTTTTGGTACTATCCACAATGGACTGTTATATGGAGAATTGCTTTGGGTTATAATTCCCTGTTCCAGCATGTCATCAATTTGCCTACAAATTTCATTTTCATGTATATGAGGATAACGATACATCTTGGTGTAAACAGGTATATCACTTATTGTTTTGATTTCATGTTGAATAACATCGGTGTTACCTAAAATCTGACCTTCCAAAAATATCAAATCCTTATAGGAATTTAATAAGTTGTCCAAGTCCTTCCTCTCTGTAGTATTTAAGTCTTTATACAAATTATCTAAAACCTTATCGTCTATAGTTGTAATTTCTAATTGATTTATTTCATTGGCTGTATATGGACATACTTTAAAAAATTCTATTTTGGAATTATTAATTGTGAGAGTATCATTTTCCATATCTATTATAGCTCCTAAAGGTTTCAAAACATTTTGTCCTAAAATCGCATCAAAATGTTTTCCACTAAATTCAGTTAATTTCCACGACATTGTGGAATTTTCACAAAATTCTCTCGGCAATTTTGTTATGATTTCAAGATTTATATTCGATTTGCCATTTAATGACGTAAATGAAATAGGATTTTTTAATTGTAACCTTTTGTACTGAGGTAATTTATTTTTATCTAACAAAGAAGTAGTAGATCCAGTATCAATAAGTGCTAAAATTCGATCGTTACCAATAGAAAGTTTTACTAATGGAAGTGCCTTATTGAGGCTGTTGTGTGAAAATTTACTTCTTCAGTATTATCGTCACTTTCTTCATTTTCTTGGATGTGATCTATTTCCATTTGAAGATTTTCATTTTGATCACCATTTCGTGTTTGGTTAAATCTACGGTCATTTCTTAAGTTGTTACTACCACTATATTTTCTAGATTGAAAACTTTTATTTGGTATTTCTGAATTATTATTAGTATTGAACTGTTTCTGGCTTGAAAACTCGTACTATTATAAGTATTATAAGAATTTGGATTATTTCTGGCAACATTAGAATTATAATTAGAATTTTGTACATTAGCGTTATTTTGATGGTTAAAATTTTTTCGAATGGCACCTTTATGTATATTAGAACTGCTTTTAGATTCATTATTCTCTCTTATTAAACCGTTCTTTTCTAAAAGACTGTATGCATCTCTTAAATTTAAAATATTTCTATTAATTATTACAGAGGCCAAATTAACATCAATATTATTTAAGAAAGTTTTTAAAATAATTTTCTCAGCATATGCTGGACTAAATTCTAGGGGCTTTTCTGAGTCGTACTCATATTTCTCATTAATTTTTCATAAAATGTTCAATAACTTATTATAATAATTATTAATACCATAGTTGTTAATTTCAGAGAACGCCTTCTGGTAAAGTTGGTGGTAACTCTCCTTCACTCCAAAATTGTTGATTAAAGCTTCCTTAGCTTTCTCCCAAGTTGGATTAGGCCCCAAAGTTCTCACAACGTGTAAAGCATCTCCCTGCAGTTTGTTGAGAATAACGCGTTGATAGATGTAAGCTTTTGCATTTGCATTAGAATTAACTAGCATAAAAATCGTATCAACTTCTCTTAAAAAAGAAGAGAGTGCATAAGACTCATCTCCTTTAAAAATGCTTATTCTTTGAGCGTCTTTGAGAATATCACTCAGTGATAAACTAAAAGCTGATTCCATTATGATTGTTTATTTTATTTATTTGTAAAGAAAAATGTTTTTATTAATTTTGTTTTTGCAAATTTTTTTTTGTTTATTGTTCTTTTCTTCTTTTTTTAAGTTTTGTTTTTTGCAGACAAATATTTTTTAAGCTAATTTTTGTTGTAATAACCAGTACTTCAAGGTCTCCATTTATATTCCGTCTGCTTCCATAATTGTTGTTTCTATATATATTGTTACAGTTTTTTTTTCTTTTTTTTTTTAAATAAGATTTTTCTTAACAAGTTTTTTTTTTATAAAATAATTTACATTTAATTTAACATATGTAATATTTTTATTTTATTTAGTTTTTAGTTTTAGGATATAAGTGTTTATATATTTTTTTTAACATAAACCTTCAAGCAATGTTTTTAATTTTATTCTTTTTCTTTTTTAATCGATTCTTTTAGTTGGATAAAAGTTTTTTCTTTCAATTTCACAAAAATTATTTAAATAATTTTATTTGAATTGTTGTTTTTTTTTTTTTAAAAACTTCAGTTTCTAAAAACCGGTTCTTTCGCGACTGCGCCAGTTACAAAAATTAATACACAAATGGTATCCCAAAGAATGATCTTTATTAATTCAAGAGTAACTTAAGACTGAATTCTTCTTTTAATTACAAATAAAGTACAACTTAAGTAAATTTCAATATGTAGTATTTATCGTGAAAGCTCTAGATAAAATTAACTGAGAATTATACCGTAACTCGCGCGAACACGCTACATAGAACTGTCCATGTGAGAAGACTGGATGCACTAAATTAACTCTACAATTTCAAATGGTATATCAGACGGAATCATTGGGATACGTGGAATGAATACATCTTCGCCTTTTAATTTTGAAGTTAAAATAGTAGCTTCAATTACATAAGCCATCAACCTTTTAATAGCAAGTCTTGTACCATTACACAAACGATATCACAAAGCATAATAATATTGATATTACAAAGCATAATAATAGTGGCTTCAACTTTCTATAATTCACAACATCTCTTTCATTGATAACAGTATCGACAGACTTGTACAACACCACTTCGCCAGGAATCTTTGATTGTATAGCCATGTTTAATTCAGTAACATCTTTGTTCTTTGCCGCTAAAATTGCTCTGGCACTCAACCATGCATGGCATGTATATTGTTGTGCTATGCTAGTGAAAACACATTCAATCAATTCCTCTTTTGACTGTACGGCAAAAATCATTTGGCAATGTTATCAATCCAGTGTCATCAATAGGCATTGCACCATTCTTAATTTTCAGCAATTGTTTAGAGAACTTATCAGCAGATGAATCATTCCGTCACTGAACACGAACGTTGGTAGTGAGTTTCAATATTTTAACAAATCTCCATAAATATGAATACTTTAAGCAAACGTTAATTTCCTCGGCAGCTGTCGATCTAGGAATGACGGGTAATGTTTGCCTAAAACCGCCTGACAATAAAATCAACGCACCACCAAATAACTCTGAGTTATCTCGGAGATCTTTCATTGTTCTCCCAAAGCTTCAACAGATATCTTATTCGTGTACTCATGCATATGACGTGGGCATGTGCATATATAGATAGATTTGGGAAAGAACACTTTCTATTGGTTCTTATAAATTTGTTCGTTTATATTGTATATATATAAAAATAAGTTGCATTGTGTTAGTAATTGATGTTCTCCGGAATATGTGTGAACCGATTTTATATGAAAGGTGACATCAATACCAAAGTTTTTATGTATATACAGTTTCTGTATGTGTATTGGTTCATTTTATAGCCATTTTAGTGAACACTGCAATCATTTCGAAATATTTGAGTTAATGTTTTGAAAAACTGAAATATAATTTGTATTTAAATTCATTACAATTCAATTTTAGTCAAACCATCAATTTAATTTATATACATACTTAGCTATTCTAAATCAGAACATCGGGGATCTATGAAATTAGTTACATATAAATACATCACTAAAAACTTATATATTTAAAAACATTATGCACAGCCCACGTCATATGCATGAGTACGCGCAGGATGCAATGACTTATGTGCGTCATAATTGTCGACCAGATTTATTTATAACATTTACGTGTAATCCGCAATGGAGTGACATTAAAGATAATTTATTCGCTGGCCAAAATCCTACCGACCGCCATGATATCACTTCCCGTGTTTTTAAGTAGAAATTGAAATCGCTTATGGGTTTTAGCGTGAAATCTAAAGTGTTTGGTGAAGTGAAGTTCTGGATGTATTCTGTGGAGTGGCAAAAACGTGGTTTACCACACGCTCACATTTCAATATAGTTGGTGAATAAAATCACATCGCATGAAATTGACAGTGTTATATGTTCTGAAATTCCTGATCAAATAAGTGATCCTGAATTATATGATGTTGTTGTGCAAAATATGATACACGGTCCATGCACAGCCCACGTCATATGCTTGAGTACGCGAATAAGAAATCTGTTGAAGCTTTGGAAATAACAATGAAAAATCTCTGAGATAACTCAGAGTTGTTTGGTGGTGCGTTGATTTTATTGTCAGGCGATTTTAGGCAAACATTGCCCGTCATTCCTAGATCGGCACCTGCCGATGAAATTAACGCTTGCTTAAAGTCTTCATATTTGTTGAGATTTGTTAAAATATTGAAACTCACTATCTACGTTCGTGTTCAGTTGCAGAATGATCCATCTGCCGATAAGTTCTCTAAGCAATTGCCGAAAATTGGGAATGGTGCAATGCCTATTGATGACACTGGATTGATAACATTGCCAAATGATTTTTGCCGTTTCGTACAGTCAAAAGAGGAATTTATTGAAAGTGTTTTCACTTACATAACACAACAATATACACGCCATGCACGGTTGAGTGCCAGAACAATTTTAGTGGCAAAGAACAAAGATGTTACTGAATTAAACATGGCTATGCAATCAAAGATTCCTGGCGAAGTGGTGTTGTACAAGTCTGTCGATACTGTTATCAATGAAAGAGATGTTGTGAATTATCCAACAGAATTTTTGAATTTCTTGGACTTACCAGGATTGCCTCCGCGTAATCTCCAATAGAAAGTTGGAGCCACTATTATTATGCTTCGTAATATCAATCAACCCCGTTTGTGTAATTGTACAAGACTTGTTATTAAAAGGTTGATGGCTTATGTAATTGAAGCTACTATTTTAACTGGAAAATTAAAAGGCGAAGATGTATTCATTCCACGTATCCCAATGATTACGTCTGATATACCAATTTTATTTTCAAGTTCAGTTTCCTGTTCGCCTTGCGTTTGCGATTACCATTAATTAGGCGTAAGGCCAATCTTTGTGGAGTTAATGTAGTTCATCCATTCTTCTCACATGGACAGTTCTATGTAGCGTCTTCGCGCGTTGGCAAACCATCGGTTTTGTATATTTACACCGAAAATGGAAAAACAATAAATGTTGTTTACCACAGAGCATTACAATAGCAGTTTATCACTGATTTAAATGAATTCGAATTAATTTTTTTATTTCTTTTTTGCACTACGAAGTGTGCAGGGGGTTCGCTAGTTTTAACTAAAAATACATATTGTTGGTTATTTATTTTTCGGCTTGAGATAAAGGTCTACAACAAAACATAAATATACATATTGCTAATCAAAATATTGTTATAGTCGCGAATCATGAAACGAGTACGGACAGTCAGAGTTGTCATTGCTGTTCGTATATTCTTTGTGCGGCCGTACGGTAAGCTTACCCGCCTCCTTTGAACCGTTTGAGAAAATATACTATTTTTATTCTAATAAATAAAATTGTCCTGTTAGACAAGCAAGATGATAATTATTCAGCAGAAAGAAGAGCAACATGAATTTTGTTGTTCTCTTTTCCTTGTCACAGTTGTGTAATTCCATCACAAATGCAATAATTATAACAGCTTTGGGTAAAAAAGTTTTATTTTGCGCACAAAGCAATTTGCACATATTTCCCACACTGTTCTTATGCCTTTAGCTGGAGAAGTTAATTGTCTGATTGAAACTGAGAAATGAATGAAATCTCGGACGGAAAATCGAGTTCTGATATCTTAGCATTTGTAAACACAATCAGTGCCATTTAGACCACTAAGCCCCACTTGGCAAGTAAGAAATTTTTAAATATAAATTGTAAAATGTTATACCCTTTTATAGTGTTTAACAAAATATAAATATATAAGTAAGAGTTATATATCTCCTTTTGAATGAACAGAAATTCGATGTCTTAAGTTTTTAAAACTCGAAATTGTTATATTATTTCAATTCTCTTTCAGATTTAAAAACAAACAATAGTTTAATTAAAAGAAAGAAATTATCTCGACATCAGCTTCAAATTCAATTCTATTAAATAGAATATTAACCACAAACAAAATAATTATTTAGTTACCAGAAAATTGTGATTTTTAAATATAATAATATAGATTTAAATCTAACAGCAAAATGCGGGTAGATTTAATAACTTTATAATAATTAGAAACTATTTATATATAATCTAAAGTTAAATCAAGCAACCAAATTAAAGTAAATTCAACAAAAAGTATAAACAACAAACAAAACAAAAAATATTAACAACAACTTCGAACCAAATGCCAATGCCAATAAATAGTAACATAAAGTAATAATAGTTCAAAAGCAACAACAATACAATTATTAAACAACGATCATCAACTTATAACAAATTTTACTCCTTTGTTCTAAACGGGTGCAATCATTTAAATAAATAATGCAAAAATTTAGTTATTAGTGTAAAACAATTCATAACAATAAGAAAAATATATAAAAAAGCAACATAATCATCAATATGCCTCATACAAGTCATACGCGCCATACCGGATCCGGTGATGATTTGGGCAGCACTGACGAAGTGAAAGTATTTAAAGATGAAGGTGATCGAGAAGATGAAAAAATCTCTTCCGAAAATTTGCTGGTTGAAGAAAAATCAAGTCTAATCGATTTAACGGAAAGTGAGGTAAGATATAGATCTAGAAATTACGCACACCTACAGCCACACGAATTACATGTATCTGCATATAATAATTGATTTTTTATGACCTTTCGGATTTTTTTTTATTAAACTATAGAGAAATATGAAATTTTTATTTGAGTCGATAGAATGGTCTTTGTAATTAAATGTTTAAAGATAATGATTTCAAAATGGTTTATGCGCTGGTCAGCCAAGACCAGAGTAACAAAAGCCTAATTGTTGCGTACGGCGCTGATTCCGAATAACCGACTTAAAAGGTTGCCTAAAATGATCATAACATGAAAGAAGCACGCGATCTATACTCAAATTGAATAATCTGCAAGCATCCATTCATTGTTAAATAAAACTGAGTTGTCAAAAACAATGATGATAAAATACTACTTGTTATATTTGCAAATATTTTAGCGAAAACTTGAATTTAATACCATTCTTGAAATTTATAAAATCGGTGATTTGATCTTCAGCTTGAATAATAACTTTCAACTTAGTTATTTATTTATCGTAAAGTTTTTCCTGCACTTTTTGCATATTTTCGGTCTAATTCATAACATTTTTTATTTCAGTGTTAAACTATGTAAAAGTTATGAAACAGGTTTTGAGTTATAAGGGTATAATAAAAATGTGTGTTCATAAACGTTTAATAACTCTAGATTAGCAATAAAACATTTTTACCATTTTTTCTTTTGAATTGGCAAGCTTGTTAAAAATATGTCATATATTGTTTAGTGATGTACACAATTAGATTCTATTGTTTAAGTAATGGGTTTAAATGAAAAAAAATCATAAAAAATTTTCTTCAAATTGCTTACTAAAAAAACAAAACAAAGCTTTTATACTTCTAATTAAAGGTAAATTTATAAAGAGCGAAAAAATATACTTAAAACCTACGTTTATTGTTATTGAAGTTCGGCAAGTAACTGAATACTCAACTTAACATTTGTTTGTGCATCACACAATTCCACAACATAAAAAATATAGCGCTATAAACCAGAGAAATGGAAACCAACAATGCAATACGGCAGAAAAAATTAAAAGAAAAAGAGTCACCACCAAAGATAAGGTATGCTGGTATGAAGGGCAGCTGATATATGAGCGATCGTCTCTATAATTTTCAATTAAAACAAATTTCTACGCACAAATTAATGTTACTTATGTATTCTGGAAACCAAATTTATTACACTCATATTTATTTAAAGACTTTTGTTTATAAAATTTTTTTTAAAGGATTTGAATTTTTTTTACAATGAAGAAAAAAGGAGATAAGAGCAAAATGTCATTTAAATGTCGCTTAAACTAGGGTATTGGCTATTATAAAATTTTTATATTTTTTAGACTTTATAACGCTTTAATAGGCTATTCAACGTTTATGAATACACATTTAGCGATTTTTGACTATTAATATGTTATTAAACCCTTAATAATTATTTATGAATTAAAAAATATTTTATGCATATTTATACATATGTATGTATGTGTATACGTACTACACATACTTACTTCAATAGTATCATAACTAAAAAAAAACTGGTTTTGCATAAAACGCTTTTAAGTTTTAAATTTACTAATTAGTTAAAGAAAAACTAAAACATTATTTTTTCTCTCAAAAATAAAGTGTATTTGATACTCAAATGAAATTTTAGAGCAATGCATCATTAATATCAATAAGACATATTTTGAGTTATGACAATACTGCAGTAAATGAAGGATATGTATGTGTAGCCATATATAGATATACATTTACTTATAAACATTCATTTATTTTATCTTTCAGGAAAAAAGTGGAAAAATATCATCACGGTCTGATCATAGCCCAGTATTTAGTAAGTATTTTTTTAAAATTTAGTTTTTATTTGTTAACATATTCAGTGAATAACTTTAGCTTTTGTTTTTTTTTTCTCGAAAATCCTAAGAAATAGAAGCTGTCCATATCTATTGCATTTTTGTTTTGTAATCAAAAAATTATATAGCGCAGTTTGGGTTTGGAATTAAAGTTTAGCCACTGAAAACCTAAAAGATATGTAGTTTGAATTTTGCCAAAATTTGACAAAGTCATACATTTTTAAACTCAACCCTGTACATATTGGCAATGGAAAATAAATATATTCGAAGCGTGCATAACAAGTAAACTGTGCATCATTTAATTTGATGATACATACATATGTACTTTTTATAAAATATACAAAATCTTTGCTTGTTTTCTCTTGATATGGTAGTACCATAAAACAGGTTGCATAAGGCAGATTACTCCAAAATTCCGAAGTCATTTGGCATATCTATGCTTCTCACTTTGTACTAAAACATGTAATCCATTAATATAACAAAAATATAATAGAATAGTTGAGTCGCAAAGCAGCTCTGAGTCAGACAACATCAAGCCTCGCTAGCAATTATATTTTAAGTGCAACCAGAACACTGATCGTTCACTCTCTTTCGAGAGTTTTGCGTCTCACTCGCACTCAGTGTTGCCATATCCTTTTTGAAAAAAAAACTTACATTTAAAGAAAAAAACTGATTTTTAGAAGAAAAAATTGTTACCCCAAAAAATATATCCGAAAAATTATAAAACATATACAAATTTACGTATATATGTAATCGATTTCATTCAATTTTTTTATTGAAGTTCTCAAACGTAACAATAATATAAGTTAGATCCCGAATGAACTTGTATAGCTTTTGCACCTTCTTGGAGTTTTGATCTTAAAATATGCATCTTTAAATCTGATATACCACCCATTGCTTTTATTTCAGATCTACAAAGCTTACAAAAAACTACCATTATCATTTATCCTGATCCAATCCTTGAACAATGGATGCATATCTCGTATATATACTCTGACATAATTGTAAAAAAAACTTATTTTTTATAAAAAAACTGAAAAACTTTTCATCACTCCAAAAAACTGCTAAAATCAGTTTAAACTGAACATTTGGCAACGCTGCTCGCACTAGTTAATTTCGAAGCTTCAGATAAGTGTATTGATTTACGCTTCTTCCGTGGTTAACTACGTTCTACTGCCTATGCCTTGGTCGTGTACAGTCAGTCACAGAAACGGTTAGAATAAGGTTTAACAACGTCGCCGGTATATGGTCTGTCACCCACTGGCATCTGTGCACCAAATACTTTACAAATTTACTTTGTTAAGTATCTTATATACAAATAATATAATAAAATTTTATCTTAAATGCAAATTAGATGTTATCCCGGTTCAATTGACACTTATTGTGAATTTAGTTTATAAATCAACCCTTGAGAGTAAACATTGGGAAATATTTGTGATAGCAACCAAATCCTTGGGGATTTTGTCACAACTGTCTTGAATATTTTAATTTTCGTATAATTCTAATGAATTAATTTATTGCAGACCTATTCTCCTAGGACCTTTAGGAAGCTGTCTGCATAAGCTGTCCTGTTGTTACTTCGCATATATTACTTTGCTTCGCTGCCGACTTCAGAATACATTATCTTCGATATTGGATCACTTTTAAATATTTAATAAAAAGTGACTGACTATTGTATAGCAAGAGAAAATACAAAGTAGCCAGAAATCGACACCAACATGCCCACTACTGGAAATGCTAATAGCGTATGTAATGTTTTTAACCGTAATGGATTTATTTTAAATTATGGTGTTTTCGTTTCTGCTCAAAAAATTTCACCTTGTTAAAAGGTGCATGTATAAAATATCTTGCCAACCCTCTAATAATGCAATTTGTTATTTCACTAGAACAAAACACAATTTGTAAAGAAATAGAATGCCCTGTTTTTAACAGCTGAAGTCTCAGTTTATTTCTTTACAAAATATTTAAAAGACAATTTAAAAGCAATTGACTAATTGTCATTTCTGCACATAAAATTGATGCGGCAATATTCTTATTTTTAACTTTTATTAAAAGGTTTAGAAATGTTGAAAATTTTCTTTTGTTTGTTTTCATGAACTATATAAACACGAAAAAATAGCTGCCAGACTGCCAATTTATCGACCCGAAGCTTCAACGATTTTCTCATATAAAGACTGTTTTGAGAGCAATTTCAAAACACCAAATACCCTAAGATTTAATATCACTTATAATCTAGCGCTATATAAAACAGTAAAATATTAACTTTTAAAATTAACTTTTTACATAGTAATTCTAGGCGATTTCTTTCCAAATTCGTCTGGTAACACTATTAATAAACAAAAGTCAATTTTTTTTCAGAGAGAGGGAGATTTTTTTAATCAAAGACACTACCCTTTTACAGAGCAAAACATTTTTAAGAAACGAACACGAAATTACTCTTTACATGGAAATGTAGTGTATTTTTGTAGAAGAGAAAACACCATTAGTTTCACCTCACGACAGTTTGATAGGCATATAATAATTGGTACAGGTAAGATGCTCCTGACTTCAACATACATATGTATGTATGTATATGTACACAGGTATTTAGGTAGGTCCAGACGTGCATTTATTAGTATATCATCCATATGTACATAGGTATATCATTAATGATCAATTCATTTAAAAAATTAACATCTAATTGAAGCTTTAAAGTAGTTGGTAAGAAATTAAAATTCTTTTACTTCTTGGTATAACATGTTTTCCTTGATTTTGTTGGATTAGAAAAATTAATTAATTAAAACTTCTGGATAAAAAACATATTCATGCTAATTTACGTGCAAACAGAGCAAAATGTGCACAACACAATAACACCTCAACTCATGTGAGTGGAAAAGTGTTCTTGATGGGTGTTTTTATCAGAGTTCAGAAAAGTAAACTAGAGCTGTACCGAACTGAATCAAACGCTCTCAAACACTCTCAAACGCTCATTTTTGACAAGAACCTCTAATCAAACCCATGTAATTTAAATGGGTTTGATTAGCGGTTCTTGTCAAAAACGAGCGTTTGATTCAGTTCGGTACAGCTCTAAAGTACACACACCGTACAAAAATCTCGTAAATAAATGTTAACGAACACAGTTCAAAGCAACGAACACATGTTTTTATTTTCATAACATTTATGTGTGTTTCCAAATTTTTGTTCGTGTTCAACACAGTCGTACATGTTCTTTGTTATATTTTGAACACGATCATAAAATGAACATGTTCTGTTCGATTGGTACACACTTCAAACACACACTTTCAAATGTTCAAAAATTTTAAGTACGTGTACGTACGCCGCAAGAAAGTACATGTTCAATAAACATTATGTTCATGTTGTGTTCAACAAGAAAAGTACATGCGCAATATGAACATACTCGTGTTCATGAATTCTAAGTACATGTTCATGTTTGAAAAAAGTACTTGTTCGCTAAAAAAAAAAAACGTACATATATATTAGAGCTGTACCGAACTGAATCAAACGCTCTCAAACGCTCGTTTTTGACAAGAACCTCTAATCAAACCCATTTAAATTACATGGGTTTGATTAGAGGTTCTTGTCAAAAATGAGCGTTTGAGAGTGTTTGAGAGCGTTTGATTCAGTTCCGTACAGCTCTAATATATATACGAACATTTTTTTTTTGTTTCTCAAATTACGTATGGCAACTACATGGTATGTTTGAATATCCAGAGAAAATAGCAATAGAACTGGAAAAATCTGATAAATGTAAATAAAAACAACAATAATTATTTCAATAACTCTAATTTTTTAAAATGAAAATATGTATATAATTTATTGGCAGCAAACACGATAAGATATATATTAAATTAAACTGTTATTTAGTTTTTTCTATTTTAAGAGCTGAGCAGTCAATCAAGTCAAAATTTAATTTTGTAATTAAAATGTTTGAAATTTACTTCTTTGAGAGCTTAGATCTTAACTTGGTCAAGACTATAGCAAGTGCACTAAACGCACGTTCAACAGAAACTTGTGTTGCAGGTACAGCAAGTACCACTTCGGCGAGCTTACTTAGTTTTAAATTATATTGTGACCAAAAGCATTTTGGTAGATTTTTTAATAATTATGATAGGAAACCAATTACTTACGCGGCAACGTTTGGGCTGATGAGTAGAACTGAATATAATATAATGACTTAATTAACTTTGTTTGGTTTTACCTCTATTATGTTTCACAAGTTGAGTTGTGTGACTAAATAAAGAGTAGCAACTACTTCTCTAGTTGACTTGTAAGCCTTAAAAATATAGAAAACAATATTGTAACATTCCAATGCTTTTTTTTATCAGGAAAAAACTATCTGCAATAAAATGCAATGTAGGACGTTTTCGTTATTGTAATCTTGTTGTGGAAACTACCAGAACTTGATGTTTGAAACACAATTTTTGAATGCAGGGGTAATAAAACGGGTTTGCATTTTCTAGATTCCTGGAAAAATAAATTTAAGCATTTTTTTTTGCCACAGAGTCTTCCAAACATAAAAAATAATTATAACATTGGAATGTTTTTGCAAAGGGTTTTTCCCCTTTGAAAAACTACCTGTAATAAAATGGAATGTAGAAAATATATTTCTCAATACACTCTCAAAAAACATTTTTGGATTTTCCCAATTAAAAGTGGCGTCCTTTTTTAGGGTAAATAGTCAGTTTTCATGGCTTCTTAACTTTAAGAAGACAAATTGGAACAAGTTCAAAAATATTTTGTTAAGAGAAACTAATGATAATATTATAATTCCGAATGAGAGGAATCTGATGAATAACGAAATAGATTTTTATTTGCTTGAAATGAACAATTATATTTTAAGAGTCATGGATACGGCAATCCCAAAATATAAAACACATGACTCTACTGAAAGATTCACCAATTCGACAATTAAAAAGTTACAAGTCGAGAAGAGTAAAATTCTTACCATGATTAAACGCTTTAACAGACTAGAAACCTCTTTAACACAATCCGAAATTAAAGTTCTTAAGGCGAAGTTGAAACTAATTAGAAAACTTTTGAATGATAACTTTATAATTGCAGTAAATAAACATTTACAAGATAAACTTACTAGATTGAGTCCTAAAGACTCATCTAATACGTTTGGAGAAATTAGAAAACAGTTTAAGACAACACGGCCTTTTGAACTAGATATTATGAGAATTTCTCTAGAGGATGAAAGGTTGATAAGAAACGCTAATATTGACCCCTAGATCTAGAAAAAGAAGGTAACAACTATTTGAGTATCGGTGAGCAGCAAAACCTAAACATATTTGGTTCGTTTTTAGAATCGGTTCACTCTTATAAGGAGATTGATCCTGATAATACAGTTCATCTGGAAGTTGATAATCGTTTCAATGTATTTTTGGAAGAAAAAATGCAATATGAATACAATTTTTCAACCTTGAGAACATTTTCTGAGTCAAATAAATCAGATGACTTAAACGAAACTAAATTAAATAACACGTTCGTACAAAAAGATAAAGTTTTACTAATTTTAAAAAAATTAAGACCCAAACTGTCATCAGGAGTTGATAACATTCCCAACGTTGTCTTGCGTAATTTACCTGATAGTTTCATATTCAAATACGGAATTCTTTTCAATAATATGTTAAATAATGCTTACTTTCCGCGGGCTTGGAAACAAGCCAAAGTAATAGTGCTACCCAAGAAAGATAAGGATACGTCAAATCCAAAAAATTTACGGGCAATAAGCGTACTTCCAAACATAAGCAAAGTATTTGAAGTATGTATCAATATGACTATTATCAAGCATTGCGACAAAAATAATGTAGTTGGTGAAAAACAGTTTGGCTTTAAATACAAACATTCAACAATAAACGCGATTCAGTTACTTGTTTCAAATATTCAGTGGAACCTGAGCAAATCTTTATATACTGGCGCTTGTTTAATTGGTTTTGAAAAAGCCTTCGACAGTATTTGGATTCCTGGCCTTATTTTTAAATTATTTAAGTATAAATTTCCATTTCATTTCATAATCCTTATACATAACATGCTAAATAACAAAACATTTTCAATTTATGGGAAGAAAACAGTTGGTACTGGAAAATTCACAATTGTCAACGGACTACAACAGGGCACTGTAAATTCTCCTATACTATTTACTTTATACTTGTTTGATTTATTAGATAAAATAGACAATGTTATAGCCTTCGCAGACGACATAACTATATATCATTAAGACAATACAGTTGACAAAATTAATGATGGTTTACAAAATAAATTTTTGATTATTGAAAAATATTCTAAGGATTGGCAAATGAAGATCAATTTAAACAAATGTGAATGTATTCTTTTTAGACCACCAGTTGGAAAATGTACCAATAATATTAGAAGAAACTGGAAGTCATTTGGTATTAGGTCCACAAATAATATAAACATTCCTGTAAAACAAACTGTTAGGCTATTAGGCATAGACTTAGATAAATTTTTATACTTTCATAACCACATAAACCAGAAAATTATAAAAGCTAGAAATGCATTTTTTGTATACAAAAAATTTTTCTTTTCCAAGTATATACAATCAAGGGTTAAAATTATCATGTATCAGAGTTTGATTAGACCAATTTTATCATATGGCTGCCAAATTTGGTTTAATATATGCCCCTCGTATATGGAGAAGATTCGCGTATTCGAAAGGAAATGCCTCAGATGTTGTACGTCACTGTACAGGTCAAAATATAGTAACTATAAAAAATATATATCTAATAAAATTCTCTATGAAAAAGCTGAAATATCTAGATTTGATAACTTTATTATTCACATTATAAGAAACCATATTGTAAGCAGCTCAAATACCATTGAGAATAATTTAATTTTGGCTCCTTACTACGCTAATGAGGAATATATTTTAAAAACAATGGAAAATGGTTTCATCCCTCCCGAGGCGTTTCTTTATCTTGATAAAAATGGTTTTATTCAAAACGATGATGGCATTCCTATACTTTATCACATTCACAGACGATCCAATATAAAAACTATAAATTGTAACGAACTAACACCACAAAACTGTCGTTTTGAAACAAGTATTTTTTTGGGTGATAAAAATATTAAGTCTAATTTAAATCTTAATAAATATTGGTGGCTAACTCAATAAAAATTCTTTGATTTCAACCCTTGACCTTACGTTTTATCTTTATTAATAATAGTAAGATTTTTATTATATTTTTGCTTACTACTAATCTGGATACCAAATTTTTATAATATATATAATTATATATAATTAACCGAAAAATTAAATTAATTACTAAATACGTTTATACTTGAGAGCTCGTTAAAATGGGACTTTGTATATAAATAATATCATTACACTTTTTGTTTATTTGGAGTTATAACTTTTATTCTAAATATATATTAAATAAACATTAAAAAAAAAAAAAAATATGGAAAACAATAACCGAAAAAAGTTTTGTTTTGAAAATTTCGCAACTTTGAATGAGGACAGGAAAAAATGTATATGTCTTGTTGAAACATGCAAAAAAAGAACTAAGTGCAGCAAATACATCAAATCTAAAACGCGACTATAAACTGGTGCATAATATTACTGTTGATGAAGTGAACACAATTCCAAAGAGTATTGAAAAGAGAAAGAAAGCAATATCTAAGTTAAATACTACATTAAACAAAGATTTTTGAAATGTTGCATTGGACTAGTGTCCAGAAAAAATTTGCCCCGATTTCCCGAATTTCCGAATTTTTGACGACAAAGACTTTTTTAAAAAAAATTATAGAGCCCTATGAAACAAATTTTGATATAACTTTGAATTCGAAAAATATCTCAACTATTCTTGGTGACACTAGTCAACATATAAAGAGAGCCATAGCGACGATAATCGAAAACAAAATGATTTGCTTAAAAATTGATGTCGCCAGTCGGCAAGACAAACACGTTTTAGGAGTTAATATTCAATATATACGTGATTTTAAAATTTGTATAAACACCATAGGTATGTTTCATACTAATTCTATTTAGTTAGTTTTGCTTTACCATAAATAAATTTCGCACACATGTAGGTATGAGTCAGCTGAATAAAAAACACACAGCCCAATATTTGAAAGAGGAAGTAATGAAATGCCTTGAAGAATATAATATCGATATAAAGCAAATTTATTCTAATACTACCGATAATGGCGCCAACGTATTGAAAGTTTCAAAGCTATTACAAGAATTGCAGAATGATAACCTAGCAATGGCAGAAGATAATGAATATGATGCATTTGAAGCTCAACTTTCCTCAGTATTTTCTGTGGTTCGTTGTTCAGCGCACACTATACAATTAGCGGCATATGATGTAATTCGAACTGAGAGATGCATGGAAACCATTGGCTGAATGTACAATAAATATGCAAAAAGAACAATATATTATTGGAGATTTTTTTCGCGACTGGTTGGAATGTGAGTTAGAATTACAAGATATGGTCCAAGGAAATCCATATGCAGAGCCTTTATATGAAGCAAAAAGAAAACGCAAGCTTCTTGAAAACGATGCTTTTGTCTCAGCATTGTATTTAGAACCTCGGTTTAATTTTCAAGGAACTATACTATTAACCAACGATCAAAAACAAACGGCAGTGGTAGATTTTAACTTTAACTTAAAAAAAAAATAATAATGATATACTTAACTTTTTAGGATCACTTAATTAAGACATATGAAATGCTTAATCACATATCGCATTTGTCATCTCCATAAGACGAATATGCCAATACTACATTTTCAGAGAACCCAATAGATATTACTCCAAGTACATCAAATACCGCACACTCCAAACTAGCACAACATATAAATATCCTCGCAAATAAAGCAAATTTTAGTCCAATAACTCAAAATTATCACATAAAAACAGAACTACTTGCTATATGTGAAAAACAAATGGAGCCGTTAGAAGTTAATGTATTGCAGTATTGGAAAAAAATATTACAATATAATTTAAAACTAAGTAAGCTTGCCGAAGTGGTACTTGCTGTACCTGCAACACAAGTTTCTGTTGAACGTGCGTTTAGTGCACTTGCTATAGTCTTGACCAAGTTAAGATCTAAGCTGTCAAAGAAGTAAATTTCAAACATTTTAATTACAAAATTAAATTTTGACATGATTGACTGCTCAGCTCTTAAAATAGAAAAAACTGAATAACAGTTTAATTTAATATATATCTACTCGTGTTTGCTGCCAATAAATTATATACATATTTTCATTTAAAAAAATTAGAGTTATTGAAATAATTATTGTTGTTTTTATTTACATTTATCAGATTTTTCCAGTTCTATTGCTATTTTCTCTGGATACTCAAACATACCATGTAGTTGCCGTACGTAATTTGAGAAACAAAAACAATGTTCGTACATATATGTACGTTTTTTTTTTTAGCGAACATGTACTTTTTTCAAACAAGAACATGTAGTTAAAATTCATGAACTCGAGTATGTTCATATTGCACATGTACTTTTCTTGTTGAACACAACATCAACATAATGTGTAGGCACACGCGAACCTGTTTATTTTAACATGTACTTTCTTGCGGCGTACGTACACGTACTTAAAATTTTTGAACATATGAAAGTGTGTGTTTGAAGTGTGTTCCAATCGAACAGAACATGTTCATTTTATGATCATGTCCAAAATATAACAAAGAACATGTACGACTGTGTTGAACACGAACAAAAATTTTGAAACACACATAAATGTTATGAAAATAAAAATATGTGTTCGTTGCTTTTGAACAGTACGCTGTACGTTTGATGTGTGTACTTTAGAGCTGTACCGAACTGAATCAAACGATCTCAAACACTCTCAAACGCTCGTTTTTGACAAGAACCTCTAATCAAACCCATGTAATTTAAATGGGTTTGATTAGAGGTTCTTGGACCTGAAGAAGAAGAAAATTACGTACATACACATTTAATTTATATGTATATATATTTAGTTTAATCGTTGACTTGTTGTATTATAATAATATTCTTGTTTTATCGTTCGGCTATAGGTCAGGTTTTTAAAAATCAATAAACACTAAATATTTTTTGATTATTTATTTAATCTTTATTTAATGTTATTTTTCCCAATATTTCGAATAGCTTCGCTATTCATCTTCAGGGGAACACTGTTGGGTACAAAACAATATATGATAAACATTAAAATTAATTTTTGATTATTTCTAATAAATTTACAATTACATACATGTAAATTAAAAATTAAATAAAATTCTATTGAATTAACATATTTTCAATATGTCGATCGTCTGTAGTCCTTAGCTGCGAAAACTGATTTGTTTATGTTGTTTTTTGTGTTTGTTTATCACATTTCTGTAAATTTGAGCGCATTTCTCTGTGTCCTGTTTATAGTTAAGTCTTTTCTCTGCAGGAACGTCAATTATGTGTAACATCTCTAAAGTAAATCTCCTGGAATAATGGTTTTCTTGTTGTAATATTTTTACATTATCAAAATTTGGCACATGATTTTCCTTTGCACAGTGGGCCGCAAGTGCAGTTTTTTGTTCCATGGGTTTGTTTTTCATTCTTATATCTGATATATGAGATGTTAGTCTGGTCTTCAGTTTATTTTTAGTTGTTCCTACGTATTTCTTATTGCATGTGCCTGAGCCGTCACCGTTGCAGTTAATACTATATATAACGTTGCATTTGTCCTCTTTCTTTAATTTAGTCTTTGTGTTACTATATAGGCTCTGCATAGTATTATTCGTCTTACATGCAAGTTGATATTTTTCAATGTCATATAGATCTGAGTTTTTTAACCTTTCAGAAAAAAGTATTATAAAGGACTAACATATATAAAAGGTTTTTCTGAAAGGTTAATAAGCTCAGATCTATATGACATTGAGAAATATGAACTTGCATTTAAGACGAATAATACTATGCAGAGCCTATATAGTAACACAAAGACTAAATTAAAGAAAGAGGACAAATGCAACGTTATATATAGGATTAACTGCAACGGTGACGGCTCAGGCACATGCAATAAGAAATACGTAGGAACAACTAAAAATAAACTGAAGACCAGACTAACATCTCATAAATCAGACATAAGAATGAAAAACAAACCCATAGAGCAAAAAACTGCACTTGCGGCCCACTGTGCAAAGGAAAATCATGTGCCAAGTTTTGATAATGTAAAAATATTATAAGAGATTAGACAGTAATGAAATTATGGTATCATATGACGTAGTATCGCTATTTTCGAGCATACCTATAAATTTAACACTACAAATAATAGAAAATAAGTGGTTATTTTAAATATGAAGAATGAATTTACGGACAATGTAAGGGAATGCTGATGGGATCACTTGTATCACCAGTTGTTTCCGATATTGTTATGGAGGAGTTACTGGATCAATCCCTTACAAAATTAAAAATAAAACCCAGATCATTAACAAAATACGTAGATGACATATTTGCTATCATAAATAGAGATACGGCAGATGAAGTTCTAAATGTTTTAAATGCGTTTAACCCACAAACACAATTTACAGTGGAAACGGAGAGATAATAAATTACCATATTTAGATGCAATTGTTAGTAGACACCAAAATATGATGACAGTCAACTGGTATCAAAAACCCACTGCATCCGGTCGTCTGATTAATTTCCATTCCAAACATACCAGAAGAATTACAATAAACACAGCAAATAATTTCATCTCATCAGACGAGTACTGACCATTAATGACGATAGGTATCATGAGGAAAATTTATGGAAAATAAAAGAAATCTTAGACATGAACGATTTTCCGAAAACTATTATAAACAATTTAATATATAAAAAGAGTGACATAATAATAAGAAGAGAGACTAATACAAAGTATTATAAGGGACTAACATATATAAAAGGTTTTTCTGAAAGTTTAAAAAACTCAGATCTATATGACATTGAGAAATATCTACTTGCATTTAAGACGAGTAATACTATGCAGAGACTATATAGTAACACAAAGATTAAATTAAAGAAAGAGGACAAATGCAACGTTATATATAGTATTAACTGCAACGGTAACGGCTCAGGCACATGCAATAAGAAATACGTAGGAACAACTAAAAATAAACTGAAGACCAGACTAACATCTCATAAATCAGACATAAGAATGAAAAACAAACCCATGGAGCAAAAAACTGTACTTGCGGCCCACTGTGCAAAGGAAAATCATGTGCCAAGTTTTGATAATGTAAAAATATTACAACAAGAAACCCATTATTCCAGGAGATTTACTTTAGAGATGTTACACATAATTGACGTTCCTGCAGAGAAAAGACTTAACTATAAACAAGACACAGAGAAATGCGCTCAAATTTACAGAACTGTGATAAACAAACACAAGAAACAACATAAACAAATCAGTTTTCGCAGCTAAGGACTACAGACGATCGACATATTGAAAATATGTTAATTAAATCTAATTTTATTTAATTTTTAATTTACATGTATGTAATTGTAAATTTATTAGAAATAATCAAAAATTAATTTTAATGTTTATCATATATTGTTTTGTACCCAACAGTGTTCCCCTGAAGATGAATAGCGAAGCTATTCGAAATATTGGGAAAAATAACATTAAAGAAAGATTAAATAATCAAAAAATATTTAGTGTTTATTGATTTTTAAAAACCTGACCTATAGCCGAACGATAAAACAAGAATATCATATTTAATTTATATATAAAATTTATTTATTTAAATGTAGTTAATGAGTATAATCCTTACAGATTATGAATATGATATGAAATACTAGGTAAACGCCATTAATGGTAGATGTTATTTTGATTTTTTGTTAATTTTATAATAATTCAATGTGATATTGAATTTAATGATACCTTTTATTAAAATAAAACTTTCTTTGAATGTACATATATACTCGTATGTATGTACATATACATACTTCAAGTTATATATATTCTGTTACTTTTTAATCATTTTGTTTCATTAAAATAATGTGCAATAAGTATTTATACGGAAGAATCATGAACAATTAACCCTTTACAAAGAAATTTTAACTAAAGTAACAAAAACTAATACAATTAAAATTTTAGCATTATTTTTAGGCAGTTTACGATTCTCTTTAGCATTTTTTACATTATTTTAAGGCCGATTTAGTTGTAAAATATTTTTGGATATGGCCACACTGGAACTCACCCATATTCTCTTTCATTTAGTCGTTGACAAGGTGCATGTTTAGCGAATGCTTTGTTGCTTTTTTCAGGTTCACACTCAAAAAATGTTGCATGGCCATTCAATGCCATGTTAATGCTCTTTCATTA
The DNA here is from genome assembly GCA_963675445.1 of Linnaemya vulpina. NCBI lineage: Eukaryota > Metazoa > Arthropoda > Insecta > Diptera > Tachinidae > Linnaemya > Linnaemya vulpina. Next base: position 47,598,552 of record OY776281.1, on the reverse strand, counting down.
GTTCTCAATGAACAGGCGATAAATGCGCATGTGTAGCGGCTGCTTTTTATTTCTTATTATTATATGAGAATCGTTTATATAAGATTCATAATTGCAATCTTTTCTTTTTCGTGAAAATTTTTATATTTTTTATAATGAATTATACTATTAATTTGTTTTTTGTTTTGTTTTTGCGCAATCTATATATATATATATATATATATATATATATATATATATATTAGAGCTGTACCGAACTGAATCAAACGCTCTCAAACGCTCATTTTTGACAAGAACCTCTAATCAAACCCATGTAATTTAAATGGGTTTGATTAGAGGTTCTTGTCAAAAACGAGCGTTTGAGAGCGTTTGATTCAGTTCGGTACAGCTCTAATATATATATATATATACATATAACGATTGATATTTTTGCTATTATCTTTTTGGCAACACTAGTTTTGACAGCTCGCGCACGTTTTGTATCTTGTGTCACTGTCAAACATCTTCAGTTTGGTCTATAATTTAATCATGAATCGTCTTACAAACGAACAACGCTTGCAAATTATTGAATTTTATTACCAAAATGCGTGCTCTGTTAAGAAAGTTCATCGCGCGCTTCTTCCATTTTATGGTCAGTTTAATCGACCTACTGAGGCTTCTATTCGGGCTATTGTAAAAAAATTTCGCACCAAATTTACATTGTTGGACATTAAACCACCAACACGCTTACGTAGAGTGCGAACTGAAGAAAATATCGCAGCCGTATCGGCCAGTGTTGGTGATGACCGTGAATTATCGATTCGGCGCCGTTCGCAGCAATTGGGCCTCTGTTACTCCACTACGTGGAAAATTTTGCGGAAGGATTTGGGTGTGAAGCCTTATAAGATACAGCTGGTGCAAGAATTGAAGCCAAACGACCTACCACAACGCCAAATATTTGGTGAATGGGCTCTTGAAAAGTTAAATGAAGATCCACTTTTTTATCGAAGAATTGTGTTCAGCGACGAGGCTCATTTCTGGTTGAATGGATACGTGAACAAGCAAAACTGCCGTATTTGGAGTGAAGAGCAGCCAGAAGCATTGCAAGAGCTACCAATGCATCCACAAAAAACAACCGTTTGGTGCGGATTATGGGCTGGCGGCATCATTGGGCCGTATTTCTTCAAAGATGATGCGAATCACAACGTTACTGTGAATGGTGAGCGCTACCGTGCGATGATAACAAACTTTTTTTTGCCCAAAATGGAAGAGCTTGACTTGCATGACATGTGGTTTCAACAAGACGGTGCCACATGCCACACAGCACGCGAAACAATGGACCAATTGAGAGGCGAGTTCGGTGAACAGTTTATTTCACGCTTGGGACCAGTCAATTGGCCGCCCATATCGTGCGATTTAACGCCTCTAGACTATTTTTTGTGGGGCTATGTTAAGGCTAATGTCTATAGCGACAAGCCCACTTCGATTGACGCACTGGAAGCCAACATTGCCAACATTATTCGTGAGATACCGGCCGAAATGTTGGAAAGAGTATGCCAAAATTGGACTAAGCGGATGGACCATTTGAGGCGCAGCCGCGGCCAACATTTGCATGAAATAATCTTCAAACATTAAATTATATCGACCCAACTATCAATCCAAATAAATATTTCATGCATTTTTCTGAATTTTGTGTGTTTTCTTTTTTTTTAATTTCCGATAGTTCTTATAAAATCACCCATTATAAAAATAAGTTGCATTGTGTTAGTAATTGATGTTCTCCGGAATGTGTGAACCGATTTTGTTTCTGCAAAATTTATATGAAAGGTGACATCAATACCAAGGTTTATATGTATATACAGTTTCTGCATGTGTATTGGTTCATGATTTATAGCCATTTTAGTGAACACTGCAATAATTTCGAAATATTTGAGTTAATATTTTGAAAAACTGAAATGTAATTCGTATTTAAATTCATTTCAATTCAATTTTAGCCAAACCATTAATTTAAATAATATACATACTTAGCTATTCTAAATCAGAACATCGGGGATATATGAAATAAATTACATATAAATACATCACTAAAAACTTAAATATTTAAAAACATTATGCACAGCCCACGTCATATGCATGAGTACGCGCAGGATGCAATGACTTATGTGCGTTATTACGGTTGACCAGATTTATTTATAACATTTACGTGTAATCCGCAGTGGAGTGGCATTAAAGATAATTTATTCGCTGGTCGAAGTCCTACCGATCGTCATGATATCACTGCCCGTATTTTTAACCAGAAATTGAAAGCGCTTATAGGTCTTAGCGTGAAATCTAAAGTGTTTGGTGAAGTGAAGTGCTGCTTGTATGTATTCTGTGGAGTGGCAAAAGCGTGGGTTGCCACACCCTCACATTTCAATACGGTTGGTGAATACAATCACATCGCATGAAGTTGACAATGTTACATGTGCTGAAATTCCAGATCAAATAAGTGATCCTTAATTAATGATGTTGTTGTGCAAAATATGATACACAGTCCATGCATGAGTACGCTAATAAGATATCTGTTGAAGCTTTGGGAGAACAATGAAAGATCTCCTAGATAACTCAGAGTTGTTTGGTGGTGCGTTGATTTTATTGTCAGGCGATTTTAGGCAAACATTACCCGTCATTCCTAGATCGACAACTGCCGATGAAATTAACGCTTGCTTAAAGTCTTCATATTTATGGAGCTTTGTTAAAATATTGAAACTCACTAACAACGTTCGTGTTCAGTTGCGGAATGATTCATCTGCTAATAAGTTCTCTAAGCAATTGCTGAAAATTAAGAATTGTGCAATGCATATTGATGACACTGGATTGATAACATTGCCAAATGGTTTTTGCTGTAACAGTCAAAAGAGGAATTGATTGAATGTTTTTTCACTAAGATAGCACAACAATATACACGCCATGCACGGTTGAGTGCCAGAGCAATTTTAGCGGCAAAGAACAAAGATGTTACTGAATTAAACATGGCTATACAAGAAAAGATTCCTGGCGAAGTGGTGTTGTACAAGTCTGTCGATACTTTTATCAATGAAAGAGATGTGAATTATCCAACAGAATTTTTGAATTCGTTGGACTGACCAGGATTGCCTCCGCGTAATCTCCAATAGAAAGTGGGAGCCACTATTATTATGCTTCGTAATATCAATCAACCCCGTTTGTGTAATGGTACAAGACTTGCTATTAAAAGGTTGATGGCTTATGTAATTGAAGCTACTATTTTAACTGGAAAATTAAGAGGCGAAGATGTATTTATTCCACGTATCCCAATGATTCGGTCTGGTATACCATTTTAATTTAACAACTTCAGTTTCCTGTTCGCCTTGCGTTTGCGATTACCTAATTAGGCGTAAGGCCAATCTTTGTGGAGTTAATTTAGTGCATCCAGTCTGCTCACATGGACAGTTCTATGTAGCGTGTTCGCGCGTTGGCAAACCACCGAAAATGGAAAAACAACAAATGTTGTTTACCACAAAGCATTACAATAAAAGCAGTTTATCACTGATTTAAATGAATTCGAATTAATTTTTTTATTTTCATTTTTGCGCTACGAAGTGTGCAGGGGGTTCGCTAGTATAACATAAATATCATATTAACATCTACTTTTATAGAATTTATATATAATTGATTATTTTAATTTAAAATTTAAGAAATTAAATTGAATTATTTTATTTCAAAATATGTATATACATATATTAATACGTTTGCTTCTTAATATGAATATAATTTTTCTTTTTTTCAATATCTTACTAACATTATAATTTTGCTGTAAATACATAAATTCTTTCAATTTGTTTTTTCTCTCTTACTCACTAATACACAACAAAAAATTTTTTGGGCGACAACGATATATGCTGGTGCCCCTGATACACAGTTGTATCACTATGGTAATGTTGCCAAGCTCATTTTTGTTGGTTGGCTGTGTTAGTAGCTTCCAAGACAACTCATTAACTTAGGATCATGTAGTAAGCAACAACAAACTTTCAATTTAAAAGAAATAATAATATAAAGCATTATGATTAGGTTTTTTCCCGCAATTGCCTTCCCGGGAATTTAGCATTGTTGTTTTATTTTGCCTGAAAATTGTTTAATATGTACCTATTACACTTTCCATTTTTTGCAACATTTTTGTTTTATTTAAAAAAATTTTTCAACTTCATATACATACATATATATGTATGTACATATGTACCATCGCACTAGTAACTCTAAAAATTGTATACTCTATATCACAAAGAACAAGAATACAACTGTACTACTTTTGCGGATGAGTATAAAAAATTATGTAAGGCTTTTGCATTGGGTAGCTAAGATTAGTTACCGAGGTAAATCAATCAATGATAAACTAGGAAAATTCCATAAAAACAGCAATTGATAAGGTCCGTATATTGTATTAAATAAGTAACTGGTGTATCATTGTACCTTGGAGCATGGAAATTTAAAAAGTGTTTCAACTTTTTCCAAGTCTTGAGACCAAGGTTTTGTACATATACATATTTCTATTTCAACGTTTATGTTTAATGTATTTAATGTGAAACAAAGCCGTTATTTGAAATGCTAAACACTTTAATACTCTAACATATAATTTTAAAGGACATGAAAAAACATGACAAAATATTCAGTATTGGTGCTACATATGTAAAACTTAATTGCAACTTTAGTTGATTGCCCTATTTTACTTTTATGTAGTGAATAGCCTGCTGAATTTTTTGAACTCCAACAAAATAGAAAAACTCCACGTCTTAACGAAAGCTTAACAAATTCTCAGGTAATCAACTATTCTCAGCTTTTAAACCATAGTTAGCGCGAGTTCTAATGCATCTAAAAACACTTAAGAAAATAATAATCTTAATTTCAAAATCTGTAGAAGAAATTACTGCTTCGGAAGATCAGTGGCAGAAGCTTAATTCATATGAATGGTTAAATAAGAATTCAGCAGTTGATTTTGGGTAAATGTATATGAATATAAAAATGGAGTAAATGAAAATCCCTTCAGTGAATTAGCTACTTTTGCAAGGAAGTTCTTGGTTTTGTCATTTAGCAACGCATAAGTTATAAGGGTATTTAGTGGCATGAATCTCCTAAAAACGAACATTCGAAATAGAAAGGTGTTAAGCATTTTGAATTCGCTAGTTTATGTTAGGTGTGGTTTGAAAAGGATGAATACATGTTGCGAAAATTTTAAAATAATCTTATTAAAATTGTGAAAAGAATGTACATATGTGTATTATAATAATATATGAACGAATCTTCAAAAGTTACGTATTTAATTTAATATACAGTTACGTATTTAATTTATAATTTTAATTTATTATATAATGTGTTATATAAATTGCATTGAAATAATAATTCATATCCATTTATGGTTGAAGTTACTTTGATTTTTATTACTTTTATAATAATATAATGTGATATTGAATTTAATGATAACATTTATTAAAGAAAAACACTTTATGAATGTATACAAATATCTAAATATACATCAATAAATATTGTGTTACTTTTTAATCAGTTTGTTTCATTGAAATGGTGTGCAATAAGTGCTTATAAGGAAGAATTATGAAAAATAAACCATTTATAAATACATATATATAAACTAAAGTAACAAAAAATAATACAATTAATATTTTACCATTACTTTTGGCAGTTTAGGATTCTTGTTAGCATTTTTTAGCATTATTTTAAAGCCGATTTAACTGTAAAATATATTTGGATATGGCCATACTACACAGGAACCAAGTTGGCGTAAATGTGAAGGCTCGTATAAAATCAATAACTCAAAGATGAAAAGAAAATCTTATACGCGATCTGGATGGTGCAACACCGATCAGCATTTTTGATAAAGAAGTTCTTGAATTGATTATTCGGAACACTAAGTTATACAAGTTACAGCACAATTATCATGAATTCCAAATAACTGTGTGAGCTAAAAATATTTTTTGGAGTATTACTTTTGAGCGGATATCATTCACTTCCTCGAGAACGATTGTACCGGAGTCTAGAAGAAGACTGTATTGTCAGTATAGCTTCAAAAATAATGTCTAGAAACAAGTTTATGGAAATAAAACAATTTTTGCATATCTGTGACAACGAAGCAGCTGCAACTTCACATGATAAGATATTTAAATTGCGACCTCTTGCTGATTTGCTTTTCAACAAATTTCTCTAATGGGGTGTAGTTGATCAGGATCTTTCCATTGATGAATTCATGATAAAATATTTTGGATGTCAAACAGCAAAGCAGTTTACAATAGGTAAGCCGGTGCGATTTGGATACAGAAACTGGATGATTGCAAACGCAGATGGTTGCTGCTATGCTTTTGACATATGTATATTGCAGTAAATCGGCATATTATTTGAGTAATGAAAATTTGGGGTCAAAAGTAGTGAAGAGTCTTAAAAAAACTAGTGTTATTCCGCATTGGCATGTAATCTATTTCGATAACTTTTTTACAAGCCATTCTCTGCTACGAGATCTGAGTCAAACCGGTTATCATGCTACTGATACTGTGCGGAAGACAATAGAACTAAAAAATGTCTGCTAGTATCTGTCAAGGATATGAAAAAGAATGCTAGCGCAGAATTTGATTATCACTTTGATCCAGCGAATAAAATCTTGTTTGTGCCATGGCTCATGACTTTGTTTATCCTCTGGACAAAGTAAAAAGATGAAGCTCTACAACTGGAAGAAAAGTGGACTTTCACATCCCTTCACTCTTTCAAAACTATAATAAAGAGATGGGTGGAGTCGATCAAGCTGACCAGTCACTAGCAGCATATCGAATAGCGATAAGAGGTAATATTTACCTACATGCTAGATTTGTCTGTATCTAACGTCTGGCGTTGGCCAATGAATTTGGACCAGCTACAGTATTTGCGGATTTTATTTGAGGCAGTTAAGAGCTGGAACAGCTTAAACCTTTCTCTCTAGTTCTAGACATGAATAACGATAACATCGGACACTTTCCTGAAAAGCTGCAGAATCAGTTGAGATGTACAATATGCCACAGGCCAATTTTTTTCCCACTTGAATATTTTTTGTTATATTTTTTTGTGTTCACTGCACATGTATTGATGTGTGTTAATGTACTAAAAAGCTTAAAAACTGGTGCTTGGGATGCGCGCGAGACTAAAGCAAGGTTTTGAAATTCTTGGTGTGAATAAAATCTCACAAGCCGTGGAGTCTAGTACAAATTTTGACATTTGCGTCGAAATTTTTTGCAAGACAAATATAATGACAAGCAAGAAAGTGCTAATAAATAAGGCATATAAATGTTTAAATAAGATTGTTTCAATAAAATTTATACATAAAAGTATATGTGGCTGCATGCTATAGTTTGTAAAAACATTTTGTTGACAGGGATCGAAAGCGGCCAACCCCGCAACTTCCCGCTAATCGTAACTTGGTTTGTTGTGCTATTTTACGCTAATAAGAGTTTGAGAAGAAAACATGTCAATTTTGACTGATACAATTCTTGAATAACGATGTAGTGTCCGATTCCTTTAAAAAATCGAAGAGTATAATTGATCAAATATATAATTTCGGAGATTCAAGAAATGTCTTTTGATTTGTTTTTGTTCAGGATACCACACTAATAAACTAACCGATTTTGTACCGGTTCGCGGTGAGCGACGTGACTAGTTTGTGGAATCGATCGATAAAGCCGTTTAAAAGCTACTAAAAAAATATGATCCTAAAGGGCATCGCGGTAATTTGCCACTTATTTGAAAGTCAAAGCTCTCGTGGTCTGTGTTATATACTTTTGAGCTCTAACAAAACACGATTTTTTAATTTTCAAATCAACCGATTCCTCCGTTCAGAACCGTCACAAACGAAATTAACAGGGAACCTAAATATCTGAGAACTCTTTGGAATGCCAACAGTTTGGTTTGATTCGGTTTAGCCGTTCAAAATCTATAAGTGGGACAAATGTCCCACTCAAAATGCCGCCATCTGTTAATAACTCGATATTGCCCATTTTTTCAACATTTTAAACTTTCCTAGCGGGAAGTTAGAAATAAATAAGCTTTTTGGGCATTGAAACGGAGATGTTAATATGTGGTGAGAATTTTATAATAAAACTAGGAACAATATATATGTTACTTACGTAAAAGTTTTGTGTTATCGTTATCAGACAAATTTTATTCTCCCATAGTACTTTGCTACATTTTTTGTTTTGTTTATTTACTTGAGTTAAAATATATACAAAATTTTGTTAATATCTAACTCCGTCAGATTAGATTTTTTAAATTATCAAAGTATATGCCCATGTTACGGTTCATAACTTAAAAAAACTGTTTGCCGTTGCTTAGAGGTCATTGCTATTTTCAATTTAGTTTTGTATTTCTGGTTAAGTTTCTAACGTTTGTTTGTATTGTCGTTTATAACTCTGCGGAAGTCTGGTTGACAAAAACCTTCAATATACACAACTGCGTTTCAGTAGTTTGGTCTTCGACAGTTTACAGTTTACTTTGTTATAAAGGGTAGAAAATGGTGTAGTCGTAAATAGAACCATTTGTAGCAGCACCGAGCTGGCACACTTCACATTACACCTACTGGCAAAACTTTGGAAAAGAATGACAGGCGAAAACGCCGTTAGCTTTGTAATATCACTTTCTGATATATATTAAAAACTGAAAATTTTCTAATTAATAAAAATTATAGTATGTTGTGAAACTCTTACAATCAAAACCCAACCAATAATTTTTATTGGATATGAATATATTTTGTTTCTTTTCTTTTATTTATTCCTCACAAAATAAAAGTTATTTCATCATTCCTTTTTTGATAAAAAACAATTAATTTCAAAGGCAATAAAATTTATTTGGTTTAATTATACATCCTTCATCCTCTGAATTGGCATTAATAGATGAGTGCGTTTAATAACCTATAATAATTTGTACCTGCTTTCAGATGACGGGAAAGCATCAGTAGTGTAATTCAGTAACTTTTATAACGATTATCGTATCGATAAAATAAAAAGAACCAAAATTTTACGATTTTACTATTCTGCACGAATTTCAACGATATTCGCTGTCGTTTGAAGTCAGCTGTGTTGTGTTTATCTATTCTACTTTAGTTAAGTAAACGACAAAATATATTGTGTTAAAGTTAGCGATTTAAAAATTATATCAAATGGCTTTTGAATATTTATTACACGAGCTATCGGCTATGGTGCGGCTTCTTTTGGGTACACTGTGTGACATTATTTATCCTAGCAATAGAGAAGAACATTAGTAATATATACATAAAAATATCAATTTACTTACCTGTAGAAAAATTGGAATTAAATGAAATAAAATAACATAAAAACGTTAAGGTGCGGTTCAGATCTTTTGCATGTGCATACTGAGATCACAAATATGGTTTTCTTTATTCCTCTTTGTGCTTCTCGCATATTTTTAAATATACGTATATATTAAATATTAGTATATATACATAAAATAATATCTACAAAAGTTTAGTACATACAAAATTATGAGTTTAGATAGATTAATACTTTGGTTTTTATTGTACTGTGGCTTGAGGAAAAATCAATAAATTTATAAAATTTATTGAACTCGTTGCATATTCTTCTCAGAGGATCACCACTGGCATAATTTGCTCTGAAAAATGTAACTGAAAGCGGACAAAAATAACGTGAAGGACGTTGTGGGACATTAAAAGTTATATCGTTGATTAAAAAACCAGAGCTTACATCGCCAATAATTATGTTGAAAATAACGATATGCTCAGCACAGTTCTAGGACTTTTTAGTGTTGGCAGCTTGATAAGAGAAAGTCTAGCAGAATATGATGGTAAATTCATTGGGTTAAAGTTTAACCCACGAAGACAAAAAATAAGAAACTATTTTTGTACAGATTCGATAGCGTCAGAATGTGGTTTATAATATACGGTCCCATATTACCGATCCGTACTCCAACACAGGCCTTACAAGTGATGTATATAGACTTTTTGTAATATACGGATCATTAAACTCTTCAGCCCAGCGTTTTACAAAACCAAGTACACCTCTAGCTTAATTTATTGCCATTGTTATATGAGCAATAAAATTAAGTTCAGAATCAAGCAGGATTCCGAGATCCAAGAAATTATCAACCAAGTCCAATTGATAATCTTCAAAAACCTAGCGTACAGAAATCGGAGTTTTTCTAACAAAACGCATGTTTTTAAATTTTTTCAAATTAAGTTCCATACGATTTATTTTGCACCAAGTGTAAGACGAATTTAAGTCTTCTTGGAGACGTTGTTGTTCAGATATTTGACGATAACTCAGCAAAATTTTCACGTCGTCAGCATACATCAAAATATTGGATGAACGAATTACATCAGGTAAGTCATTAATAAACAGTGTAAGTAGAAGCGGTACACGGTGGGTTCCCTGTGGTACACCACATAGAACATCGATGCTTCTGGAATATATATATATATTTTTTAAGCAAATGGTTTGTTTTCTATCACTCAGGTATGAATGTATCCATTTTATACTAAGATCCGAAAGCCAAGCAAATTCAGTTTAATTTTCAAAAGCATATGGTTGACTTTATCGAAGGCTTTGCTAAAATTATAGTAGATCACATCGGTTTGTTGAAGAAATCCACGATATATTACGGTTGTAAGATAAAGAAGATGCGTTGTAGTACAGTATGGAGATATCATATGTGATACTTGATAACTTAAGTGATCGGTGACAATTTTTTCAATACCACGATAGTTTGCTATATCCAATTTATTTCCCGATTTAAACAAAGGAATAATAAAGGAATTCTTCCATACATAAGGAAAATGACCAAATTTGATTGACGCATTGAATAAAAGTGCTAATGGCACAGCAATACTGTCAGCACAGTTTATCAAAATGTTGCTAGGAATTTTATCACGACCAAAGTTAAAAAAAATGTAAGGCGTTTTAATTCCATGCAGATTGTTGATATATCAATAAATTGAATAGAGGTTGATGGGTTGGCTGTTATCCTAACTGGATAGTTAAACGAATCGTCGTAGATAGCATCCGAATAAGTTGGCGAGAAGTAAAAATCGGCAAGTAAATTGCTTATAATGGCGTCATCACAGGATTCCATTTGTTGAAACTTCATACAAGAAGGAAGGCCAGTTGTTTTTCGCTTGGAATTAACAAATTTTAAAACTGGCTTTGGATTACGTTTAAGATTTTATTTCAATCTGTGTATATAGTTATCATAACATGTCTTATTAAGCGAAATGTATTCAGAGCGGCTAATCGAGTACCTTAGATAGTCCGCAGAGGAACCAGACTGTTTAAATTTCTTAAAGCACTTATTTTTTAATTTTTGGCACGAGACATCTGCTCAACATCAGTATCGCACGATAAAATGTTGCCCCAATTTGTGTCAGCATATTGTACGTAGTATGTTTGAACGAACTAGACCTTTTCATATCTGAACAACGAGCGCCTAACTGATTTTGATGGAATTGAAGCCACTACTTCAATTGAGGGATGGTAACAATCTTCAGGAGTTGTAATGGGGGATGAGCGCCTAATGAAACACTCAGCCACATCATTGACGAATATTAAATCTAATAATATATTGTAGTTATTAAACATTCCGTTAATTTGGTATAGGCTAAGGTCATATAAGATGTTGAAAAATTCATCATGATTCAAATTCTGCTTCGCTTGAACAATATATTTATCTTCTGGAAAATACGTCCAGACAATGGAAGGTAAGTTAAAATCTTCAAAAACAAAGACAGAGTCACCAGTAAAAGCGAAGCGAGCGATAAATTCTATAGCTTCGGCATGCATAGTGAACAAAATTTGCGGGGAAGATGGCGGAATATAAGAACAAGTAACATATACTCTTTTATAATTAAGTTTTATTATTACAGATATATATTCTATATCAAGCGAAGAATCAGTAATGACGAGCACAGAAGAAAAATTGCAAGAAACCGCAATAAGAACACCGCCACCAGTAGTTTTGTTTAGAGCTGTACGGCTCCTGAATGAATTAATTCAATTGAATCATTCAGTCAATTGAGCGAGGTGAATCTTTCATTCAATTGAGCTTTTTTAGCTTAGTTGTTTCAGTTGATTCATTAGATCTGTCTCTTTCAGTAGGTCTTTTCAGTGATGTTTAAGTTTGTATGTCAAAATCCAAACGAAAAAAAATAAATTAATTCACACACATGTGCTAATGCATACAGGGATGTAGTGCTCTTTATTTATAGAGTTTCCAGCTACTGAAACAACTGAGCTATTGAATGAACTGAGCTAGTGAAACAACTGAGTTACTGAATAAACTGAAGTACTGAAACAACTGAGCTACTGAATGAACTGAAACAACGGAATGAACTGAATGAATTAATTCAGTAAAGTGAGCGGAGCTAAAAAGAGCGCTCAGTCAAAAGAGCTGTTTTGTACAGCACTAGTTTTGTTACCGTGATCACGGCGAAAAATATATAACTTGTTACAGACTATTTCGGTATTTAAAAAATTGTCATTGAGAAATGTTTCTGTAAACTCTAAGACATGATGATCAATGTTGAAGCTTGCCATATATAGAGTTGATAGTTTTGTTCTTAAGCCACGGACATTTTGGTAAACAATAGAAATGTAATCAGTAGTTGCATTTAGTTTTTTGGAGCGTTAGATTGACGTTGTGGCAGCACTGCAATATTTTTTGATCTGCTTTTATACATATATTCCCGAACAAGAGAATCTGGCCAGAAAATTGTTTTCCTTGGAGGTACTGCTCGTAGCGGACTATAAGCGTCTACCTCCGAATTCGATTGTGGCGGTACAATGGTAGTATGATGAATTTCGGTGACATCTTCGGTATAACTTTGTTATAATTAGCGCTATTAATTTCAATGTTTATTGAAGGGCATGTATTTAAACCAGTTCCTAGAGATTAAGAAGGTTTGCACGAAACAGCCGAAGGATCATCACGTTTTGTTGTTGTTGTTGTTCCTAGGTGACTTACGACGTTTTGTTTGTGGAGGAGACTTCAGGTTATCGAACAATTTAAACTCATCAAACAATTTACCATAAGCCGAAATACGTTCATTTAACTTAGAAGCCTCATTTTGTAATTCTCGAAATTTTGACTTGGTATTTTGGAAAGTACGATAATAGTCCTTTATTTTTAGATAAAGCAGCTACTACTAACCGAGATACTACAGCATTTATAATGACAGCATTCGTGGCAAAGCCGACGGACAATCATTCTGTCATCGTCGCTTTGTATGGTAGAATTTTTTGTTAAGCAGGCCATATTAATAAATATTATTCCAAACGTTGAAAATAAAAATAGGAGCAGTTCAAATTTTTTTATTTAATTTTTGTTTGCTGGTATATAAATTTTTTCCTGATTATTGTTGTTATTGATTAATAATTATTAAGTATTATGTTAGTTGTTGCTTTAAATTTGCGGATTTTTGCTTTCTTCTTGGTTGAATGTTTTTGTTGAATATTTCGTTAATTTTTGTATTTACAAAGAGATGCCACCCAATTTCACTGTTTTTTTGCTTCTCTTAACAAAACGATACTGAATCACACAATCGTTATTGCAAACAGCTAAAAACTTCGACAAATTAAATAAATACCGAATCGTTAAAAGTTACTGAATCGTACTGCAGGTGTTTCAGTGCTTGAAAATGATGGTAATTCAGAAGAGTTTTGTGTGCCAAAACTTTTCACTAAGTGAATATTTTAATAAATACACACGCATATGTGCAAATGCAAAAATTTTTACAAACCTAATTTCCAAATTATGTTTATAATATCTCCTCAAATTATAAACAAAATAATTTCTTCAGATGACATCTTGAATGCATCAAGCTAATTGGATTCTTTTCCAAGTTCTCGCGAACCAAATACAATGCAAAAGTTGCGATTTCCGTTGTTTTTTAGAAATTCGCCAAAATGTCGCACTGCGCATTCAGCACGTCTTTCACTTCAACACTATAACGGTTTGCAAAAGTTGCTCATGCAAAGCTAATCAGTTTGAAATATTTGTGCAGCAATAAAAACTGATTTTAATGTGTCAACAATATCTTTTACTATGACCCATTCCGATTGAATCAAATTTGAAGAATTTCCTGCATAGAAATCGTGAATCCTTAAAAATTGAATTCCATCAACTATGAATCTGAAATTTGTTTAAGATATGTGTGCAATTAGAACCCGAATAAATAAATTACTTCCTTTGAGATTACTTGTTTGATGGAGTCTTCGAAAGTTTTTCTAATCAGCGAGCCTTCTCGTTAATTTTAAAAGACTCAATGTTTTAAAAAGTTTTCAACAGAAAATTGTAATGCATGACTTATATATATATATATATATATATATATATATATATATATATAAGACTATGGAAGATCTTATCAATTTTAATAGCAGCTGCAAGAATCATGCTAAAAATTTGTGTTGCGAGTTTCACACGCATTTTTTTAAATCTGTTAGGATATATATGTTGCCAATTTTGGGCATATTTTGGTTTTTGCAGTTGCTTCCATTTCGTATTGCTCTTTAATTACTTGCATGTTTACAGTTCCATCAGGTGTTTTAAGGTCAAATTTCAACCACCCATTGCCCAAAGATTTTACTAAGTGCGGGAAATCATATACACAAAAAAATTAACATTTAGTTAAACAATTGAGTTTGCACAGATACCTTCAGGTTGGAAAAACATTTTCTGTTAGTTGAGCTTCCATCGTATACAAGAGCACAAATATTTATACTAATGCTTTTCAAAATGGCTACATTTTCTTTTACAATATTAAAGTATACGAAGTAAGCCGTTTTGGGAAATAAAATTGTTTAAAATTATACTGCAATTAGAAAACAATGATTTTACCATTAAAACACACGCATTAGTACCAATACTTTTAGTTCTTACAAAACCTGTTGTTACGAATCCATCTATTAAATCTAAACTCTGATTATATCTTAATTCTTTTCTTATGCTATTTCGTCTATAACCAAAACCAAATACTTAGAATCTCTTTCATCCAACTGTGCGCATTTTTGCTTTACGACCTCAAACGCATTATTCTTTAAGCCAGGTTGAAGAAATTTTGCGGCAAGTTAAAATTTAAGTTGCTTCTTAGAAAATTGTATGTGGATTGAGACTAGTAATATATATTTTGAGCTAAACTCTTCAGAATATTCCCTTGGTCGAGAAGTAACCAAAGCTTACAAAATGATTTTCTTTCCATGCTAATATTTTGGAGAGCATCAATAGATTCTTTAATAGAATTTCCTAACCTTTTTCTGGCAGTTCTAGTTTTCTTTCTGGAATTAAAAACTTTCTTATATTTTCGTTATATTTTTTCTTATACAGGTTTGACAGTTTTGTTTGTTTTTCGCAATTTAAACACAAGGGGTTGGCGACATTTTCACAGTGCGTGTTTGTTGGCAAATTCTGGTATTCAGTATCTTACCTTCCTCAATTTCATCTAAATCTATAGTTGGAAAGATTTTTGTGTAATCTTCTTCAGGAATTTGACATTTCCCCGCCAAATTTGTCCTAAAACTTTGTCTGAAGATGGAAACTTAAAAAATCGTAAACCTTTAAATATCTATTAGATATTTTACATATCTTTACGCAGCATTTCCTATCATATATTAAATAGATATTTTTCTGACTTGCATTCATCAAGCATAGCAAAGAAAATTACACACGCATAAAAAATACACGTCTTGTACTGTGAAAAGCTCACAATAATTAAAAATATTGTAGCTCAATCATTAACAATCTCCATTATTCAATCAAACATCAATTAACACAACGTCAATACTAATTTTGTATTCCCTAACAGTGTTATGACGATGTTGCCTATTTATCGATAAATAAAACACACATATCTAATACTTTAGCCATCTGGTTCATTTAGTTTACTATTTTCGGTAAAAGTGTTTTTGGATAAATAAAAAAATGGTGCATACATTAAAATAAAAATGGTTTTCTTCTCGATTCGGACTCCAGTGACGAAGAAAATAAAAAAAATTTATAGTGGAAAGAAGACGGCTTAAACAGAAATCTTGTATTTTTAATTTGCCCGATGATAAGTAAGTAACAAATTTGAAACAATAATTTCCCAAGTAATGGATTTTTTATCCTTTTTAAGATTTGAAAGTTATTTTCGGTTAAATAAACCATCTTTTAAACATGTCCTACAAATAATAGAGCCTCATTTAAAAAGGGGCGAGGTCAAAATATATTCCAAATACCATAAAATTGGCAGCGATTCTTTTCAAGTTCTTGGACAAGCTTCTCGAAAAAGCATTTATTTGTTATTTTAATTTTTTCAATTATTTTATTTAAACCTAAAATCAACACAATACACCAAAAAGTCAACACTAATATATAAAAAAAAACCAAAAACACAGAAAAAAACTGTAATGTTTCAAAGCTTTAAAACACAATAGAAAGCAACGCAAGACAACACCAAAAATGGCGACGAGAAATTCAATGGCAATTACAGACAACATCAACGTCAATTTTGCTTACAAAATACCAAACGTATGTTAAAAGTCATCGATAAATGGCAATACCGCCAACTAGAATACAGATTTGTAACAAAAGATAAAAATCAGCGTTGTTTTCTATTGCCGTCATCAAATAGAATAAGGTTGAATGTTTTAAAATAAAAGTATATATTTTTTGTAAAGAACTTCAAACAAGTATTTTAGTTTTTTTTTTTGCATAAAGATTTGTCCACCTTCCCTTCAGTACCATAATTTGATGAGAACAACTTTCAACAAGTTCGATAACCACTGATCCAGCACTTTGGTTTTTGCTTTTTTCTTCACTTTTTCCCTTACCCCCGGCAACAATAGAGATTTTAAAATTTTATGTCATGCTTTGTTCGACATGCGTCTTCTTATAGCGTATATTCTTTGGTTTCACTCTAAATTAATCGAAAGATATATTGTGATCAATTTATTAAACAAACTAAAAAACTCCTATATTTTGAAGTTCCTATATCTTGAAGATAAAATGTAAGAGTTATATATGTATATACATACATACATACATATATATATATATATATATATATATATATATATATATACATATATATTGTTACGTTTTTAGACCTTTTCGTAAAAACGGGGTTTTACTTATCCTTCAAGGATTCGTTTAATTGCATCAAATTAAAACACAGTCAAATTAATTTCAGAAATATAATGCGGCAACACTTTATTTATTACTTTATTAACACGAGTATTTGTACTAGTAAACACTTAGTTACCATAAGCAAAACACACAAGTCAGCTTTGTCATGTATACAAACACACGTATATAGCTACATGTTAAGTAATGTACAACCAACAACAACCATGCCCAGAAGCTTCGCGAAGTTACCGGACGACGTCACTTTGCTATATAAAGACGCTGCCAGAGCTCAGCGAGAGAGTGTGATTTCAAATATAGACGTGTTAACATCGCTAAGTGTTTAGCAGTACAAATACTCGTGTTAATAAAGTAATAAATAAAGTGTTGCCGCATTATATTTCTAAAATTAATTTGTCTGTGTTTTAATTTGATGCAATTAAACGAATCCTTGAAGGATAAGTCAAAAACCGTTTTTACAAAAAGGTTTAAAAAGGTAACAATTGGTGTCAGAAGTGGGATTGCAAAAATAATTAAAAGGACATGAAATTTGAGGAGCTAAAAGTTGAACAGCTGAAAAAGGAGCTCGGTAAACTGGAATTGCCAACTGCATGTAACAAGGCCGAACTGCAGAAGAGGCTGATAGATGAGTTTAAGAATCGCGGCATGGACATCGGGACATACGAGTTTGAGGACAAAGACGATGAGCAGGTATGCCCTCCTGCCACGACCAGCAGCATGGACATAAATTCAATGTTCGCTGCTATGATGATCCAGATAAAAGGAATCAGTGATGCACAAACTGAAGTAAAACAGAACTCTCAGCAGATGCAGGAAAAGCTTGTAGCAGAATAAAGGAGTCAAATAGTGCCACGAACGAGACCCTGGTAGAGGTTTCTGAAGCCATTAACAGGAGGGTGGATTCTATTGAGAATAAATTCTCAGAGCTGGCGGATAGAGTCCAACATCTAGAAAGCGGTGGCCTGGAACAGCATGCAAAGAAGTTCGAAGAAAAATTGCATGCTCTAGAGGACAAAGTGCATAACCTGTTGCGGAGTTTCTGCGCGGATAAAAGCGCCATGCTTCGACAGCAGCGTACCATTAGACATCTTTAAATTCCAGTTCGAGACGGTTGCTAGCAGAAATGGATGGGATGCTGAAGAAAAGGCCATAGAGTTGATTTTGTCCTTAAAGGGTACAGCCGCAGAGGTACTTGGGACTGTGCCAATAAGCAGCAGAAACAACTATAATGAAATAATTAACAGTATGCAATGGCAAGTGATCGATCAAAGTTGTCCCTAACTGACCTGCTTGACCAAACCGATCAGTATCAATGTGTATCAGTCGAATTAATAATTGATTATCTGAAAATTTTACTCTTGGGAAGGTGGTTGCAATTATGAAGCATTTGTCGTTGGTGTGTAGAGATGAGAGCTTGTAAGTGAAATGGAGCGTGATGGCGTAATTGAGCCATCTTCTGGTCCTTAGAGTTCGCCTGTAGTCTTAGTTAAAAAGAAAGATGGCTGTACTAGATTCTGCGTAGACTACAGGAAGCTTAATGACATAACCAAGAAGGATAGTTATCCGCTCCCCAGAATCGATGACACTTTGGACACGCTACCTGGTACCAAATAGTTCTCTACGCTGGACTTGCGAAGCGGATATTGGCAAGTGGAGATTGCAGAGAAAGACAAGGAGAAAACTGCCTTCAGTGTCGGTAACGGATTATGGCAGTTCAAAGTCATGCCATTTGGTCTCTGCAATGCTCCGGCCACATTTGAACGCCTTATTTAGACGGTACTGATAGGACTTCACTGGAAGACATGCTTGGTATATCTAGATGACATAATCGTGATGGGGAAAACTTTTGTTGAACTCCTCAAAAACATGGCAGAAGTTCTTCAACGGATATCATCAGCTGGATTGAAACTCAGCTTGAAGAAATGTGCATTGTTCCAGAAAGAAGTAAAGTATTTGGGACATCATGTTACAGCAGAGGAATCTCAACAGATGAAGATAAAATAAAAGCAGTAAGGGACTGGCATCAACCTAAAAATCTTCATAAATTGCGCAGCTTTTTGGGCCTTTGTACATACTACAGACGTTTCGTGCCGAATTTTGCCAATGTAGCTCCAAGCCTGCATGAGCTGACAAAGAAGTCGAGAACATACCATTGGGGTGAGCCACAGGAAAATGCATTCCAGAAACTCAAAGGATTATTATGTACGTCACCAGTGCTAGCGTATCCCATAGCTGGAGAAAAATTTGTGCTGGATACTGATGCGAGCGGTTATGGCATAGGGGATGTGCTATCAAAAGTAGTTAATGGCACTGAGGAGGTCATAGGGTACTATAGCCGTGTACTCTCAAAACCTAAAAGGAAGTACTGTGTGACGCGACGTGAGCTTCTGGCGGTATTGGAATGCGTTAAACATTACCATAAGTACCTGTATGGTCAACACTTTACATTAAGGGCCGATCATTCTGCACTGAGATGGCTATTGCAATTTAAAAATCCTGATGGGCAACATTGCAAGGTAGATTGAGTGCCTGCAGAGCTACGACTTCAGCATTGAGTATAGAAGGGGCACAAAGCATAACAATGCGGATGCTCTTTCAAGAAGACCCTGCTGTTTAGAGTGTAAACATTGCGTTAGAACCCAGCACAAGGAAGGCGTTGTTGATATTCAGCTAATGGACATTGGCCCTGATGAAGACTGGTCAGCGGCACAGAGGGACGACGGCATACTAAGGAAAATTATAGCGGCCAAAGAAGAGGACAGACGACCGTTCCGGAATGAAATTTCGGCCGAAAACCCACTCGCCAAATCTTATTGGGCTCAGTGGAACAGCCTCAAGGTAATAAAAGGGTGTTTATACCGCGTATGGGAAAGTGTAGATGGCAAAACAACTTAAGTTTTACAGGAGTTTCATAATGGACCTAGTGGCGGTCATCTTGGAGTAACAAAAACACTTGAGAAACTGAAGCAGCGTTTTTATTGGGTTGGATGTCAACAAACCGTAGCCGACTGGATAGCAAACTGCCCACAGTGCATAGCAGCCAAAGGCCCAGTAAGAAGAAGCCGGAGACAGCTACAACAATACAACTCAGGAGCACCATTCGAGCGGATCGCAATGGATGTAGCAGGTCCCTTTCCCGTCACTGAAGCCGGAAATCGTTATGTACTTGTGGTAATGGACTATTTCAGTAAATGGCCAGAGGTATATGCTATACCTAACCAGGAAGCAAAGACAATTGTAAAAACATTCGTCAACAACTGCGTATGCCGCTATGGTGTCCCAATAGAATTACATTCCGACCAAGGAAGGAATTTCCAGTCTGCCATATTCAGGGAAATGTGCGAGTTATATGGAATAAAGAAAACCAGAACGACGCCGTTACATCCACAGTCTAATGGCATGGTAGAAAGGTTCAATCGCACCTTAGAAGAGTACCTACGAAAAGTAGTAAGCAACCATCAGAGGGATTGGGACGAGCATATCCCCAAATTTTTTACGGCATATAGGTCAGGTGTACACGACTCAACATCGAGAACGCCAGCCAAAATTATCTTCGGGACGGAATTAAAACTACCTGGTGATTTGGAATTTGGTGTTAAGCCAACTGTAGAAGAAGGAGCTATTATGTCTTAAGAGAAGGAGGACTTAAACGAACTGCAAGAGTTCGTGCGTAATAGAATCAAGATGGTCACTGACAAGATGAAGGCTAGGTATGACCGCGCAAGAAATTCGGAGGGATTTATGGAAGGACAATTGGTTCTACTTTATAACCCACAACGGAAGAAAGGATTGTCCCCAAAATTACAGACTCACTGGGATGGCCCGTATAAAGTGATTAAGAGAGTGAATGACGTTGTATACCGGATACAGAAGCATAATAGCCAAAGGTCGAAAATGAAGATAGTACATCTCGAACGATTGGCGCACTATGGAAGAGGTGATTGTATGCCTATTCGGGTCGAACAGGCTTAAGTGGGCGGCAGTGTTACTAAGACTAGAAATATAAATCTAAAAATAAAACGACAATGTGGCTATATGTACTTGACAGCACTGCCAATTAATCTCTAGTTGTCAAAATGTTACAACCCTGGTCAACACAATATAGATAATATTTAAATTAACGGAAATGGAATACTCCAGAATATACAAGATCATTCGAGGCTGTGCCAATAATAAGTGTAAACAACAACAACGAAAAACCTAGCAACATAAATGCTAAGAGATGTTATTTTTAATGATCTTGTATGCAAGTATTCGTTGCTAATAAAGCTAAACAGGTTCACAAGTATACACAGCCATATACACATAGGAGAAGAAGAAACAAAACCACACTACATACAGAACACTCATCCATACAACCACTCATAGTTACCATAGACAAAACACACAGAACACTCATACATACAACCACACATAGTCACCATAAGCAAAACACACAAGTTAGCATTGTCATGTATACAAACACACATATATAGCTACATGTTAAGTAAAGTACAACCAACAACAACCATGCCCAGAAGTTTTGTGAAGTTACCAGACGACGTCATTTTTGCTATATAAATGCGCTGCCAGAGCTCAGTGAGTTAGTGTGATTTCAAATATAGACGTGTTAACATCGCTAAGTGTTGAGTAGTACAAATACTCATGTTAAGAAAGTAATAAATAAAGTGTTGCCGCATTATATTAGTAAAATTAATTTGTCCGTGTTTTAGTTTGATGCAATAAAACGAATCCTTGAAGGATAAGTAATAAAACAGTTTTTACGAAAAGGTCTAAAAACGTAACAATATATATGTATATATATATATATATATATATATATATATAAATTTTGGCAAGTCTCAATGTAAATAAAGTGCATGCGTTTTTGCAAAAACCAAATACATATGTATGTAATTCTCTCCGTATTAAGAAACACAAAATGTAAATAAATATAAATTTAATAAAAGTTATTTTTTCTAATCAAAAGTAAAAAAATCCAAAAAATTAATTTTATTTTGTAAGGAATAATATATATGTAAAGTTGAGATTTTTATAAAATAAAATAAGCTAAAAAAAAGGAATTGTTATATTAAAAAGCTACAAACGTCAAGTTATTTCACCATGATTTCAATATACGAAACAATTTAACTACCAAGTGCTAAAATCTTTCAAGCAAAATTGAATTCTATGTATAATTAAATACAGATTAGGTATACATACGTATTTGTAAATATTTTGTATTGTTTAGTATAAAATTAAATAACTAATATGTATTATAAGAAACTAAAGTAAATAATTAAAAAAGTTTCGTCATGGGTTTTAACGACTCGATTGCACCGAAACGAAAAAACCGTACAGAGAATGTTTGTAAGACATGAGGAACAAAACATACTAAACTAACCATATAAAGCAGAATGTGCGGTTGACAATAGCAACCTCTTCCGGAATGGAAAGTAAGTTAAAGGTAGAATTAGCCGATTGCAAACAATGTAAACGCTTAAGGTAGAATTAGCTGAACATCCACTTCCCGTAACCAAACAGCTGATCATTTTTGTTGATTGAAAACAATGCAAACGCTTACCCAAATTCACTGTTACGTTGACGATACGTCTCAGCCTGCATAAAATAGAATTTCCTAACGTTGTTAAGTGACATTTGTAAGCCAGTGATGGCATTATTGTACTTTACATGAAATGGGGTTATTTTGGCTCTGTTTTCAGTACTTTGTTAATAATATCTGTGTGAAAACACATTGAAAATAATTTATGAATATTTGCATTAGTATATACATACTCAGGTAAATAAATACATACGGATTTATGTATATGTATAAATAATAAGGAAATCATGTATGTATGGGTATAATAGTATAAATGGATTGAAATGGTATCAAAACCTCTTATTGTGTATCATGTAAAAACTATTTCATGTTACATATATACATATGTATGTATGTATTATAAATGAATAACATGAATACATACTAAGTACATACACCACTAGTTTTAGTAGCATTTATATATCGTAAATACTTTTTCTTCGCTACAGTCGCAATGAATGTTTTTCATTATAAATTAAATACATATTAGTTTAGCTAAAATGTAGTGCTCAAATAGCAATCTAAAGAATTAATGAAGTATTAAAACATTTCTGTACACACAAGTACATTTTTGTTCCTATTGAAGTGTACAGGTACGTCTTTTACATATTGGTAAGCAAAATGAAGCTTTACAGTAGCGAGCAGCCAATTGTATTCATTAGTAATGAAAATAAAAATCTTTGTATTTACAATGATTGTTTTTTTTTTAATTTTATTTGACGTACGGCACGTTTATAAAGCTGGATTCACCCATGGTTTCAGAACGATATTGACGTTGGGCAACATTTCTAGTTTTTTGAGAGTATGCTCTGAAGCGATTCACCCACTTCGCGAATTTGTTCTGCAACATCAAGGCTACCATGTGAAATAATTTTGTAAACTATGTGTGTGAGTTTTACAATTGGCCAATATCACTATTTACTTAATTTTATTTATAACAATATTCACCAGTTATATATTTTTTAATACAAAACAAATGCTCCATAGTTTGTTATATACACAAACAATACGAAACAAGTGTGTTGTTATACAGACAAAAGTATAAAACAAGTTCTGTATTTTACTATACATATGTACATATAATATGCTGTGGCATCAGTTCTACTTCACTTAAGAAATTAAACTTTCTGGCAGCGCAGTTGCAATGTTTCGGAAGGTGAATTAAAATTAAACCAATTCAGGTTCCGAAACACGTTTCTCTCTTTCGCTCTCTCTTTCTCACTCTCTAAAACAGAAACGTCAAACTACATATAAGAAAAACATGTTTCCGAACGTGAAATTCGTTCTGAAACCATGGGTGAATCCAGCTTAAATGTTCTATAAGCGTACAAACGGCGTAACA
The DNA here is from genome assembly GCA_963675445.1 of Linnaemya vulpina. NCBI lineage: Eukaryota > Metazoa > Arthropoda > Insecta > Diptera > Tachinidae > Linnaemya > Linnaemya vulpina. The sequence goes on along the minus strand of OY776281.1, from coordinate 47,574,502 downwards.
GTACGGTACGGTGCAGAAACAGCAACGTTTGGCTAACCCGGCCTTTACCGAAATTTACTGCAACGTTGACGGCATGTCTCAACCTATATGAAATAGAATTTCCTATCCTTGTTACGTGACATTTGTAAGCCAGTAACGGCATTATTGTGTGTTACATAAAATGGGGGTATTTTGGCTCTGTTTTTCGGTACTTTATTTAATAATAATATCTGTATGAAAACAAATTTAAAATAATACATGAATATTTGCATATGTATACCCTAAGGTACAGAAATACATACAGATTTATAATAAAGAAATATATAAATTTGTATGGGTATAATAGTTTAAATAGATTTAAAAAGTATCAAAATCTAATATGTGTATGCACTCATGCAAAAATTATTTCATGTTATAGGCCTATTACACTGGCGTACATGTCGGCCGACATGCTCGACGGCGAAGTTTACGTTTTGCTATTACACTGTCGCACATACTTTAGTACCAGTGTGGTCATATAAACATATATTACAGCTAAATTGGCTTTCAAATAATGCTATAAATAATCCTAAGCTGCAAAATAATAATGCTAAAATCTTAATTGTATTAACTGTTGTTACCTTAGGTAATATATTTTTAAAAATGGTTTATTTTTCATAATGCTTCCCTATAAACACGTACTGCACATCATTTCAATGAAACAAACTGATTAAAAAGTTACAATATATATATTGAAGTATATGTACATATTTATGTACATATATAAAAAAGGGTTCTTTTTTCTAAGAAAACACATATTAAATGATTATAATATTACCAAAAAGTGAAAGTAACTTCAACCATAAATGGCTTTTAATTAGTATTTTAATACAATTTATATAACATATTTTAAAATTATAAATTAAATACGTCATCCAATGAATATTCTTATCACATTTTTTAATGAGATCATTCGTTATTTTAAAATTTGCCTAATATAAAGTAGAGAATTTATAGTGTTTACATCATTCTATTTCGAATTTTCGTTCTTATGAGATTCATGCCACTAAAAACGCGTTGCTAAATTAAAATACCAAGAACTTCATTGGAAAGTGGCTAATTCGCTGAAGGGATTTTCATTTAGTGCATTTCTATATTCATATACATTTACCAAAAGGTCAACTGTTGAATTCCTATTGTCTACAGATTTTGAAATTAAGATTAATTTCTATTTTGAATAAATAAATCTTTTGATTAAAATCAAGAATGCTAAAAAATGCTTTATATATATATATATATATATATATATATATATATATATACATAATATGTTGCAGTGTGTTAGTAATTGATGTTCTCCGGAATGTGTGAACCGATTTTCGATTTTTATGAAAGGTGACATCAATACCAAGGTTTTTATGTATATACAGTTTCTGTATGTGTATTGGTTCATGATTTATAGCCATTTTAGTGAACACTGCAATCATTTCGAAATATTTGAGTTAATGTTTTGAAAAACTGAAATATAATTTGTATTTAAATTCATTACAATTCAATTTTAGTCAAACCATCAATTTAATTTATATACATACTTAGCTATTCTAAATCAGAACATCGGGGATCTATGAAATTAGTTACATATAAATACATCACTAAAAACTTATATATTTAAAAACATTATGCACAGCCCACGTCATATGCATGATTACGCGCAGGATGCAATGACTTATGTGCGTCATAATTGTCGACCAGATTTATTTATAACATTTACGTGTAATCCGCAATGGAGTGACATTAAAGATAATTTATTCGCTGGCCAAAGTCCTATCGACCGACATGATATCACTGCCCGTATTTTTAACCAGAAATTGAAAGCGCTTATGGGTTTTAGCGTGAAATCTAAAGAGTTTGGTGAAGTGGAGTGCTGGATGTATTCTGTGGAGTGGCAAAAGCGTGGTTTGCCAAACCCTCACATTTCAATATGGTTGGTGAATACAATCACATCGCATGAAGTTGACAATGTTATATGTGCTGAAATTCCAGATCAAATAAGTGATCCTTAATTATATGATGTCGTTGTGCAAAATATGATACACAGTCCATGCACAACCCACATCATATGCATGAGTACGCGAATAAGAAATCTGTTGAAGCTTTGGGAAGAACAATGAAACATCTCCGAGATAACTCAGAGTTGTTTGGTGGTGCTTTGATTTTATTGTCAGGCGATTTTAGGCAAACATTACCCGTCATTCCTAGATCTACAGCTGCCGATGAGATTAGCGCTTGCTTAAAGTCTTCATATTTATGGAGATTTGTTAAAATATTGAAACTCACTACCAACGTTCGTGTTCAGTTGCGGAATGATTCATCTGCTGATAAGTTCTCTAAGCAATTGCTGATAATTAAGAATGGTGGAATGCCTATTGATGACACTGGATTGTTAACATTCAAAGGAGGAATTGATTGAATGTGTTTTCACTAACATAGCACAACAATATACATGCGATGTATGGTTGAGTGCTAGAGCAATTTTAGAGGCAAAGAACAAAGATGTTACTGAATTAAATATGGCTATACATTCAAAGATTCCTAGCGAAGTGGTGTTGTACAAGTCTGTCGATACTGTTACCAATGAAGGAGATGTGAATTATCCAACAGAATTTTTGAGTTCGTTAGACTTGCCAGGATTGCCTCCGCGTAATCTCCAAAAGAAAGTTGGAGCCACTATTATTATGCTTCGTAATATCAAACAACTTGGTTTGTGTAATGGTACAAGACTTGCTATTAAAAGTTTGATGGCTTATGTAATTGAAGCTACTATTTTAACTGAAAAATTAAACTCCACGTATCCCAATGATTCCGTCTGATATACCATTTGCATTTAACATCTTCAGTTTCCTGTTCGCCTTGCGTTTGTGATTACGATTAATTAGGAGCAAGGCCAATCTTTGTGGAGTTAATTTAAGGCATCCAGTCTTCTCACATGGACAGCTCTATATAGCGTGTTCGCGCGTTGGCAAACCATCGGTTTTTTATATTTACACTGAAAATGGAAAAATAACATATGTTGTTTACCACAGAGCATTACTATAAAAGCAGTTTATCACTGATTTAAATGAATTCGAATTAATTTTTTTATTTTCTGTTTTGCACTACGAAGTGTGCAGGGGGTTCGCTAGTATATATAATATATATATATATATATATATATATATATATATATATATATATATATATGTATATATATATATATATATATATATATATATTGTTACGTTTTTAGACCTTTTCGTAAAAACGGTTTTATTACTTATCCTTCAAGGATTCGTTTTATTGCATCAAATTAAAACACGGACAAATTAATTTTACTAATATAATGCGGCAACACTTTATTTATTACTTTCTTAACACGAGTATTTGTACTACTCAACACTTAGCGATGTTAACACGTCTATATTTGAAATCACACTAACTCACTGAGCTCTGGCAGCGCATTTATATAGCAAAAATTACGTCGTCTGGTAACTTCGCGAAACTTCTGGGCATGGTTGTTGTTGGTTGTACATTACTTAACGTGTAGCTATATATGTGTGTTTGTATACATGACAATGCTGACTTGTGTGTTTTGCTTATGGTGACTATGTATGGTTGTATGTATGAGTGTTCTGTGTGTTTTGTCTATGGTAACTATGAGTGGTTGTATGGATGAGTGTTCTGTATGTTGTGTGGTTTTGTTTCTTCTTCTCCTATGTGTATATGGCTGTGTATACTTGTGAACCTGTTTAGCTTTATTAGCAGCGAATACTTGCATACAAGATCATTAAGAATAAAATCTCTTAGCATTTATGTTGCTAGGTTTTTCGTTGTTGTTGTTTACACTTATTATTGGCACAGCCTCGAATGATCTTGTACATTCGGGAGTATTCCATTTCCGTTAATTTGAATATTATCTATATTGTGTTGACCAGGGTTGTAACATTTTGACAACTAGAGATTAATTGGCAGTGCTGCCAAGTACACATAGCCACATTGTCGTTTTATTTAAATCTATTTCTAATATTTGTAACACTGCCGCCCACCTAAGTCTGTTCGACCCGAATAGGCATACAATCACCTCTTCCATAGTGCGCCAATCGTTCGAATCGTATTCTTCTGTATCCGGTATACAATGTCATTCTCTCTCTTAATCACTTTATACGGGCCATCCCAGTGAGTCTGTAATTTTGGGGACAATCCTTTCTTCCGTTGTGGGTTATAAAGTAAAACCAATTGTCCTTCCATAAATCCCTCCGAATTTGCTGCGCGGTCATACCTAGCCTTCATCTTGTCACTGACCATCTTGATTCTATTACGCACGAACTCATGCAGTTCGTTTAAGTCCTCCTTCTCTTGGGACATAATAGCTCCTTCTTCTACAGTTGGCTTAACACCAAATTCCAAATCACCAGGTAGTTTTAATTCCGTCCCGAAGATAATTTTGGCTGGCGTTCTCGATGTTGAGTCGTGTACACCTGACCTATATGCCGTAAAAAATTTGGGGATATGCTCGTCCCAATCCCTCTGATGGTTGCTTACTACTTTTCGTAGGTACTCTTCTAAGGGGCGATTGAACCTTTCTACCATATAACTCGCACATTTCCCTGAATATGGCAGACTGGAAATTCCTTCCTTGGTCGGAAGGACACCATAGCGGCATACGCAGTTGTTGACGAATGTTTTTACAATTGTCTTTGCTTCCTGGTTAGGTATAGCATATACCTCTGGCCATTTACTGAAATAGTCCATTACCACAAGTACATAACGATTTCCGGCTTCAGTGACGGGAAAGGGACCTGCTACATCCATTGCGATCCGCTCGAATGGTGCTACTGAGTTGTATTGTTGTAGCTGTCCCCGGCTTCTTCTTACTGGGCCTTTGGCTGCTATGCACTGTGGGCAGTTTGCTATCCAGTCGGCTACGGTTTGTTGACATCCAACCCAATAAAAACGCTGCTTCAGTTTCTCAAGTGTTTTTGTTACTCCAAGATGACCGCCACTAGGTCCATTATGAAACTCCTGTAAAACTTAAGTTGTTTTGCCATCTACACTTTCCCATACGCGGTATAAACACCCTTTTATTACCTTGAGGCTGTTCCACTGAGCCCAATAAGATTTGGCGAGTGGGCTTTCAGCCGAAATTTCATTTCGGGATGGTCGTCTGTCCTCTTCTTTGGCCGCTATAATATTCCTTAGTATGCCGTCGTCCCTCTGTGCCGCTGACCAGTGTTCATCAGGGCCGATGTACATTACCGGAACATCCACAACGCCTTCCTTTTGCTCGGTTTTAACACAATGTTTACACTCTAAACAGCAGGGTCTTCTCGAAAGAGCATCCACATTGTTATGCTTTGTGCCCCTTCTATGCTCAATGCTGAAGTCGTAGCTCTGCAGGCGCTCAATCCACCTTGCCAGTTGCCCTTCAGGATTTTTAAACTGCAATAGCCATCTCAATGCAGAATGATCGGTCCTTAATGTAAAGTGCTGACCATACAGGTACTTATGGTAATGTTTAATGCATTCCAATACCGCCAGAAGCTCACGTCGTGTCACACAGTAGTTCCTCTCAGGTTTTGAGAATACACGGCTATAGTACCCTATGACCTCAGTGCCATTAACCAATTGGGATAGCACACCCCCTATGGCATAACCGCTCGCATCAGTATCCAGCACAAATTTTTCTCCAGCTATGGTATACGCTAGCACTGGTGACGTACATAATAATTCTTTGAGTTTCTGGAATGCATTTTCCTGTGGCTCGCCCCAATGGTATGGTCTCGACTTCTTTGTCAGCTCATGCAGGCTTGGAGCTACATTGGCAAAATTCGGCACGAAACGTCTGTAGTATGTACAAAGGCCCAAAAAGCTGCGCAATTCATGAAGATTTTTAGGTTGATGCCAGTCCCTTACTGCTTTTATTTTATCTTCATCTGTTGAGATTCCGTCTGCTGTAACACGATGCCCCAAATACTTAACTTCTTTCTGGAACAATGCACATTTCTTCAAGCTGAGTTTCAATCCAGCTGATGATATCCGTTGAAGAACTTCAGCCATGGTTTTGAGGTGTTCATCAGAAGTTTTCCCCATCACGATTATGTCGTCTAGATATACCAAGCATGTCTTCCAGTGAGGTGCTATCAGTACCTTCCCCATTAGGCGTTCAAATGTGGCCGGAGCATTGCAGAGACCAAATGGCATGACTTTGAACTGCCATAATCCGTTACCGACACTGAAGGCAGTTTTCTCCTTGTCTTGCTCTGCAATCTCCACTTGCCAATATCCGCTTCGCAAGTCCAGCGTAGAGGAACATTTGGTACCAGCTAGCGTGTCCAAAGTGTCATCGATTCTGGGGAACGGATAACTGTCTTTCTTGGTTATGTCATTGAGCTTCCTGTAGTCTACGCAGAATCTAGTACTGCCATCTTTCTTTTTAACTAAGACTACAGGCAAACTCCAAGGACCAGAAGATGGCTCAATTACGCCATCACGCTCCATTTCACTTACAAGCTCTTTTACTTTATCTCGCTTTGCTAGGGGTACGCTTCTGGGTGGCTGTTTAATCGGCCTAGCTTCGCCTGTGTTAATTTCATGTTTAACCAATGCAGTTCTACCCTGGCTTTGGCTTCCCATGGCTAAGATACTGGCACGCCTTTTTAGTAACTGTTTGGCTTTATTTCTATCTGTCGCTGATAGACCTGCTACCCATTTCCCTACGTATTCCTCAAATTGTTCACGTTCTTTTGCGGACAAATCAGTAGGCTCTATCTTCTTCTCGAAGTTTATTATTGCCTCTGCTGGAGTACACTGGCCAACATCGGAATTTTCTTTGATGACTTTTTCATGGTCTGACAAGTTAAGCACTCTTATAGGGACTATTCCTCCTTTACTAGTTTTCACTAGAGCTTTCGCTGTTATAAGCTCTCTCTTTAGATCTGCTTTTTCTACAACCCACAACCGATTGTCCTCACAATCTCCCTTCATCCGCGCCCATATGACTGTTTCAGACTGCGGCGGTAACGTCTGACTCTCAATAGCAAATACTCTTGTTACTTGAGGTTTGCTGTCATATCCAACATCAAGGGGTATTTCCACATTACGCCAAATCATCAGCTGTTGTCCCATATATAGATTAATGCCCAGTGAGTCTGTAATTTTGGGGACAATCCTTTCTTCCGTTGTGGGTTATAAAATAAAACCAATTGTCCTTCCATAAATCCCTCCGAATTTGCTGCGCGGTCATACCTAGCCTTCATCTTGTCACTGACCATCTTGATTCTATTACGCACGAACTCATGCAGTTCGTTTAAGTCCTCCTTCTCTTGGGACATAATAGCTCCTTCTTCTACAGTTGGCTTAACACCAAATTCCAAATCACCAGGTAGTTTTAATTCCGTCCCGAAGATAATTTTGGCTGGCGTTCTCGATGTTGAGTCGTGTACACCTGACCTATATGCCGTCAAAAATTTGGGGATATGCTCGTCCCAATCCCTCTGATGGTTGCTTACTACTTTTCGTAGGTACTCTTCTAAGGGGCGATTGAACCTTTCTACCATGCCATTAGACTGTGGATGTAACGGCGTCGTTCTGGTTTTCTTTATTCCATATAACTCGCACATTTCCCTGAATATGGCAGACTGGAAATTCCTTCCTTGGTCGGAATGTAATTCTATTGGGACACCATAGCGGCATACGCAGTTGTTGACGAATGTTTTTACAATTGTCTTTGCTTCCTGGTTAGGTATACCATATACCTCTGGCTATTTACTGAAATAGTCCATTACCACAAGTACATAATGATTTCCGGCTTCAGTGACGGGAAAGGGACCTGCTATATCCATTGCGATCCGCTCGAATGGTGCTCCTGAGTTGTATTGTTGTAGCTGTCCCCGGCTTCTTCTTACTGGGCCTTTGGCTGCTATGCACTGTGGGCAGTTGGCTATCCAGTCGGCCACGGTTTGTTGACATCCAACCCAATAAAAACGCTGCTTTAGTTTCTCAAGTGTTTTTGTTACTCCAAGATGACCGCCACTAGGTCCATTATGAAACTCCTGTAAAACTTTACTTAAATTTGAAGTTGTTTTGCCATCTACACTTTCCCATACGCGGTATAAACACCCTTTTATTACCTTGAGGCTGTTCCACTGAGCCCAATAAGATTTGGCGAGTGGGCTTTCAGCCGAAATTTCATTTCGGGATGGTCGTCTGTCCTCTTCTTTGGCCACTATAATTTTCCTTAGTATGCCGTCGTCCCTCTGTGCCGCTGACCAGTGTTCATCAGGGCCGATGTACATTACCGGAACATCCACAACGCCTTCCTTTTGCTCGGTTCTAACACAATGTTTACACTCTAAACAGCAGGGTCTTCTCGAAAGAGCATCCGCATTGTTATGCTTTGTGCCCCTTCTATGCTCAATGCTGAAGTCGTATCTCTGCAGGCGCTCAATCCACCTTGCCAGTTGCCCTTCAGGATTTTTAAACTGCAATAGCCATCTCAATGCAGAATGATCGGTCCTTAATGTAAAGTGTTGACCATACAGGTACTTATGGTAATGTTTAATGCATTCCAATACCGCCAGAAGCTCACGTCGTGTCACACAGTAGTTCCTCTCAGGTTTTGAGAATACACGGCTATAGTACCCTATGACCTCAGTGCCATTAACCAATTGGGATAGCACACCCCCTATGGCATAACCGCTCGCATCAGTATCCAGCACAAATTTTTCTCCAGCTATGGTATACGCTAGCACTGGTGACGTACATAATAATTCTTTGAGTTTCTGGAATACATTTTCCTGTGGCTCGCACCAATGGTATGGTCTCGACTTCTTTGTCAGCTCATGCAGGCTTGGAGCTACATTGGCAAAATTCGGCACGAAACGTCTGTAGTATGTACAAAGGCCCAAAAAAGCTGCGCAATTCATGAAGATTTTTAGGTTGATGCCAGTCCCTTACTGCTTTTATTTTATCTTCATCTGTTGAGATTCCGTCTGCTGTAACACGATGCCCCAAATACTTAACTTCTTTCTGGAACAATGCACATTTCTTCAAGCTGAGTTTCAATCCAGCTGATGATATCCGTTGAAGAACTTCAGCCATGGTTTTGAGGTGTTCATCAGAAGTTTTCCCCATCACGATTATGTCGTCTAGATATACCAAGCATGTCTTCCAGTGAGGTGCTATCAGTACCTTCCCCATTAGGCGTTCAAATGTGGCCGGAGCATTGCAGAGACCAAATGGCATGACTTTGAACTGCCATAATCCGTTACCGACACTGAAGGCAGTTTTCTCCTTGTCTTGCTCTGCAATCTCCACTTGCCAATATCCGCTTCGCAAGTCCAGCGTAGAGGAACATTTGGTACCAGCTAGCGTGTCCAAAGTGTCATCGATTCTGGGGAACGGATAACTGTCTTTCTTGGTTATGTCATTGAGCTTCCTGTAGTCTACGCAGAATCAAGTACTGCCATCTTTCTTTTTAACTAAGACTACAGGCAAACTCCAAGGACCAGAAGATGGCTCAATTACGCCATCACGCTCCATTTCACTTACAAGCTCTTTTACTTTATCTCGCTTTGCTAGGGGTACGCTTCTGGGTGGCTGTTTAATCGGCCTAGCTTCGCCTGTGTTAATTTCATGTTTAACCAATGCAGTTCTACCCTGGCTTTGGCTTCCCATGGCTAAGATACTGGCACGCCTTTTTAGTAACTGTTTGGCTTTATTTCTATCTGTCGCTGATAGACCTGCTACCCATTTCCCTACGTATTCCTCAAATTGTTCACGTTCTTTTGCGGACAAATGAGTAGGCTCTATCTTCTTCTCGCAGTTTATTATTGCCTCTGCTGGAGTACACTGGCCAACATCGGAATTTTCTTTGATGACTTTTTCATGGTCTGACAAGTTAAGCACTCTTATAGGGAATATTCCTTTTTCACTAGTATTCACTAGAGCTTTCGCTGTTATAAGCTCTCTCTTTAGATCTGCCGGTTCTACAACCCACAACCGATTGTCCTCACAATCTCCCTTCATCCGCGCCCATATGACTGTTTCAGACTGCGGCGGTATTGTCTGACTCTCAATAGCAAATACTCTTGTTACTTGCGGTTTGTTGTCATATCCAACATCAAGGGGTATTTCCACATTACGCAAAATCATCGGCTGTTGTCCCATATGTAGATTAATGCCATGATTAATAATAAAATCGGCTCCAATAATAACCTCATCGACAATATCGGCAACAATAAACACATGTCTCACGTTGATGTTGGCTATAGTCACCTTCACTTCAATCTTACCATAGACAGTGGCAGGCTCTCCAGTAGCTGTACGTAGCCGTATATTGCTTAACCGCTCGCATTTCCCCTTTACTATATCGGGCCTTATTATTGACTGCGATGCCCCTGTATCTATAAGTACGTGCTGTTCCCCGTTGATGTGTCCGTACGCAGTGAGGTTGCTATTTTTCTGCTGCATCACTGATATGGAGATTGTGGGGCCCTCGTTTGTGAGAGCTAGCTCTTGCCCCTTAGCTCGTTTTAGTTTAACGGGGACTCTTGTGATGTTCTTTGGTTCACCCGTTTGCTGTTTCTTAGTGGCGAAACAGATCTACCTCTCTTACTTGATGCTTTGCAGCTGCGCTGAAAATGACCGATCTTTCCGCAGTTAAAGCACTTAGGCTTTTCTTTGATATCATTTTCTGCCAGCAGTTGTCGCATTGCCTCCTTAACGCTAGCAACTAGGTTGTTATCCTCCTCAGACAAAACCTCCACATTCCGCACTTTACATATCTGTGGCTTGAGAACCATCCTTGCAGTCTCTTGAGCCAGCGCAAATGAAACAGTTTCAGCGAAAGTGGATTTCTGCGTAGCGCACACCGCCAGTTTAACATCAGAGTCGCGAAAGCCGTTAACGAAAGCCTCAGTTTTAAAGTGGTCCAGGAATGGGTGACTCTCACCTGGATATGTGAGCTGCACTAAACGCTCGATTTCCATTGCGAAATCTTGTAGAGATTCGTTAGGCTTCTGAACTCTACATCGCAATTCCATTCTGTATAAATCGCGCTCTACCAGGGTCTCGTTCATGGCTTTATTTGACTCCTGTATTTCGGCTACAAGCTTTTCCTGCATCTGCTGAGAGTTCTGTTTTATTTCAGTTATTTCGGCTACAAGCTTGTCACTGCTGATCCTTGATGCCTCCTGCATCTGCTGAGAGTTTTGTTTTATTTCACTTATTTCGGCTACAAGCTTGTCACTGCTGATTTTTGATGCAGTTTGTGCATCACTGATTGCTTTTATTTGGTCAGAGTTCTGTTTCATTTCGATCATCATAACAGCGAACATTGAATTTATGTCCATGCTGCTGGTCGTGGCAGGAGGGCATACCTGCACATCTTCTTTGTCCTCAAACTCGTATGTCCCGATGTCCATGCCGCGATTCTTAAACTCATCTATCAGCCTCTTCTGCAGTTCAGTCTTGTTACATGCAGTTGGCAATTCCAGCTTACTGAGCTCCTTTTTCAGCTGTTCAACTTTTAGCTCATCAAATTTCATGATTATTTATTTTAATTTTTTAATGTCCTTTTTTTTCCTTAAATTGCAATGTTCTTTTAATTATTTTTGCAATCCCACTTCTGACACCAATTGTTACGTTTTTAGACCTTTTCGTAAAAACGGTTTTGTTACTTATCCTTCAAGGCTTCGTTTATTGCATCAAATTAAAACACGGACAAATTAATTTTAAAAATATAATGCGGCAACTCTTTATTTATTACTTTATTTACACGAGTATTTGTACTACTCAACACGTATCGATGTTAACACGTCTATATTTGAAATCACACTAACTCACTGAGCTCTGGCAGCGCCTTTATATAGCAAAAATGACGTCGTCTGGTAACTTCACGAAACTTCTGGGCATGGTTGTTGTTGGTTGTACTTTACTTAACATGTAGCTATATATGTGTGTTTGTATACATGACAATGCTGACTTGTGTGTTTTGCTTATGGTGACTGTGTGTGGTTGTATGTATGAGTGTTCCGTGTGTTTTGTCTATGGTAACTATGAGTGATTGTATGGATGAGTGTTCTGTATGTTGTGTGGTTTCGTTTCTTCTTCTCCTATGTGTATATGGCTGTGTATACTTGTGAACCTGTTTAGCTTTATTAGCAACGAATACTTGCATACAAGATCATTAAGAATAACATCTCTTAGCATTTATGTTGCTAGGTTTGTTGTTGTTGTGGTTTACTCTTATTGGCACAGCCTTGAATGATCTTGTATATTCTGGAGTATTCCATTTCCGTTAATTTAAATATTATCTATATTGTGTTGACCAGGGTTGTAACATTTTGACAACTAGAGATTAATTGGCAGTGCTGCCAGTATCATAGGGCTATAATAGCCACATTGTCGTTTTATTTAAATCTATTTCTCATGTGATTTTACTTTTATTGAACATTTTTATTTTGCTATATTAATATTTATATAGGTTAAATTGTTCTAACTTAGTTAAAATCTCAGAAAGACATGATGATAAATATTCCTAGGCACAAAGGAAGTCAACATCAGTTTTATTCAACTTTCACAGCAGAGCAGAACAGCTGTTTTCGAAAGTCGCCACACTTTCATCTTCAGTGCTCATGTGTATATTGTGTTTATCACCACTGTTTAGGTGGCTTAGTTGAATGTGATAACAGTTTTCTATTTACACAAATTTTATTGTGAAAAAGAATCCGAGAACTGTATCATCCTGATGTTAACACTTGTGTGTTATGATACCTGTGTTACCGTTTGATCATTTTCTTCATGTCCCATTTTTCTGAATTTTTTGTTCCATTATACATTAAGTCAAACTTTTTTGGTTTGAATTTTATACTTAAGTATATGTGAACGTTTTTACAATTTTCATTGGCAGCTCAAGCCAAAGCTTAAATTGTATGTGATTTTTATTTCTAATCTTTGTAAAAATATATATGTATTTATATATGTATATATATATATATATATATATATATATATATATATATAAAATGATAACTGGAAATGGAATATATACTGCTAATTATAAAAAAATCCTATATCTAGCCGCAAAAATTCCAAAATGGCCATACTGCTGTTCAGTATACAGAAATTTTCGAAGCGAAAGCATGCCAATGAAGCGGAAAGTTGTAGCGGTTATCAATTAAATACAATTACAAGAGGACGAAAACGAAGATAAAACTTAATATATTGTACCCAATAAATAATATTTAATTGCATATTGTGGTATAAATCTGATGTTTTTTTCCCACAATTGCGGCAGGTTTTTATATAATTCAATTGATTCTTCCTAAAAACTAACGTTACTGCAAGGCAACAAGTGAACTGAATTTTTACATGAAGTACGACCGACACGTTATTACACCAGTATGTTGGTACGCCACGAACATCAGAAAATCAAAAATTTTTGAAAACCGACCAACATGTCGCACGACATGCTATTACACCGGGAGATTTGGTACGTTGTCGAGCATGTCGGCGAACATGTACGCCAGTGTCATAGGGCTATAATAGCCCTATTACATACATATGTATGTATATATGGATGATAAATGCTCTGTCCGAATTTGAGCTAACCACGAGCTAGTTTATGGTTGATCATAAATGAGCTAGAGGTGACTCACAAGCTAACTAATTTCCCATACTAACGAATGAGAGTAATCACTCACTCTGCATCAGTTTTAAGCTAACCACAAGCTAGCTCATTTTGAGTTAGTTTGTTATCCATTCAAAACGAGTGCGTCATAAGTTAGCTGTAAGCTTTCTAGGTGATATGCTAGATGCATATGAGTTGGCTTAAGGCGCATATAAAATTAGTTTACCTATGGCTAGCTAAACTATTGCTTTGATTTAATAAAAAAGTGGTTTATTTTTCATTTTTTATCTATTGCACTGTATTTAAAAAAATATTATTAAATAATAATACTAATAAAATTAATGTCACTTTTTAGCTCTATTGCATTTCTTAATACTTTTTTTGGGTCGTCTTCACCATTAATGCGAATTGCATCTAGTTAATGATAAGAAATTAATTAAAAATTAAAATAATCAGTTGTCAGATAATTATTTCAGGTTTTAAAGCACCGAAAATCCTTTAAACTTTCTAACTGGCACATTGCCGTGCACTCCGTCAATGTTACATCCCAGAATTACATTCAAAGAAAGAACTTTCGTTACAGTTTTCCATAGTTGCACCTTTCATTAAGGATGACATACAACGAACCTGAAATTATTTGTTAGACTAAGTAATTGCTTATTTTTATTTTAAATGGAAAAAAACTTACATATGTACATAAGTTGAGCCTCTAGCCACTGATGGCAAAACGCAATTAACAAAATAACAAGTTTTTTTTCTTTCTTTTGTCTTGTTTTTGTGTGTGACATCTAACTTAGTTCTGCATCAGATTTTAGTTAGTTTATGAGTTAGGCTCAAATGAGTTATATAAATACAAACCATATTATGAGTTAGCTCAAAAAAATCCCGTCTGGCTGCATAACATAAATACATATAGTATAACTACATAAACCACTAGTTTTAGCATTTACATATCGTAAATACTTTTTCTTCGCTACAGTCACTATGAATGTTTTTCATTTTAAATCAAATACATATTGATTTAGCTAATATGTCGTGCTAAAATAGTAATTTAAACAATTGATGTTGTTTCAGTCTGTGGTCTCATAAAAACCTTCCAAGAGTTAACATAGGTAGAGTAAGTGCAGGTAATGTGATATAGGCTGGTAATGTGGTATAGTAACGTTTTTCCTAAACTGGCAATACAAGAATAATGGAAACATGGTTAATAGTTGGCTGCTCTCAAAGAATTAAGAGAACAATGATCTGTTTCATATTTGCAAGTCATTCTTGGAGTCAATTGAGATAATTTGATTTTGTGTGCGGACGACTTTTTTTCGGTCGGAATTAGAAAATAAGTTTTTGTTTTAAAGGCTTATATTAAAATTTTTAAGGTAAAGATCAAAATAATTGTTAAGTGCTAAATAAGCAAGAAATGTACGCAATTGCTCTATATATGTAATATATTTTTTTTTATATATAAATATCTACAGTAAACACAAGTGCAGCTTTTATGGTATACTTTGAGTCAGTTAATTTTGTGTACTATACCACATTACCTTCCAAAGAAAAGCAGTATGCCGAAAAAAAAGAGAAATAAGAAAATGGGCAGCAGAAGATATAAAAAAAGCTTTACAAGCTGTCCGAGATGGTCAAATGGGTGTTCTTTTTGACATTTGGCGTATCCCATACAACTTTGCAACGAAATGCAAAAATGATTTAATGCAAAGCATTGAAAATATCAACATATAACTTAAAGTTCCCCTCAATGAATCTGTTAAAAATTTAAATTTTAACAGAAAGAAATCTCGGTCTAATTCACACTCATGTGATAGCGATAAGAACTTAAATTTAAACGACAACCGACGAAAACCAGTGTTCAGATGTTCCACCTGTAAAGAACAGCTTATGTAATTATTTCGACAAGGCCTATAATTATGATTCAGTTGCTAAGCCATGGGTTTCTTGCTTGCAAAGCGGAAAAGTTTGGGTTCATGAAGGTTGTATCCCTAAGCGCAGTGCAATTTTTATTTTCCATTCTTGCAATTAATTCAAACCACTTTTATTAGCTTTTTCTAATGATTTATTTTAGTCACTTTTACCTTGTCCTTTCAAATAAGTAAGAAGGAAGGAATTTGTTATGGTTTATTTTATGTTTTTAATAAATTATATTTGTTATATATATTTTTCCTTTAAAATTACAATCAAATCTTATGAGCTGGTAATGTGGTACACTATACCACTTTACCAGCATATGGTGTACCACATTACCAGCACATTTTTTAAACCCGCCTTTAATGGTATTTGAACTATTTTCTTAAATATCTCCGAAATTCTGGATTTAGTGTTTTTGTTAAATAGATTTCCGGATACACAATACATGTAGCATATTGACGATTAAATAATAGTTCAATCGAAAACAAAATAAAAATTTGGCAATCAAAAAACAAATAGGTATACCACATTACCCGCACTTACTCTACTTAAAAATTAATGATTAAATTTAAGCGGTTTAACGAAGTACAATTATCACAAAAAATATACGTACATATACATATACGAAGAACAAATTTAAAAGACAATAATTAAATTATTTGACCATAAAGAAGCATTTTAAAATTCACTTTATCAGTGCTGAATTCATTAAAAGATTTATGCTGTTTCTGTAAATTAAGATTGATTTCATTAAGCTGAAAGAAAGCACGGGTTAAAGTGCCATTGTGCGCATAGTTAGTCCGATGAAAAGCTACACCAAAAAGCATACCCAGCCTAAGATTTCTTGATGGAATGTAAAACGGTACAGAATTAAGTAAACCGAGACAATCAATACAGCCATTAATAATATCATAAATCAGTAAGGCAGCTTGAATTTTTTTACGACATTGCAAAGTACGTAGTCCTATAAACAAGCATTTGGACTCATATGGGACAGTAACTAAACTTGTTGCGAACTTAACGAAAGCACGCTGCAATCTCTTAATACGAAAAATAAGATTTGACGCGTGAGAATTCCAAATAGCAGCTGCATATTCTAACTTAGACCTTATAAGGTATGTAAATATATGCTTCAGTGTATAAGGAAGGGTCAGTAAATTTAGAACAACTTCTCTTCAAGAAATCAAGCATTTTTTATAAGCTTTTGGAAGTACTAAAACATTTCTTTACACACAAGTACATATTTGTTCCTGTTGACGTTTTTTACATATTGGTAAGCAAAATGAAACTTCACAGTCACCATCACTGTTGCGAGTAGCTGATTGTATTCATTACTAATGAAAACAAAAATCCTTGTATCTATAATGTCTTTTTTTATACCCTTCACAAAAATGTGAAAGGGTATATTTAGGTTTGTCATTCCGTGTGTAATTTCTTCGATATCAATATGCGACCCCATAAAGTATATATATGTATTTCGGATCCTTATGAATAGCGATGACGATTGAGCGATGTCCGTCTGTCCGTCTGTCTGTACGTGAAATCGGTTTTCCCAAGCCCCCAGAAGAGCTAGAGACTTCATTCTTGGACTGATCGATTGGAACTGAGCTAACTTAGAGTGGTATTGAAATTCAGAAAAATCAGAAGTACGGTTCCAGAGCTGGGAAGCTTACACCTATTTCTCGACGCAAAATTAATACCAAAAACCGATTATTTTCTTGCTTATTTGAAAATTAAACCTATTTCATACCTTGGGACTCCTCAATTGTCCATTTAAAACTTTTTTTAAAAAAATTTTTTTTCCAGGGATGGGAAACTAAAAATTTTTTTTTTGGTACATTCAGTGTTTTGTGGTACATAAAATGTTTAAAAATTTAAAGTTTTTCTTAAATAAAACCGTTTTTGGTGTAATGAAGATTTGCATCGATGAAAAAAAATTAAAAAATTTAAAGTTCCCATCCAGGGTTAGGAAATTCAAATTTTTTTTTTATACAATAAGCTAACAAAAATCAACTGACGTCATTTTTCCTGGTTAAAATTACTTTTTATTTCTGCAAAACGAAATTGGTATTAAAAATTAAAATAAAATCAAAATTTCGATTCCAGGGTTCGGTACTGCAATATTTTGGAGTACATGAAAGTAACGAAAGTAGTAACAAATTTGTAATTTTTCTTAAATAAAACCGCTTTATACACCATGAAGACTTCCATTGTTAGCAAATAAAATAAAAAAATTAAATTTTCGATTCCAGGGATCGGAAATTTAATATTTTTTTACACATTCGGTATT
Organism: Linnaemya vulpina; assembly: GCA_963675445.1. NCBI lineage: Eukaryota > Metazoa > Arthropoda > Insecta > Diptera > Tachinidae > Linnaemya > Linnaemya vulpina. The sequence goes on along the minus strand of OY776281.1, from coordinate 47,556,674 downwards.
TTGTGGTACATATAATAATTAAAATGTTTAAAAATTTAAAGTTTTTCTTTAATAAAACCGTTTTATACATCAGGAAGATTTGCATAGATGGAAAAAAAAAATTTTAAAATTCAAAAATTCTTATCCAGGGTTAGGAAATTTTAATATTTTTTGTACATTAAAATAAATAAAAATCAACTAACATCGTTTTATCCTGGTTAAAATTATTTTTTGTCCTGGTAAAACAGAATTGCTGTCAAAATTTCAAAAAAAAACTAATTTCGATTCCAGGGCTCGAAAACTGATATAAATTGTAGTACAAGAAAGTAACAGAAATGGTTACAAATTTGTAGTTTTTCTTAAATAAACCACTTTATACATCATGAAGACTTGTATGGGTAAAAAATAATTTTAAAACGTTTTAATTTTCGATTCCAGGGATCGGAAATTGAAATATTTTTTGGGCACATTCGGTATTTTGTGGTGCATATAATGACTAAAATATATAAATATGTTAAGTTTTTCTTAAATAAAACCGTTTCTGGTAACATGAAGATTTGTATGGATGAAAAATTATTTTTAAATTTAAAGTTCCCATCCAGGGTTAGGAAATTTGAATTTTTTAATACAATAACATAACCAATAATCAATTAACGTCGTTTCTTCTTGGTTAAAATAATTTTTTATTCTGGCAAAACAAATTTGGTATCAAAAATTTTAAAAAATCAAAATTTCGTTTCCAGTGTTGGATACTGCAATGTTTTGTAGTACATGAAAGTGACAAAAATTGTTACAAATTTTAGTTCTTATATAAATCCGCTTTATACATCATAAAGACTTGCATTGGTAAAACATTATTTTAAAAAATTTAGTTTTGGTCTCCAGGGGTGGGAAATTTAATTTTTTTTTTGGTACGTGCGGTATTTTGTGGTATATATGGTAACTAATATGTTTAAAAATTTTAAGTTTTTCTTAAATAAAACCATTTTTGGTATCATTAAAATTTGCATTTAAAAATTTCAAAAAAAATCAAAATTTCGATTCCAGGGTTCGGTACTGCAATATTTTGTAGTACATGAAAGTAACGAAAGTGGTAACAAATTTGTAATTTTTCTTAAATAAAACCGCTTTATACATCATGAAGACTTCCATTGGTAACAAATAATTTAAAAAAATTAAATTTTCGATTCCAGGGATCGGACATTTAATTTTTTTTACACATTCGGTACTTTGTGGTACATATAATAATTAAAATGTTTAAGAATTTTAAGTTTTTCTTAAATAAAACCGTTTTATACATCAGGAAGATTTGCATAGATGGAAAAAAAATTTAAAAAATTAAAAATTCTTATCCAGGGTTAGGGAATTTTAATATTTTTTGTACATTAATATAACTAAAAATCAACTAACGTCGTTTTATCCTGGTTAAAATTATTGTTTGTCCTGGTAAAACAGAATTGGTATCAAAATTAAGAAAAAAACAAATTTCGATTCCAGGGCTCGAAAACTGATATATATTGTAGTACAAGAAAGTGATAGAAATGGTTACAAATTTGTAGTTTTTCTTAAATAAAACCACTTTATACATCATGAAGACTTGTATGGGTAAAAAATAATTTTAAAAACTTTTAATTTTCGCTTCCAGAGATCGGAAATTGAAATATTTTTTGGGCACATTCGGTATTTTGTGGTGCATATAATGACTAAAATATATAAATATGTTAAGTTTTTCTTAAATAAAACCGTTTCTGGTAACATGAAGATTTGTATGGATGAAAAATTATTTTTAAATTTAAAGTTCCCATCCAGGGTTAGGAAATTTGAATTTTTTAATACAATAACATAACCAATAATCAATTAACGTCGTTTCTTCTTGGTTAAAATAATTTTTTATTCTGGCAAAACAAATTTGGTATCAAAAATTTTAAAAAATCAAAATTTCGTTTCCAGTGTTGGATACTGCAATGTTTTGTAGTACATGAAAGTGACAAAAATTGTTACAAATTTTAGTTCTTATATAAATCCGCTTTATACATCATAAAGACTTGCATTGGTAAAACATTATTTTAAAAAATTTAGTTTTGGTCTCCAGGGGTGGGAAATTTAATTTTTTTTTTGGTACGTGCGGTATTTTGTGGTATATATGGTAACTAATATGTTTAAAAATTTTAAGTTTTTCTTAAATAAAACCATTTTTGGTATCATTAAAATTTGCATTGAAAAATTTCAAAAAAAATCAAAATTTCGATTCCAGGGTTCGGTACTGCAATATTTTGTAGTACATGAAAGTAACGAAAGTGGTAACAAATTTGTAATTTTTCTTAAATAAAACCGCTTTATACATCATGAAGACTTCCATTGGTAACAAATAATTTAAAAAAATTAAATTTTCGATTCCAGGGATCGGACATTTAATTTTTTTTACACATTCGGTACTTTGTGGTACATATAATAATTAAAATGTTTAAGAATTTTAAGTTTTTCTTAAATAAAACCGTTTTATACATCAGGAAGATTTGCATAGATGGAAAAAAAATTTAAAAAATTAAAAATTCTTATCCAGGGTTAGGGAATTTTAATATTTTTTGTACATTAATATAACTAAAAATCAACTAACGTCGTTTTATCCTGGTTAAAAGTATTGTTTGTCCTGGTAAAACAGAATTGGTATCAAAATTAAGAAAAAAAACAAATTTCGATTCCAGGGCTCGAAAACTGATATATATTGTAGTACAAGAAAGTGATAGAAATGGTTACAAATTTGTAGTTTTTCTTAAATAAAACCACTTTATACATCATGAAGACTTGTATGGGTAAAAAATAATTTTAAAAACTTTTAATTTTCGCTTCCAGAGATCGGAAATTGAAATATTTTTTGGGCACATTCGGTATTTTGTGGTGCATATAATGACTAAAATATATAAATATGTTAAGTTTTTCTTAAATAAAACCGTTTTTGGTAACATGAAAATTTGTATGGCTGAAAAATATTTTTAAATTTAAAGTTCCCATCCAGGGTTAGGAAATTTGAATTTTTTAATACAATAACATAACCAAAAATCAATTAACGTCGTTTCTTCTTGGTTAAAATAACTTTTTATTCTGGCAAAACAAATTTGGTATCAAAAATTTAAAAAAAAATCAAAATTTCGTTTCCAGTGTTGGATACTGCAATGTTTTGTAGTACATGAAAGTGACAAAAATTTTTACAAATTTTAGTTCTTCTTATATAAAACCGCTTTATACATCATAAAGACTTGCATTGGTAAAACATTATTTTAAAAAATTTAGTTTTCGTCTCTAGGGGTGGGAAATTTTATTTTTTTTTTAGTACATTTGGTATTTTGTGGTACATATGGTAACTAAAATGTTTAAAAGTTTTAAGTAAAAAGTTTTAAATAAAACCATTTTTGGTATCATGAAGATTTGCATCGATTAAAAATAAATTTAAAAATTTCAAGTTCCCATCCAGGGTTCCGAAATTTAAAATTTTTTTATACAATACATAACCAAAAATCAATTAATGTCGTTTTTTTCTAAGTCAAAATTATTTTTTATTTCGGCAAAACAAAATTGGTATTAAAAATTAAAAAAAAAATAAAAATTTCGATTCGAGGGTTGGATACTGCAATATTTTGTATTACATGAAAAACGCAATTGAAGTTGTTTTTATTTTTTTGCTAACTGAAACTATTTTATAAGTTAGAAAGCAGACGTACGTTAGTGAAGGGTATATAAGATTCGGCACAGCCGAATATAGCACTTTTACTTGTTTAAATTTTATTTGACATACGGCTCGTTTATAAATGTTCTAAAGATAAGCGTACACAGGGCGAAAACTGTCTAGTAGATTTTCTCTATGAAACATTTTTGGGATGAGGTATTCCAGCAAAAAGAAACAAGGATTTTTTCAAAGAGATTTGTTATTGTTTTTATGTGCTAAGTCTTTTTAATTTTTTCAATAAGTAAAACACATGAACATTTACCATTTTTTTTACTGAAATTCCGTTATTTTTGGTACCAAAAAAAAAAGGTTTTCTTATAAATTGCTTAAAACAAGAATTTCTTATTAAGTTCATTGGGCTGTCTTATTAATTTTTTCAAAACGAATTTCTTATTGATTTCATTAAGCCTACTTAGTACTTTTTTAATTGGGTCTTCCTTCTTGATTTCATTAGGTTTCTATTTGATTATGTGTAAAATATCTTATTAATTTTTTTAATAAGAATATCTTCTTGATAATATTAGTTGGCTTGTTATTTTATGAATGCATACAAATCAACATAGAGAAAATTTTTTATGATATATGTATTTGTTTTTACATTTATAATTTTTTTTTGCGTGTTTTTATAAGTGTTGCGTCTAGGGATGCCAGTCTGGTTTCTTTTGGCTGGATTGTCCAGCTTTATAAGTACCTGTCCAGTTTCAAGCTAAAATAAAATCTGTCTAGCTATAACAATTTTTCACAAAATGGTTTTAATATTTATTGTCTTAAATAAAATTTTTATTATAATTTTTACACTCATGTGCGGACAAATGAAATTGGTTTTCTTGTGTCTTTTTTTGTATGATTTTGTTCTTTCGTTATATAATTTTAACATTAGATGCTGCTATTATTTTGATCGTAGCTGCATATATGTATATCGATAGGGATAAATGAACTGAAAAAATTTAAGTTTAGTCATATTTTGTTATGTTAATAGTATATAACGTTGATATCTTTTCTAGAAAATATTTAAAATTTTTTAACTGAAAATGGCCTCATTCTGTCATTTGAAACCAAAAAATTAATTAGAAATGAATCCTAAATTCCTCACGAAAAATTATTCCTGTTTAAAACTTCTCTAAACTGCTAAGTTTTAGAAAAAAAGTGAAAAAATGTTGCATGTTTTTCAGAAAAGAAAACACTATTAGAGTATTATATAAAGAATGTTAAAAAAAATGTAAACATATATTTTTTAATAAAATTGTTTGTATGACAGAAAGTAACTATATTTTCGTGAAATATTTATATCACATTGTCCAGCTTTTTTTAATAATCCCGCTTTTTTAATTCAAATATCCAGCTTTTTGTTACTCTCATTCTGGCAAACCTAGTAGTGTCGAACATCTCTAACTATGAATATGCACTTTAAATCAAATCTTTAGTTTAAAGTGGACAAGTGATAAGTCAAGAAGTCGAAAACGTAATAAAAATAGTTTTGCTTAAAAAAAGGAAAGTTATAATTTAAATTAAATAAATCTGATTGATAAATAATGAAAGATAATATGGAAAACAAAATTGTTTTGAAATGGAAAGACGGGAAGAGAAACCCAGCAGGAAAATTATTTTCTCTTTGGACTAATGTTGAAAAAGAAATCTCCGATGATATATAAGGGTATGAACATTAAAAATTCCTTAAAGTCATATACATATGTACATCTTTATACATTTATCGTTCTTTCTCAAAAATAAACATTTCGATCAAAAATGCTGGTTGCAGCACAATTGCAGTCCACGTGATCAGCTAATTTCTTTCTGGAGGGAAACGCGGAAAACTAGAACTGATGAGATACAAAATTTCAATTCTTTGACGAATATTTTTTATGAATGGCGACGATACAATAATTTTTCATGTTATGAACTTGTAAGAGTTAACAATTTTGACGTATTTTATAATTATATTAATTTTTTATAATTATATTATATTACTTAAAAAATTTTTACTTACTGAGTGTTGAATTAGTTTCTATAGAATTATTATTATTTTTATTATTTATTTTCATATAATATTCTTCTTAATACTTATAAGTGAATTTATCAATAAAAATTTATAATATCAAACAAACTGAAGAAGTGTTATTAAAAAAAGAAGAAGATAGCCTCATAAAATTAAGAAGAAAATCTTTTTGAAAAAAAACAAAAAGAAACCTAATAAAATCAAGAAGAAACTCTTTAAAAAAAACCAGATTACCTAGTAAAAACCATAAGTTTTCTTCTTGATATTTTCAATTAGGGTTTCCTTATTAAAACAATAAGAATTTCTTCTTGAAGAAAAGCCATAGAAAAATCTTATTAATTTGGTTCTATTTTATTAGGTATTTATTAGATACTGTTTTCTCTATGTACAGACGTCGTAACAGTATGGTACGGCAGCAATTTTCAGCTAAACAAACCTTAAGTTTTGTTGATTAGTATTGTAGTCATTCATAAAGTTGTGTTTCATTAATTGCAGAAATCGAATGCCAAGCACTTCGTAAAAGTTTGCATAGGCGATACAAAGATAATACTTAAAATAAAATCAACTCGTTTACACAGCCTCGTACACGCATATTTAATTTTGTACCTTTGTTTTTCTAGAAAATTTTTTCGAAGTGGGTGAATTGTTTCAGAACAAACTGTCAAAAATCTTTAATTGTTTGAAATTGGTGAATCCAGCCTTACTGCCTTTTTGGTGAGACCACTGGTGTACAGACATATGTATGTATTTATGTATACTTATGCACATACATATATAAGTACATATGTAAATGCTTATAATGTCTTTGAGTACCAACTGAATATTGCCAAAACCGACATACATATGTACATATGTACTCAATTGCATACAAACATTTGTATGTACATATGTAAGTATGTGTGCGTGTACCTACAAACTAGATACATACATTTGATATGGGATGACGGAAAAACATCCATAACTCGATAATAATTCTTTGGAGTTAGAATCGTCATAAAGAACCTATTTTCAATGCGGGAACGCCAACGGACGATTATTTCTCACCTCATTCCGCCACAAAGTACATAAATCATTAGTTTTTACGCTCGTATGTATGTATGGATGTGTACTCTTATGTCCATCCATATATCTATATATGTATGTGTATGTATAAATAAATATGTGCGTCTACTTAAAAAAAAAACCCCTAAAACTTGTGTTTTTCGTACCTAGAATTAATTATACTTTTTAAACTCTTGTTAGTGATGACGACGTTATGGCGTCGTTGCACGATATTGCCTTTGTTTTTGCTGCTGCTTACTAACTCTTGTTAAATATAATTCAAGGCGTTGAAGAGTACAACAAAAAAATAATAAAAAAACATCATTAGCAACACTACCCTATACAGCATTTACAGTTCAACAGGTATATAAATAAAGCAAACGTATATCAAGATATCTACCATAATAATATCTACAAAACCGACAAGAAGAAAAACAGAAACGAACCTAAACAAAGAATAATTTCAACGAAGAATTATAATAACAACAGCTCTATGGTGGGTTATGTCGTCGAATGTATGTACATATGTACATACATATATAAGTGGTATATACTTATTTTGTAGGGCCCCGCAAACACCATTCCATTTTATACTACATACCAGCGTTGCCATTTGCCAAGTTTTTCCTTTTTTTGCAAATATTTTTAGACGAAAAAAAAAGTTTTTAAATAACTGGCTGAAAAACAACTTGTTTTTAAAAGACAAATTAGATCTCCAAAAATGAATATAATTTTATTTTTTATTATTATTTATGTATGTAACGTTTAATATACATACATATGTATGTATAGGTACATATTATGTATGTAATGTTTTTTATGTTATGTTATGTTTTGTATTAGTTAGAAAAACACGTTTTTTTTTGTCTATTTTGTATTTTCGTTTATTATTTTGCCATATATAAAAAGAGAGTTCTTTTTATTTAAAAAAATTTTTTTTCTGGAATGGCAAGTTTTTGAAGAAAAAAATATGGTAACGCTGCCACATACATACATCTGCACACATGCTTACTTACATGTTTGCATTAAGATTTGATATGTACGGACTTAGATACTTACATATATATGTATGTACATTTAAAAGCCCAGCGATCATAAAGTTCCGGATTCAGTGGGAGTTCTAGCAAAGAGATTGTTCTATAATCGTATTGATAAAATAAACTCTTATGTATAATTTTTAATGACATTCGCTTTCTTATCAGTAAATAAGCAAACTATGTATAATATTTTCATCGTCAATATAAAATATTTTACTGCTCTTGAGCCCGTACATAGCAACATAAAATCTACCAATCGATATACATATTTGATATACATATATGTTTGATACATAGGTATATCTCGTTCGGATTTCGGATATCGATGGTTTTTAACTCAACCTCGAGTCTCAAAAGACAAAAACCTTTTTACAAAAAATATATACAAGTTTGAATATATATTTATTTTAACTATCTAAGAATTATTAAAACTTACGATATATTTTGAAGCGAATAGTTATATTAGAAATAACTCAATATTATATGTTAGATTTTTTTTTACCGTTTGCGATATACATACATATATATGTATGTCATACGAGATTGGGTTACTTTCATTTGAATAAAATTATTCAAATGACTTGTTAAATAATTTTATATCGAGAATATGTTATTAACTATTAATCATTTTTAATCGAATTATATTTGATATTTCCAACGTTGCATTTTCATAAGTTCTTTTGAAAAGTAAATTAATTTTCATAATTTTGTATCATTATTAATATGATAAATAGACTTGATTATCTAAAACTCTGCTGGTTATATTTTCGACAGTTAATTCCATAGTTAATGTTGCTTTCTCCTTGAAAAAAGTCAGGGCCTTTGCAATTGGTTCCATTACCAATTGTACATTTCCAGGTACTGTATGTGTCTTGCAGAAAAATGTGTCAAAGTCAAATTATCGCACAGAAATATATACCTTATACAAATAGAGTAGCAACCCGTGAACCCGTGATAAATAAGAAGAATGTAGAATCATGAAGAATGCAAACAGGTTATCAATTATCAAATCGATGAACATCAATAATAATAACAAGAAAATTAAAAAAAAAATACTAACATTGAACAGTATTGCCATAATTTCGCAAAATAAAAAAAAAATAAAAAACAATCAAAAGTAATCTTCGAAAGCAGTCAAATTATTTTTCGATTACTTTTTATTATTTTTGATTATTTTTTCGTAATTTTTATTAATCTTGATTATATAATCTGTAATCGTAATCAATTAGTAATCGTGCGAATCTGAAAATAATCGTAATATAATCATTATTTCACCTTTAAAAAAAAAATAATAATCTAATTACTAATTATTATAACTAGTAATTATTACTTAACAGCTTTGACTTGATAAAACATGCAATTGTTGTAATAATCCCCTTTATTCTGTAATTCTTTGTCACGTCGAGATAATATCAAGAAGAGGACACTTCTGTACTCTTTTTCTTTAGCAATTTATTTCCATATTTAAGGCCTTACACAAATAAATGCAGAATAAATTAAGTTATTTTCTTGTTAAAAAGGTAGAATGTTTATTTCTCACTATTGTACGTTAAACTATCGTAAAAAGTTTTTTGGTTTTAATTCGAAAAGTAAACAAAATATCAATATTTACAAATATAACAACTTATTCGAACATTCAATCGAGCATAAAAATAGGCGGTACAATGAAATTAAATGAGGGTGGCCATTATACGTGCAGAAAATGTTGGTTTGCTTACAAAAATATTCATATAAAAAATAGGATATAAATAAATCTGGCAAAACTAAAGGAATCTGCCGCGCGGCAAAGTAGAAGATGGATACCATAGAAGATGAAAATTTACTACAGAAGTGAAAAAACATATAAAAAAAAGGTTGGCTGGTTACAGAAATATATATAAAAGAAATAAATATAAATTTCATTTAAGATTTAAACAAATATTTTGACATTTGATACTTAGAAATGCTGCGTTCATTGCACTTCAACGATGCCCGAACAGAGCTTAGAAATTGTGCAAACTTATTTTGAAAATCCTGGCTCTATTCGAACTATCTTCCAGGACCGTGCCACTGGGCAAATTTCGCTTGGGGATATCTGAAGTCGCTAGTCTAAGCCAACAAGCCCGAAATGATTGAGAATTTGCATAACATTCACAGAATTTTTAGAATTAGACTACGTCTGAGTTAGCAGTCAAGGTGATCGCCAAAGTTCATATGATTATTATAGTGCAAAAATGTATTTGGAATAAAGTATACTTTTATGTGCTGTTGGCTGAAGTAGTAAGACGCTATAGTACCATGCCTTAGGTCCCGGATTCGACTCCGCACACAGTCATGAATATGTTGTCGAATTTTTATGATCTGCATTTGTTCAGAATTGTGTTAAATGTTGTCGGCTTGTCTCAATGACGAAGGCATAGCACTGGTCGCTGCCGATTATCGACAGCGGTTAACGCCGTCCTGTACTAAAAGAGCAGAATACAGCACCCTTCTTCGCATCTGCAGCAAAAAATTCACCGACGAAGTAAAAACAGCTGCAACTAATTCTCTATTTTCTAATCTGTCTTCTTCACCCTATCCCCTCCTTTCAGTTTCAGCGCAATGCACTGCATAATTAGGGGCTGTCCTCTGAGTGCTGGTCGTACTATAAAAACATTTTTTTTTAATTCATCCTTTGTTATTCGTTTTCAACGTTCCATACCACTAATAAACACTAGACAGATTTTGGTGTAACATCAGTTTGTGTCATCTTTTACTTCAAGATATGAGGTTATGTATTGCATATATTCTTAATTTACAAAATTGTGAGGTGAAAGCAAAAAAAAAAAAAAGGAAAAAAAAGCTACGGAATGTGTTAGAAAACCATCCATAAATTATATTATTATACATATATTTCTGTATGTCACACGATGTTATATAACAACGAAAAAACTCTGAATCACATGTTCGTTTCTGCATGCAGTTACTGTAGACAATTTTTTACCTCATCGATTCAAAGTATAATTATCTGCAAAGCTAAGGTCATGTGCGACTCAATCGCATAATTTGTTCACAGGAAAAACTTGAAGAAACCTAACCGACTTTAAAAAAATCTCGTCGAAATGGGGTTATAGATGACATAAAACAATGACGCAAATACAGCTGTTACCGCCAAAAACTTTCACAGATATCTTACAATATCTGTGAAAGTGTATTTCTAGGCCACACTACCTTATTTTTTCAGATCTCTTTATATCTAAAAAATAAGGAAAACGGTAGACCCTAGTACCTCAATGTGTGGAGATCTGATGAGATCAATTTTTCAAAATGGGGTAAGTACAATAACTTACCGGTTTTTAACTATTTTTAATTTTAAGTTAAAAATTGCATAAACTTTTTAAAAATATCTGAGAGAAATTATAATATCGAAGAATTTTCAAGACGATTCAAAATATGTTCCGATATCCAAAAGATGTCTGATAAATAATGCTAAATTGTATATCTACATACATATCAATGTGCAGAAGTGGAAAGACCCTGACTCATATACATATGTACGAGTATATGTATGTAACTTCATTACTGAAAAACTTAATTTCGTAAAATTACGAAATTTAAGAATAATATGACTAATAGTTGATTTATGGATAAGGATATTTGGCTCTTCGCTGTTTTAAAGGAAATCAAATATCCTTCCATGTATAGTATAATATCATATATTTCAAATAAGAATATCGAGCTTCAGGCTCAAGCTCGATATTATTTTTTGAAATATAAAAGAATCAAAGGCTGAAAAACTAGAACAATATAATATAATGTAAGTATTACAAAACGTTCCGAAGAGGCATGAGAGAATTTTTACAACAATTCTGCTTAATCTTCAAGGGAATCCCAGAAATCCAGTTTGTTTCTCTGTTTATATTATATATCGCCATCCCGGAGTTATCACAAAATCGAAAAAATTGAGCTAAGATAATTTTCTATGACAATTTTTTTCGGATCTGTCGATCTATTTAATCCACAGGCCACCATCACTAATAGTTTCTCAGATATGACGAATGCGTTTTGTCGTATATCCCAATTTTTTTTAATACTACGTTATCTATCCATTATTATGGATATACGACAAAAAATATATGAAATTTTTCAATAAAAATTTGTTTAGTTATCTTCACGCAAATGCAAAGGATAAACAACAAAAACTATATAAGATTGTTAAAAAAAATCTTTCGTTATCTTCAGGTATTTGCCAGAGGCAAAAATTAAATATATTTATGGTAGGGTATTGTATTATTCCTACATTATTTTGTATTTTTTATTTAGAATTATGAATACTGAAGTAAAAATTAAAGGCATTACATTTTTATACCCTTCACAAAAAAGTGAAAGGGTATATTTAGGTTTGTCATTCCTTGTGTAATATCTTCGATATTAATATGGGACCCCGAAAAGTATATATATTCTTGACCTATATGAATAGCGATGACGATCCGTCTGTCTGTACGCGAAACGTGATTTCCCCAAGCCCCCAGAAGAGCGAGAGTCTTCGTTCTTGGACTGATAGATTGGAAATGAATTTAAATAGAGCATTGAAATTCAGAAAAATCCGAAATACGGTTCCAGAACTGGGAAGCTTACACCTATTTCTCGATGCAAAATTAATACCAAAAATTATTTTTTTTGTTTGTTTGTAAATTGAACCTATTTCATGCTTTGGGAAGGCTAAATTGTCTATTAAAAACGGTAAAGATAAAACATTTTTTTCTAGGGATAGGAAATTAAAAGTAGTTTTTTTGGCACCTTCGGTATTTTCTAGTACATGTAGTAACTAATATGTTTAAACATTTTAAGTGTTTCTTAAATATAACTATTTATAGCTCATTAAGGGCTGCTTTGGTAATTTTTTGCTAGCTAAAACTATTTTATAACTTAGGAAGAACAAAATTGGTACTTAATTACATATGTAACGCCAGACGTACGTTGGTGAAGGGTATATAAGATTCGGCACAGCCGAATATAGCACTTTTATTTGTTTTAAATTCGCTTTACTAATAAGAAATTAAAGAAAATTCAAAATACAGTATTAGTTAAAAAATACTCTTAAAAATACCATGGAAACCAGGAATATTCTAAAAATTCTATTTTTCGTTCATGAAATATTTATGCAGAAGAAACTAAAGAATATGATATTAAAATAAAAATGTATGTATATTAAATATCTATGGAAAAATGTTGTTAAACTAGTACTCTGTTTTAATTATGAAAAACATGTAAAATACATATTTCTATCAACATTTTTCCAAAGTATAAAATAATATGAATATAATTTATTTCGTATGAAAATTTATTGAAAACAAACATTTGAATATTTCGTGAAATGAAATTAATTTCTCGATCTCGGGTACCACTCTTTATCTACACACCAAATTTTATCAAAATCAGTAACTATAAGAAAAATCTTGTTAAATTCAAAATGGAAAAGCTCTAACATAACAAATTTTTCTGTTTTGACTTAACAAAGTACTTTTGATACTATAGGGATATACGTGAAGATAACTTAAATAAAAAACCGCTACTCTGACTATTTTCTATATACTTTCACATATGCGACATAAATTGACAAATATTTCCACAAAAAAAAAATGGCTTATACAACAAAATGAAAAAAAATTTCGTTTACAGAAATCTGGCTATAACTCGGGAAAACCTTTAAATATCTCAAATATTTTAACTCTAGTCAATGCTCAATTTCATACACCACGACAAAAAAAATATGACCTACTTTTTGATCTCAAATATTTAAATTCAATTTCTCAAAATAAAAAATTTGCAGTTACGTGCGATGATATATTGACATCACATTTAATGAAAAAATGTTGGTTGGGTATACTTAAGCTAGTGCGTTTGGATGAAAGTAAGGATGCATCTGTGTATGTAAAAATATATTTTGTATGAATGTTTGTACAGATTGTACAAGCGTTAATAAGAATGAGTAATAAAAACAACGAAACAAGCAAACTAAAAACTTCGTTTGCGTTGTTCCTTTTCTTTAATTATTTTTTTTTTTTTTAATATTAATTTTTACTTTATTCGAAAACGATCTTCGCACTGAACACACTGAACTACACATACCAGGGGCCAAATTACCGCATTCGATATCCATCGAAATTTCAATAAAATGTATATATAAATTTCGATCGATATCGAGTGCCGTAATTTGCCCCCAGGAATGGAAACTTCAGTGTACTTAATAATTCTGTTGTGTCCGAACTTTAATTAAATAAAAAAATTTACCATGAAACAAAACAACGTACCTATTTTATAAAACATATTTTACTTGGGTCGGTACTGCACTTTGACGGAACTTTGAGAAGATAGAAAATATTTTAGAGCTATTTTACCCTTACTACGTCAATAAATTTTTGCTTCAGCCAGGGCTGCCGGAAATGCCGATTTATCGAAATTTTTCCAATTTCTTACTTCAAAAATTTCATTTTGCCGATCTTACCCTTTAAAAATGCCGATTTTTTAATAATGGTGTGGTTACATTATTAATTAATTCTAATTTTTTTTGTTTTGGTTACTTTGTTCAAAGAATATGCAATCAAAATCACAAATCTGTGGAAAAAAAGTAAAGAGGACTACCATAACAGTTGTTATGTTGTAAGATTATATTTTATACATATGTATACATACAGATATATATATATATATATATATATATATATATATATGTACATCTATGATACGAACTGACAGCATGTAAATATCAAAAAAAGTTATTTGGAATGTCAAGCTTAATAGTAAAACAAATAGTAATCCAATATAATAAATAGTTAATCCCAAATTCATAATTGAAAATAAATTTATATCGTGAGACCAATTTCCAAAATTCGTATTAAGAGATGAAAGATTAATTTTGCAGTCTGAGTTCAGAGAACTGAAATTTTTGAATTTTAAATAAATGTTTCAAAAGTCTGAAATAAATGTCGAATATTTTTGGAAAAAGAAAATAAAAGGAGGAAATAAAGCTGCAGCTTTTCCAATACTTACTAAATTTATTCAACAATTAATGCTTCTTCCACATTCATCAGCAAACATTGAGCGTATATTTAGTAACGTGAATATTAACAAAACCAAATTCCGATGTTTCTTAGAAAATAAAACTTTAGAAGGAATTCTTTATTCTAAGGATTATTGGAAATTGAAAAACTCTAATTGGTTCAACATCGAAATAAATAACGATTAAATAACAATGTCCAAATCGGATATTTATGATTGATTTATAAAAACCACATTATTTCCAACTTTTTTTTCAGAATTTTTTAATTATATATAAGAATTTTGTGCAAAACTTTTAAAATTTACAGTTACATATTAGATAATATTCTATATTTTAATTGGAGCTCGTATTTTAGAACCTAAAGATAATTTTTAGGAAATTCTGAAATAAAATTGGAATATACATATATATTTTAAATACTTTAATAATGTTAATTACTTTATAATGTTTTATAAAAAGCAAGTTGATCTTTTGCATTTTTTGTAACTAAAAGTCATTCTAAATGATTAAAAATATAAATCGTTTCTTTTAAATGGCTTATTGGATGATTGAACGTAAACTTAAAATAAATTTAAATCTTGTGAGGTACAAATTTATTGATATTGTTTTATGTATAACATATTGAATTGTTTATGTTTTCTTTAATAAAAAAAGTGTTTATATGAAAAATAAGTTTTTTATTTAGTGCCGAGTTTAAGAAATTAAAACGCCGATAATGCTGATTTTTCTTTTGGAAAATTTGCCGATTTTTCACTAAAAATTTCTGGCAGGCCTGGCTGTAATATGCCCGGTTGCTGTTAATATGCTATATCGTTTTCAGTGCATGATGCATTAAATGTGAATATATTTTTCTCACACTATACTTCTGTTTGCTTAACGTTTCTTAAATTACTGCGAAATCCTTGCCACATATATCAAATTTTTCAAAATGACGTGTGTGTTAAATTACAATTGCACTAATAGTAAAGTAAGCTTGCATTGACTACAAAAAAAATATATTTAAATGTCATTGTTTTAAGTCGCTTTAATGCAACAAAAATAACGTTTCGAATAAACATTTTGCTCAGGTCCATTAATTGTATATATCCTGAGAATCCTCGAAGGATATAAACATTCGCTGATTATGTAAAAACCCCTATCGTGAATGGCAAGCAGAATTTTTGTTTACGTAAAATTTTTATTCCATTTGAAGGGAAAAATGGTGTAAATTTTCCGTTAAAAATTAGTACCGCTATCAATTCTCTGTGAATGTAAAAAAGGGAAGAACCTGTTGGAAGTTAAAAAACATACAGCTATATAAATATCCTAAAGAAAAATTAAAAGAATTCGCCTAAATATATAATATTGGAGTGAAAAGTTAGGTCTTCGATTAGATATTTCCAAAATTCTGCTACCACGTCCTTGGAAAGATTCACAAAGCCGCAGGCAATCGATCTGTTGCTTTGCATTTTGTAAAACAAAATATTGGTATGTACCTTATTAAAAGATCTTACCCTTAATACAAAATTTTAAAACATCAATATTCAATCTATAATAAAAACTACTTATATATTTTGATATGTCCCCCATCAAAAACAAAGCGAATAAACTAAAGGGAAAAGTGAAAAAATTCGCGTATCGAGTATTTTTAGTGACAGGTCTGAAGGCCGTCAACAACTAATATAATCATACACTAATTAATGCTCAGATGAGAATTGAAATTTGAAAATAAATGAGATGGATTCCAACACCCCAAAAGTTACAATCTTGTCCTCACCTCGAAGTTCTTAGTACATATAACGAGCTTAGATTTATTATGATTTATTAACATAAAAGGTCTTGCTGAATTTTATAAAAAAGTTTTTCTAATTTTTATGGACAAGTAGGTTACCTGGATAGTCGCACACAAACTTCATAAATATATTATAGGTATACATGGGGCGAGCACGTTCGTTCGATCCGCCAAAGTTATACTTTCTAAAATAAAAAGATTAAAAGGACTAGAAACTTTCGGAGTGATTAATGTTTTCAGTTCTTATTACCGAACGAAAAGTCACTATCTTAAAGGAACATATCAAATAAAATATTTGTGGGATTCATACTGTAGTCATAAAGTGATAAGTCATAAAATAACAGCACGAAAAATATGACTAGTTTGAACAACCCGTCATACTTAGTATGCACAAGAATATCTAAATGAATTTGTATGTATAAACTAAAACAGTTGCTGCCTTGATATAAGCTGACTACATTTTTTTTGCGGCGGAATACGGAAAAACGTTCAGTGGCTGTCAGCTATGTAAGTTAAACAAGAAAATTGTATTTATTTAGTTTTTGCGATTTAGTTCTCTTTTATTTAACTTTTTTGTGTTATAAAAATGTCATTTAATGTACAGACATATACATAGGTATGAATAATTTTTTAGTAGTGAATAATATATAAGTAACGGCGGCAAACATATACTCTCTAAGTTCCTCTCTTTTAAAGCATGAGGGGCAGTCCTTCTTTTTTTTCAGCAAGCGTCCTGCTTTGAAATCTTTCGGGATTTTTTTCTTTCTTGAATTGATGTTCTGAAGGAAGATACTATTTAAGACTATTCTAATCAAATAATAATTATTTCAAAAGTTCTGTATTTTGGAGAAAAATATTTATGATTATGAAAAGAACTTTCTGCAAAAATGGTTGTTCACAATCTCAATATATTTTTATTTTGATTATCGTTTACTATTTGAAACAGCTGATTTCTTACAAAGAAAAAGTAATTGCAGAAACCAACGGTACAGAACGGCAACCAAAAGAAAAAATATTTAGGTCTTAAGGGAAATATATTTAAATAAAAAAGTCTAAATAAACTTTGAATTTCGCTAATTTGAATCTTTCCATAATATAAGCTGTTTGCCAGGTCACTTGAAAAAAATTTAATACAATGCAAATATTAGAGGGCATCGAGCCCTCGGCAATATGAAATTATTTAAAATTTTTAGCTCCGAAAGTTATTTTATATTATTGGCTATGCTTTATATAAAAAATATTACTAAAAAACAAACTACATAAACAAAAATGTAAGTTGGCTAAATACAATAACGTGGTACATCTTCGATACTTGCTTTAAGCATAACTGTATCTATTAAATTAAAAAAGGAATATTATTTGCTTATCTTTACATATGCTATTGAGTTCCGCGCTCGGCTAGTGAGTCATGTATATCTGACATTAAATACATAAATAAATGAGGAGGAGTTGGCGAACAAAACCAGACATGTACTCACATATTTGAATTATATATTTGGGCTCTCCAAGTACACATCTATGAAGTCAGGAAACAAATTAATTTAAAACTATTTCGAATCTATCTTGAAAAAATAGCAAAAGCTAGTCTCTGGATGTTTATCAATTTGCCTGTAAGAAATAGTTAACAGGACTAGTCTGTTTTTTTGGCAGCACCTCAAATATGTATATACAGCTAAAGATTTGTTTTATGTCTACGTTTAAAATTTGCAATAAACCGCACTATTTGGATCTTCTGCCAATGGCATTATATTTCTATCCGTATACTAGTTCTTTTTAATTTTTATTTCTTTCTGTAAATCTTTCAAAATGGATCATTAAAGTTTATAAAAAACATGTGTTTTGTTGGTTTTGAGGGCTGTTATTATTAATGATATTATTGGAAATTTCGGATAAATATTAGTCTATGTGTACGTCTACAATTGTACGAAAGAAAAATATCTACACATAAAAAAACTTTGAACACGCTTCAAAACACATATATGTATATGTATTTTGTATCAGTTTGCGAATTGTAGGTGAAAATGAAAAAATTACATTCTATTGCTATTATTAAGTAGAAGGCCTGTAAAAGAAGAAGAAACTGTAAAAAGTTTTCTCTAATAGTTATTAAAGATATCGTAATCTTGCTTTATAAGAAATCTTTAGTATTAGGACATACATCGTCAACATATGATTGGCAAGCAGATATGTCATAAAGAAAATAAATGAAAGAACACGGCAACTATTCTTGTAAAAAGGATAATTTTAAATTTCTGTTTTCCATACCTGACAGAAATGTTAATGTATAACAATTCTTCTCTGTTCTTTCATATAAATTCTCTCGCTTAATATTATTCCTAGAATATAGTGGGAAAATGAACCTTTTGAAGAAAGGGGAAAATATGAATAAAAAAGTGAGTGTTTATTGTTTCCTAAGCATGTGTGTTGGTTTATGAGAAAAAAAAAGATATAAAAAAATGTCAACTTATTTACAATTTGGATTGGAAAATAATTCACACTGCGGCCTGAGAGATACATACATATGTATTATAAAAATGTTTAATATGGGTAGCCAAACATACTTCCATACGTATGGATGTATATGCTTATGTCTTTATAAACGTAAACAAAGTTTTCAAAATTTTGTAGGGTTCCAATTCTACATGTTTGATATGGATTTAAATTTATATTGTGGGATGTGCCTATATATACCTACTTATGTTTGTATACATATACGAGTACATATCTAAATGCACATGCGTGCTCTAAACTCTGTGTAGGTATGTACATATATATGTATGTATGCACGAATCTCTGTTAAATTTTTAAACTTTATACATACATATATATTGTTATGGAATCGTTAAAAGGGCTGTGATACTTTATGCTCTAAAACTCCACACTGATCCCAAAGTACTAGTAACGGTCTCTCTGCGGACAGTAGTGAACTACTGGTGCCATCCTCTAAAACACATGTTGCGCGGGTCTTAACCCGCTAGTAACAAATCGAATAAGGGCGAATACTTCGAACTACATTAGCAAACACCATCCTTTAAAGATACATGCCTTGAATCTATACAACTTGTTCCAATATACATACATATATATATATACATATATATATATATATATATATATATATATATATATATACATATATATATATATATATATATATATATATATATACATATATATATATATATATATATATATATATATATACATATATATATATATATATATATATATATATATATCAATGGATTCCCTAGGTGTATAATACATACATGTATATACATAGGTATTTACATTTATTATGGAATAAAAGCTGTAGCAATATAATTTTTTAGCAATATGGTATAATATGAATGCGCCTGTTAATCTAGAAATGTTGACGTGGATATGCAAGATATATATGTAGATATGTACATATGCAAGAACAGATTTTGAACAACATCATAATTTTGAAGCATGCACTGATCGCGCCGGGGTCTAAAGCTATCTTACTAGTAAGAATGATATATACATAAATGAAGATGTCGAGTGTTTTTATTGGTTAATATCAAGGAAACGAGTAAATGATGCAATACTAAGTTATCGTACTTGTGAAATACCCGAGAATTCGTTTTATTCCGTAAAGCTTAAAACCTATAGGATGAATGCAGTTTATACAAAAGTGATTTTAAAGACCATCGCACGGGGATTGGAATTTATCGGCCATGGAAACTTTTAAGTTAATCCAACGATGAAAGCTACAATTATAATGAAAAACGATTATATATATGTATGTCTGGAAGTATGGCTGTCCATGTGAATGCATGTTCGCGAACGCAACACATACATACAAGTAAGTGTAAATATATCCATACATACTTACATTCTTACGTACAACCAAGTGAACGTATAACTCACATGTGCATTATTTCGTATATTGCCCTTAGCATTTTATAGTATTCTTCACTTCTTTGTTCTCGTATTCAAATTGTGTGAATTATCTTTTTTTTCGTTACTGTGACAAACAAACACACACACATATAATAAAAAATAGATATTACCCACTTTCATCATTTATCATTCAAAATTAATTGCTATTATTAAGTATTATTTAATGTTGGCTCTAATTAACAACGAAAAATTTATGTTGATTTTATTATAGCCACTTCAAAATTTTATATTGTAATGTAATGAGCTAGTGAGGCTAAGAGTTGATGTAAATAAAACAATTTATTTTATTCCATTTTCCCGACGTTCGTCAATTATTTATTGACTCTATCAAGGGTTTGGGAAATCTATTTAATAATTAAAAACATAAAGTTCGCATACAAACCAAATAAAACAATAAACACAATATTTTCAAAAATTAAAGGGCCAATAAGTAAGGAACAACAAAATAATGTAGTCTACGAAATAAAATGCAATGGCAATAATAATAACGGCTGTGATATGCTATACATAGGTACGACGAAACGTAATTTAGAAATGAGACTAAGAGAGCATAGGACAGACATAGAAAAAAAGAAACACTCAACAGCATTATCACAGCAATTACTGGACAAGAATCACACAGCTGATTTTAAAAATGTTAAGATACTAGACAAGGAAAACATTAAAAAGAAAAGGTACACAATAGAAAGTTTACGAATTCAACAAAAAAGGAAAAGGACGATGAACTTAAAAGAAGATACGGACAACATAAGCACTAATTATAAGTTAGTTATTAAGTAAAGCTGTGTAAAAGCTTTAAGCTGTGTTTTGTATATATGGAAGAAAAACCATATTATTGTTAATTAAATAACATCAAGAAATTTAATTAAATGTAGATTATAACATATTGTAAGTTTTCTATTTTAGCAAGCGAAAGTGTACAAAATTATAATCTAATGTTTTTTAATTATTAAATAGATTTCCCAAAGGCTTGATAAAGTCAACAAATAATTGACGAAACGTCGGTAAAATGGAATAAAATAAATTGTTTTATTTACATCAACTCTTAGCTTCACTAGCTCATTACACTACAATATGAAAAATGTATTTCATGGGCGGAGCAAATACAATTTTAAATGATTTTAACAATAGGAGTATAAGAAATACAGTGTTTTCGACATAGAGTAAAATATTTAATTTTTGCAAGGCCTCTTTTATTTCAAGCTAATGCTTTATCATACATAGCGAACAAATTTATATACATACATGTACTATATATATATATATATATATATATATATAAATGTATATGTATATATATATATATATATATATATATATATATATATATATTGTTACAAAGATTAGAAATAGATTTAAAATAAAACGACAATGTGGCTATATGCACTTGGCAGCACTGCCAATTAATCTCTAGTTGTCAAAATGTTACAACCCTGGTCAACACTATATAGATAATATTCAAATTAACGGAAATGGAATACTCCAGAATATACAAGATCATTCAAGGCTGTGCCAATAAGAGTAAACCACAACAACAACAAACCTAGCAACATAAATGCTAAGAGATGTTATTCTTAATGATCTTGTATGCAAGTATTCGCTGCTAATAAAGCTAAACAGATTCACAAGTATACACAGCCATATACACGTAGAAGAAACAAAACCACACACTCATCCATACAACCACTCATAGTTACCATAGGCAAAACACACAGAACACTCATACATTCAAACACACATAGTTACCATAAGCAAACCAAACAAGTCAGCATTGTCATGTATACAAACACACACATGTCAAGTAAAATACAACCACCATGCCCAGAACTTTCGCGAGGTTACCAGACGACGTAATTTTTTGCTATATAAAGGCGCTACCAGAGCTCAGCGAGAGTCAGTGTGATTTCAAATATAGACGTGTTAACATCGCTAAGAGTTCAGTAGTACAAATACTCGTGTAAATAAAGTAATAAATAAAGTGTTGCCGCATTATATTTCTAAAATTAATTTGTCCGTGTTTTAATTTGATGCAATAAAACGAATCCTTGAAGGATAAATAATAAAACCGTTTTTACGAAAAGGTCTAAAAACGTAACAATATATATATAAATATATATATATATATATATATATATATATATATGTATACATACATACATATATATATATATATATATATATATATATATATATATATATATTCATATATTGTTGGCTTCGAGAAACAAGTTAAATGAAACGCAACTTTCAAGAGCGACAAAAAAAAAATAACAAAACAGTTAATTTAATTTATTATTATTTAAATTTTATTATGTATAATTTTTATTCCGTATTTATACGCTGTAAAACAATTTGTTTTTCACTCGCTCGTTTCTCTTATTATAAAGCCCTTAATAATGTAAAGAAATTCCTTTATAAAGTAAATGAAAAAAATTTGAAAAACCGCTATTAAGCAATTGGGCAATGAGAAAGAAGAGCAAAGAAAACATATGTATATACATGTAAATATGTGCTAATTTATAACACATATACATATATGTGCAATTTAACATTAAGTAAATAGAAACAGTACAGGTTTTTAAACAATATTATGGTGGCGGCGGTAACATTCTCCCCTTCGTAGTCATCCCGTCTATTACCGACGCACAGTGGACCGTTTTGCGAAAAGGCGGCTAGAACTAATTTATTTGACTATCACCAATTGTAACATGTAAAAGTTCGTTTGAAAGTAGACACTTGTATACGTTGGGAACCAAAAAATTGAAACGATATCTTAACTATATCACCGTAAACAGGGTGATTCAAAATGGGCATTTTCACAATTTTGCTGAAATGAGAAATTTCTTAATTAGTTTTTAATTTTTAAACATCTATAACTTTTTTGTTTTAAAAGATGTCTAAACAAAATAAACTTTGTACAATTGCCTTGCTTGGTAGCTAAGCTTGTATCAAAAAGAATGTTTAAAACTTTTTTAAATTAATTTAAAAAAAAAAAATTTTTTCTTAAGGTTTAAAATTCCTAAATACTCCCACTTAATAGAGCATAGCTTCTAAAGTTCGTAAATATTCGTTTAGGGACTAGTACTATTTTATATTCTGAACTCTCCTCTACACTTCTATACCCCGTTGTATTCCCGACACGATCCGACCGTGAGGACCATAGCAATTTTTCTGACGCAAGGTCAAATATTTTTAGAGTAAAAAATGTATATCCTGTTGTGCTGAAAAACGAATTTCAGATGGAAATGTATTTTGGTTTTTAAAATAATTTAACCTTATTATAAAGGAATAAAAGAGTTTTTTTTTTCGGAATCGCTTGGGCATAATAAATATGTTGATATTCACAACTGCCTCTAATAAAGAACATATTTCAACAAATTATGGCAAAAACCATTGACTTATAACAAGCGCTGTTGCAGGACTTCTACCTGCTTTAAAATTTTAGAGGGAAATTCCTGGAAAAACTATACTTCAAGGGTGCATGGGTTCACATCTATTGTTTGTGCTGTGGTCTTCGCTTTCTTCATATGTGCGCGTTATATCTGTTCGTTTCTTGATGGTGAAATTATCTAAAAATTTGTATATGGAATTAAGGAAATGGGCAAATGAAAAGAATTCTGGGATTTTCCCAGAGTATGGAGACTTAGTCTTAGTCAAAAGAGAATGTTTACCTCCACAAACTGATATAACTGTCACTTCCACTTCAGCAGAAATGAAATTGCAGGATCTTTTTGAACACACTGCCGAACGGTTGTTAAATACTCTTGATGCTGATCGCTTGAAAAAAGCATTACTTTAATTTCTAAATGGAGATGTGATGGATCTTCTGGTCAAAGACAATACAAGCACTGTAACGCCGAATCAGATGCTGACTTATTTATGGTATGTTTCGTTCTATTGCGCTTAACAAAAAGATCAACCTGCTGTGTTAACAGTTTGATGACCAGGAAATCGAGGTAAATTTAAAAATGTATCGTCAAGCTGCGTTATATGCCAAAAGACATGAAGTCAATTAAGCCATCTCATTAGAAGTTGATATTTTTAAGGCAGCATACGAACTTAAATTGTCCCCTCTTCATGCGAGAATAAGTTTTATGGAACATAGAAGGAAACACTAATGATGGAAATACTGCAAGGAGATTTTTTTCAGATCCGGAAACTGCAGCATGTATCACAGGTGTAGATTTGGAACTAATAAAGCGATTCAACATTATATTTCAAGTTCTAGCATGCAGCAGAAAGATAAATGCAAAAAAATTTAGAGAATACGCAAAAAAAAAATAGCTATACTTCATAGTGAAAAATACTCATGGAGGTCTATGTCATCAACTGTCCATAAAATTGTATACCATGGGAAGCAAATAATTAAACACAATATGCTGTCAATAGGAGATCTATCTGAAGAAGCGCAAGAAAAAAGAAATAAAGACTACAGATTTTTTCGCGGACACAACACAAGAAAAATTTCCAGAATTTGTACTAATGAAGATCTGAATACTATTTTATTATGCTCATCAGATCCCTATATGTCCAATATTCGACAAAAATGGAAAAACAACTCATTTGACTTAGATGTAGAAGCTTAACTACTTCTAGAAGATGAAAATCAAGGCTACCTAGCAGAAATTATAAAAAAATGAAAAATTTAGTAAATACATTTTTAAAAAAAATAATTATATTGCAAATAAATCGTTATATATATCGTTTTAAGATTTCAAACATATATTTGACAATTTTAAATTTACAAATTTAAAATAAAAGTTTACATATAATGTCAATTTTGAACTTATAGAATACAAAAACTTACGTCTTCTTCATTTAAACCTTTTTATCTAAAGTAAATTTATTCAATGTTTTTATTGTTTATGCTACTTAATCAACTAAATTTTAAGTTAAAATTGTTCAAAAAATGAACTTTCGACCTTTAGTATAAAAAATTTCATAGGGGCCAAAGTTTGGCACTTTCTGAAAAAAATTTTTATATTTTAATATATATAAGTTGTAAACGTGACTTAAAATATCATGTTGTGTGTAAAACAAACTTTTATAACAAGTTTCAACACTTCACTTTTTTACCAAAAATAGCAACAAACTAAAATGCGTTTTAAATCCATCATAGCTATTTTTCTAACTACCGCATAGCGAAATTTCAACCCGTTCAAAAGTTATATATTTTTAACCGCCTTCTCGCGAAATGGTTCACTGTGCGACATCTAGAACAGCTACCTTAGTGTACCAATGTGGTTGTACTCGTTTTGACTTTAACGCGACGAACTTGACCATCATTTACTTCTAGCAGGCAGCTTCTTATTATTTTTGAGACACCGAATTTCTTCGGAAAATTCGCTGGATTGAGCTTATTTAAGCAAAATCTTCTTAGCTTTTTGTATGTGCTCGAAACACATGAGCTGCGGCTTTTCTCCTCGGTTTTTGGACTTCAATTTCTGCATGTAAAGCACGGATTCTAAATATTCTATATTGGTTGTGAAACCACTTGTCTTATTGAAAATGAGTAGATGATTTCGTACGTCTTCATTATTGATGACGTTGAGTTGTGGACATTTGGACCACGTATGCCTTTCATCTTTTAGAAATGCAGGACCGTTGAGCCACATATCGTCGTCGGAATTATGAATTTTTGTTGCTCGGTCTGCAGGGTTAAATTTGGACGCTACCGAATTCCATTGCGTCACATTTGTAGTTTTTAAGATTTCTCCAACTCTATATATAACGAATGCTTTAAAATTTTTAGGATCCATTGAGAGCCATTTCAATACAGTTTTCGAATCGGACCAAAAGAAAATTTCTTCGCAGCTGAAGGTAGCGCTTCGAATTTTTGACGCTAGTCTTGAACCAATCAAATCAACTTGAAGCTCTAACCTAGGGATCGATATTGGCTTTAAGGGAGTAGCCTTCGATTCAGCAGCTACAATTCGCACTTTCAATTCGTCATTATACTGGATTCTGAAATAGCTTTCTGCAGCATATGCGTTTTCACCAGCATCGACAAACGTGTGCAGCTGTACCTTGTTTGTTATTTTTAAGAGTCTGGAGTAGCACCGAGGGATGATTACGGATGATGTCCTAGCCAGATTGGATAACCATGAGGACCACTTCAATAAAAAATCTTTGGATAATTCGTCATCCCATTTTATTCCTGAGCGCTTTTCTTTTAAGAGCATCTTGAGTCCAATCGTATAATTGGACCCAAATCCCAAAGAATCGAAAACTGACATGAGGACTTGTATAACTCCCCTCTTGGTAGGGATCACATGTGGCTGGAATACATCCTTTCAGAGCCTCGAAAATCTAGAATTATATTGGAAAACATCATTATTAGACTCCCAACACATACCAAGTATTTTTTCTCTAGCCTTGAATTAGTTTTGCGTTGTTAAGCCATCATCGCATACATGTTTTCGTATACTTTCAGAGTTGGTCCACCAGATGCATGTATAGTGCGTACTTAGACCGCTAGTTCTATCACCTCTTCTTCGGTATCTACACTGTCAATAAAATCGTCCATGTAGTGGTAGTGTTGAATTGCTTTAACAGCTCGTGGATACTGGTCACGAAATTCATCTGCATTCTTATTTCGAAAGTAATGGGCTATATAGGGTGAGCAGCTTATATCAAATGTTAGACCGTTCATTACGTATTCACATAGCTTATCGTCGTCCTTTTCGAACCACAAAAACCATTGAGCATGCATGTCCTCGTCTCTAACGTTAATTCGATGAAACATTTCTGCTATATCGCCACATATGGCGATTTGACCCACACGAAATTCTACTAAAATGTTGAAAAGTGACTTAAGTAAGTCAGGGCCACAAATAATAAAGTC
>OY776281.1:47511430-47529134 GCA_963675445.1 Linnaemya vulpina | reverse complement strand
AAGAAGATCAAAGAAAACAAATGTATATACATGTAAATATGTGCAAATTTATAACATACATATATATGTGCAATTTAACATTAAGTAAATAGAAACAGTACAGGTTTTTAAACAATGTTAGGGTGGCGGCGGTAACATGTATAATATATAATACATATATATAAGTATATATATATATATATATATATATATATATATATATAATATATGCATATATATATATATATATATATATATATATATATATATGTATATTTTCATATATAATTTAAAAGTTTACATAGCTACTTATCGGATTCTATCGATATTTCACTGTAGTTTTGTAAAATTTTGATTAAAACCCAATTTAAGAGGGCATCGGTGTATTTGAAAGCACTATTATGTGTAGCGGGTTAACTGACATTTCGTTTTCAAAAGTCATGCAAAACAAAATGCGTTTAATATTGCCAGATTTTCTTACAATTTGCTTAAAAATTTTTACCGGCGTCCTGAATAATTTGTTCGCTATGGACTTTTGCCCAAGTAATGCCAACATGTTCTCTTTGCCCATGCAGCTTGTGTTCAGCGTTTTTTAATGTAAAGTTCTTATAAAAACGCTGCAAGGTAAGAAAAACGTTAACTTTTCACATAGAAATTTTTATACTTTTGTAGAACATGCCTAACTAAAGGTCATTATTACAACTTCATACAAATAAAAACGTTTCATTCAGTATTAAATACAGTAAAATAAGAATTTCCATATTTTGCGTTAAGGTTGGGAAAAAATTTGCTTTTTCAAATAAAATAAAGATAATTTAAATTATACCAACTTCTTTTTTTTAAGGAAACAATATGCAGATATTTATCTTGTTTCTTTTATTTTGTGATACTGAATATTTTCAAAATCCGTAATGTCAGATGCGTTAATAATTTTAGAGGGACCGATAGAACCAATAGGGAGGGCTTAGATCTTCATGAAGACTATGAAACTGAATAGGAAACCTGTAATCTTTTTACGGTTAACCTATTAATTAGAACAAATTTAGAGAACATCTCAGTTGTTAAGATACTGCAAGAACAGCAATTAACGAATTTGGATATAGATTTATTTGACATGATAAGAATATAAAAAAAAGGATTTGAATGTCATAAGAGGTTGTTACTTTTAAAAACAACCGGTAAATGGCAGCGAAATATACACTTTCTACTTTGTATTGTTTACACCTTCTTTAACATCTACAAGTGAAAATATTTTGCCGGAGTCAATTTGTATCAAAATTAAAAACACAATTGTGTTAAATCCTAAACATTTGATCCATAAACTCCTAAAATATATAGCAAAAAAATCGCACTGTGTAATTCAAACGTTATGAATTAGAAATTACACAAAGGTATTATATACATTCGAAAACAACACGCGAAAGAAAGCATTTAGTGTTAAAGAGAACACAGATCATGTTTAATTTTAAACATAATTTTATTTATAACTAATTATCTGGGCGTCTCCAATAATTTGTTAACATTGCTTTTTTAGTTACAGTTTGTTAAATATATATGAATGTATATGCCTGCAATTCATTAGTTGTTAGGTTGATATCTAATAATGATTTGTTTTAGGAACTAACGAATATCCATACAAAAAATCTTTATTGCCAGAATTTTTAGGAATAAAATCTCCGAATTTCCAAAAAAAAAGAAAAAAAAAAAAAACCTGCATATGATTTTTAAGAGCTTCAAACTAAGATTAAACACAGTTTCTTTGATTTTACACAAGCAAATTAACATGGTATTACAAATTTACTCACAAGTACATATGTATATTTCATAAAAAGAACAACAAAACAGTAAAGAATTCAATGACATATACAATATATAGTATGAAGATTAATTCAAAAAATATTTTAAAAATTATTGAAGAATATGAATTCAAAAAAAGTTATGTAAAAAGTGCAGTTATATAAAAAAAATCAACAATTTATCAGAAATTTACTAGTATATTTTTCATAAAAAAACAACAAAGGCAGATTCAATTTTGTGTTGATACTTTTTAATACAAAATATTTAATTCAAATTAAATATAAATATTATAAAAATCAATGAAGAATAAATATATATATATACATATATATATACCCTTTCTGTTTTTTATATTAAATTGAATGCATGTAAATATTTCAAATGTATTTAAGGTACATACAGATAAGGTAGTACAGATTTATATGCAGTTAAAATAAAAAAGTAACCGCATTAATTTTTAAATTACACTCAAATTTACATAAATATATATTTAAAAAAATACAGGAACATAAGATAATATGATATAAAACGAACAATCACTTTTGGCATTAAATAAATAGCATTCGTTATTTGATAATTAGGCGTGAATTAAAATCAATTAAGAATACATATACATATATAAACACTTTTTGTTTTTTATATTAAATTGAATGCATGTAAATATTTCAAATATACTTAAGGTATATACAGATAGGGTAGTGCAGATTTATATGCAGTTAAATTACACTCAAATTTACATAAATTTATATTTTAAAAATATACAGAAACATAAGATAATATGATATAAAACGAACAATCACTTTTTGCATTAAATAAATAGCATTCGTTAATACGGTATTTCATAATTTTCTCCAAACGTCTTATAAAAGTATGAAATGTGTTTGATATCTGTTTTAAGAAAATGTTGAACAAAAACTTTTGAATAAAATACATTTAAACTTATGTTGATATTATGAACACATAAATTTATATATTGTATATAAAAAATTAATCAGAAATGGACAATTTATACATAAATATTTGATTTACTTTTTGTGCAGTTTTTCGTGTAATTTTGAATTCGTTTTATTCGCGGTGCCATCAGAAGAACCTAAAAGAGTACAAGTATATTATTTTAATTTTTATATACATATGTGCATACATATTTGCTACATAATTTATTAGTCTAGTCTTCATAACTTGTCTCATTTTAAATGAAAGCGAAAGTTAAAAAATTGCTAACATTAATAGATACATACATATCCTCATATATATAAGAAAACAAAATATCTTTGAATTCTTCGTAAATGAAAAAAAAAATATATAAATATTGATTATTATTATTATTATTATTATTATACTCTGATGTTTTTAAGCTAAATGTCTCTTTATTTTAATTTAAAATATATTAACTTTTAATATTGCGTCACTCCTTTGTGTGACTTCACTAAACTAATTATTTTATTAATTAATTTCCTGAAGAAGTCACACAAAGGCGTGACGAAATATTGAAAATTAATAAATTTTAAATTAAAAAAAGACCTTAAGCTTAAAAATATCAGAGTATAATAATAATTAAAAAGAGGTCAAAAAACCAGAAGATTTTATAAATATTGATTTATTTTGGTTCTTGATTTATTAGTTACTGTTTTACTTAGGCAATGTGCATACAATTATAGTTATTTTCTTGTGTTAACGCTTATTTTTCATTTGTATCGCCTCTGGTTATCTATCCACGTCTTTAGCTGAAGTGGGGTTCGGTTTTTCAAAACTGCTTTAGAATTTATTGCATTTATGCATTCCATCATACTTGGTAGTTTTTCCAATCTTTTGAAATCACCAAAAATTGAGTTAATTGCTTTTCTCTCCTGTCTAGTCCACTTAATACGTCTCGTTTTACCATAGGGAGATGCTTTTATATAGAGAAAATTTACAGTGATTATAAAAACTAAGTTCTTTGAATAAGCTTAATTAAATAATTACTAGTATAAGTTTGTAATGCAAAACCAGTTTTAAAAATTGTCGTTTCTAAATTTTTATAAACTGATTATGAGGAACTCAAAATTACTTTTATATATATTCATGAATACTTAGTTAACACAATAAATTTTCTAGAGGTTTTGTAGGTGATACTAGAAGTTAATAGCGAATTTGTACTTACTACTTCGTTTCCTTTTTAAAAATGTGTTTTCATTAAGACGTGAATTTCCGGGCTTATCAACATTATCATTTGCTTTTGTAACTACGCTATTTTTATCATCAGAGTTCTTCGTTAACGTCATCTCCAACCGCAGACATCAACAACTTCGACACGCGTGTTACCTCTGCTACGGGAACTGAAACTCTATATATATTTTTATGGATATCCTTGTGGTGGCCCATAAAATTTGCAAGGGTATCGATTGTAGAATATTTTATATTCAGCAATGATGTGTATGTAGCAATATGTTTTCGCAAATAGGTTCCTCTTAGACTGTCTGGCATTTTTGCTCCACATTCCACAGAAAATTTCTTAAGAAGCGGACAAGCCCTGTAATAGGGTTTTGCGAATTTTGATTTTACGTTTTTAGCAAAAATAAACTCTTTGGTTGTTATTCCTGCTTCCGCTCTATGCTTAATTATTAGATCAATACCCTTTGTGCATAATGGGCATAGAAGAACACTAACAGTTCGTCCTAATTTCCCTCGAAGTGTTAATCGTACAAATTGTTTCGCGAAACACAATGATTCCTCGGACATGTCTTCAAGTATATCGTTTCCGACTGATTCCGTTATTACTTCCTTGTTTAAATAATCGTTTATTGTTAATCGCTCAACCTCTCCAGCACGTCTTCTATTAAATATTTGAATAAAAATCAGTGTCGATTTAACTAAATCCTTCCATCGACTTGAACTAAATTTTTTTTCTAACACTCCAATGGCGCCCAGCATTTTGTTTTTTAAAAAAACATAAAATTTTTTAATATCGCTTTTCGACGGCAAGATCACTTTTTTGGATCTCTTTTGAGCACACTGATCATCTAATGCTTTTTTGTTTATAAAGCGAATGTCCTCATCCCAAAGTTCCAAAAAATATTTTAGTTCTTTAATCGCATCCTCTGAACCGGTTTTAATATATTCGGCTTGTTGTGTTTTTCCGCATTTCTTAATTAACGTTGTCAAATGTTGAGCAACAGCTGGTGTTCTAAACCACATCAGCGAATTATCCCAGTGTGCAGCTTTTCGCAATGCTTCAACGCAAGTATCGAATAAGCTGGGCTTATATATATCCTTTTACTGCACAATATTACCATTTAGGGCCTTTACTTCAAGCAAAAAT
Source organism: Linnaemya vulpina (assembly GCA_963675445.1). Lineage (NCBI taxonomy): Eukaryota > Metazoa > Arthropoda > Insecta > Diptera > Tachinidae > Linnaemya > Linnaemya vulpina. The sequence goes on along the minus strand of OY776281.1, from coordinate 47,524,060 downwards.
CGTCCTAACAAGCGCAGTTCAGACCTAATCAATTCATCCTGGTGACGTAGAGTATGCTTTTCGGTCAACTTATTTCCAAATGTAATTATCAAATCATCATATCGTATAGCTTTACCCACATCATCATTTCTTAGTACGGGAAAGATTTTGTTCCTTAGAGCGACATTTGCTGATTTGTGGATATATTGCGTAAGTTTTTTACTATTGGTAATATTATACCTTGAATTTTTACTTTTATTTTTATCGCATTTTTCTAGCAGAGTATTTTTGCTAAAAAAGCCTTTGCAGCTTTTGCAGCAAACATAGTCATCTGCTGTATTTTTTTGTTTTTCCTGCTGCTGCCTACTAACTATAAGAATTCCAGTATTGTGATCGCTACAAGTATTATGTAGAAAATCGCCCTCTTTCCTTAAATTCCCTATTATCTGTAACCGCTCTTTTGATCTTGATGAAAATTGTAATGCCTCTTTGACCTTGATGAAAATTGTAATGCCTCTTTGCCTCTGATTTATGTTTTAAATAAAAGTGTCTTGCAATTGTTGTTTGCAATGTTTTGCAAAATATACAGAAATGTTTCTTTAGAACACGACTTCTATGAGGGACATTCACACCACCTAACTCTAAAGGGGTTTCAATTAATTCTATGCTTTTATTTTGCTTAAAGGAACTATTTTTTGTGGAATTGCAATTATCATTGGTATTGTCTATCGTAGTGTCCGGCAAATATTCAGACGACGTAAAATTGGAAATTGAAGTAGTTTCTGTACTGTTGAGATGAGACAAGGTACTTTTTGTTGTGAAGTGAGTCAAATCTTTTTTATCAGCTATCCCAACTTTCAATCGAGGTGTGTAAGCACTTGAAGTGGATGTACTTGTCGATACTTTTGACGCATTATGTGGGCTTTTAGATAATAATACTGAACACTCTTCGGACATGGTTGCAGTTGAGCTGTAAGTCTCATTAATTTCTCGTGAAGCGCGACTTACAGAGGAAACGTTTGGCGTAAAATTAAGCGACGAATCGCAATTAGCGACAGAACTGGATTCTAGCGAAATATTGGAGCTGGAGATGTTAGGTTGAGCTATTAATAAGAAATTCGAATGGATGAGTGGAAACTTCGAAGCCCTTGCTGCGTTTGCCTGCACATTTTTAATGTCGTTTTTGTTTGGAGATTTTAAATTTGGCTGGGGTAGTTGCTCGCCGATTTTGGGCAACGCCGAATATTCATCGGAATCCTTAGGAGATGAAATTGAAGTTTTAAATGTTGAAACCGCTGCATGAGTAGCAATTGTGGAGGGGAAAGAACCATTGAGAATTGATATTTTAGATCTCAAAGATTTCATATATAAACAAATATTTCGCTCATCGAGTTCGGGCAATAATTGGTTTGCAGTAGCTATGTTAGGGGAATCAATGGAGGAAACTGTAGAAATAGTTGAAATCGTAGAGGAGCAGGAATTGTTGAGATTTCTATGTTCGTACTTGTGTGAAGTTACACTTGAATGAGTTTTTTCATTGCAGTTTCTGTGCAGCAATATATTTTGAGCAGAGGCATTAACAGACCGGAAATGTATATCAGTATTTTTACCAGACAATTCGCAATTATTTGCCATTATACAAGACCGGGAAGTGGAGGGAAATACAACTCCAGACTTTTGTAATGATGCATTCAAGAGGAACTTACGCTTGTCCTTTTTAGAAGATACTTCACAATTAACTGCAGTTGCTGAGGAGCGGGACTTATGGGATAATAAAATATTATGCATTACTGAATTTGCTTTTGACCGCAACTTTGTCTTGTGCGTATCCTGCAATAATTGATTTAGAGCAGTCGCTTGTGATGAATCAATCGATTTTGTATTTGCAGCATGTACTTCTTTGAAGGAGTTAAAAGTGGTGAGATTAGTAAGCTTATTAGACTTTTTTGATGTTAAATTTAAGTGAAGATTTTTAGCTGATTCGGTTAGTGGTGAAATTGCATGATTATTAGAAGAGGACAAAGTAAAACGATCTGCAATTACGGAAGAGTTAGAAGTTTTTGGAAAGTCGTATTCGGAATGATGATTCTTGTTAATATTTATTGTTGCAATGCTGGGATATGCTGGATCCAAATCAGTATAATTAACATTTGACATGTGTAGTTCGTTCATTTCGTAATTGTTTTTTAATTCGAGTATCAAATCTCTACTTTCTGAAATTTAAAGACATGAAGTTATCAGCAACATTAATTATGTACTAGAACGAAAACATCAAAATATTTTGCAATAAATTTACAAAATACATCAACGGTCGAATAGTATTCATTCTAATAAGATAAAGAAAGATTTCACAATAACTTCTTTACGTGCATCTTAGAAAATGAAGAAAGAACAAAATTTAAAAGTTTTAAAAATAAAAATTTATTGAGTGTAAATGTAGAGGACGAAATCGTATTTTCAAGTAAAAGAAATTGTATTGCGTAGATCATGAACGAGAACATTCTACCAATTTGAATGCTCATGTGTAATAGAATTTGTTTTGTTCTCATCATGCATATGGAAGTGAAGAAAACAAATGTAAGTGTAATGCTACTATGTGGAAATGTAGAACAATGACTTGTTGAATTGTAGTGAAAATTTGGAATTATGGTGAAATTTGGAATGAAAAATTAAATAAAATTTTTTACTCGAGACAGTTTAAACAAAATACATACATATTAAATAATTTGTTATTACCCTGTTTTCAATATTGAAATTAAAAAAAGAACCTTCTAGCGAGATATGACCTGAGTTTGTTAATACATATTGTAAACAAGCTTTAAAATGAAAGTACTACAGTGAAGGTGACTTATGTAGGTATATCCATGGGAACATATATCATAAAAAGTGTCCAATATACATACATGAGTATGTACATGTACATATACGAGTATGAATGTTATTTGGCCTATCTTTATGTAATTTTGCAAAAAAAAAATATGTTCTATGATTCTTAATTAAAAAGTAATTAGGACAAAAAAACCGAGATACCAACGAAAAATATTTGAATACGTACCTAAAAATTGAGATCACTCGCAACGAGGTGAAACATATGGGTTGAAATAATAATATTATATTGGTTACTTTTGAATATACATGCATAAGTAATTAAGAGACTATAACCAAAAATATTGAAGACTAAAGAAAATAGCTATAGATGATGAATGAAGAAACTGTTAATATGCAACTGGATGTTTTTTCTTGTCCTACTAATGGAGGAAGGAAAAATATGTTTATCCGTTGTAGAAATTTTTAAGAACTTAGGCATACATATTTAATGGATTTGTTGGATATTTCACCATTTGTAGTATTTAATGGATATTATAATCTAATAGCACTTTTTTGGCATCCTTTGGTTAAGTGTATACCGCATTCGACCTTATTCAACCGTATTTTCATAGGTATTGAATATTTTAAAGAAATACTTAAATATTTTGGTTAATATCTACCTGTATACCAAATACATATATTACTTTAAATAAACAAATAAAAGAACAAATTTAAGATTTTGGTTGCCAATATTAAGATAATGTTTATGAAACCAAAATATCAAATATTCAGTGGTCAAACAATTAATAAATGCACAATTGCACAAAATTATGTAGCACATATTCTTATACTCTTCATTTATATATGAATTATGCATGATCTACTCAAAAGAAATTCTGCTACACATGAATATTCAAATTGGTTGAATTTTCTTGCTCATAATGTTCACAAAACAAATTCCTTTACACTCCTTTTCATGTGCGTTCAAAAACAAAAAATTAGATTTGATGCTCTCACAATTTGTGTATGAACAAAAATTTTGCGTATGTTCTCATTCTTGAATACAAATCAAAAAACGATCCAAAGACTTTCGAACAAGAACGCAAAAAAGCGATTTTTTGTGTTTTCAAATATGAATACAACAACACACATGCATAAAATTTCAATATTCCCGTTCATGTGCAATATGAGTGATAAATGGGTGAATATATGTTACATACCCTTCAATATTTGTATGTATTCTATGACATAAAATATTATGCACTGTAATAATATTTAGGAGTATCGAGATACGAAATAAAATAGATCAACAATTTCGTAATTAACAAAGCAAATTTCTTTATAACTATTTTTATATTGTTTGCCGTATTGGCTCTATTTGTTTATTGTTTGTTGCATTAATAAAATCAAGTTGTTACAAACACGACGAGACAAATAACCCTATAATCTCACCATATGATAATCTTGCGCTCTAAATTTTACAGCAACTACTTTTTACCTCTTAATATAGGCCAAAACGTAAAAGGAATCCCTAAATTTAGGGTGAAAATCCCTAACTTGGCAACACTGGGCTGATCATATTATTATTATTGAAAAAGTCGAGATTTAAAAATCTTTTAAGATTTGTATTTAATTAAAATGTGAAATATTTTCTATTTGCTATGTTGCAATAAAAAATAATGATAATTGAAAATCTTTTGATATTGGTTTTTGACTAATCAAAGATATACATATCTTCTATTATTAACCCATTGTATGTATATGCGTTAAAAGTAAATTAACTATTTTACTACTATACTGAGTTACAATTTTAAAAAGTTTAAGTATTTGACTAAAACGTACAATAATTTCTGCTAAAACAGTCAAAATTTTAATATATTCGTGTTTGGTAAATAGTATTGTACTGATTTTTGTCAATAATTATTAAGTAATAGGAGAAATTGGTTGCACTTTTTAAGCAGCATGGCCACACGTCAAACTCATGCTTCCACTCTTCTTCTAAATAAATAAGAAATTATTTTATACCTATGTATATATTCCCTTATTCTGTAACTGTTTGTAAAAGTCACATCAAAGCAATATGAAAAACAGAACAGTACTGTACTGCCTTTCTTCAGCATGCATACATACATATGTATGTTAGAGTATTAGAATCACAGTAATATGTGCATACAGTTATCTACATATATGTATACCCGTTTATTTCAGAGAACCGCTCTTTACATAGCAACGGTTCTCTTAAATAACTGTACGCACATATCACTGTGACTCTCAAATAACTTAATACATACTTATGTAAGTATGCATGTATATACATTCCACTGTATGCACCGTGACTTTATTTTTATAGAACACAAGGCTTTATATATATATGAGCAAAAAAAAATTACAACACTTACCGCTTTCAAATAGTATTTTAGCTACATATCGTCCGCCCCTAAATTTTGCCACACAGGAGTTTGCGTCCTTCGATGTAATTCGCTTAGAAGTTGCGATATCAAGTTCGCCATTTTTAAATTGTAGTAGGTATAGCTTTACTCTGTAAGAAAGCATTGACATACATTTTAAATATGTATGTATGTTCTCGAATTAAAACTGAGCTTACCTATTTTCTTTTGCCTTTGTCCAGGATATATTCATAGAATCTTTGCCTATAAACGATAAGAGAGACTTATGTGTGAATATAAGAAATGTATTTCATTTATGGCAATGTAGAACATACCTCTTCTTGATTTCCCCATTATTACGTTTCCAAGTACTCTTCCCATGTGTACGTATGTATATTATAAAGAATATTGATAAACAATTTTATAAACTTTTTCAAATTCTTCTGAAAGAATCTACTAGAAAAGTTTTACTTGCAAGAAAATTTGTTCAAATAAAAATTCATAATTATGTACGTATCAACAGTACCTCACTTTTCAACAGATCACGCCCTACTAATATCATTTCAAATTGGTTTTCATCAAAGTCAGCTATTCATTGCGTTTTACCGTTACACAAGAGTGCTACCACATAATGGGTAAACTTTAACATTTAAAACGTTGCCTCTTTACTTACGATCGTAATAGAACGCTTGAAGTTTACCAGGGTAGATTTAGCACGAACGTTTACTAGAAAAATGTTATGCATATGTTAAGTTCAATTCAGAGAAAATATGTTGATTGATTAATTTTTAGTAACAATTTTGATGTTTCTTCAGAAAACAAAAAAAATATTGTACGTACACATAACTCAGTAATAACATTAGCAGGGAAATATTAATATTTTGTATTTCTTTATTATGTTAACTACATGGGAACACGTAGCTATATATATATTAGCTCACAATTTCTAATAAGATACTCGTAGTTTAATTTAAACATAAGAAATTGTATAAAACTGAGATAAGTCTTACTACTTACTTATTTCGTAATAATATTTCTATATACATATATTCATAAATAAATGTTATTTATTTTAACAAAATGTAAACATTAATACAAATGGCGGAGCACATATTACACTACTGCTTAACATATAACATACAAAGAGCATGACATATATATGTTATAATATCGTTACCATTGTGTGAATAGTCAAAACTACTTGTACATGTATGCCGATGTAAACCTGATATTTTCTGTTGATACCGATTTCACATTTTTAATTATAAAAGTTACCACAGTCAATGTCGCATATATACACGCGTAAATTGTAACTCAGTATAGTAGTAAAATAGTTAATTTACTTTTAACGCATATACATACAATGGGTTAATAATAGAAGATATGTATATCTTTGATTAGTCAAAAACCAATATCAAAAGATTTTCAATTATCATTATTTTTTATTGCAACATAGCAAATAGAAAATATTTCACATTTTAATTAAATACAAATCTTAAAAGATTTTTAAATCTCGACTTTTTCAATAATAATGATATGATCAGCCCAGTGTTGCCAAGTTAGGGATTTTCACCCTAAATTTAGGGATTCCTTTTACGTTTTGGCCTATATTAAGAGGTAAAAAGTAGTTGCTGTAAAATTTAGGGCGCAAGATTATCATATGGTGAGATTATAGGGTTATTTGTCTCGTCGTGTTTGTAACAACTTGATTTTATTAATGCAACAAACAATAAACAAATAGAGCCAATACGGCAAACAATATAAAAATAGTTATAAAGAAATTTGCTTTGTTAATTACGAAATTGTTGATCTATTTTATTTCGTATCTCGATACTCCTAAATATTATTACAGTGCATAATATTTTATGTCATAGAATACATACAAATATTGAAGGATATGTAACATATATTCACCCATTTATCACTCATATTGTACATGAACGGGAATATTGAAATTTTATGCGTGTGTGTCTTTGGATCGTTTTTTGATTTGTATTCAAGAATGAGAACATACGCAAAATTTTTGTTCATACACAAATTGTGAGAGCATCAAATCTAATTTTTTGTTTTTGAACGCACATGAAAAGGAGTGTAAAGGAATTTGTTTTGTGAACATTATGAGCAAGAAAATTCAACCAATTTGAATATTCATGTGTAGCAGAATTTCTTTTGAGTAGATCATGCATAATTCATATATAAATGAAGAGTATAAGAATATGTGCTACATAATTTTGTGCAATTGTGCATTTATTAATTGTTTGACCACTGAATATTTGATATTTTGGTTCATAAACATTATCTTAATATTGGCAACCAAAATCTTAAATTTGTTCTTTTATTTGTTTATTTAAAGTAATATATGTATTTGGTATACAGGTAGATATTAACCAAAATATTTAAGTATTTCTTTAAAATATTCAATACCTATGAAAATACGGTTGAATAAGGTCGAATGCGGTATACACTTAACCAAAGGATGCCAAAAAAGTGCTATTAGATTATAATATCCATTAAATACTACAAATGGTGAAATATCCAACAAATCCATTAAATATGTATGCCTAAGTTCTTAAAAATTTCTACAACGGATAAACATATTTTTCCTTCCTCCATTAGTAGGACAAGAAAAAACATCCAGTTGCATATTAACAGTTTCTTCATTCATCATCTATAGCTATTTTCTTTAGTCTTCAATATTTTTGGTTATAGTCTCTTAATTACTTATGCATGTATATTCAAAAGTAACCAATATAATATTATTATTTCAACCCATATGTTTCACCTCGTTGCGAGTGATCTCAATTTTTAGGTACGTATTCAAATATTTTTCGTTGGTATCTCGGTTTTTTTGTCCTAATTACTTTTTAATTAAGAATCATAGAACATATTTTTTTTTTTGCAAAATTACATAAAGATAGGCCAAATAACATTCATACTCGTATATGTACATGTACATACTCATGTATGTATATTGGACTCTTTTTATGATATATGTTCCCATGGATATACCTACATAAGTCACCTTCACTGTAGTACTTTCATTTTAAAGTTTGTTTACAATATGTATTAACAAACTCAGGTCATATCTCGCTAGAAGGTTCTTTTTTTAATTTCAATATTGAAAACAGGGTAATAACAAATTATTTAATATGTATGTATTTTGTTTAAACTGTCTCGAGTAAAAAATTTTATTTAATTTTTCATTCCAAATTTCACCATAATTCCAAATTTTCACTACAATTCAACAAGTCATTGTTCTACATTTCCACATAGTAGCATTACACTTACATTTGTTTTCTTCACTTCCATATGCATGATGAGAACAAAACAAATTCTATTACACATGAGCATTCAAATTGGTAGAATGTTCTCGTTCATGATCTACGCAATACAATTTCTTTTACTTGAAAATACGATTTCGTCCTCTACATTTACACTCAATAAATTTTTATTTTTAAAACTTAAATTTTGTTCTTTCTTCATTTTCTAAGATGCACGTAAAGAAGTTATTGTGAAATCTTCCTTTATCTTATTAGAATGAATACTATTCGACCGTTGATGTATTTTGTAAATTTATTGCAAAATATTTTGATGTTTTCGTTCTAGTACATAATTAATGTTGCTGATAACTTCATGTCTTTAAATTTCAGAAAGTAGAGATTTGATACTCGAATTAAAAAACAATTACGAAATGAACGAACTACACATGTCAAATGTTAATTATACTGATTTGGATCCAGCATATCCCAGCATTGCAACAATAAATATTAACAAGAATCATCATTCCGAATACGACTTTCCAAAAACTTCTAACTCTTCCGTAATTGCAGATCGTTTTACTTTGTCCTCTTCTAATAGTCATGCAATTTCACCACCAACCGAATCAGCTAAAAATCTTCACTTAAATTTAACATCAAAAAAGTCTAATAAGCTTACTAATCTCACCACTTTTAACTCCTTCAAAGAAGTACATGCTGCAAATACAAAATCGATTGATTCATCACAAGCGACTGCTCTAAATCAATTATTGCAGGATACGCACAAGACAAAGTTGCGGTCAAAAGCAAATTCAGTAATGCATAATATTTCATTATCCCATAAGTCCCGCTCCTCAGCAACTGCAGTTAATTGTGAAGTATCTTCTAAAAAGGACAAGCGTAAGTTCCTCTTGAATGCATCATTACAAAAGTCTGGAGTTGTATTTCCCTCCACTTCCCGGTCTTGTATAATGGCAAATAATTGCGAATTGTCTGGTAAAAATACTGATATACATTTCCGGTCTGTTAATGCCTCTGCTCAAAATATATTGCTGCACAGAAACTGCAATGAAAAAACTCATTCAAGTGTAACTTCACACAAGTACGAACATAGAAATCTCAACAATTCCTGCTCCTCTACGATTTCAACTATTTCTACAGTTTCCTCCATTGATTCCCCTAACATAGCTACTGCAAACCAATTATTGCCCGAACTCGATGAGCGAAATATTTGTTTATATATGAAATCTTTGAGATCTAAACTATCAATTCTCAATGGTTCTTTCCCCTCCACAATTGCTACTCATGCAGCGGTTTCAACATTTAAAACTTCAATTTCATCTCCTAAGGATTCCGATGAATATTCGGCGTTGCCCAAAATCGGCGAGCAACTACCCCAGCCAAATTTAAAATCTCCAAACAAAAACGACATTAAAAATGTGCAGGCAAACGCAGCAAGGGCTTCGAAGTTTCCACTCATCCATTCGAATTTCTTATTAATAGCTCAACCTAACATCTCCAGCTCCAATATTTCGCTAGAATCCAGTTCTGTCGCTAATTGCGATTCGTCGCTTAATTTTACGCCAAACGTTTCCTCTGTAAGTCGCGCTTCACGAGAAATTAATGAGACTTACAGCTCAACTGCAACCATGTCCGAAGAGTGTTCAGTATTATTATCTAAAAGCCCACATAATGCGTCAAAAGTATCGACAAGTACATGCACTTCAAGTGCTTACACACCTCGATTGAAAGTTGGGATAGCTGATAAAAAAGATTTGACTCACTTCACAACAAAAAGTACCTTGTCTCATCTCAACAGTACAGAATCTACTTCAATTTCCAATTTTACGTCGTCTGAATATTTGCCGGACACTACGATAGACAATACCAATGATAATTGCAATTCCACAAAAAATAGTTCCTTTAAGCAAAATAAAAGCATAGAATTAATTGAAACCCCTTTAGAGTTAGGTGGTGTGAATGTCCCTCATAGAAGTCGTGTTCTAAAGAAACATTTCTGTATATTTTGCAAAACATTGCAAACAACAATTGCAAGACACTTTTATTTAAAACATAAATCAGAGGCAAAGAGGCATTACAATTTTCATCAAGGTCAAAGAGGCATTACAATTTTCATCAAGATCAAAAGAGCGGTTACAGATAATAGGGAATTTAAGGAAAGAGGGCGATTTTCTACATAATACTTGTAGCGATCACAATACTGGAATTCTTATAGTTAGTAGGCAGCAGCAGGAAAAACACAAAAATACAGCAGATGACTATGTTTGCTGCAAAAGCTGCAAAGGCTTTTTTAGCAAAAATACTCTGCGTAAGCACTTAGAAAAATGCGATAAAAATAAAAGTAAAAATTCAAGGTATAATATTACCAATAGTAAAAAACTTACGCAATATATCCACAAATCAGCAAATGTCGCTCTAAGGAACAAAATCTTTCCCGTACTAAGAAATGATGATGTGGGTAAAGCTATACGATATGATGATTTGATAATTACATTTGGAAATAAGTTGACCGAAAAGCATACTCTACGTCACCAGGATGAATTGATTAGGTCTGAACTGCGCTTGTTAGGACGATTTTTGCTTGAAGTAAAGGCCCTAAATGGTAATATTGTGCAATTAAAGGATATATATATAAGCCCAGCTTATTCGATACTTGCGTTGAAGCATTGCGAAAAGCTGCACACTGGGATAATTCGCTGATGTGGTTTAGAACACCAGCTGTTGCTCAACATTTGACAACGTTAATTAAGAAATGCGGAAAAACACAACAAGCCGAATATATTAAAACCGGTTCAGAGGATGCGATTAAAGAACTAAAATATTTTTTGGAACTTTGGGATGAGGACATTCGCTTTATAAACAAAAAAGCATTAGATGATCAGTGTGCTCAAAAGAAATCCAAAAAAGTGATCTTGCCGTCGAAAAGCGATATTAAAAAATTTCATGTTTTTTTAAAAAACAAAATGCTGGGCGCCATTGGAGTGTTAGAAAAAAAATTTAGTTCAAGTCGATGGAAGGATTTAGTTAAATCGACACTGATTTTTATTCAAATATTTAATAGAAGACGTGCTGGAGAGGTTGAGCGATTAACAATAAACGATTATTTAAACAAGGAAGTAATAACGGAATCAGTCGGAAACGATATACTTGAAGACATGTCCGAGGAATCATTGTGTTTCGCGAAACAATTTGTACGATTAACACTTCGAGAGAAATTAGGACGAACTGTTAGTGTTCTTCTATGCCCATTATGCACAAAGGGTATTGATCTAATAATTAAGCATAGAGCGGAAGCAGGAATAACAACCAAAGAGTTTATTTTTGCTAAAAACGTAAAATCAAAATTCGCAAAACCCTATTACAGGGCTTGTCCGCTTCTTAAGAAATTTTCTGTGGAATGTGGAGCAAAAATGCCAGACAGTCTAAGAGGTACCTATTTGCGAAAACATATTGCTACATACACATCATTGCTGAATATAAAATATTCTACAATCGATACCCTTGCAAATTTTATGGGCCACCACAAGGATATCCATAAAAATATATATAGAGTTTCAGTTCCCGTAGCAGAGGTAACACGCGTGTCGAAGTTGTTGATGTCTGCGGTTGGAGATGACGTTAACGAAGAACTCTGATGATAACAATAGCGTAGTTACAAAAGCAAATGATAATGTTGATAAGCCCGGAAATTCACGTCTTAATGAAAACACATTTTTAAAAAGGAAACGAAGTAGTAAGTACAAATTCGCTATTAACTTCTAGTATCACCTACAAAACCTCTAGAAAATTTATTGTGTTAACTAAGTATTCATGAATATATATAAAAGTAATTTTGAGTTCCTCATAATCAGTTTATAAAAATTTAGAAACGACAATTTTTAAAACTGGTTTTGCATTACAAACTTATACTAGTAATTATTTAATTAAGCTTATTCAAAGAACTTAGTTTTTATAATCACTGTAAATTTTCTCTATATAAAAGCATGTCCCTATGGTAAAATGAGACGTATTAAGTGGACTAGACAGGAGAGAAAAGCAATTAACTCAATTTTTGGTGATTTAAAAAGATTGGAAAAACTACCAAGTATGATGGAATGCATAAATGCAATAAATTCTAAAGCAGTTTTGAAAAACCGAACCCCACTTCAGCTAAAGACGTGGATAGATAACCAGAGGCG
>OY776281.1:47496430-47506430 GCA_963675445.1 Linnaemya vulpina | reverse complement strand
TATATATAAATATATATATATATATATATATATATAAATATATATATATATATATATATATATATATAAATATAAATATATATACATATATATATATATATATATATATATATTTATATATATAAATATATATATATATATATATATATATATATATATTTATATATATATATATATATATATATATATATATATTTATATATATATATATATATATATATATATATATATATACATGTATATAGTCTATATATATATATATATATATATATATATATATATACATGGATATAATATATATATATATATATATATATATATATATATATACATGTATATAATATATATATATATATATATATATATACATATATATATATATATATATATATATATATATATACATGTATATAATATATATATATATATATATATATATATATATATATACATATATATATATATATATATATATATATACATGTATATAATATATATATATATATATATATATACATGTATATAATATATATATATATATATATATATATATATATATATATATATACATGTATATAATATATATACATGTATATATATTGTTACGTTTTTAGACCTTTTCGTAAAAACGGTTTCATTACTTATCCTTCAAGGATTCGATTTATTGCATCAAATTAAAACACGGACAAATTAATTTTAGAAATACAATGCGGCAACACTTTATTTATCAACTTATTTACACGAGTATTTGTTCTACTCAACACTTAGCGATGTTAACACTTCTATATTTGAAATCACTCTGACTCTCGCTGAGCTCTGGCAGCGCCTTTATATAGCAAAAATGACGTCGTCTGGTAACCTCGCGAAAGTTATGGCATGGTGGTTGTATTTTACTTGACATGTGTGTGTTTGTATGACAATGCTGACTTGTTTGGTTTGCTTATGGTAACTATGTGTGATTGAATGTATGAGTGTTCTGTGTGTTTTGTTTCTTCTACGTGTATATGGCTGTGTATACTTGTGACTCTATTTAGCTTTATTAGCAGCGAATACTTGCATACAAGATCATTAAGAATAACATCTCTTAGCATTTATATTGCTATGTTTGTTGTTGTTGTGGTTTACTCTTATTGGCACAACCTTGAATGATCTTGTATATTCTGGAGTATTCCATTTCCGTTAATTTGAATATTATCTATATAGTGTTGACCAGGGTTGTAACATTTTGACAACTAGAGATTAATTGGCAGTGCTGCCAAGTACATATAGCCACATTGTCGTTTTATTTAAATGTATTTCTAATCTTTTGAACACTGCCGCCCACTTAAGCCTGTTCGACCCGAATAGGCATACAATCACCTCTTCCATAGTGCGACAATTGTTCGAGATGTACTATCTTCATTTTCGACCTTGGGCTATTGTGCTTCTGTATCCGGTATACAACGTCATTCACTCTCTTAATCACTTTATACGGGCCATCCCAGTGAGTCTGTAATTTTGGAGACAATCCTTTCTTCCGTTGTGGGTTATACAGTAAAACCAATTGTCCTTCCATAAATCCCTCCGAGTTTGCTGCGCGGTCATACCTAGCCTTCATCTTGTCATTGACCATCTTGATTATATTGCGCACGAACTCATGCAGTTCGTTTAAGTTCTCCTTCTCCTGGGACGTAATAGCTCCTTCTTCTACAGTTGGCTTAACACCAAATTCCAAATCACCAGGTAGTTTTAATTCCGCCCCGAAGATAATTTTGGCTGGCGTTCTCGATGTTGAGTCGTGTACAGCTGTCCTATATGACATCAAAAATTTGGGGATGTGCTCGTCCCAATCCCTCTGATGGGTTCTTACTACTTTTCGTAGGCACTCTTCTAAGGTGCGATTGAACCTTTCTACTATGCCATCAGACTGTGGATGCAGCGGCGTCGTTCTGGTTTTCTTTATCCCATACAACTCGCACATTTCCCTGAATATGGCAGACTCGAAATTCCTTCCTTGGTCGGAATGTAATTCTATTGGGACACCATAGCGACATACCCAGTTGTTGACGAAAGCATTTACAATTGTCTTTGCTTCCTGGTTAGGTATAGCATATACCTCTGGCCATTTACTGAAATAGTCCATTACCACAAGTACATAACGATTTCCGGCTTCGGTGACGGGAAAGGGACCTGCTACATCCATTGCGATCCGCTCGAATGGTGCTCCTGAGTTGTATTGTTGCAGCTGTTCCCGGCTTCTTCTTACTGGACCTTTGGCTGCTATGCACTGTGGGCAGTTTGCTATCCAGTCAGCTACGGCTTGTTGACATCCAACCCAATAAAAACGCTGCTTCAGTTTCTCAAGTGTTTTTGTTACTCCAAGATGACCGCCACTAGGTCCATTATGAAACTCCTGTAAAACTTTACTTATCTTGGAGTATGGCACAACTATTAAATTTGAAGTTGTTTTGCCATCTACACTTTCCCATACGCGGTATAAACACCCTTTTATTACCTTAAGGCTGTTCCACTGAGCCCAATAAGATTTTGCGAGTGGGCTTTCAGCCGAAATTTCATTCCGGGATGGTCGTCTATCCTCTTCTTTGGCCGCTATAATTTTCCTTAGTATATCGTCGTCCCTCTGTGCCGCTGACCAGTCCTCATCAGGGCCGATGTGCATTAGCCGAACATCCACAACGCCTTCCTTTTGCTCGGTTCTAACACAATGTTTACACTCTAAACAGCAGGGTCTTCTCGAAAGAGCATCCACATTGTTATGCTTTGTGCCCCTTCTATGCTCAATGCTGAAGTCGTAGCTCTGCAGGCGCTCAATCCACCTTGCCAGTTGCCCTTCAGGATTTTTAAACTGCAATAGCCATCTCAATGCAAAATGATCGGTCCTTAATGTAAAGTGCTGACCATACAGGTACTTATGGTAATGTTTAATGCATTCCAATACCGCCAGAAGCTCACGTCGTGTCACACAGTAGTTCCTCTCAGGTTTTGAGAATACACGGCTATAGTACCCTATGACCTCAGTGCCATTAACCAATTGGGATAGCACACCCCCTATGGCATAACCGCTCGCATCAGTATCCAGCACAAATTTTTCTCCAGCTATGGTATACGCTAGCACTGGTGACGTACATAATAATTCTTTGAGTTTCTGGAATGCATTTTCCTGTGGCTCGCCCCAATGGTATGGTCTCGACTTCTTTGTCAGCTCATGCAGGCTTGGAGCTACATTGGCAAAATTCGGCACGAAACGTCTGTAGTATGTACAAAGGCCCAAAAAGCTGCGCAATTCATGAAGATTTTTAGGTTGATGCCAGTCCCTTACTGCTTTTATTTTATCTTCATCTGTTGAGATTCCGTCTGCTGTAACACGATGCCCCAAATACTTTACTTCTTTCTGGAACAATGCACATTTCTTCAAGCTGAGTTTCAATCCAGCTGATGATATCCGTTCAAGAACTTCTGTAATGTTTTTGAGGTGTTCATCAAAAGTTTTCCCCATCACGATTATGTCATCGAGATATACCAAGCATGTCTTCCAGTGAAGTCCTATCAGTACCTTCTCCATTAGGCGTTCAAATGTGGCCGGAGCATTGCAGAGACCAAATGGCATGACTTTGAACTGCCATAATCCGTTGCCGACACTGAAGGCAGTTTTCTCCTTGTCTTTCTCTGCGATCTCCACTTGCCAATATCTGCTTCGCAAGTCAAGCGTAGAGAACCATTTGGTACCAGCTAGCGTGTCCAAAGTGTCATCGATCCTGGAGAGCGGATAACTGTCCTTCTTGGTTATGTCATTGAGCTTCCTGTAGTCTACGCAGAATCTGGTACTGCCATCTTTCTTTTTAACTAAGACTACAGGCGAACTCCAAGGACCAGAAGATGGCTCAATTACGCCATCACGCTCCATTTCACTTACAATCTCTTTTACTTTATCTCGCTTTGCTAGGGGTACGCTTCTGGGTGGCTGTTTAATCAGCCTAGCTTCGGCTGTGTTAATTTCATGTTTAAAAAATGCAGTTCTACCCTGGCTTTGGCTTCCCATGGCGAAGATACTGGCATGCCTTTTTAGTAACTGCTTGGCTTTATTTTTATCTGTCGCTGATAGACCTGCTACCCATTTCTCTACGTATTCCTCAAATTGTTCACGTTCTTTTGCGGACAAATTAGTAGGCTCTAACTTCTTCTCGCAGTTTATTATTGCCTCTGCTGAAGTACACTGGCCAACATCGGAATTTTCTTTGATGACTTTTTCATGATCTGACAAGTTAAGCACTCTTATAGGGACTATTCCTCCTTCACTAGTTTTCACTAGAGCTTTCGCTGTTATAAGCTCTCTCTTTAGATCTGCCGGTTCTACAACCCACAACCGATTGTCCTCACAATCTCCCTTCATCCGCGCCCATATGACTGTTTCAGACTGCGGCGGTATTGTCTGACTCTCAATAGCAAATACTCTTGTTACTTGCGGTTTGTTGTCATATCCAACATCAAGGGGTATTTCCACATTACGCAAATCATCAGCATTTGTCCCATATGTAGATTAATGCCATGATTAATCATGAAATCGGCTCCAATAATAACCTCATCGACAATATCGGCGACAATAAACACATGTCTCACGTTGATGTTGGCTATAGTCACCTTCACTTCAATCTTACCATAGACAGTAGCAGGCTCTCCAGTAGCTGTACGTAGCCGTATATTGCTTAACCGCTCGCATTTCCCCTTTACTATATCGGGCCGTATTATTGACTGAGATGCCCCTGTGTCTAAGCCGTATATTGCTTAACCGCTCGCATTTCCCCTTTACTATATCGGGCCTTATTATTTACTGCGATGCCCCTGTGTCTATGGTAAGTACGTGCTTTTCCCCGTTGATGTGTCCGGACGCAGTGAGGTTGCTATTTTTCTGCTGCATCACTGATATGGAGATTGTGGGGCCCTCGTTTGTGAGAGCTAGCTCTTGCCCCTTAGTGCTAGCTCGTTTTAGTTTAACAGGGACTCTTGTGATGTTGTTTGGTTCACCCGTTTGCTGATTCTTGGTGGCGAAACAGATCTACATCTCTTCTTTGTGCTTTGCAGCTGCGCTGAAAATGACCGATTTTTCCGCAGTTAAAGCACTTAGGCTTTTCTTTGATAGCCATCTCTGCCAGCAGTTGTCGCATTGTCTCCTTAACACTAGCCAATAGGTTGTTATCCTCCTCAGACAAAACCTCCACATTCCGCACTCTACCTGTCTTCCTTGATGCTTTCTGTATCTGCTGAGAGTTCTGTTTCATTTCAGTTATTTCGGCCACAAGCTTGTCCTGCATCTGCTGAGAGTTCTGTTTTATTTCACTTTGTGCATCACTGATTCCTTTTATCTGGATCATCATAGCACCGAACATTGAATTTATGTCCATGCTGCTGGTCGTGGCAGGAGGGCATACCTGCACATCGTCTTTGCCCTCAAACTCGTATGTCCCGATGTCCATGCCGCGATTCTTAAACTCATCTATCAGCCTCTTCTGCAGTTCAGCCTTGTTACCTGCAGTTGGCAATTCCAGCTTACTGAGCTCCTTTTTCAGCTGTTCAAATTTTAGCTCATCAAATTTCATGATTATTTATTTTAATAATTTTTTTATTGTCCTTTTTCTTTGAATTGCAATGTCCTTTTAATTATATTTGCAATCCCACTTCTGACACCAATTGTTACGTTTTTAGACCTTTTCGTAAAAACGGTTTTATTACTTATCCTTCAAGGATTCGATTTATTGCATCAAATTAAAACACGGACAAATTAATTTTAGAAATACAATGCGGCAACACTTTATTTATCAACTTATTTACACGAGTATTTGTTCTACTCAACACTTAGCGATGTTAACACTTCTATATTTGAAATCACTCTGACTCTCGCTGAGCTCTGGCAGCGCCTTTATATAGCAAAAATGACGTCGTCTGGTAACCTCGCGAATGTTCTGGCATGGTGGTTGTATTTTACTTGATATGTGTGTGTTTGTATGACAATGCTGACTTGTTTGGTTTGCTTATGGTAACTATGTGTGATTGAATGTATGAGTGTTCTGTGTGTTTTGTTTCTTCTACGTGTATATGGCTGTGTATACTTGTGAATCTGTTTAGCTTTATTAGCAGCGAATACTTGCATACAAGATCATTAAGAATAACATCTCTTAGCATTTATGTTGCTAGGTTTGTTGTTGTTGTGGTTTACTCTTATTGGCACTGCCTTGAATAATCTTGTATATTCTGGAGTATTCCATTTCCGTTAATTTGAATATTATCTATATAGTGTTGACCAGGGTTGTAACATTTTGACAACTAGAGATTAATTGGCAGTGCTGCCAAGTACATATAGCCACATTGTCGTTTTATTTAAATCTATTTCTAATCTTTGTAACAATATATATATATATATATATATATATATATATATATATATACATGTATATAATATATATACATGTATGTATATATATATATATATATATATATATATATACATGTATATAATATATATACATATATTTATATATACATGTATATAATATATATATATATATATATATATATATATATATATATTTATATATATATTTAATTATTTATATATATATATATATATATATATATATATATATACATGTATATAATATATATATATATATATATATATATATATATATATGTATATGTATATGTATATGTATATATATATATATATATATATATATATAATACATATATATATATATATATATATATATATATATACAGGTAAACCTCCTATAACGCGGTTTCCTATAACGCGGTTTCGCTACAACGCGCTTCAGAACGTGCGGATATTTTCTTACAACGCTACTCTTACAACGCGATTCTTACGAAAATTTTTTCAAATATTTACTATTTTAATTAGAAAAAGGTTTTCTTGCCCAAATAAAATTCTTTGCATTTTGTCCATACTTTGATCCCTATCTTTTTTACAGCATTGCCACCCTACACTTGAACATGTGTTTACAAAGTGACAAACAAATCCATACGTTATTGTGTAGTCAACGACAAAATTAAAAAAAGGGGTTTCCCCGCGGTTCTAACATCACACAATGATTTATGCTACTTTCAATTGATGTAATAATTTTTTTGTTAGTTTGTTGTCGGTATTGCAAATAAAAGCATCAATCTAAAGCGTGTAAAAAATTGCGAAAAAATATTCAGTGTTACTCCAGTTAAATTATAAAAAATTTGTGAAACAGTTGTTGTTTTTTTCGTAAAAGAGTTTTGATCAAATTATTTTAAGGTGAATAAGTAAGTTTCTTTTAAACCTTATTTATATGTATATACATATGTAACTTTATTTAAATGCAAATAAATTTTTAAATTTAGCCAAAAAAAAAAACCGAATAAAAAAAAAACGCCGCTAAAACGAATATTTTTATCCATTGAATTAAAAATACAAATTTTGGATCGACTTCAAAATCAAGAGAGGATAAGTGATATTGCCAGACATTTTAATCTAAATGAGTCAACAATAAGAACTATCAAACAAAACGAAGAAAATATTAGAAGTTCGGTAGCATCTGGATCATCTGTAGTCGCGAAAGTAACTGCTCGTCCTAGACCGCAGATAATGGAGAAAATGGAGCAATCGCTTATGGTGTGGTTAGAAGACATGACAAAAAAACGATTGCCCTTGGGAACGTATTAAGCATAAAGCACTAAAAATATTTAATTATTTAAAGGAAACAGGACAATCGTCAATCGATGAAGACAATCATCAATTCGTAGCTAGTAATGGATGGTTTGGAAAATTCAAAAAAAGACATGCACTTCACAATTTAAAAATACAGGGAGAAAGTGCATCCGCAGACGCAGATGCAGCAGAAAAATATCCAGCAGAGTTCAAAAAAATTATTAAAGAAAATGGTTAGTTGCCTGAACAAGTGTTCAGCGCAGATGAGACAGGCTTGTGGTGGAAAAAAATGCCTTCAAGAACTTTTATTTCGAAAAACGAAAAAAGAGCTCCTGGCTTTAAAGTTTCGAAAGATCGAATAACATTATTGCTGTGCAGTAATGCGTCTGGGGATTTTATGACCAAGCCAATGTTTATTAACTGTTCATTAAATCCAAGATGTAAGAAACAATGCAACAAAAACAACCTTCCAGTGTATTGGAGAGCCAACAAAAATTCATGGATGACTGCCAGTTTATTTAATGATTGGTTTTATCATTGCTTTATTCCTGACGTTGAACATTATCTAAAAAAAAATAACTTAGCATTTAAAGATTTACTACTTCTAGATAATACGCCATCCCATTCGACTGATTTAAGTCATTCAAATTCGTCCTTCAACACTAAAAGCTTGCTGGAAAGCACTAATACCGGAAATATACGTTCAGGGCACTGTTTCTACACCAATAGAAGATGAATATAGGAACATAGTGAGGTTGGCGCATGCAGTGGAAGGTGATGGATTTGATGAAATAACAATGGCTGATATTCAAGAATTAATTGCGGACGACGACATAAACGAAGCAGATTTAGTGGCAGTGACAAATGCAGAATCAGTTGGAGATAGCTCTGACGATCTTTCCGATGTTGAAAATAAAAACTTTTCACTAAAAAATATCGAGAAAGTTTTAAATATGGCAAAGCAGTTGAAGAATATATTTTGGAGAACGACCCTTTAAGTGACAGAGCAGAAATATTTAAACGAAATCTTCAAAACAATTTAGCTCCCTATCAAGAAATTTATAAGGATTTGCGAAATAAGAGCAAACAAACTTCAATGCACGATTTTTTCAAACCAATAATCGTCGAAAGGATGCCCGAATCTGATAGTGGATCAAGCGCAGATTTTGAACTAGTACGAACAAAACGTTCGAAACAAATCGTACTAAGTGATGAGGAGGAGTAGAAAGTTATCGTTCTATTTTGGCTTTAATTTATTATATCTTTCAACTTGAATATTTTACGTAGAATTGAAATTTTATTTTCTTCTGTTTTTGTTTAAAGTGGAATGTTATTAAATTATATAATATGTATGTTCTTCTGACTCAACAAATAAATACACAAAATTATATTAAGCACATATTTTTACTATACAAATTCCAACATTTTAATGAAAATTTTTTTACTTTTTTACTTTTTACAACGCGATTTCCTACAACACGGAGTTTTTCAGGAACCTACTCACCGCGTTGTATGAGGTTTACCTGTATATATCTTGTTAAATAAGTAGTGAATATATGTTACAATTCAACAAGAAACTATGAAAGACCAAGAAATTTTCTCAATTAAAAATGTTATATCAAGAATTTTGAAAAACTGAACTAAACTATTAACCGAGCTCGCCTGTCAATTGGGTAATTTTTTCGAGTTCTGCTTGCCAAAAATTTGTAATCATCTTCGTTTTTGAAAAGGTGCGGTCCAAATGATGCGACCACATAAACAGTCCACGGTTCAATGATATCACACCAAACAGTGTATTTTCTGGGATGCATTGACGGTTTTCGCAATGCTTCTGTCATCTCTTCACACCACATAGGGTAATTTCCTTTCAAGCAGAGATGAGCGTCTCACAGTGGTTCAAAATCGTTTTAACTAATAAAGATTTTAGTAGTTCTCTTTTAGTCAATAGATCACATCTTAAGCTTTTATCGAGTTTAGGTTGTTAAGAATTTAAGCTTAAAGTTAAATTTTCGATTTAACTTAATTTTTTTTTTGTAATTCCATTTCAAATCTGCCAACTCATTTTCGACCTACTTCCTCTTAACCGATTTGGCTCAAATTCTTAGATGACAATATAATATTTTGTTATCCATAGGGACGCCCATATATTCATTGATGTATTTTCCGTATTTTCATTATAATTTTAACTTTATGCTTAGCAATATATATATATATATATATATATATATATATATATATATATATATATATATATATGTATATATATATATATATATATATATATATATATATATATATATATTCTAGTTTTTG
>OY776281.1:47356430-47491430 GCA_963675445.1 Linnaemya vulpina | reverse complement strand
CACCTCGCGCATTTGCTCTGGAACATCAAGGCTACCTTATGAAATAATTTTGCAAACTATGTGTGTGAGTTTTAAAGATTTACAATTGGGCAATACCACTATTTAATTAATTTTGTTTATAACAATATTCACCGGTTATATATTTTTTAATAGCAAACAATACAAAACATGTGCTCCGTATTTTATTATATACACAAACAATATGAAACAAGTGTATTGTTGTACATACAAAAGTATAAAACAAGTTCTGTATTTTACTTTGCATATGTACGTATAATATGTTGTGGCTTCTCAGTTCTACTTTACTTAAGAAATTAAACTTTCTGGCAGCACAGTTGCAATGTTTTGGAACGTGAATTAAAATTAAACAAATTCGGGTTCCGAAACATGTTACTCTCTTTCGCTCTCTCTCTCTCATTCTCTGAAACAGAAACGTCAAACTACATATAAAAAAAATGCTTCAGAACGTGAAATTTGTTCTGAAACCATGGGTCAATTCAGCTTAAATGTGCTCTTTTATAAGTTTTTTTCTCATGTATATTATATTCTTATGTACAAACAGCATAATATTTAATAAAAAAAACTTTATCACAAATAAGCGAAAATACAAAATTAGATTTAACATAGCAATATAAACTGTTCGTTAAAATAATTACCATAGAAATTTAAGCTAAGGCTTGAGCTACCAATGAAAATTGGAAAAACGTTCACTTATACTTAAGTATAAAATTAAAACCAAAAAAGTTTGACGTAATGTATAATGGAACAAAAAATTCAGAAAAATGGGACATGAAGAAAATAATCAAACGGTAACACGGGTATTAAAACAAAAACGTGTTAACATCAGCTTGATACAGTTCTCGGATTCTTTTTCACAACAAAATTTGTGTAAATAGGAACTGTTATCACATTCAACTAAGCCACCTAAACAGTGGTGATAAACACAATATACACATGAGCACTGAAGATGAAAGTGTGGCGACTTTCGAAAACAGCTGTTCTGCTCTTCTGTGTAAGTTGAATAAAACTGATGTTGACTTTCCTGTGTGCCTTGGAATATTTATCATCATGTCTTTCTGAGATTTAATTAATTTCGAACAATTAGCCAATGAATCTTAATTCGATCCGTACTTGTTTCTTGTTTCTTGTTTGTTGAGAGCACTAATTTACGAATTAAGTTATTCAGATCAGTTTGATTTGGAATATAAGGTTCACTTGTTGGATTTCCAAATGATTTTAACCGCACGATATCAAATTAAAATTGACTCATTTATTGTCCATCATTTCCGCATATACTGCTGCGATAAATATTAGAATCTACTTAATTTTCTCGATTTAGAATTACAGGTCAGTGAAAAATACTATATTATAACTTTTAAATCCAAGATCCATGCAAAATACCGTTGTACTTTAGTTTCTTTACCTGTTCACCTAACGAAATATGAAAGGTTGATAGCATTACAACATTGGGTACCTGCGGTAAATTGAAAATAAAATCTAAATTTTATAACCGATTTTTATGGTTTGTAGCTTTTTTTATTTCTAAGATCTGTACTATTAGATAAAGGTGCAAAGTGTTGAATATTAGCTTTCAATTTTTTTTTATTTCTTTTTTAATCTGAAAAAAAATTAAGAACTTTGCACGAAAAAAAAAATGTTTTCTTGAATTTTATCTGAATATTTTCAAAACGATAAGAGATAAAGAAAAACTTTGTTTGACTAAAATAAAAGCAATTTTGTTACACATCTTCTGGTGTTTTACTTTTCAAAATCTGATGACGCGTTCCCGAGTTAGGGTGAAATATGTCTACGTACCTGGCTAATTTAGAGGCAAAAAATTGCCACGCCCATAAAAAAAAATCTGGACCTGATAAAAAAAACCGAAAACGGATTCGAGTTTAGCGCATCAAAATCCATATAGTCCATATAGTTTTATTCAAAGGTGGATTTGGCTGCTGAGCAGTGTTATTTTAACGAACATTTGTATTGCTATATTAAATCGAATTAAGATTCATAAGGTAATTGTTTGGGATTTGTTTAAATCTGAGAAAGATATGATGATAAATATTCCAAGGCACAAAGGAAAGTCAACATCAGTTTTAATCAAACTAACACAGCAGAGCAGAACAGCTGTTTTCGAAAGTCGCAACACTTTCATCATCAGTGCTCATGTGTATTGTGTTTGTCACCACTTTTTAGGTGGCTTAGTTGAATGTGATAATAGTTCCTATGTCTTTCTGAGATTTAAGCAAATTTCGAACAATCAGCCTATGAATCTTAATTCGATTTAATATAGCAATACAAATGTTCGTTAAAATAATTACCACATACAAATTTAAGCTAAGGCTTGAGCTACCAATGAAAAAATTGGAAAACGTTCACATGTACTTAAGTATAAAATTCAAACCAAAAAAGTTTGACGAAAGTATGATGGAACAAAAAATTCAGAAAAATGGGACATGAAGAAAATAATTAAACGGTAACACGGGTATTAAAACAAAAACGTGTTAACATCAAGTTGATACAGTTCTCGGATTACTTTTCATAATAAAATTTGTGTAAATAGGAACTGTTATCACATTCAACTAAGCCACCTAAAAAATGGTGACAAACACAATACACATAAGCACTGATGATGAAAGTGTTGCGACTTTCGAAAACAACTGTTCTGCTCTGCTGTGTAAGTTGAATAAAACTGATATTGACTTTCCTTTGTGCCTTGGAATATTTATCATCATGTCTTTCTGAGATTTAAACAAATTTCGAACAATTAGCCTATGAATCTTAATTCAATTTAATATAGCAATACAAATGTTCGTTAAAATAATTACCACAAAATTATATTAATTTTTTGTGATCTAATTTGTCTTTCAAAAAACTTGTTTTTCAGCCAGTTATTTTGAAACTTTTTGCATCTAAAAAAAACTTGGCAAATGGCAACGCTGTGTTTTGTACACATGTTAAGTTGACTTTTAATAAACAATATATGGAAGCAAAAAAAAAATACCCTAGGTCTGAAAAAAGTAAACTTAGTTTTGAAAATTGTACAATTTCTTGTACGTCGCTTTGCGTTCCTGGGGATGTGTATACATACATATGTGTTCTGATTTTAGATTTGTTTATTTAACCCCGTAAACATAATTATGTTCCCTTGGCACATATGTACATGCGTTCATACATGAATGTTTATTAAGGCGTATGCCAATATGCACTGATTTGTACTCACAATTGTTACCATTGCGTATTTTTTTAGCCGCATGAGAACTATTATTTGAACGTTTTAATATTTGTGTCCAAAAATGGGTCAGCTACACATGGACGACAACAGTGCGCAACTTGCCATACAGCTCGCTTCTCAATTGATATATTGCAAAATCGATTTGGTAACAATTTCATGTCCGGCTCAATTGCCTTGTGCTGATAAAATTGCAACCTTTGATAGATTGGAGTATAATATTGAAGCTACTATTAATAACGCTATACAGCCAGGTTTGTTGGAAAAAATAGTCAAAAATTACACAGATGGAATGCATATATATATATATATATATATATATATATATATATGCATATATATATATATATATATATATATATATATATATATATATATATGCATATATATATATATATATATATATATATATATATATATATGCATATATATATATATATATATATATATATATATATATATATGCATATATATGTATATGCATATATATATATATATATATATATGCATATATATATATATATATATATATATATATATGCATATATATATATATATATATATATATATATATATATGCATATATATATATAATGGGTGATTTTATAAGAACTATAGGAAACTAAAAAAAAAGAAAACACACAAAATTCAGAAAAATGCATGAAATATTTATTTGGATTGATAGTTGGGTCGATATAATTTAATGTTTGAAGATTATTTCATGCAAATGTTGGCCGCGGCTGCGCCTCAAATGGTCCATCCGCTTAGTCCAATTTTGGCATACTCTTTCCAACATTTCGGCCGGTATCTCACGAATAATGTTGGCAATGTTGGCTTCCAGTGCGTCAATCGCAGCGTGCCTGTCGCTATAGACATTAGTCTTAACATAGCCCCACAAAAAATAGTCTAGAGGCGTTAAATCGCACGATCTGGGCGGCCAATTGACTGGTCCCAAGCGTGAAATAAACTGTTCACCGAACTCGCCTCTCAATTGGTCCATTGTTTCGCGTGCTGTGTGGCATGTGGCACCGTCTTGTTGAAACCACATGTCATGCAAGTCAAGCTCTTCCATTTTGGGCAAAAAAAAGTTTGTTATCATCGCACGGTAGCGCTCACCATTCACAGTAACGTTGTGATTCGCATCATCTTTGAAGAAATACGGCCCAATGATGCCGCCAGCCCATAATCCGCACCAAACGGTTGTTTTTTGTGGATGCATTGGTAGCTCTTGCAATGCTTCTGGCTGCTCTTCACTCCAAATACGGCAGTTTTGCTTGTTCACGTATCCATTCAACCAGAAATGAGCCTCGTCGCTGAACACAATTCTTCGATAAAAAAGTGGATCTTCATTTAACTTTTCAAGAGCCCATTCACCAAATATTTGGCGTTGTGGTAGGTCGTTTGGCTTCAATTCTTGCACCAGCTGTATCTTATAATGCTTCACACCCAAATCCTTCCGCAAAATTTTCCACGTAGTGGAGTAACAGAGGCCCAATTGCTGCGAACGGCGCCGAATCGATAATTCACGGTCATCACCAACACTGGCCGATACGGCTGCGATATTTTCTTCAGTTCGCACTCTACGTAAGCTTGTTGCTGGTTTAATGTCCAACAATGTAAATTTGGTGCGAAATTTTTTTACAATAGCCCGAATAGAAGCCTCAGTAGGTCGATTAAACTGACCATAAAATGGAAGAAGCGCGCGATGAACTTTCTTAACAGAGCACGCATTTTGGTAATAAAATTCAATAATTTGCAAGCGTTGTTCGTTTGTAAGACGATTCATGATTAAATTATAGACCAAACTGAAGATGTTTGACAGTGACACAAGATACAAAACGTGGGCGAGCTGTCAAAACTAGTGTTGCCAAAAAGATAATAGCAAAAAAATCACTCGTTATATATATATATATATATATATATATGCATATATATATATATATATATATATATATATATACATATATATATATATATATATATATATATCCATATATATATACATACATATATATATATATATATATATATATATATATATATCTATACATATATATATATATATATATATATATATATATACATATATATATATATATATATATATATATACATATATATATATATATATATATATATATATATATACATATATATATATATATATATATATATATCTATACATATATATATACATATATATATCTATATATATATATACATATATATATATATATATATATATACATATATTTATATATGTATATATATATATATATATATATATACATATATATATATATATATATATATATATACATATATCTATATATATATATATAACGAGTGATTTTTTTGCTATTATCTTTTTGGCAACACTAGTTTTGACAGCTCGCGCACGTTTTGCATCTTGTGTCACTGTCAAACATCTTCAGGTTGGTCTATAATTTAATCATGAATCGTCTTACAAACGAACAACGCTTGCAAATTATTGAATTTTATTACCAAAATGCGTGCTCTGTTAAGAAAGTTCATCGCGCGTTTCTTCCATTTTATGGTCAGTTTAATCGACCTACTGAGGCTTCTATTCGGGCTATTGTAAAAAAATTTCGCACTAAATATACATTGTTGGACATTAAACCACCAACACGCTTACGTAGAGTGCGAACTGAAGAAAATATCGCAGCCGTATCGGCCAGTGTTGGTGATGACCGTGAATTATCGATTCGGCGCCGTTCGCAGCAATTGGGCCTCTGTTACTCCACTACGTGGAAAATTTTGCGGAAGGATTTGGGTGTGAAGCCTTATAAGATACAGCTGGTGCAAGAATTGAAGCCAAACGACCTACCACAACGCCAAATATTTGGTGAATGGGCTCTTGAAAAGTTAGATGAAGATCCACTTTTTTATCGAAGAATTGTGTTCAGCGACGAGGCTCATTTCTGGTTGAATGGATACGTGAACAAGCAAAACTGCCGTATTTGGAGTGAAGAGCAGCCAGAAGCATTGC
Organism: Linnaemya vulpina; assembly: GCA_963675445.1. Taxonomy (NCBI): domain Eukaryota; kingdom Metazoa; phylum Arthropoda; class Insecta; order Diptera; family Tachinidae; genus Linnaemya; species Linnaemya vulpina. The sequence goes on along the minus strand of OY776281.1, from coordinate 47,485,185 downwards.
AAGAGCTACCAATGCATCCACAAAAAACAACCGTTTGGTGCGGATTATGGGCTGGCGGCATCATTGGGCCGTATTTCTTCAAAGATGATGCGAATCACAACGTTACTGTGAATGGTGAGCGCTACCGTGCGATGATAACAAACTTTTTTTTGCCCAAAATGGAAGAGCTTGACTTGCATGACATGTGGTTTCAACAAGACGGTGCCACATGCCACACAGCACGCGAAACAATGGACCAATTGAGAGGCGAGTTCGGTGAACAGTTTATTTCACGCTTGGGACCAGTCAATTGGCCGCCCAGATCGTGCGATTTAACGCCTCTAGACTATTTTTTGTGGGGCTATGTTAAGGCTAATGTCTATAGCGACAAGCCCGCTTCGATTGACGCACTGGAAGCCAACATTGCCAACATTATTCGTGAGATACCGGCCGAAATGTTGGAAAGAGTATGCCAAAATTGGACTAAGCGGATGGACCATTTGAGGCGCAGCCGCGGCCAACATTTGCATGAAATAATCTTCAAACATTAAATTATATCGACCCAACTATCAATCCAAATAAATATTTCATGCATTTTTCTGAATTTTGTGTGTTTTCTTTTTTTTTAATTTCCGATAGTTCTTATAAAATCACCCATTATATATATATATATATATATACATATCTATATACATATATATATATATATATATATATATATATATATATACATATATATATACATATATATATATTTATATATATATATATATATATATATATATATGTACATACATATGTATATTTATATAGACAAGAAATAAGAAGGTCAAAGTCTAATAGAACACCACCCACAAAGAAAGGTTTTATTTTCTTTCGAATTGCCAAAGCTGGCCTTTTGCAGTTTACTAACACTTCTAAAGTGCTAAGGTTTCCTACCTGATTTTAATTCAGTGATGTCAATTGCGATTGTGTTAGGGAGATCAGTATTTTCTCTTACATTCACAGTAAGCGCAATGTGAGGTTGCGAGGCCTAGTGAAAGGCCTTTTCTAAAACAGATGTGATCAGGAAGCAAATTTTTGCAAATCGAATTCACAAGTATTTTTATTCTCTTTCATTTAGCCTTGTTTGAGACAAATTTTTGCGTATATTTTTACTAATTTTTCTTAAACAATGTGTTAATAGCATAATAGTATAAATATATTTCTACTTAGAGCCCGCAAAACAGACCTTGCGATACTTCCCTGTGAATGAGAGTGTTTTTCAGCAAAAAAGTATATTTTACGCTCGCAAAATAAAAGAGCGTAAGCGTACGTGTGAGTTTTGTTTCCGCAATACACAGTATTGCACTAATTTTTTGTAGCGGGGTGTATATATGTGAAAAACTCAATTTCCCAAAAAATACCAGTGTGAAACTTTTTACTTAAGACCGTCGATGTCTAACCCATGTGATTCATCAAAATCAAAAAATTTTTAAGGCTAATGTGTAAAGGCCCAACTATAATGTGCTTAAATAGCGTAGGCTACTGTCAAAACTCAACGAAAAGACTGTCAAAGGCATATTCGAACAATTGTGTGGCTATATTACACTTACACCCAGTTGTAAAACAATGTGCTTTTGCAAAAACTAATATATGATATATACATAAAATATAAATACATACATATATAAATATATTCAACTTTTACACACACACACACACATATATATATATATATATATATATATATATATATATGTATATATACACACATATATATATATATATATATATATATATATACATATATATATATATATATATATATATATATACATATATATATATATATATATATATATATATATATACATATATATACATATATATATATATATATATATATATATATATATATATGTAAGCAATTTGATTAGTACCAATTTAGAAAGCAATTAAGAAATAATATGGAAAAGTACTAAAATATATAACAGTGTGTGCAAGTGGTACGCAACATATCATTAATAATTGTAAGAAAATACACAAATACAGTATTATATATACACCCAATCCTGTTTTTAAAAGAATCGTGCATAAAACGAAATGAAAAGAAAAATATAAGACATTTTCAGCAGTCTCCACATGTCTATGTGCATATGTCCTTTAAAAAATTAAAACAAAACTCGTAAATAATTTTCTAAAATAGGTTATCATACCATGTATACTTTATTTCATATACAGCCCAATCATTAATATTCTCACTGAAAATACTATTCTCGAGAAAAAAGTGGTTAAGTGGCAACATCGAATTTCGAAGACAGCTGTTTTTTTTTATTTTATTGACATTGGATTTATTTTTTGTGCGCGTTTCAGTGTAAAATTTAAAGTGTTTATATAAATTTGTAAAAACATTTATTTAAGACGCATACTGTGGCTTTTCGCTTAGTTGCGGAGGGTATTTCGGATACTGCTGATGTCGAAAACTAACAGGAAAATAATCATAAGATTGCAAGACGGACGTTGCGCGATAGGTCAAATCCTCTTGATTTGCCCCAATCTTTGTAAGTATTTAATGTACATATATTGAAATTGTTAATCTTTGTTTTTACGCATTCAGGTTTTAAAAGTATTATAGAGTGAATAAACCGGCTTTTATATATTTACTAAAAATTCTGACAACAAACTCCGAAACGGCGAAGAAGTAGTTTGCAATCGCTGCGGTTATTAAACTAAGTGCATGTTTGCGTTTTTTGTTGAAAGTGGATACCAGATTAATGTCGGAAAAGATGTCGATGTTTCTTTAGCCCAATCCACCTTCAGTAAAATTCTTACGGAGGTAATCAACGTTTTTGAAGTTCATCTTTGCTCCAAATGGATAAATGTACCAAATACGGCAGAGGAAAAAAGACAAATTGCACTGTCGTTTTATGTCAAGCACAATATTCCAGGAGTTTTCGGATGTATCGATGGAACACATGTTCAAATAATAGCTCCTGAACATGATAAACACCTTTACTATAATAGAAAGGGAAAATTTAGTTTGAATGTTTTGCTGGTAAGTTATGATGAATTGCAATATTGATTTATTTTATTTGTACACATTTTTACAGCTCTGTGACAACGAACTAAAAATTCGCTATTTAGATGCATCACATCCAGGGGCATGCCATGATTCCTTCATATGGAATACAAGCGACCTGCGAGCTCACCTTGAGCGGAAATATTTGCAAGGCGAAAACAACTTTTGGCTTTTAGGTAAACTTTTTGCTAATAAATGTTAAACTAAATATTTATAAAATTCGCTAAAGTAAGTAAGTTTAACCATCAGAGCCGAAGATGTTGAATCTTGATTCATCAGCAAAAATCACATGCTCCCAAAATCTTGAGTCTTTGGTAATGTGATTTTTAGCGAATTTTAGTCGTGCAGCTTGATTTTTTTTATATTTATAAATGCTTTTTTTCGGGCTACTCTACCATTAAAATCGTGGTTTATTAGGGCACGGCGAATTCTTTCTGCACTGCAAGTTTTGTTCAAGTCATTTTTAACTTTTGCAGCTAATTTTGGAGCAGATAGCTTCGGGGTTTCTTTATTTTCCTAACTATGTAACGCTCGCCTGCTTCATAAAAAATTTTGTTTGGGGCTTTTCTGCCCTTATCGACTACTCCGTTTTTGTGCAGGAATCTATAAATAATACTTTGCACTGTTGAATCACTTAGTCAAACTATTTCAGCAATTTTTCGACGAGAATGGCAATTTTTATAAGGGCAAATAGCTAATTCTCTTTGTTCAATCGTAGCGCGTCATCCCATTATTTAAAAGGTGTCTCCGAATCAACCAGCTGTAAAAATCACACTAAAAGCTTATCTAAATAATTAAAAACCTAACTACAAACAATAGTTATTAGAAATTTACCGTTACACTTATCGTGATGTCAATTAAACAAGTCTAATAATAAGCTGTTTGAAATAAGCTGTGACTACAAAAATGCATACGTTTTCTTATTTTCATTTTTTAAGCTTATAAATATATTAATTTTAAATTAAAAAATATAATTTTTTTGGAAGTTAAGGCAGTATTTTATTAAATCCTTTTTGAATTTTTCCAATAGTTTGCTTCATTCAAAAATTATATCGACTTCTTCTGTTTTAATGAGTGTGGTTGAAATAAGTTGTGAGCCACTGTATGTATATATAATATTTTTACCGATTTAGGAGACGTGGGATACCCTTTAGAGCCGTGGCTACTAACTCCACATAGAGTTCCGGAGGATGGTTCATCAGAAATGATTTTCAGTGAAGTACACTCGAAATGCCGTAACATTATTGAACCCATAAATGGGGTCTTAAAGAACCGGTGGAGATGTCTCCTTGGTGCTAGGGAGCTGCACTACAGAAAAATCAGCCAAAATTGTAAACATGCCCTTCATAATATATGTTTACATTTTAAAGTGATCTAAAATAAAAGAAGCAATGAATTAAAAACATAAAAATCAGTTCATGTTAAAACTTAAAAATTCTTAAGAATATAAGGTAACTTAAAAATCACATTTCAATATAAAAAAAAGCTATATTTTTATCACTTTCATCACCACTAATTTTTGTATTCTGAAATTTCCGTTTCCAGTCTGTTCTTTTCCAATTTATATTCCACTTCTCTCACTCCAACTTTCTCCATAAATACACTATGCCGATTTATTTCCTTTATCTCTTCCCTCTTTAGATTTTCTATTTCATTAAAAAAGTTTTTATTTATGTCGTATATCTTGTCCAGCGACCGATATATTCTCTCTGTTGCTTGCTCTTGTTCGGTTTGATCTTTCGCGACTAATTCAATTTCTCCAACATCTCCCGCTGAATTAAGATCTCTGCTGGAAGAGCGTCATGTGGAGTTATTGATATTTCCTTAGCATCTACTATTTGGGTAAGTAATTTCTGTTCTACGAGTTTAAAAATCGCTTCTTGTGTAGGAGAAAACTTCTGATCTCTATTTGATCTATTTATTTTTTAAATTTTGTGCAGCTTTCTGGAGCACATATTTTCTTTGGTCTGTCCACAACTAAAATCGAAAGACATATTCAGATAAATACATATGTATGAAGTAAATAATAAATTAAAGTGGATATTGATAACGAACCTTTTTCCATTCCACGACACATTTGGTTGGAGGACCAACCAAACTAGGAGTTCTACTTGCGCTTCTCTACAAGCGTGCAATCGTCTCCTTGTTGCCTTTAAAAACCCGCAGGCAATGTCTGGGTTTGCTTCCATCAGCGTCAACAGATGCTGTGTTTGCTACTTGTTTGTACTTTTTGACCTACAATAAAAAATAAATACTTTTTTTATTGATTTTATAAAATGTTAAAATTAAAAAAAAGAAATTCATAATTGGAGAAAAGGGAAAAAATTCCTAAGGAATTTTTGTTTGTGATTGTGCTGATAATGATTCTAAAGTGCCCAGGAGACTTGCAAAATAAACCAACAAGCGGTAAGAATGTATTAGTGTCGTTTAATTGCTGATTTTCGGAGATGCACAAGAAAACTCGTCAATCAGCATTTGTGTTTGGACTTCGTAACGTTCGTATGCAAGCATGTCGTCATCGGATGATGATTTGTTGTGATTGACTATCTGTGCAGTTTTGTTTAAATATATTTATTGTTTTACATCTATTATTTCTCTCGGATATTGTTCTTTCAATACACATAATAACATCTCATATTGTTTATTTTTTCTTTATTCTCTATTGCTATATGCTTCTAATTTTACGCTCCATACATTTATTTATTTTTTTTACATATATATATATATATATATATATATATATATATATTGTATTTATTTATTTTTATGTCCCACACACAAGACATTGTAGTCTCACATTGCAGTACAGAATTGAGTTAACAATACGAAATAATATATATATATATATATATATATATATATATATATATATACCTATGTATATATAAAAAATAAAATTTAAGTTATATAAAATTTAAATTTAGTTATGTACATAGTTTATAAGAAGAAATATAAGAAGTAATGTACATATATGTACTAATATGAATAAGTTTATAATGTGTAATAAGAAACCATATTAATCAAAAATGTATCAAAAAAGTATATGTACATATGTATGTATATGTGTACTATGTATTCGACGTGAAAAATTACAAGAAACATATTTCCTGAATAATATGTAAAATAAATTTTTTTCATCAACACGCTTCTCCATGTCTTCACGCAACAAATTCCATAAGCAAATAACGGTTTTTCTTTCAATCAGATTTGGTGACGTACAAAAAATCAGGTGACAGATAAAAATATCAAAATGTTTTGGTTTTCATCAATCATAGCCGACAACATGTACCTGTAGTCGAAAAAATACGATTGCTATGTGATTGTTGGTTTATTTTGTACGTCTCCTGGGCCCATAAGATATAAAAGCACAACTTAAAAAATATAAATTCCTTTTTCTAGTCTATCCTACGTACAATATTCATAAGAGCATTTGTAATTTGTGAATCTTGAAACAATAAACACAAAAGCAAGTGGCAGCAAATTTTTTCGCATAAATTGGGCATTCCTAACTAAATTAATTTGTCCGTATAAAAAATATCAATTAATTTTTGACATTATTTATTAATTTTCTATAAAATTGATTTCGGCGTGTGTATCTACAAATAATTTTCAATAACAAGCAACAAACAGTTGGCCATTAAAGGAAAGTGTGGTCAGTTTCGCTCTATGCGCAGGAAAATTTAATTTAACGAAAAGTTAGCAAAGTAAGTTATGGTGTGTATTCCCACATTCGCCCGTGCTAGCCTAAGCACATTATAGTTGAGCCGTAATACGATACAAAAGTGTTCGGATCAGAGAACGAAATGGTGTACAAGAAAATTTAATGTACACCCGCTGTACAATGAATACCCTCAGTACATCATCGACATTGCCTTTCTTTCGTTGTGTACACCTTCGGCTTGTACTTGTGTACATCTCATGTAAATGCCCTGATGGGATTTCGTGAGCTAACTCATAATCAACCATAAGTTACCTTTTCCTTTTTTTACACGAATGGTGGAGGGTTATTTTTCTCTACTGCGCACACACACACTAATTTTTTGAAGACGCAAAAACTAATATTCTCTGCTGCGCACACAGCCATTAATTTTATGAAGATACAAAAACAAATATAATGTTATCATTACCGCAAATGTGTATACGGACATAAAGTGAATTCAATGCCTCAAAGTCTTCAATCGCTTTAAAGTCTTCAATGCACAGTCCTGTACACTCAACATGTACTTGTGTATAAAGTGTGGCATGTATACATTTTTCTATGTCTTTTTTTTCGATGTCGTTGATGTAAACTTGTGTACACAAAGGCTAAAAAAGTACACTATTTTGTTCTCTGGTTCGGATATATATGCTATATATACTGCAATGCAAAAACAATTAATTACTTTCGATTCGTATTCCCCTTTATAACTCGTAAATTATCATGTTCCACAATATCCATATTGCCATATATTACAGCTTCATTCATGCAATTACCGATTAATTTGAAAGTTCAAGAAACTTTGTTTGCTTGGTGTAAGTGGTTTGCGTGTGCAAGGCTATAATGTTTTCTATTGTTGTTATTAATGTTGTTTTATCCGTTAAGCTATCTTTTATAGGAACGCAAATGCATAAATACATATGTACTTATGTAGGTAATAAGACTCTAATCAAATGCTCTATAATATAAAGATGTTGCACTTCCATACATTGATTTGCCGGTAGTAAAATGTTAATGGGTTTTATAATAGCTACCATTAAAGAGAGTAAAAGGTTTTTACTCTGGGCCAGAGAAACTTGTGGAGAGAAATATCAAAGGAGAGAATATTTTAAAGTATACAGATCTACAACCATATGTATGTTTGTGCTTCTGTGTATTTTCTCTTTATTTTTTTCATAAAAAATTTATGTGAACATTGTAACCAGATTTGAAAGTAATATAAAGCTAAATCAGGTTTAAAATAGAACTAAAAAGAGCTGAAGGAATTTTAAAGCCAATAAATGAAACCAAATGTTTTATAGCTTTGCAATAGCAACTTTTCATTATATCTATACTTTTATACCTTAAATGTTGTTTATGTAGGTATACAAATTATAAATATACATATATATTTGGTTCATTTAAATAAGAAACATTGAGTCAAAAACAACATAAAATTCAGCGCGAAAATAAAAGTTAAAGAGATAAAATTATTTATTAAGCAAGGATTCTGTTCATAAACATAACTTTTATTTATTTTGAAATAGAAATATATTACATGATATTGAAAGTAAAGAAAAAGCTAAACATTGTTGAAAAAAAAAAACTGAAAAAAAGCCAAGAGTTAATGAAATATTTCCAGCTAAACATTAAAAAACAAAGCTAAATTTAGCTTCAAAAGAGCTATGGCCACACTGTATGTGAATAAGAAAATGAGCTTTACAAGTGCTTGCAAGGCGCATCTATACTAGGTGACCTTAATATGCAAAATGGCGAACAGCTGATACAATTCGCCTGATTCGCCTTGAACTCGTTTGTCAAAATCTTCTACTTTCGCCTTGGTTCGCCTTGAACTCGGTTGTCAAAATCTGCTTTTTAGTCTTTGCGCCAAAAAGAAAAATTTGTGAAGAGTTCAAAAACAAAAATTAATTTAGTTAAAATTGCTTAAAAACAAGAGTTACATAATATATAATCGATTTGCTTATTATTATTAAAAGCAATAGTTTTTTTTTTAATATTCTGAACTTATAAAACAATGCGTGTTTGTGCAGTGTGTAAGAGCAAATTCTTTAAGCGAGAGGGATCTTTGTTCCAAGCGCCGAAAGATGTGGTATCCAGGCTGAAATGGGGTGAGATTTGTTGCGTAAAACTTTCTGCAACAGCACTGATCTGCGCTGACCATTTCTTGCCCGCCAGCATCGTTCGTGTTGGCAATAGAGGTGCTTATCTCATACCAAATGCTGAACCCTTAATGCGGTTTCTTCTCCTCTCATAAGAGAAGTTGGCAACAAGCAAGAAATATTTCGTAAACTGTTATATAAAAAATAAGTTATATTCACCGTTGTTCTCATCTTCTGGATTCTTGTTCTCTTTGATGTAAAGTTTTTATAGGCTGCCTCGGACGTACACCATTATTACGGATTTCAATAGATTTGGTTAGCCTTCTTAAAATTTGTATAGCTTTATTGGCTATGAGTGCTGTATAATTGGCAGACTGATATTCATTTTGTGGCTTGTATAAAACCACCAGAATTGGCTGAAATGTTGCCGGCATATCATCTAAAGACGAATTGTTCAATGTCTTAATTATCGTTTCTTGATTGTTAGAGCGTTGCAACAACTTCATTTCTTTATGTTTAGACGGAGACATGTTTAGAGCTATTTGTAGCAATTGTAGATGCAAAATTTGTGTCCGATTCTTTCATAAGAGCAGGAAATATGTGAACCTTAGTCTAGTCAACTTGCAGAATTAACTCCGACAGAACGAAATAAATTGAATTTTTATATATGAATATTATTTTATGTATTTACAAAAGCTTACCCTTATAAGCACCAATGCCATCCAGCAATGAATATGTAAATAATAGTTTCATACTTCTGCACAAACATTTTATAAATAAACACCTTGAAATAAACACTTTACATTTTTCTCATTTAGTGTCTGTTGGTGTCTGTGTTGTTTTTTCTTCTGTATCGCTATTTTTCTTATCTTTTACTTGTCAAGTCCATTTGACAGACGAAAATTTTTTTATCTATTTAAAATTACTTTATTAGCAATAAAACATATTAAAGTAGTTTCCTCTTATAATGATTGAAAATTTTAACTCTCTGACCACTTGATGATTTGTACTTATACTTATGTACATAGGTCTCCCACGAAGAATGCTTACGCAGTAAAGTTATTATATTAAGCATATCAATTCCATGTTTGTAACATACTTATGTATGTTGTTTTCATCGAACCATGTTTAGAGTGTCGACTAAACATTAAAGAAATTAAAAATATACATATGTTGGAAAAAGCAAAACAAGAAAAGGACAGTTTTCTTAGGTCTTTGCAATACTATGACAAAATTATTAGAAAACAAGTAAAAGTGCTATATTCGGCTGTGCCGAATCTTATATACCCTTCACTAACGTACGTCTGTTTTCTAACTTATAAAATAGTTTCAGTTAGGAAAAAATAAAAACAACTTCAGTTGCGTTTTTTGGTTACTCAACAAAAATATTCCAAAATTTCCCACCCTTGGAAACGAAATTTTAATTTTTCAAATTGTTTTTACCAATACAAGTCCTCATAATGTGTAAAGCTTTATTTAAGCAAATCACAAATTTTTAACCATTTTGGTAACGTTAATGTTATACAAAATATTGCAGTATCCAACCCTGGAATAAAAATTTTTATTATTTTTTTAATTTGTAATACCAATTTTGTTTTGTCGAAATAAAAAATAATTTTAACTTGGAAAAAACGACGTTAATTGGTTTTTAGCTATGTATTGTATAAAAAATTTTAAATTTCGGAATCCTGGATTGAAACTTTAATTTTTTAAATTGATTTTTCATCGATGCAAATCTTCATGATAACAAAAATGTTTTTATTCAAGAAAAACTTAAAATTTTTAAACAATTTAGTTACTATATGTACCACAAAATACCTCATGTGCCAAAAAGAAATCAATTTCCCACCCCTGGAGACGAAAAATAAATTTTTTAAAATAATGTGTTACCAATGCATGTCTTCATGATGTATAAAGCGGTTTTATATAAGAAAAACTAAAATTTGTAAAAATTTTTGTCACTTTCATGTACTACAAAACATTGCAGTATCCAACCCTGGAAATGAAATTTTGATTTATTTTAATATTTGATATCAAATTTGTTCTGCGAGAATAAAAAATAATTTTAACCAAGAAAACACGACGTTAGTTGATTTTTGGTTATGTTATTGTATTAAAAAATTAAAATTTCCTAACCCTGGATTGGAACTTTAAATTTAAAAATCTTTGTTCATCCATGCAAATCTTCATGTTACCAAAAACGGTTTTATTTAAGAAAAACTTAACATATTTATACATTTTAGTTACCATATGTACCACAAAATACCGAATGTGCCCAAAATATAGATCAATTTCCCATCCCTGGAGGCGAAAATTAAAATTTTAAAATTTATTTTTTACCAATGCAAGTCTTCATGATGCATAAAGTGGTTTTATTTAAGAAAAACTACAAATTTATAACCATTTCTGTCACTTTCATGTATTACAATATATATCAGTTTTCGAACCCTGGAATCGAAATTTGTTTTTATTTTTTTAATTTTTAATACCAATTCTGTTTTGCCAGGACAAAAAATAACTTTAAAAACTACAAATTTGTTACCACTTTCGTTACTTTCATGTACTACAAAATATTGCAGTACCGAACCCTGGAATCGAAATTTTTATTTTTTTTTAAATTTTTTATACCAATTTTGTTTTGCCGAAATAAAAAGTAATTTTAACCAGGAAAAAACGACGTCAGTTGATTTTTGGTTAGTTTATTGTATAAAAAAATTTAAATTTCCTAACCCTGGATGGGAACTTTAAATTTTTTAATTATTTTTCATCGATGCAAATCTTCATTACACCAAAAACGGTTTTATTTAAGAAAAACTTAAAATTTTTAAACATTTTAGTTATTATATGTGCCACAAAATACCGAATGTGCCAAAAGAAATTTTTTAATTTCCTATCCCTGGAAATTTTTTTTATTTAAATGGACAATTGAGAAGTCCCAAAGCATGAAATGGGTTCAATTTTCAAATAAGCAAAAAAATAATCGGTTTTTGGTGTTAATTTTGCGTCGAGAAATAGGTGTAAGCTTCCCAGCTCTGGAACCGCCCTTCCGATTTCTGAATTTCAATACCACTCTAAGTTAGCTCACTTCCAATCGATCAGTTCAAGAATGAAGTCTCTAGCTCTTCTGGGAGCTTGGGAAAACCGATTTCACGTACAGACAGACGGACATCGCTCAATCGTCATCGCTATTCATAAGGATCCAGAATATATATACTTTATGGGGTCGCATATTGATATCGAAGAAATTACACACGGAATGACAGACCTAATATACAAATATACATATGTACATACATAACAACAGAGGCTAAGAAAATATATTAAGTTACGCAAAAAACATTTGAAAGAGAATAAATAAGCCATTGGACTTCGTTGCTACATACTTGTCCCCCGCATCATAGAGAAGCCCAAATTTTTGAATTTTAAAAATATATGGCGTGCAACATCTTTATATTATAGAGTCTTTGCTCTAATCATTTAAGTAGATTGTTTATCTGAATAATAGCTTTAGAAATATTAGAACAAAATAAAAAAACATAGTACATAATACAACTAGACTTAATCATAAACCGTTTATTTTTCGCTGATTTGGATGGCTACATAAACATTTGCATGCATATGGGCATGTGTACATGCGTGTAGGATACATATCCATATGTACATACATATATACATATTTAAATATATATATATATATATATATATATATATATAAGTGTATATAATTTTATTGTACGTGAAGAGGAGCACCCATTTCCTTTTTAATTTTAAAGATACGTTAAAAGACGCCAATGGCTTTAAAATTTCAAAAGTGTTTGTATTGTGGAATATTTATTCTTCAGATATTCGTATTCGAAAATATCAAAAGTTAATATTCGACACATCACTGTCATATACACATATGTATGTACATACATACTTATATACTATGGGCGTCAAATGAAAATAAATACATGTTGATTCTAAAAAATATTTATTATATTTAAATAAACAATGATACATAAAAAATAATATCACATAATTTATAAGTAATAAAAATTAAATGCACAAAAACAAGATACTAAAATAATGGCACATAGGAAAGAAATTCACTTTATATTTATGTACATTATACTAGTTTTCCGCGTCAAATGAAGGTAAACAGAAGTCTTTAGATTATAAAAAAATGATTTCTAATGTTTTCTTTGTCGCCCTTTGGATTTTATCACAGCTTCTAACCTCCTGGGCATTGATTCCACTAGTTTTTTTGTGATGTCAGGTGGAATTTTGGAACATTTTTAGGTCGTCTTTGCAAGAAATATTTCTTTCACTCACCTTCTTGTCCACATATTTCCACAGATGCTCAATTGGATAAGGTCTGGGGATTGTAGCAGATGGTCAAGATATTTTGGCGTTTGGTAGAGGAACCATTCCTTCAAAATTTTGGGGTAATGATTAGTATCATTTTCCTGTTCGAATATCCAGTTTCCTCCTAAGCCTAATTTCTCTATACTGGGAACAATATTTTGTTGTAGAATAGTGAGATAATCTTTCTTTTACATTGTTGACTCTATAAATACCAGACTACCTACCCCTGATGTCGCCATGCATCCTCTGACTATTTCTGAGACCCCACCATGTTTCACGGTCTTAGTCACGTACTTGTCCTTAAACTCTTCATTCAGACTTCGCCATATTTTTTGGGGGTTTTTTTGCACCAAATATTTCGAATTTACTCTCATCAATAAAAATAATATTAATTCTACTTAATCTACTAATGAATTATGTTAAATTATTTTTTATGTATCGTTGTTAATTTATATGTATATGTTTCGATAAACATGCAGTGTTTACTTTCATTTGACGCTCACAGTATAAAAATACAAAACACGAATTTCTAAAACAAATGGACGGCTAAAATTTACGATCGCTTTTAGAAATCATAGGTTTGTAGCTTTGAGCGTCAATAAGTCCTGGTGTTAATTAAAAAATGGACAAAATAATTTTTCGATCTACCTAAAAAGATCAACTCATCTCTTCAGATAATGTTTTGCGTTGTTGTTATTGTAAAAAATATTGTTTCAAAACCTTAAACATGTGTTTCTTTGAAAAAATTGAAAAATTTTACACAAACAAAATACCAAATATCAAATGACTTGCAAGTAAAAACTAAAGCTTATCTCTATGGCAGCATTACTTAGCCCATGCATCAGATGCTTTTTTTTTTTGTTCTGTGCCATTCTGTGAAAATGGAATTCAACGTCAAGTGGTCTCGAGTTAGGTCTTACATAATTGTAACTTTTATAGTAATTACACTGCTTAGCAGCCAAATCCTTCTTTGAATAAAACTATGTGCACTATATGGATTTTGATGCGCTAAACTTGAATCCGTTTTCGATTTTTTCCATCAGGTCGAGATTTTTTTTATGGGTGTGGCAAATTAGCCAGGTACGTAGACATATTTCACCCTAACTCGAGAACGAGTCATCCGACTTTGAAAAGTAAAACATCAAAAGATGTGTAACATATATTTTAGTAAAATACCATTTTTGTTATCTCATCATTTTGGATTTATTCAAAATTTAATCGAGAAACAAATTTTTTTGCCTTCAAAATTCGTAATTTTTTTCAGTTTAAAAATGGAATTTAAAAAAATATTCAACATGTTGCACACTTTTCTAAGAGTTATAGATCTTAGAAATAAAAAAGCTATAAGCCATAAAAAATTAAATTTAGATTTTATTTTCAATCTACCGCAGGTACCCAATATTGTAATGCACCATACATATGTATGACAATAGCATTTCGTTAGAAGAGCAGGTAATGGAACTAAGCGCAACGGTATTTTGCATGATTTTTGGAATTAAAAATTATAATATAGTATATTTCGTTTACCTGTGACTTCGAATCGAGAATATTAAGTTAGATTCTAATATTTATTGTAGCAGTATATATAGATAAGTGAGTCAGTTTTAATTTGAATATCGTGCTGTTAAAAGCGGCAACAATAAATAAAATAATTGTTATTAGGTCTGTTTGTTTACGTGATATTTTGTAACAAATTGTGCAAAATGTTGCTGGATGTTGTTCGTTTACTTTCTCCAACAAGAAAATTTATTTAAATTGAGAGAAAGAGATTTATAAAATTGACATTTGAATAACTGAGAACTTGCAAAATCTTGCTGGAGAAATTTTGTTCAGTAACATTTTACAAGATAGAACAGATATTTTGACTGCTTCTTCTTACCAATTAAAAAGTAAACAAAAAAGTTTTATTTGTGAAATATTTTGCAAAAAGTTTTCAAATTGGGTTTTTGGTTAAAATATGTATGTATGTATTTATGTATTTGCACTAGAAACCACAAAAACTTGAATTGAAGTCATAAAAATTTATTTATTTATTGAAAACTTTATTTTTAACACATATGCACATAAGTACACATGAACATTCTTTTGAATTAGCATTACTCATCAGCGTTCAGCAAAATTACTGACAAAAGCTTGCAAAATGCTGGTCGCGAACTTTTTGCTAATTTTTACAATTGAGAGCAATTGAGAGTAAATTTGGTTATTTTCCCTATCACGAAGCTGCTGGATAAATATTGCTGGAAAAGTAAAGAAACAGACCTATTGTGTGAAGAAATAAAGCAATTAAAGAATCGACAAATGCTTTCATATTACAAAATCACAAGAATTTGTATTAAATCTCCAAACTTATTTTGTTATGTATTTGGAAAAATTTAACTTTAAGTTCACAACGGCAGACAATAACTTCCCAGATTAACGATGCTTATTACCATTAGTTTGGGTTTCCTATCGATGATAGAGATAAAAATTGCCGAAATTGTGTTGTAATAGATGTGAAAGGTCTTTAAGAGGTTGGTTAAAAGGGAGTCATAAGCCTTTGCCGTTTATGACGCCAGGGATTTGGAGTCAACCACAAAATCATGAAAATGATTGCTACTTTTCCCAGACTAAAACATGTGGGTTTACGATAAAAACTTAAAAAAAAAGTTATATATCCAAATACTTCATGCGTCAAACGACCAGTTTACAAGTAAATATTGCCTCCTACAAAGGACGAAGCAGATGGGCTTTCTGCAACAACTGAATCCAGTTATGCCACCATGGATGTTTCTTCGCATTCATTTAAAATTCCAACGAGTAAAGCTTATTTTCCGAATCAAACTGATCTGAATAACTTAGTTCGGGAAAAAGGGCACTCAAAAAACAAATCTCAGCTTCTTGCATCCAAATTAAAGCAATGGAATTTGGTATAAAAGGACGTGAAAGTCTCGTACTTTCGAAATAGAGAACAAGGTTTTTTGCGTTATTTTCGCAAAGAGGAAGATTTGGTATTTTGTGATAATGCTGATGGGGTTTTGCAACCACTGTGTTTCAGTGATAAATCTGAGAATTGATGCTACACAAAATTTAATATATATATTACTCATGGAACGTAAGTGCAGATTTGAAAGTTGTAGCAATATTATGGTGTTTTCTTTTCTACAAAAACATACTACATTTCCATGTAAAAAGAGTAATTTCGTGTTCGTTTCTTAAAAATGTTTTGCTCTGTAAAAGGGTAGTGTGTTTGATTCAAAAAATATCTCCCTCAATAATGGCGAAAGACATTGCACTTTATGCCCCATACAAATCGACAGTGTTGATAGTGCCCTGAAAAGTAATTGACTTTTGTTTATTAATAGTGTTAACAGAAGAATTTGGAAAGAAATCGCCTAGAATTACTAGGTAAAAAGTTACATTTTAAAAGTTAATATCTTTACTGTTTTATATAACAACTATGAGAAAAAATTACATTAAGTGATATTAAGTCTTACAGAATTTGGAGTTTTGAAATTGCGCTTAAAAAAGTCTTTAGATAAAAAAATCGTTAAAGCTTCGGGTCGATAAACTGTCAGTCTGGCAAACAATTTTTACTGTTTGTATAGTTTATGAAAACAAACAAAAGACAATTTTTAACAATTCTAAAAAGTTTGATAAAAGTTAAAAATATTAATATTGCCGCATCAATAATATGTGCAGAAATGGCAATTAGTTAATTGCTAGATTCATCCTCCTCTTCTGATGAGGATGTAATTTTAAATTTATTGACATTTCCCCACAAATTGTGTTTTGCTCTAGTGAAATAAAAAATTGCATTATTACAGGGTTGGCAAGATATTTTATGCATGCACCTTTTAACAAGGTGACATTTTTTGTGCAGAAAATAAAACACCATTAAACGGATTGAAAAGTGGATAAATTAAGTTTTTTAGCTTTTAATGTGAATGGGGTAGCCGCGCGAAAGAAAAACCCTACAATTTTAAAATTTGTCCTAAAAGAATAAATTTTATTCCAGGAGAACCTTTAATTCAAAAAGAAAAAATTCAAATTAAAACTGACACTTCTATATGTATATTATTATCGAAGCTAATGTTCTCGATTCGAAGTCACAGATAAATGAAAAATTCTATATTATAATTTTTAATTCCAAGAACCATGCAAAATACTGTTGCACTTTAGTTCCATTCCCTACGCTCCTAACGAAGTGCTATCGTCATACATATGTAAGATAGGTGCATTACAATATTGGGTCCCTGCGGTAAATTGAAAATAAAATCTAAATTTTGTAACCCCTTTTTATGGTTTATAGCTTTTTTATTTCTAAGATCTATAACTCTCAGAAAAATGTGAAAAATCTTGAATATTTGCTTTATATTTTTTTTCATTTCATTTTTAAACTGAAAAAATTACGAATTTTGAAGGAAAAAAAATTTTTTCCCCATTAATTTCTGAGTAAATCCAAAACGATAAGAGATAAAGGAAAATTGTATGTTACTAAAATAAATGCAGTTATATTAATATTTATATAGGCTAATTGTTCTAACTTAGTTAAAATCTCAGAAAGACATGATGATAAATATTCCTCGGCACAAAGGAAGTCAACATCAGTTTTATTCAACTTACACAGCAGAGCAGAAGAGCTGTTTTCGAAAGTCGCTACACTTTCATCTTCAGTGCTCATGTGTATATTGTGTTTATCACCACTGTTTAGGTGGCTTAGTTGAATGTGATAACAGTTTTCTATTTACACAAATTTTATTGTGAAAAAGAATCCGAGAACTGTATCAACCTGATGTTAACACTTGTGTGTTATGATACCTGTGTTACCGTTTGATTATTTTCTTCATGTCCCATTTTTCTGAATTTTTTGTTCCATTATACATTAAGTCAAACTTTTATGGTTTGAATTTTATACTTAAGTATATGTGAACGTTTTTTTTCCAATTTTCATTGGTAGCTCAAGCCAAAGCTTAAATTGTATGTGATTTTATTTTTATTGAACATTTTTATTTTGCTATATTAATATTTATATAGGCTAATTGTTCTAACTTAGTTAAAATCTCAGAAAGACATGATGATAAATATTCCTAGGCACAAAGGAAGTCAACATCAGTTTTATTCAACTTACACAGCAGAGCAGAACAGCTGTTTTCGAAAGTCGCTACACTTTCATCTTCAGTGCTCATGTGTATATTGTGTTTATCACCACTTTTTAGGTGGCTTAGTTGAATGTGATAACAGTTTTCTATTTACACAAATTTTATTGTGAAAAAGAATCCGAGAACTGGATCATCCTGATGTTAACACTTGTGTGTTATGATACCTGTGTTACCGTTTGATTATTTTCTTCATGTCCCATTTTTCTGAATTTTTTGTTCCATTATACATTAAGTCAAACTTTTATGGTTTGAATTTTATACTTAAGTATATGAGAACGTTTTTTTTTCCAATTTTCATTGGTAGCT
This sequence comes from Linnaemya vulpina, assembly GCA_963675445.1. Classification (NCBI taxonomy): domain Eukaryota; kingdom Metazoa; phylum Arthropoda; class Insecta; order Diptera; family Tachinidae; genus Linnaemya; species Linnaemya vulpina. The sequence continues at coordinate 47,466,558 of OY776281.1, read as the reverse complement.
CAAGCCAAAGCTTGTATGTGTAAATAGAAAACTGTTATCACATTCAACTAAGCCACCTAAACAGTGGTGATAAACACAATATACACATGAGCACTGAAGATGAAAGTGTAGCGACTTTCGAAAACAGCTGTTCTGCTCTGCTGTGTAAGTTGAATAAAACTGATGTTGACTTCCTTTGTGCCTAGGAATATTTATCATCATGTCTTTCTGAGATTTTAACTAAGTTAGAACAATTAGCCTATATAAATATTAATATAGCAAAATAAAAATGTTCAATAAAAATAAAATCACATAAATACAGTTTTGTTACACATCTCTTAATGTTTTATTTTTTTAAATCGGATGATTGTTCTCGAGTTAGGGTGAAATATGTCTACGTACCTGGCTAATATAGGGGGGGAAAATTGCCACGCCCATAAAAAAAATCTCGACCTGATGGAAAAAACTGAAATCGGGTTCGAGTATAGCGCATCAAAATCCGTATAGTGCACATAGTTTTATTTAAAGGAGAGACAAAATATTATTTTTTACAGAGCAGTGTTATCAACTGCTTTTAAAATTTTTATATTTAATACTATCACTAAATATCTGTAACAATATGTATTAGTATATTGTAGAACAATATGTTAGACGCGAAAAATTGGTTCTAATCAAGTACTAGTTTTTTAATAGGTGGTGTACTTTGTTGAAAAGCATTTATTATTATTTATATATTAACTCAATTTTATAAACTTATTCGACCTCATTTTGTTATTAATTTATTAGGTTTATTTAAGCAAAAGGTCTATTATTTTTTATTTTTTATAAAAATTACGTAGCTTCTTCAGGGATATGTAATTTAAAATTAAAAGTTTTTCAGTTTATATGTTGGAGGTTTTTTAAACTCTTTAATTTTAATTATGTGCTAGTTCTTTTTTTCCAAAATTTAATTAAAAAGTTCAAATTGATCAGTTGAGGGGTTTTAGCTAGTTCCTATGCGCATTTCACTGGGGCTAATGCAGATCATCAGGGACCTTTACCCAACATTTGTTAGAATAACTAAAGACATTTATATCATACTTCCACTTTACTAAGTAAGAAGCTTTGAAACAAATATCAAAGTCAAAACAAGAACTCACTGATCAATTTTCCCTTTTTATTTTCTTACGTTTCGTTCTACAACTGGTTGGTTTTTTGCCGACTCAAATTGTAGGTGTAAGAGAAATTAAGAACAACAACAAATAATTCCATTTGTTTTTTATTTGTAATTTTGCTAAAAACAAATAATAATTAATTATTTTTCTGCTTTTTAGATTTTATATGTTTACTTACAAATTTTTCTCCATTTTGCTTTTTTAACTTGTAACGCTTTGGAAACAACACCTAATGAGCTGTTGTACCTTTCTGACAGTACTGACAACACATAAACGATAATAGGTGTTGTCAAAGGTAAACAACTCAACGTACAACATTACAAACAACAGTTGTAAACCATAATCGCTTTTTCAAAAATACAACATTAAACTAACAACTGTTGTAAACCATTATCGGGCCCTTAACTATTCTACCTGAAGAAGTTGGTTTTTTATACCAATCTATTAAAAAGCAATTATATATTTTTATTACTACTGTATCTAAATATGAAAGTTTTGAATTACTTTCTTTTTCAATTGTAAGCTTAATATCTGGATGAAAACTGTTAAACGTTGATAACATTGTTTCTATATTGCTTTCTGAAATAACACAAAATAAATCATCAACATATTTTGCTAAAACTTTTGGTTTAGCCAATAATTTTTCTATGCAGTCATCTGTTGTAATATCAAATTCCATTTTTTATCAACGATATCTATAGCAACATCTACTGGAATGGTGAGGAATAGAGATACCACATCAAAAGAAACTAATATCTCATCAGAATTCAATGCTCAGTGTTTGACTTTATTTTCTGAATTGTATTGTATAACATTGTATTTTGAAATGCTTTATATTGTTAAATGCTTTAAAATATGAAGGAGAATTTATAGAAGAACAAAATGGTCTTAAAAGAAAATTCCCCTAATGAATCTTAGGTAGTCCATATAACCTAGGAGCTAGTGCTACATTTATTTTAAGTTTACTTTTATCTATGTTATTAATTATGTTTGTTCTAAAAAGTTCATCAACTAAACTATTATATAATTTTTGTAACCTAGTTGTTGGATTTTTATTTATTTCCTTTTATGTGTTAACATCACTTAAAATATTATTAATTCTTATATCATAATCATTATTATTCATATATTATAGGATATAATAATAGCTCTGTTCATTAACTGAAAATTGTTAACAATTATTCATAGAAAAGTGTTCATTAACTCGGAAAACTTTCAACGAGAGAGCCTCAAAAGAGAGCAAAAGATTGAGAGACTAGAAAATTGTTGAAAATTCTTGATAGTAAAATTTTTACTTTCAATAACTATCCAATTAGCTGTTTTGTGTTTACATTTAAGCTGGATTCACCCATGGTCTCAGAACGATATTGACGTTCGACAACATTTCTAGTTTTTTGAGAGTATGCTCTGAAGCGATTCACCCACTTCGCGCATTTGTTCTGCAACATCAAGGCTACCAAATGAAATAATTTTGTAAACTATGTGTGTGAGTTTTACAATTGGGCAATACCACTATTTAATTTATAACAATATTCACCAGTTATATATTTTTTAATACCAAACAATACAGAACATATGCTCCGTATTTTATTATATACACAAACAATATGAAACAAGTGTATTGTTATACATACAAAAGTATAAAACAAGTTCTGTATTTTACTATACATATGTACATATATGCTGTGGCATCTCAGTTCTACTTCACTTAAGAAATTAAACTTTCTGGCAGCACAGTTGCAATGTTTCGGAACGTGAATTAAAATTAAACCAATTCAGGTTCCGAAACACGTTACTCTATTTTGTTCTCCCTCTCTCCCACTCTTTAAAACAGAAACGTCAAACTACATATAAAAAAAACAGTTTCAGAACGTGAAATTCGTTCTGAAACCATGGGTGAATCCAACTTTAGAAATCAAGTTTTCTAAAAGAAGCTAAAAATTAAAATATTTTAGAAAATTTTAGAAATGTTACGTAATTGCAAGTACTTAGAGCTATTAAATATGTTTATGACTGTTTTTGTTAAGTTTAGGATCAGCAGTAAGTAATTAAATACACAGGATCCCGAAGCGATTGGAGCTTATGTAAAAACTATAAGTACCTAGATACTCGACATTTCACACAATAGCAGCAGATAGTCGAATTTTTTAAGATATGCATTTGCATATGAAATTAATGATTTTTAAGAAACCAAATATTTTATATAATGTAAGCTTGGTCAAAATATATTTTTGGCTTTACAGAGGGCCTGGATTCTGCATTTTGTGAGAAGTCTCCACATAAAGACGGAATTATCATTATGATAACTATTGGTGTAGGGCGATCTATAGAACAATATGTTGGTTATTATACAAATCTAACAAAAGTGTATAAAATAATGTTATATATACTAATTTAAATATGCAAGTGCTTGTGCAAAATAAATCAACTTATGTTGTCAACACCCTAAATAAATTTTTTTCATATTAAAACAATTATTGGTTGTTGTTTTTTATTTCTCTTACACCTATAATTTGAGTCGGCAAAAAACAAACCAGTTATACAACAAAACGTAAGACTTTAAAAAAGGAAAAGTGGTCAGCGAAATCTTGTTTTGACTTTGATATTTCTTTTAAAGCTTTTCACTTCATAAAATGGAAGTTTGAAATAAATGTCTTTAGTTATTCTAAGAAATGTTGGGTAAGGGTCCCTGATAATCTGCATTAGCCCCAGTAAAATGCGCCTAGGAACTAGCTAAAAACCCGCAACTGATCACTTTGCATTTTTTAATAAGATTTTGGGAAAAAAGATCTAGCACATAATTAAAATTAAAGTGTTATTTTTTTCGTTTATAAATTGAAAATAATTTTGATTCAAATAATTTTTGTTTGTATATGTTAAATTGAAAAAAGAAGAACATTTTATTTCAAATTACATACCCCTGAAGAAGCTACACAAAGAAATGGCGAAATATTGGAATAAAAACATAATTTTTATATTAAAAATAATAGATCTTTTGCTTGAATAAAATAAATTTATTAATTAAAAAAAAAACATTCGAACAATCAGCCTGATTACGGTTGGCGTTTTTCGCCCACAAACTCGAAAGTTTGTAATAGGTTAAACACAAAAAACTGGATTTTTTTTTAATCTTTTACAAAGTTTCGAATTTGAAAGCTGTGAAGATTAAAATGTACACCCTATGCTAAATTTTTTATTTCATTATGATTTAAAGATGTTTGTATGAATATATGTGAATTATACTCATCTGCCTTTAATAATTGTTTTGTATCTTTTTACCGAATTATTTGCTTGTATTTTTGAAACTTGAAGTTTTTTAAAATTATTCGGTAAATCTAAATGAAGAAGTATGAATGAGTGTGTGTTATCCTTTCTATTAAGTGAATCCTTCATAATTATTTTTTATGAAGGCAAACAATAAAATCAAGTTTAGCTAGTAATTGCCACATGCAATCAAAATTGGGATGTCTATGTTGAATGTCGAGAACCTTGCTTGTCGATGTTACAATATCGCTCACCCTCTTTTTTGATTTGACAAATATCATCATCTTGTCATCGTTTGTAAATAGTACAACAATGAGTACACAATACATGCAATACATATGTACATACGTATCAATGCACATTCATGCATATGTGTGTATGTATGTTTACCTAATAATATTGTACGCATACTGAGATGTTGGTAGGCATATTTAGCTTGAAATAATGTATATTGAACTTAACCCCATCTATACGAAAAGAGCATGTGATATTCTGTAAAGACGTGGTGTTATAGCCGGCACCGTACATTACTGTCATACAATTTATAAGTTTGTCAGTCCGTTTGATTTTTTAAATGTATTTTATCATGCGCTTTTCACCTTCAAATTTGAATGAAACAAAGTGTGTATGAGATATCGAAACTTTTTATTCGGACGTATTGAAGCCATCATGTTGTGGATTAAAACTTCAGTCAAATATCCGTCACGGGTCCTCTTGGTGTAGCACATCCTGACCTCATCGCTGAAAATGATTTTTCGATAAAACAGTTTTATAATTTGCACGTTTTGTTGAATGCTATATCCGTTCCTGGTAATTTGGCAAACACTAAATAACTAAATGAAAAACAATTTGATAGATATAGCTTCAAATTATGCTAATAAACCATGTGAGCTAATGACTCGTTCTGTGTCATTCTTTTCTGCAAAAAATGTTTTTTTATTGCCCTTTCTGTGCAAGAAATCAGCTGGTTCTAACAGTATACGAGATTCGAAATGAAAAAACATTGAAATTGTAACAATTATATTAGTAAGAAGTTATATTTAACAAAACAAAAACAAAAAAAAACTGATACATATACTCACAGGACAGCATATAACCAAAGAGAAACAGCGTTTGTACAAACTGTAACACCATAGCATCAGAAAGCATGGCACGGGAGAGTGCAACAACAGTAGGTAGTGAACTCATAACTATACCATACATAGACGGTTGGTTTACGCGATAGATTGGTAATCTATTGGGTAAACATAATTTTCTATAGGGCCCGCATGGCTATTGCCGATGATATAATATACAGAGACTACCAGGAGGATGACTTGAGCAATACAATCGCCACTTTGCTACATGCAGTCATCCAGATATAGAATATTTTAGGAAAAGCCTTAAGAAAACGCATTCATAACCTAATTAAGCTTAGGGATTTTTTTTATCCCATATAACAATAATTATAATTCATTAAGGACTTTGACAACTTGCTGCCCTTCTTTTTAACCTAACCTAACCTAATATAATAGGTAAAAGTAAAGAAAAATCTCATGGCTGATTCATAGCAGAAAATAATTCTGCTGTTACCGTGGTGCTCTTTTATGGTGCCTCATAATGCGGATTTTTGTATGGAGGCGAAAAAAACAATTCTTTTTGTTCGCTTTTAATATGGTAATAAGAATACAGCAATCATTTTTTCTTTTAGCTGTGAACCCTCAATATATTATTTTACTTGTTTAAATTCCCACTTTTTGCAAAACAATTGTTATCTAACTTCAAATGGTCCTGATAGCTACCCAAACCGTCAGCATACGTTGCAATTGCAATAAAAGTAATTTTTTGACTTCCCCGGATACTACGAAGAGTTACTAGATGTTTTTAATGCTTCTGTTATACATAATTAAACATCTATATTCTGAAATATAGAGAAATAGCACTTTTCTATTCTATATTAATGAAAAATATGTTTATACAATAATCCTAAGTCTCTCGAGTGTTTTGTTTTTATATATTATTTTAACTAATTGAAATTTTGTATATCAAATAAAAAAATTTGGTTAAGAGATGATCGTATGCCTATTCGGGACGAACAGGCTTAAGTGGGCGGCAGTGTTACGAAGTTTGAAGTTAAGATTCAAACGTGGCAGCACAATCATTTCAACTCTGATTGATAGAACATAACATTCCAGGTCAATATGGAACAACTAAAATTCAAGATAATGGAAATAGAATAATCAGGAAACATGGAGAAACGGTTACAGTTGTGGACAAACAAAACTAAACTTAACAATCAATGCTAAGTATGATGTTCCCTTGTAAACAAAACTAAACATGTATTCAAATACACACAGCGACATACATATGTAGATACATCCATAGTACAAAACACAAAATATACAGAAGTGATATACACATGCATGCACACCAGAGAACGAAATTGTGTACAAGAAAATTTAATGTACACGCTCAATACATAGAAGACATTGCCTTTCTTTTTTTGTGTACACTTTTTTTGTGTACACCTTCGGGCTGTACTTGTGTACACCTTCGGTCTGTACTTGTGTACATCTCCGTGTAAATGGAGATGCCATATTTCACAGTGGGAAGAAAAAATATACTAACTAAAAACTAAAAAAAGCACATAATTCATATATCACATAAAATCGTATGTATCACTTAAAATCGTACATGTTCAAATTATTGGAATAAACCAATTTTAATATTTTGTTGGATATCCCTTGCTGCTTTTAAGGGCCTGTAGCCGTCTAGGCATGGAGTCTACAAGATTTCTGCACGTTTCGGCACTAATTTTATTCTATTCCTCCTGGAGAGCGATGCGCAAATCATTTTTGTTAGATATGGTATGATTTCTAATTTTTCTATCCAAAATTTCCCAAAGATGTTCAATTACGTTCATATCTGGTGATTGGGCTGGCATTTGAATTACTTTAGGACAATTATATATAGCCCAAAGTCGAGCAACGTGGGATGAGTGCTTTCGGTCGTTATCAGCATACAACTTAAAACTGTTTAAAATACCCATTTTTTCAGCAGATTGTTTTAGGTTTTCTTTCAAAATTCTTAGATATGCGTATTTATCCATGATGCCCTCTACAAATACTAAGCTTCCCACCCCAGCAGCTGACATGCATCCCCACACCATTTGCGAACCACCACCATGTTTTACTGTCGATCGTAAATTTGCAACATCCATCTCTTTATTCGGTCTTCTCCACACTGTAATCTTTCCATCAGAAGAGAATATATTAAATTTTGATTCGTCAGTAAATATGACGTCATTCCAAAATTCTGTTGGATATTTCAGGTACTCGTTGGCAAATAATAATCTTCTACGTCTATTGCGCTCATTTATAAAAGGTTTGTTTCTTGCAATGCGGCCATGATAATCATGATTACGAAGGGTCCTTCGGACAGTAGAGGCGCTCACATCTTTTTGCAAAAATATTTTGAGCTCAGTAGCTAATTTTGGGGCAGAAATTCTTGGGTCTTGTTTAACTTTTCTAATTATCCAACGTTCATCGGATGAACTTAGCTTTTTATCCGAACGTTTTCTTACTTTATTTGTTATGCGGCCTTCTTTGTTGTACCTTTTAGTTATGTACTGGATAGTGCTACGACTGCGGTTAACTATTTGAGCTATTTCTGATAAAGATTTTCCGTTCTTATAATGAAAAATAACCAATTGCCTTTCACTTTCACAAGTTTGTTTCATGTTGAACGTTTTTTATATCAAATTGCTTCTAATTTATAAATTTTTATGTAAACTTCACTAAACCGACTGTTTATATAATGAACCTATAGTTTAACCAAAAACTTTTGCCTTAAATAACAGAAAACCTAACTGTATTTCAAATGTACGATTTTAGCTGACGCGTTGATTTTCTTTGTAATGATAGGGTTGCCCAATTTTAAAGTTATTTTCATGTATAAATAATAATGCTGCCATATTTTTCAGTAAATACAGACCAACTCAATATAAACCAAACAGCATAAAAGTTTTTGAAATGTTTATTTGATTCTTATTTACAAAATATCTGTTGCTAGTATGCTATACGATTTTAAATGACATCCACTGTAATATCTTTTGAAATTCGTTTTCCTGGATCGTTTTATTTATGAAAGTATACTTACCTGTTTCACATTTAATTTCATTTGAAAAATATGCAAAATGCAGCAAATTCTTGGAAAATAGCCGCGTTTCTGTTGTTTTGTGTTATTGCTTGCCCGAAAAATTAATATATTTTATTTGACCCTTTTTATTATGGATATATTTGTTTTTTTATGGTGTTGTTGTTATGTGTGCGTCTATTTAAAAACTCTTGGCGCCTCATAGTCCCACACATTAATTTTATAGAGAAAAAAAAAAATATAATGTTATCATCACCGCAAATGTGTATACGGACATAAAGTGAATTCAATGTTTTCAATGTCTTCAATATTTTCAATGTCTTCACTTTTTTCAATGTCTTCAATACTATCAATGTCTTCAATGCACAGTTCTGTACACTCAAGATGTATTTGTGTATAAAGTGTGGCATGTATACATTTTTCAATGTCTTTTTTTTTCGATGTCGTTAATTTAAGCTTGTGTACACACAGGCTAAAAATGTACACTTTTTCGTTCTCTGATGCACACAACACAATATACCTACACACGCAAATAGTTACAATAAGCAAAGCACGCCAGTCAACGGTCTCATATACATACATGCTTCCAATGCGCATTAATAGAAGTGACCTTATCGCAATTCGCCTTATTTCGAAAACCAATACTTCAAAAACAATTGTCAAAAAAATTATATATGTATGTGATCTGCATAACAATTATAATTGTTTAAAGCTTAAAAATTTGTTTATGTTTATTTGAAAATCATATAGTACACAGTCATAGATTAAACAACCAAATTCTAAATTGTTCAGCATAAAATATTAGATTCCTCGCAAAAATATTTATGAATGAAGAATAAGTAAATTTTGAAGGATTGGTTTCTTACGGCTGAAGGTGAATCAAACAGCTGAGGATAATCTGCGCTAATAAGATCACCTGTATTAATTCGTCTTGCATACTTCCATGCAAGGCACATTAATACTAGGTAAACTCATTTTGCAATCATGCAAAATGATACAATTCGCTTTGGAACTCACTTGTCAAAATCTTCTGCTTCAGAGACCTACGCCGTGAGATTTTGTCGGCTACGTTTGAAATTTTGCTCACAATCGACTGGTAGATTGCATTTAAAAACATTATATATGTTCAAATATTGTGTATATACATATATATAAGTATATATATATATATATATATATATATATATTATATATATATATATATATATATATATATATATATATATGTATATATATATATATATATATATATATATATATATATATATATGTATACATATATATATATATATATATATATATATATATTGTTACGTTTTTAGACCTTTTCGTAAAAACAGTTTTGTTACTTATCCTTCAAGGATTCGTTTATTGCATCAAATTAAAACACGGACAAATTAATTTTAGAAATATAATGCGGCAACTCTTTATTTATTACTTTATTTACACGAGTATTTGTACTACTCAACACTTAGCGATGTTAACACGTCTATATTTGATATCACACTGATTATCGCTGAGCTCTGGCAGCGCCTTTATATAGCAAAAATGACGTCGTCTGGTAACCTCGCGAAAGTTCTGGGTATGGTGGTTGTTTTTTACTTGACATGTGTGTGTTTGTATACATGACAATGCTGACTTGTTTGGTTTGCTTATGGTAACTATGTGTGGTTGAATATATGAGTGTTCTGTGTGTTTTGCCTATGGTAACTATGAGTGGTTGTGTGAATGAGTGTGTGGTTTTGTTTCTTCTACGTGTATATGGCTGTGTATACTTGTGACTCTATTTAGCTTTATTAGCAGCGAATACTTGCATACAAGATCATTAAGAATAACATCTCTTAGCATTTATATTGCTATGTTTGTTGTTGTTGTGGTTTACTCTTATTGGCACAACCTTGAATGATCTTGTATATTCTGGAGTATTCCATTTCCGTTAATTTGAATATTATCTATATAGTGTTGACCAGGGTTGTAACATTTTGACAACTATAGATTAATTGGTAGTGCTGCCAAGTACATATAGCCACATTGTCGTTTTATTTAAATCTATTTCTAATCTTTGTAACACTGCCGCCCACTTAAGCCTGTTCGACCCGAATAGGCATACAATCACCTCTTCCATAGTGCGCCAATCGTTCGAGATCTACTATCTTCATTTTCGACCTTGGGCTATTGTGCTTCTGTATCCGATATACAACGTCATTCACTCTCTTAATCACTTTATACGGGCCATCCCAGTGAGTCTGTAATTTTGGGGACAATCCTTTCTTCCGTTGTGGGTTATACAGTAAAACCAATTGTCCTTCCATAAATCCCTCCGAGTTTGCTGCGCTGTCATACTTAGCCTTCATCTTGTCACTGACCATCTTGATTCTCATGCAGTTCGTTTAAGTCCTCCTTCTCCTGGGACGTAATAGCTCCTTCCTCTACAGTTGGCTTAACACCAAATTCCAAATCACCAGGTAGTTTTAATTCCGTCCCGAAGATAATTTTGGCTGGCGTTCTCGATGTTGAGTCGTGTGCAGCTGACCTATATGCCATCAAAAATTTGGGGATGTGCTCGTCCCAATCCCTCTGATGGGTGCTTACTACTTTTCGTAGGTACTCTTCTAAGGTGCGATTGAACCTTTCTACCATGCCATCAGACTGTGGATGCAGCGGCGTCGTTCTGGTTTTCTTTATCCCATACAACTCGCACATTTCCCTAAATATGGCAGACTCGAAATTCCTTCCTTGGTCGGAATGTAATTCTATTGGGACACCATAGCGACATACCCAGTTGTTGACGAAAGCATTTACAATTGTCTTTGCTTCCTGGTTAGGTTTAGCATATACCTCTGGCCATTTACTGAAATAGTCCATTACCACAAGTACATAACGATTTCCGGCTTCGGTGACCGGAAAGGGACCTGCTACATCCATTGCGATCCGCTCGAATGGTGCTCCTGAGATGTATTGTTGCAGCTGTCCCCGGCTTCTTCTTACTGGGCCTTTGGCTGCAATGCACTGTGGGCAGTTTGCTATCCAGTCAGCTCCGGCTTGTTGACATCCAACCCAATAAAAACGCTGCTTCAGTTTCTCAAGTGTTTTTGTTACTCCAAGATGACCGCCACTGGGTCCATTATGAAACTCCTGTAAAACTTTACTTATCTTGGAGTATGGCACAACTATTAAATTTGAAGTTGTTTTGCCATCTACACTTTCCCATACGCGGTATAAACACCCTTTTATTACCTTAAGGCTGTTCCACTGAGCCCAATAAGATTTGGCGAGTGGGCTTTCAGCCGAAATTTCATTCCGGGATGGTCGTCTATCCTCTTCTTTGGCCGCTATAATTTTCCTTAGTATATCGTCGTCCCTCTGTGCCGCTGACCAGTCCTCATCAGGGCCGATGTGCATTAGCCGAACATCCACAACGCCTTCCTTTTGCTCGGTTCTAACACAATGTTTACACTTTAAACAGCACGGTCTTCTCGAAAGAGCATCCGCATTGTTATGCTTTGTGCCCCTTCTATGCTCAATGCTGAAGTCGTAGCTCTGCAGGCGCTTAATCCACCTTGCCAGTTGCCCTTCAGGATTTTTAAACTGCAATAGCCATCTCAGTGCAGAATGATCGGTCCTTAATGTAAAGTGTTGACCATACAGGTACTTATGGTAATGTTTAATGCATTCCAATACCGCCAGAAGCTCACGTCGTGTCACACAGTAGTTCCTCTCAGGTTTTGAGAGTACACGGCTATAGTACCCTATGACCTTCTCGGTGCCATTTACTACTTGGGATAGCACACCCCCTATGCCATAGCCGCTCGCATCAGTATCCAGCACAAATTTTTCTCCAGCTATGGGATACGCTAGCACTGGTGACGTACATAATAATTCTTTGAGTTTCTGGAAGGATTTTTCCTGTGGCTCGCCCCAATGGTATGGTCTTGACTTCTTTGTCAGCTCATGCAAGCTTGCAGCTACACTGGCAAAATTCGGCACAAAACGTCTGTAGTATGTGCAAAGGCCCAAAAAGCTGCGCAATTCATGAAGATTTTTAGGTTGATCCCAGTCCCTTACTGCGTTTATTTTATCTTCATCTGTTGAGATTCCGTCTGCTGTAACACGATGCCCCAAATACTTTACTTCTTTCTGGAACAATGCACATTTTAGTCAAGCTGAGTTTCAATCCAGCTGATGATATTCGTTCAAGAACTTCTGCCATGTTTTTGAGGTGTTCATCAAAAGTTTTCCCCATCACGATTATGTCATCGCGATATACCAAGCATGTCTTCCAGTGAAGTCCTATCAGTACCTTCTCCTTTAGGCGTTCAAATGTGGCCGGAGCATTGCAGAGACCAAATGGCATGACTTTGAACTGCCATAATCCGTTGCCGACACTGAAGGCAGTTTTCTCCTTGTCTTTCTCTGCGATCTCCACTTGCCAATATCCGCTTCGCAAGTCCAGCGTAGAGAACCATTTGGCACCAGCTAGCGTGTCCAAAGTGTCATCGATCCTGGGGAGCGGATAACTGTCCTTCTTGGTTATGTCATTGAGCTTCCTGTAGTCTATGCAGAATCTAGTACTGCCATCTTTCTTTTTAACTAAGACTACAGGCGAACTCCAAGGACCAGAAGATGGCTCAATTACGCCATCACGCTCCATTTCACTTACAAGCTCTTTTACTTTATCTCGCTTTGCTAGGGGTACGCTTCTGGGTGGCTGTTTAATCGGCCTAGCGCCTGTGTTAATTTCATGTTTAACTAATGCAGTTCTACCCTGGCCTTGGCTTCCCATGGCGAAGATACTGGCATGCCTTTTTAGTAACTGTTTGGCTTTATTTTGATCTGTCGCTGATAGACCTGCTACCCATCTCTCTACGTATTCCTCAAATTGTTCACGTTCTTTTGCGGACAAATTAGTAGGATCTATCTTCTTCTCGAAGTTTATTATTGCCTCTGCTGGAGTACACTGGCCAACATCGGAATTTTCTTTGGTGGCTTTTTCATGGTCTGATCAGTTAAGCACTCTTATAGGGACTATTCCTCGTTTACTAGTTTTCACTAGAGCTTTCGCTGTTATAAGCTCTGTCTTTAGATCTGCTGGTTCTACAACCCACAACCGATTGTCCTCACAATCTCCCTTCATCCGCGCCCATATGACTGTTTCAGACTGCGGCGGTATTGTCTGACTCTCAATAGCAAATACTCTTGTTACTTGCGGTTTGTTGTCATATCCAACATCAAGGGGTATTTCCACATTACGCAAATCATCAGCTGCTGTCCCATATATAGATTAATACCATGGTTAATCATAAAATGGGCTCCAATAATAACCTCATCGACAATATCGGCAACAATAAACACATGTCTCACGTTGATGTTGGCTATAGTCACCTTTTTTTCAAATTTTTCAAATTTCTTACGATGTTTTTATTTATTTTATTTTATTTATTTAATAAGTCAATAGATTTTACATCCTTACTGACTAGATAACAAATTAGTTCAAGAATTTAAATATAAAATAAGATTTCTTTTCAATACGGTATTACTCTCAGATAAGTTCATGATATGGTAACATTTGTTAAAGTTGACACATGCGCGACGAAAAGAGTCATTATTAGCATAAACAGAGCGGTAATATTTTAATGCCAAGATTTCAAAATTGCGAGTAGGTCTTACAGGAACGTTGAAGTATAGTTGATTAAGTAAGAACTCCGAATCAACATCGCCTCGAACCAGTCCCATAACAAATAAAGCACTCAACGTCGATCGTCGACTTTTTAGTGTAGGCAATTTTATAAGAGCAAGTCTACTTTGATACGGCGGTAAGACATACGAATCAAATCAAAATTCAAAACTATTTATAAAAAGATTGTTTAATTTAGTGTTGAGACCTCTTACATTTTGGGATATAATATTAATGGGCTTGTTTATAGATAGTTTAATTAGTTTTTGATGACGATGATTTCACTTCAATCTTACCATAGACAGTGGCAGGCTCTCCAGTAGCTGTACGTAGCCGTGTATTGCTTAACCGCTCGCATTTCCCCTTTACTATATCGGGCCGTATTATTGACTGAGATGCCCCTGTGTCTAAGCCGTATATTGCTTAACTGCTCGCATTTCCCCTTTACTATATCGGGCCTTATTATTGACTGCGATGCCCCTGTGTCTATGGTAAGTAAGTGCTTTTCTCCGTTGATGTGTCCGGACGCAGTGAGGTTGCTATTTTTCTGCTGCATCACTGATATGGAGATTGTGGGGGCCTCGTTTGTGAGAGCTAGCTCTTGCCCCTTAGCTCGTTTTAGTTTAACGGGGACTCTTGTGATGTTGTTTGGTTCACTCGTTTGCTGTTTCTTGGTGGCGAAACAGATCTACCGCTCTTCCTTGGTGCTTTGCAGCTGCGCTGAAAATGACCGATCTTTCCGCAGTTAAAGCACTTAGGCTTTTCTTTGATAGCATTTTCTGCCGGCAGTTGTCGCATTGCCTCCTTAAAGCTAGCAACTAGGTTGTTATCCTCCTCAGACAAAACCTTCACATTCCGCACTTTACATATCTGTGGCTCGAAAACCATCCTTGAAGTCTCTTGAGCCAGCGCAAATGAAACAGTTTCAGCGAAAGTGGATTTCTGCGTAGCGCACACCGCCAGTTTAACATCAGAGTCGTGAATGCCGTTAACGAAAGCCTCAGTTTTAAAGTGGTCCAGGTACGGGTGACTCTCGCCTGGATATGTGAGCTGCACTAAACGCTCGATTTCCATTGCGAAATCTTGTAGAGATTTGTTAGGCTTCTGAACTCTACATCGCAATTCCATTCTGTATAAATCGCGCTTGTGCTCACCACCATACTTGCGCTGCAATGCTGCCATTATTTCATTATAGTTGTTTCTGCTACTTACTGGCACAGTCTCAAGTACCTCTGCGGCTGTTCTCTTTAAGGACAAGATCAACTCTATGGCCTTTTCTTCAGCATCCCATCCATTTCTGCTAGCCACCGTCTCAAACTGGAATTTGAAGATGCCTAATGGTACAGTGCCGTCGAAGCATGGCGCTTTTGCCCGCGCAGAAACCTCCGCAACTGCTCGTACTGGCCCGCCACTACACTCCAGGTTATGCACTTTGTCCTCTAGAGCATGCAATTTGTCTTCGAACTCCTTTGCATGCAGTTCCCGGCCACCGCATTCTAGATGTTGGACTCTATCCGCCAGCTCTGAGAATTTATTCTCGATAGAATCCACCCTCCTGTTAGTGGCTTCAGAAACCTCTACCAGGGTCTCGTTCATGGCTTTATTTGACTCCTGTATTTCGGCTACAAGTTTTTCCTGCATCTGCTGAGAGTTCTGTTTGATATCACTTATTTCGGCTACAAGCTTGTCCTGCATCTGCTGAGAGTCCTGTTTTATTTCAGTTATTTCGGCAACAAGTTTTTCTTGCATCTGCTGCGTTTCGGCTACAAGCTTGTCCTGCATCTGCTGAGAGTTCTGTTTTATTTCACTTTGTGCATCACTGATTCCTTTTATCTGGATCATCATAGCAGCGAACATTGAATTTATGTCCATGCTGCTGGTCAAACTCGTATGTCCCGATGTCCATGCCGCGACTCTTAAACTCATCTATCAGCCTCTTCTGCAGTTCAGCCTTATTACCTGCAGTTGGCATTTCCAGCTTGCTGAGCTCTTTTTTCAGCTGTTCAACTTTTAGCTCATCAAATTTCATGATTATTTATTTAAAATTATTTATTTTTTTTTTTTTAATGTCCTTTTTTTTCTCTTTTTCTTTAAATTGCAATGTCCTTTTAATTATTTTTGCAATCCCACTTCTGACACCAATTGTTACGTTTTTAGACCTTTTCGTAAAAACGGTTTTGTTACTTATCCTTCAAGGATTCGTTTATTGCATCAAATTAAAACACGGACAAATTAATTTTAGAAGTATAATGCGGCAACTCTTTATTTATTACTTTATTTACACGAGTATTTGTACTACTCAACACTTAGCGATGTTAACACGTCTATATTTGATATCACACTGATTATCGCTGAGCTCTGGCAGCGCCTTTATATAGCAAACATGACGTCGTCTGGTAACCTCGCGAAAGTTCTGGGTATGGTGGTTGTTTTTTACTTGACATGTGTGTGTTTGTATACATGACAATGCTGACTTGTTTGGTTTGCTTATGGTAACTATGTGTGGTTGAATGTATGAGTGTTCTGTGTGTTTTGCCTATGGTAACTATGAGTGGTTGTGTGAATGAGTGTGTGGTTTTGTTTCTTCTACGTGTATATGGCTGTGTATACTTGTGACTCTATTTAGCTTTATTAGCAGCGAATACTTGCATACAAGATCATTAAGAATAACATCTCTTAGCATTTATGTTGCTATGTTTGTTGTTGTTGTGGTTTACTCTTATTGGCACAACCTTGAATGATCTTGTATATTCTGGAGTATTCCATTTCCGTTAATTTGAATATTATCTATATAGTGTTGACCAGGGTTGTAACATTTTGACAACTATAGATTAATTGGTAGTGCTGCCAAGTACATATAGCCACATTGTCGTTTTATTTAAATCTATTTCTAATCTTTGTAACAATATATATATATGTATATATATATATATATATATATATATATATACATATATATATGTATATATATATATATATATATATATATATATATGTATATATATATATATATATATATATATATATATATATATGTATATATATTATATATATATGTATATATATATATATATATATATATATATATATGTATGTATATATATATATATATATATATATATATATGTATATATATATATATATATATATATATATATATATATATATGTATATATATATATATATATATATATATATATATATATGTATATATATATATATATATATATATATAATATATATATATATATATATATATATATATATATATATATATGTATATATATATATATATATATATATATATATAATACACTGTTTAGTTAAAGTTATTAGTAAATTGATCAAGTTTTTATACTACAAACAAATTTAGTATGTATGTATTTCATAAACTTATATGTATTTATGGAGATAATGTAAACAAAATTTTATAAACTCAAAGCAAAAAAGATATACAACAAAAACAAATTTTTACTTAATTTTGCACTGTCAATAAACTCTTAGCACAAAAATTTCCTTGCAATTTTAGTTTCACTTGACAAGTTTCAAATTTAGTTCGAAAAAGTTTAATATTTGGTATGTAAACAATCATATGATCCGATAACTTCTTTAGATAATAATTCGTTGGTATTTTCTACCATTCTGCCAATATTGCTGTTTTAAGCGATTTCATATTGTGTTGGCTGGCATTTAGCTACCCGTTTTGTTCAAAAACACCCATGAATTCTCTATAGGATTAAAATAGGGCTTTGAGCGGGTGTATCGATGACGTAACCGCAGTTATATAACAACCACATTCTTACTATGTGTGACTTATGTTTAGGGTAATTGTCTTGATAAAATTTGAAAATTGGTTTAGTGGTTAAATTGGTCCGCAAAATGTCCAAATATTGTTGCGCGTTCATTGTAGAGTCCATAAAAGCAATGTCACCCACTCCTTGACTTGAAATGCAGTCCCAAATCATTATAGAAATTTGTCTAATTTTATGGTTGGGATAATGTTTTACTGTTTCAGAGATGTTAAGAGCTTACGTCACACCCTAGACGGTCCATGGTTGTAGTACAACACCATCTTCGTTTCATCACATAATATTACATCGTCCCAATACTCATTCGGCTGTGAAACATTGCAAATAGCGAGAGAAAAGCGCTTTTCTATATATATATATATATATATAAATATATATATATATATATATTAATATATATATATATATATATATATATATATATATATATATATATTAATATATATATATATGTATATATATATATATATATATATATATATATATATATATTAATATATATATATATATATATATATATATATTAATATATATATATATATATATATATATATATATATTAATATATATATATATATATATATATATATATATATACAATATTTAAAGATATATAAAGTTTTTATATACAATATAGCAGTCAGCTGTGAGCCAAATTCCAACCGCCGCAGAAAATTATTCGACCAGCTGCCGTCGCCGACAAAATCTCAAGTGAGTTCTAAGGTGAATTCTATCATCTCTTCGCCACTTTACATATAAAAGTCACCTAGTTTTAATGCGTCTTGCTTCCATGCTTATATGTTTACAATACGCAAAACAACACAAAAATAACGACGAAGTTACCAGAAGACATCATTTTATCTATATAAAAGTTTGCCACACATCAGCTGATATAGTAGCCCTGTTCACAATCTTGAGCAAGTAGTCTAACAACGTAGTATGAGCAAACTGGTAAAGCATAATTTTGCCATACACTAACAAAATATACACAAATGCACATGCTACTATTGTGCAAATATGCTTTTATAAAATCCAAAGTTTTTATTTGCACTGAATATGCAATGCTTCTGTGCAAACTCAAGTCAATATTGTCAATTAATCTTTTTTAATACACAAAAAACGTTTTTGTAAGCATGTTTGAATTTAAAAGTCTATATGTACATATATATAATAATATATCAATAAATTCATCATTATTATATTATATATATATATATATATATATATATATATATATGTATACATATATATACATATATATACTGTGAGCGTCAAATGAAAGTAAACACCACATATTAAATGAAAGTAAACACCACATATTAAAAAAATATTTGTTATATTTAAATACACAACGATACATAAAAAATAATATTACATAATTCATTAGTAATAAAAGTAAAATTAAATGCACAAAAACAATATAATAAAATAAAGGCACATAGGAAAGAAATAAACTTTATATTTACATAATACTAGTTTTACTCGTCAAATCAAAGTAAACAGTAGTCTTTAGGTTATGAAAAATATTTTTTAATATTATGTTTGTCGTCCTTTGGGTTTTATTACAGCTTCTAAACTCCTGGGCATTGATTCCACTAGTCTTTTCTGAACTCAGGTGGAATTTTGGTCCATTTCTCCTGCAATATAATTTTTAGGTCGTCTTTGCAAGAAATATTTCTTTCTCTCATCTTTTTGTCCACATATTCCCATAGATGCTCAATTAGATTAAGGTCTGGGTATTGTGGTGGATGGTCAACCACTTTAGGCTTTCCGTACAGGAACCATTCCTTCACAGTTTCGGAGGAATACTTAGGATCATTATCCTGTTGGTATATCCAGTTTACTCCTAAGCCTAATTTCTATGAACTGGGGGCAACAATTTGTTGTAGAATAATGGGATACTCCTACTTTTTCATTCTGGATCTATAAATGTCAGATGACCTACCCTTGATGACGCCATACATCCCCAGACCATGACTGACCCTCCACCATGTTTCACGGTTTTAGTCACGGACTTGCCGTTAAACTCTCCATTCACACTTCGCTATATTTTTGGGGTTTTTTTGCACCAAATATTTCGAATGTACTTTTATCACTAAAAATAATATTTTTCCAAAATATTATTGGCTCATTTTTATATTTTTTTTTGCAAAATGCAATCGTTTCATTTGGTTTGCCTTTGAAATGTAAGGCTTTTTACGTGGTACTCTACCTTGCAAGCCATTTTTGTGCAGGGATCTTCTAATTGTGCTAACACTTACTGACCTCTAGATTGTTGTGATATCTTTTCACGTATTTTCAATGCACTAGAAGCTGGATTTGTCTTCATTTCCCTAACTATAGCCCTTACTTCCTTATCTGTAAGGTACTTTGGCGGTCTTCCTCTCGGCAAATTCTCCACTTTATGATATTTATTGTATGTGTCTATGGTTTTTTTAGAGTGCAATGGTTCCTTCCTACAATTTTATCTATTTCACGGAGTTATTTTCCTTTTTTATGCAAATCTATTACTATTTTTCGAACATCATTTGAAGTTTGCTTTCTCATTGTTTATTTTAAATTACTTGATCTTATAAGTATAAACTTATTCAACATAAACTGAGAAAGTGACGATTATTTAAAACCGTACTTTCCCCCTATACTTAAAAACAATAAAATTATTACAAAGCTGGCACCATATTTGTACTCCAGCAGACCTTCTCTAAAGTGGTTGCCACTGTTTACTTTCATTTGACGCACTAGATTAGTGTAATATAAATATAAATTAAATAGTTTTTCTATATGCCTTCGTTTTTAATGAATTGTGCTGAATTATTTTCAACGTATCGTTCTTTTTTCAAACATAATTTATATCTGTTTCGATAAACATGAGGTGTTTACTTACATTTGACGCTCACAGTATATATATATATATATATATATATATATATATCAAAAAGTAACTTACTTACTATAAGTGTGTAAGTATGTGGTATATGCGTGAAATAGGCATGGAGCGCTATGAACGATATCAGGATTACACTTTAATAATAAAAATAAATGTTTATTATAGTTAGTTGATTTTTGGGTTGACCTATTAATTTATGAACGCTTATTATTTTAAGTAATATTCTTTCGGCTTTGAGGTCAAGTTAAGAAAAAGCAAACGTTGTTCCAAATTCTTTTTAATTTTATTATATTTCAATCAGCTTCGCTGATCATCATCAGGGAATTCTAAAAACATAATAACAAATAACACAAATTAACATTAATATTAACAACAAATATATCACAATATTAAAAAACAAAACATTGTTTTTTTTTGTATAATTACATTTAAAATAAACGAAAAAAGAAAACAAAACATATGTCACTTGACAATTTTTGTAATAAGACTAAAAATTGATTGTTATGTTTTCTTTTTTTCGATCTTTTTTCGATCCTATGTTTATTAATTGTATGTCTGTATATGTGTGCACAATTCTCCACATCTTTTTTATAATTTAACCTTTTACATTCAGGTATATTAATAATGTTAAGCATTTCCAAAGTAAACCTCTTTTTGTAGTTGTTTTCTCTCGCCAATACCTTGACTTGCTCAAAGTTAGGTTTATGACCCGTCACTGCACAATGGGCCGCAAGTGCTGTTTTTTGCGATAAAGGTTTTTCTGTCGCCTTTAAATCTGATTTATGTGAAGCCAATCTTGTTTTTAGTTTGGTTTTTGTTGTTCCAACATATACTTTTTGGCATATGTCGGATCCATCACCATTGCAATTTGTTTGGTAAATAATGTTGGAGTTTTCTATTTTGTCCAATTTTGATTTAATATTGCGAAATAGTCTGTATTTATTTGTGTTTTCAGTTTTAAAAGTTATAACTGTGTTGTTTTTTGTTGTAAATGTCTGACTGCTTAAGTCTTTCCGAAAAACCAGGGACGTATGTAGTAGATTTATATGTTTTTGCGGTGTCTGCGTTGGTATTTGGTTTTCGGTTTGGTTGTTCCAATTGTCTAAAAAGGTCTCCAATAATTTTGTTTGGAAATTCATTCTTCCTCAATATGTCTTTGATCCGTTTCTTATTTTCATGGTGAAATTGCAGGTCACTTATCTGAAGAACACGTCTAATGAAGTTTTTCGCAGTATTAATGATTAAGTTCTTAGGATGTTTAGAAAAGAAATTAATTAGACGACCAGAGCAAGTTGGTTTCTGGTACCAATTTAATTTTAATGATTCTCCTTGTCTAATTACTAATGAGTCTAAGTATGGTAGTTGATTATTGCCTTCTTTTTCCATTGTAAACTGAATTTGTTTATTAAATGCGTTTAATATTCTTAAAATTTCATCTGTTTTGTCCCTTTTTACAATAGCAAACAAATCGTCAACGTATTTGGTTATTAATCGTGGTTTGCACTCCATTTTCTTTAATGACTCGTCCAAAAGTTCCTCCATTATAATGTCTGCTATAATCGGTGAAGCAGGGGATCCCATTGGTAATCCTTTCTTTTGTTCATAAAAATGTCCTCGGTATTTAAAATAACGATTGTCCCTGATACAAAAGGACAATAATTTCATAAATATGTGTTTCGGTATCTGTGTGTGTTGCTCAAGAATATTCCATTTATTTTCGACTGTTTTTAATGCCAGATTGATCGGAATACTCGGAAAAAGCGAAATAACGTCAAAAGAGACTAAAACTTCATTTTCGTTAATTATATTATTTGTTATTCTTTCTTTAAATTCAGTGGCGTCTTTTATATTGTATATGGAACTTTTTGTCAAGTTTTTCAGAATTTCTACCAAATATTTACTAAGACTGTATGATGGTGAGTTTATGCAAGAACATATCGGTCTGAAGGGAGTGTCAATTTTATGAATTTTGGGTAGTCCGTATATTCGCGGCGAAGTGGCAATTTTTGTTGTCAGTTTATTTTTATCAGCCAAGCTTATTAGGTTCATATTAAAAAGTTCTTCCACAAAAACATTCTTTTTGTTTTGTAGGATTGTTGTTGGATTTTTTCTTAAACGTCTATAAGTGCACAAATCTCCAATAATATTGTCCATTTTCTCTTCGTAAGCTGATTGAAATATTGGAAAAATAAAATAAAATTAAAAAGAATTTGGAACAACGGTTGCCTTTTTCTTAACTTGACCTCAAAGCCGAAAGAATATTACTTAAAATAATAAATGTTTATTTTCATAAAAAAAATTTTAGATTTGCCATAACCTTAGGGAAATTTTAATCGAAGTACAGTTAAAAACACTATAATTTATCAGTTAACGCGCGGGATGAAAAATGATTAAATTACTAAAATGGCTATAAAAAATAGGGCTTGGCGATAAAAAGTAAAAATTTAGGGTTGTATGTATTTTTTAATGGCACATTGTAAAAAAAAAAAATACAAAAAATTTCGTCCAAAAATTTAAAAAAAATATATATATACAAATATACTATGTGTATATATATATATATATATATATATATATATATATATATGTATATAAATATATATATATATATATATATATATATATATATATATATGTATATATATATATATATATATATATATATATACATACATACATACATATTAATATATATATATATATATATATATATATATATATATAGTTATTGCAGCGTTTTTTTGTAATACATGTTAACGGTTTATTTTAAGATAGTTATTATTACTTCTGACAGCTCATGCTACGATGTTAGACCAATTGCTCGAGATTGTGAACTGGGCTAGTGTGTTTTTAAATTTATATGTGCCAACATCGCCAAGTGTTTAGTAGTAACTACTTGTTACTTGTTGAATTTGTTTTGAGAGGACATGGAGAAGTGCGCTGATGAAAAAAAAAATTATTCTACATTGTATTCAAGAAATATGTTTCTTGTCATTTTTCACGTTGAATACATAGTACACATATACTTTTTTTTGATACATTTTTGATTGGTATGATTTTTTATTATACATTCTAAACTTATTCATATATGCATATGTATATTACTAACGTCATTTCTTTTTATAAATTTTGTTACTAAATTTCAATGTTATATAACTTTTTATTTTTTTATATACATACTAGCGAACCCCTTTGCACACTTCGTAGTTCAAAAAAAAAAAAAAAAAATACAAAAATTAATTCGAATTCATTTTAATCAATACTTTTTGGAGATTATGCGGAGGTAATCCTGGTAAGTCCAACGAATTAAAAAATTCTGTTGGATAACTCAAAATATCTTCTTCATTGGTAACAGTATCGACAGACTTGTACAGCACCAATCATTGCAATAGGCATTGTAATCAATAGGCATTGCACCGTTCCCAATTTTCGGCAACTGCTTAGAGAACTTATCAGCAGATGGATCATTCTGCAACTGAACACGAACGGTGATAGTGAGTTTTGATGTTTTAACAAATCTCCATAAATATGAAGATCGGATAATTTCATCGGCAGCTGCCGATCTAGGAATAACGGGCAATGTTTGCCTAAAATCGCCTGGCAATAAAATGAACGCACCACCAAACAACTCAGAGCTATCTCGGAGATCTTGCATTGTTCTTTCCAAAGCTTCAAGAGATATCTTATTCGCGTACTCAAGCACATGACGTGGGCTGTGCATGGACCGTGTATCATATTTTGCACAACAACATCATGTATCATGGCGGTCGGTAGGACTTTGGCCAGCGAATAAATTGTCTTTAATGCGGATTACACGTAAATGTTATAAATAAATCTGGTCGACCGTAATGACGCACATAAGTCATTGCATCCTGCGCGTACTCATGCATATGACGTGGGCTGTGCATAATATGTAATTTATTTCATAGATCTCCGAAGTTGTGATTTAGAAAAGCTAAATATATAAATTAAATTAATGGTTTGACCAAAATTTAAATGTAATGAACTTAAAAACAAATTGTATTTCAGTTTTTCAAAATATTAACTCAAATATTTCGAAATGATTACAGTGTTCATTAAATGGCTATAACTCATATACCAATACACATACAGAAACTGTATTTACATAAAAACCTTGGTATTGACGTCACCTTTCATATAAATTTTGCAGAAACAAAATCGGTTCATGCGTTCCGGAGAACATCAATTACTAACACAATGCAACTTATTTTTATATATATAGAAGATGTATATATACATATTTTGTTTCGTATTGTTAACTATTGTTTTTATTATACTCCTTGATATACATATGCACATATTTATTTGCATATACTCTATCCTGTACTGCAATATAAGGCATTAAACACAATAACGACAGGCTACGAGCTACAACCTGTCAAAATTAGAATACACGCATTGAAATGGGAATGACTATTTCAGCGACGACACAGCCACACGACTACCGACCACCGTTGTAGATGTAGCCAAAATTAAACTAATTTCTATCTTGGTGAGCGACAATGAGTAGATGCAATGTTGCCAGTATAATATAAATAAATTAAATTATTGTAAACTTAAAAATATATTGTTTTATTTCACAAAAACAACAAACTTTATTTCCAAGCTAATAAAATGATTTCTTGTCATATATTGTTGACATTAATTATATTTTATTGCAATAACACAATTTAAGAGTATAACATATATGAAAGCGGCTACACTGGCGTTTAAACAGAATTCTACTACAAACAACAACTCATGGTTATTGATATGGTGGTGTCGTTTTAAAAATTATTAAGTAGCTGACTACGTGGCAACGATTGTAGCCAACGGCTTTTGTAGTCGGTGTTCGTGTAGCTTGCTGTCGTTATTGTGTTTAATGCTTAAGACTACAGTGTTTCGTGTGTGGGACATAAAAATAAATAAATATGTAAAATAAATGAATGTATGGAAAGTAAAATTAGAATCATATAACAATAGAGAAGAAAAAAATAAAAAATGTGAGATGTTATTAAGTGTATTGAAAGAACAATATCCGAAAGCAACAATAGATGTAAAAAAATAAATGTATGTATTTCCACAAATCTGCACAGGTAGTCAGTAACAACAAATCAACATCCGATGATGACATGCTTGCATATGAACGCTACGAAGCCAAAAAACAAATGCTGATTGACGGTTTTATTTGTGCGTCTCCGAAAAATAATCAATTAAACGACACTAACACAATCTTACTGATTGATGGTTTATTTTGCACGTCTCCGGGGCACTTAACAATATCAAATAAATACTGCTTGTCAGAAAACTTAAGTGCTGATATATCAAAAATAACGATTTCGCATGGATTTATAATTACAGTTTCCGTTCTGATCAGTTTCTGTTATGTTTTTGCTGTCTACTCGAGGCCAACGTAGTACTTTTTAGTGATTTTATTGATATTGATCTTTGTATTTCTTCCCTCCCTTTACGCTTTTCTAAATATTGTTTTTTTTTTTTTAATTTCAATTGAATATTATGGTGTATACACAAAATGAAAACCGAAACCCTTTTACCCTTTTTCGTCATGTAATTAACCTTAAATATCGTCTCTCTTGTGTTGAATACAATAATAAACAGCTTTTTTAGGTAGTAAATATGTATATATTATATATATGTATATACATATATATATATATATATATATATATATATATATATATATACATATACATATACATACATACTTAACGTTTATTTAAGCACTCACCACTTCTGCTGACAAAATTGTATTCCTAGCAGTAACATAAAATTTACTGTATAGTATTGCAACATACTTTGATTTAGAAAAAATTTTATGAACAATTTCCTTCAAGTACATTGTGCATGCTTAGAAGGAACATTTGCGTTTTCACTATTGGTCGTGGACACTTGTTAGACGCATACAAATATGTATGCATACTTATATATAAGTATGTATCATATACATTCATGCCATATTCAAAAAGGCAGCCAACAACATTGGGTGTTATCTTTTATTTGGTTTTATGAATTAGAAATGCGTTTTGTATTTGGGAATAAATTATAATATGTGAACATGAAATTATAGAGTGAAAATCGTTGCGACATTCTATAACTCATATGTATATTCCTTCAGTCGATTCGGTATATTTTGCAAGGTTAAGCGTGAAAACAGAATAACGCTCAGCCAGACACACAAAAAATATGCTGCAGCCAGCCAGACAGCTCTTGTGTGTTTAGATCCCCGCTTCAGGTTTTTTGTTTCATAAATTTGTTTGTGTGTTAATAAACTACAATTAGTTATAAATTGAAAAGGAGTATCTGGTGAAATATGTTTTCATGTGTTAAAAATTTGTTTTATATGTCTATAATTAAGTATTTAACCCATAGTTAGCAGTTAGTTGACGGGAAATAAACGATAAACAAATTTAGTATACGACAAGAAAACAGTAAACTAATTGTGGTAATAAGTAAGTATAATAATTAGGGCTGGTATTATAAAAGACCTAAAAAATATGAAAAATACACGTTCTATCAGTCAGTACTTTCATCAAGTATTCTGGTTTCTAATGACATTCTCTTTTGGTAATATAATTAAATAGTATGTTTGGTTTTTCATTGTCGGCATGTAGGTTAATATGGTCATATCTTGATGGACGGAAACAGTTTGTCAGTGTCTATAACTCAGATTATGGATTGGAATGTGTAAGGTCGGGAGTTCCTCAGGGTTCGGTTTCACACTATTTCTGAATGATATCTTTGCTGTTATGAGTTGTAGGCTGCAGGCAATTGCTGATGATATTCAACCAACTCGGCTCGGCAACAAGCTGCCACTCTGTACATACCTTTATTGTGGACTGGTGATTTGCATTCACAAGTTGAATGGTCATAGGTTATCAATAAGGGTCTAAAAAGCTGACAAATTAACTCGTTGCTTATAAATCATAGTAAGACTAAGGCGATGGTTTTTAGTTGTCATTCGCATACTATGAACTCTTTAAGTTTAGATATGCGTATTAGTGGTACTCTTATTGATGGCTTGGAGTGGTGGTATATGACAAATTAAACTTTGGTCATCACATTGATAGGTTATGTTCAAGAATAAGTTATACCATTAGGAAACTATATCACTTGAATATGATTCTACCACCACGTGTAAGGTCCACTATTGCTCCTGCGCTGTTAATGCGCAAGTTAGCTACTGCATCGAGTTCTATTAATGTCGCAATATTGCTGGCAAGAGTAAAATAAAGGGTGTAGTTCATAGGATTGTTAGATTCGTTTGTAAATTGAAACCGCGTGCAGATATTTCACAATGTTTTTTTCCTTTTTGAGATTTTCATTTGTTAAATATCAGAGCCTTATTAATATTGTACAAATGATAAAATTTACTCCAACTATAAGAAATCCTTAAATTATAATTGTACGTGTTAACAATTCTATATGTGAACGATCGTTGATTGCTAGGGCAGTTAGATTATGGAGTGTTTTGCCTAGGGGATTTTGTTTTTTCTGATTGATTGTTGCAAATTTCAAAACGTACCTGGAGGAGTTATTTAATATGGGCACGGTTTAGAAACTTACAGCTTGGGTTAAAATTTTTCATATTCGAATTCATGTTGATTGTGCTTTTTTATTATTAATTTTTAAGTACTCATAGATATGAATGTAAATATCTTTAAGTGCATGTAATACGAATTAAATTGGCTTATGGCTATATTCATTATTAATGAATTGATAAATAAATAGATAAATAAATAAAATTTTTCTCGGTTCTGATTGCAGCTTGTGATAGTGTTTACGCTGACATGGTTTTGATGTTAAAAGAAAACTGTTAAAACTTGGTTTTAACACACAAAATGATAGTTGAAAACTAAGTTAAAACCACCTATGAATTGATTTTAATTAGGTTTTATGAAATTCAAACTTGTTGTCTGTGCTGCCAAGTTATGTCTTGATAATATATGATAATGTGTGAAGAATGCGCAGAAAAATCCACCACATTTGTATTTTTTCTTTTAGAGTTTACATGACTTTATATGAAATATTGTGTTTTGGAACTATTTTCTAGCTCCGTGTAAGTATTTCCATACTTTAAAATATTAAATCGAAAAATATAAAACAATTC
This sequence comes from Linnaemya vulpina, assembly GCA_963675445.1. Taxonomy (NCBI): domain Eukaryota; kingdom Metazoa; phylum Arthropoda; class Insecta; order Diptera; family Tachinidae; genus Linnaemya; species Linnaemya vulpina. The sequence goes on along the minus strand of OY776281.1, from coordinate 47,437,529 downwards.
CTATATTAAACTCCAATGTAAATATTTTTATTTTCTTAAGCAGCTGTAGTTTGTGCATTAAGTACTTAAATATTGAGGCAAATACTGCAATAAAAACACTAATTTCAATGAGAAATTTAATTTATTGTTTAATAGTCTCCTATGAAACAATAAATTAAAATTATTTGTAAACTCTGAGATGGTTTATAAAAGTCTTCGCATAAGATGAGAGGTTGGAAAATTTTTAAAACTATAAACAAATAAATTTCGTTTTATTATTATAAAAAATAGAGGGAAAAAAATCAACAATTTAAACATTTTTATCGATAATATTAAAAATTCAATATAATTTGTCACCCCTGGCTATCAAAAGAAGTTCAAATTTTTTCAAGATGCGTGCAAAAGTAGAAAGTAACCAACATATCTCATTAAGCGTTCTACGCGTTGTTCCCTGTAAATTGTCTCATACAATTGCACTGATTTTACTTTTTGGGCAAATGCTTTAATGCGTAGAAGAGTATTTTGTACTTTCAACTTGAGGTAGATAAAACAAGATAAGCTAATTTTCTTTTGAATTTTCTAAGTTCTAACGCACTAAAACTTCGTCGTAACGAACACGGTTGTAGCGAACTAATTCCAAAATCGCAGTGTTTCTGTTGCTATTTTCATATAAAAGCCCTTCGTTATAGCAAATTCTCCTATAATGAATTTTCCTTTGTAACGAAATACATACTTTTTACGGTACCACAAAATAAATGTACATTTTTACCCTCTTATAGCGAATTTATAAAAATGTGGGTTGATTCATATTTTGTGTTGCTTTTTCTAAGTTCATATTTACTTTTTGCTTTATAATTAATATAAGAATGCTTTGTTTCAACATGAATTGTTTTAGTTTAATTATTTTTTATAAATATTTATATATTTATACATATTAATTACCTATACTATTTATGTATGGATGTGTTCACTCATAGCTAAAACTTGTTTGCATTATGCATGTCATTACGCTTATTACGAACTTTTTTAAAGCGAATTATTTTTGCTAGTCCTATTGAGCTCGTTGTAACAGATCTGTACTGTATTAAATGATTCCGTTTATGTAAAACTTAAATAAATAAATATATATATATATATATATATATATATATATATAAAAGTATGTGACCCGCTTATAACTTTTGAACGGCTAAATCGAATCTAATCAAACTGAATAGCATTCCTGAAGTTAAAATTCCTGTGAATTTGAACCGAACAGGTAAATTTCAAGATATATCAAAACAGTTAGAAAAATAGTGTTTTTAATTTTTTTTTAATTTTCAACTGCTTCATCGATCAATTCCACAAACTAATCAGCTCTTAATTAGGTATTTTGACCGAAAAAATTAGAAAAAGTGATTTTATTTGAAACTACGGAATTATATAGCTAATCAATTAGTGTTCTAGATTCCTTTATAAAAGTCGAAATGAGAGCTTTCTTGAACTAAGATTTCCTTCGAATTTGATCCGATAGATTTCAAGACATCTCAATAAACTTAGGAACAATCAAAAATCAGGTCGATCACCGCAAACCGGTTCAAAGTCGTGTAATCCGTTCGTGAGATATCTTGAACAAAAAATTCGAATAAAGTGACGTATCTGAAAAACTCCGAAATCATATATCTTGTTATATGGCACTCTGGATTCTTTTATTGTAACACAATTCTACACCAATCACTGATTGTCATGTGGGAGTCGGTTAATTTGACAACCGAAATTAAAGTGCTTTAGCTCGAAGAGCTCAAAAGCATAGAATAGCACAAAAACAAGGTTACGATAGCAAAAACAAGGTTACGATTTCAAATTAGTAAGGTAACATATTGCTTGAGGAAGCACCTAGTTATTAATGACATACTTTGTTATTCACAAACATTATTCAATTTAAAGTGGATTTAATTTAAGATGCCGTTTATTAATGCTTGCCTAAGTCTTTCAACATCTGACGCTATCCAAGATTATTCGATAAGAAAATTTTTGAAATATGGCAGTTTGGAATGATCGTAATATATAATTAATTTGATGATGTTCGAAATTTAAAAATTAATGGAGAAATCAACATCAATTTAGTTTTCAATTCACACGGAAGAGTAGAGCAGCGCTAGTTCCAAAACCTGCTACATTTTCTTATCAGTACTCTATTATAAACTAATTTTTTTTTATTTAGTAAAAAAATTAATATTCATAGTTTTAACAACCATATCGAAATAAGGATTACAGATGATACATCATCTCTCCTCGAAATTAGTTTAAAAAAAATTTTAGGACTTGGGAAATATTTGTCTTGATAACAAATTTGTACTTTCTAGTTAACAGTCGTTTTGAAATAATGATTTAGAAACTAGACCATTAATATATACATATCAGTGTAATAGCACAGAAAAAAAGGAACGTATTTATTTTCACGTTTCTTACTTCGTTCAGACAAATTTTTAAATGAAATTTTACTTTACCGCATGACCGCATGGAACAGCACCACAAAATTCATAAAAACCGAATTAAAAAAAAAGGAAATTTAAAAATAATTAAAGAAATTAAATTCTTAAAGCACAGAGAATTTTACATGATCCCGCTGTTCATAAACTGTACTTTCCTAATGCATATACTAGCATATTATCCGCTACTTCGTTAGCGTCTGTTACTAAGAAGTCCTAATCCACCTCGAATAATAGGATCATTTGTGCGACCTGCAAATTACAATGTACTTGTTCAAAAAAGTACTGTCTCCAAAAACTTAAAATAGTACCTTTTCTTAAAAGTACGTTTTTGAAAGTACCTTTTCCAATTAAGTAAACATAGTTTGACAAAAAGTACCGAAAAAGGCACTTTAATCTGTTGTAACTGAGAATTTTTAACAAGTGAAAAAAACATAGTTGAGATTTTTTTCTGAAGAACTTTTTTGTCCATGCAGAAGCGGTTAGTGATGCTGGGAACATTGTGGCTTCCGAGAGCCTTCCTTATATTGTTCAATATCTGAAAGTGTATGTATTTTAAAATTAAATGTTTCTAACTCAGTGCTCTTTTGAAAAAACTACTCGCCTTTTTCTTGGTTTCAGCGTTTGCAACAAAAGTTGAAGTTTGATATAGTTAGAATGAGATTCATAGCCTATTTCACTTATTCTTTACTATATAGTCGAATAGTAAATTTCATAAAACTTTAAATAATTGGGTTAGACAAGAAATATATTTGTGCATCAAAATGGAGAATCTAGTGTACAAACTAGGAAAGCAGCGATGCGCCATTTTTTCTGATAATCAAAATGAAATATCGGTGACATCGATACCGGCACGCTTACTGGATTTTTAAAATTTTTAATTAGTCAAGATTCCTTTAAGCCTTTATGTATTTACATTTTTTATTTAGCTTATAAAATATTCGAGAAATATTCGCCTGATTGGCGAATACGACTATCTAAAAATTACAGTGTTTTCGCTGATTCGAATACTAATATTCGTATAACATTATTACATACAAACATATGGACAACTAATAAGAGAATATTTCACTAAAATGGTATCAAGCAAAACTGATAAAACAAAAGCACTTCCTTCCTTCTGTAACTATTTGTCGATGTCACGTCCATACATTACGGTTGGCGTTTTTCGACTACAAATCATACAAAAAGTTGTATTATATTTAAGACTAAAAGCTGAATTTTTCTTTAAACTTTTACAAATTGTCGAATTTGTAGGCGAAAACCGTCAGCTATAATCAGGCTGAATATTAAAAATAGAACACTTTTCTATTTCTTGTGAACAGCAATTAACTACTTCCGACAGCCAGCAAGACCTTTGAAATATCAAGCGGCTATTTGAGACTGTTAATTGCGAAACAAAAGGTTTTTCGTTTTTTGATATGGTCTTAAGGTGGCGTTAGAAGATAAAAGTATACTCTGCTTTAAGTTATGCTTTGGATTTTAATGTGTTATTTTTCTTATAATATGAAAAACTCGCATTGAAAATGTAGTTATTTCTGGGATAAAAGTTTTAATAAGATAGCAAAATATAGGCGACAAATATCGTCGATATCGATATATACCTAAAAGTGGTTGCGTAGTGTCAGTACCTGCCCATTCAGCCTACCTGACGGTGCACTTAGCACTGAGTGAAATCAGGTGTTCACCACCTCCCCTGTTTGCCTCAGGCGCCACACCAGTGTAGCGCTTTAGCTTACACAGGTTGCGACTGCACTCGCAAGGTTCCGCCACAAACAAACCTTGTTACATCCAAAGGCATGTCGCCAGTACCAAGAAGAATCAGAGTTCAAAGTCATGAGATCAATTCCTCCAGACCCTTAGTACCAACAACACATCACCCATTCCGTAACATCTGCTGATAAGCAGCAGCCCATAGAGACTACCATCAGCCGCGCTGAAGTCCCAACATACTGTTTATATGCCTCTCCCAGCGACTCTTTGTATCAAATCACAGCCACCACGGGGACCCCCTAAAGAGACCTCATCCAACATCCGGCTACAGAACCAACTCATCGAGGGGGAAGTAACGAAGTGCCCCACATGAAATGGAATGAACGTGCGTTAAACAGAGATGGGACAATGAAGCAGATTTTCCAAGCACGCCCACACAAATAATCTCGTAACATCGTCGCTTCACCTTCCGATATAACGTCATCTCTGGGGCTCTACCGAATCCCGTGGTACTAGTGTAAGGTAACTGGTCTACCGGTTTTTAAACCTCTACTGGTTGGCTTTTACACAGGCAAGTATGTTGCTGGCAAGTATCAAGTACAATATCCTCTTCCCAACTTGTAATTTCCTATCAAACTAAATGTTTCCATGCCCAAATACAAAGATATGGTTGCGACACAAAATAGTAACCGTATATAATATGTTTAATAGATAAGATTTTAATCGCTGCAGAAACTTAGCATGAAATCTCATATTTCGAAGTCTGAGCATTTCTTATCTGGACACGTAGGCAAACCTACTACTTTTTATTTATTTATATGCACTCCTACTGTTTTATTAATTGAGAGATTGGGCAGGAAAAGTACAAGTTGTATGGCCTCACCAAGCTGCCTATTTGCGCCCCGGGGGAATACTCTATCCTATTTTTACAGGAATTTCGGAGGAACGTATTGATCGTGCGAAAACATAATTAGGTGTACAGGCAAAATTAAAGTGTGTTACCACATTTATTTCGTTTAGGGTTATAGATTACATATCCTTATAGGCCTAATTCATAAAAATTAATTTGTGTTTATAACGTTCTTAATTAAAAAAATTTCTTTGTAAAACTTATCAAATAACATAAATTAAGATTAATAGATTAATGTTCACAACGTGTTTGTAATTCATAAAAAAGTGATAAATATTTTAAGGCACAAGAGAAAGTCACCATGAATTTAATTGTTTAACTTACACAGCATATTTTTATGCATTAGGCCTTGACAAGCCGAATGGCTTAGCGGGTTCTTCAATACTTTGATATGTAAAATGTAAATTCATTAGAAAAAAATATATAATATATACACATGATATATATATATATATATATATATATATATATATATATACATGTATAATATAACGTGAATTGTAGGTAATACAGCCTTATTCACAAAAAACATTTTATTCTTATTAGCTACTCATAAGATACATTTTGTATAGAAAATTTATCTTATAAGCATACAATTTTTTTTGTAAATAAGGTTAAGAGCATGACTAGTTGACACAATGCATTTAGCAAAGGAAACTGGAAACACATCCGTTGTGTTAGTATATACTGAAGCAGTATGCAGCGTACTGAGAAGTGGAGGCAAAAAAAAATAAAGAGGATTCATTACATGGTGTCACAAATGAGCAACAAACTTGGAAAGCGACCTAGTGGAGGTTTTAGGCCTAGGTGAGGACATACAAAAACCATTTTCAAAGGTTTCGAAATACGTGAAAAGTTTTGAGAAAAACTTTTTTCGGGTAGGTCGTAGTATTTTAGTATTTCCAACTCACACATTTTCAGAGCGATTTTTAAAATTTTAAAGTTTTGGAAAGTCAAGGGATCAAGCTTATATTCTAAGAAATTAAGAAAGTTTTTCATCAAAAGTCAAGGGATCAAGGTTATATTCTACGAAATTAGGTAAGTTTTTTATCAAAAGTTTGGGTCTGTTTTTAATTTTTTTGTAATCTTAAAATTCAAAATAATTATTTCAACTTTTTTCTATAAAATCCAGCCTTTGAAAGCTAGTTCCCTATGGAAAAAACGAAACATTACTTATTAATATCGGTTTACATTTACAAAAGTTACTTAACTTTTTCCAAAGTTAAAATTTTTCGATTGCAAACAAAATACTTTTATAATGAATTTCTGGTAAAAACTTTTACAAGCGTGGTACCAATAAGTACTTTTGGAGACAGTTCAGTTAAGAAAATTTTTATCGAAAACGAAACGAGTTCTTTTAAAACCGGATTTTTTGCCGAAAAAAAAAAAATTTAATACAGCAAACATCCGCAAAAGTTATAATACTTTTCTTAAAGTAAAAATTTACAAATTTTATGATTTTATTATTAAAAACTTGTAAATTTGGGACTAATCTAGCATTTAAGTGCAAATTTAAGTTACACCATGACTGAAATGAGTTCAAGTCTTGTTGAAGTAGACTGTGATCAGTATATTGATTGAAGGCTTAGAAAAATCTTAACATCATCGGCATACATTAAGAGATTGGAAACGTTAATCACGTCAGGAAGATCATTGACCTTGTGGTACTCCGGATAAAACATCTATGTATTTAGACTTAACATTTTTGAAAAGGACACATTGTTTTCGATTTAATAAATACGATTCAATCCATTTGAGAGACAAATATGAAAACACCAGTTTGTTGAGTTTTCTTAAGAGCAGCTTATGGTTTACTTTGTCAAACGCCTTGTTAAATCAGTGTATACAATATCAGTTTGCTTTCTTTGTACAAAACCTCTATTTATAATGGTGGTTAGTTGTAACAAATTTGTTGTAGTAGAGCAGCCTTTTCGAAAGCCATGTTGAGTAGGTGACAATAGTGATGACACATAATGAGAAATGCATTCTGTTACCATCATTTTAAAAAGTTTAGGAATAATACTTAGTTTAGCAATCCCTCGATAATTGGCGATATCGGACTTTGTACCAGATTTGTAGAATGGGTCAATAAAAGACTTTTTCCAGACCTCAGGGAAATATCCATATTTTATTGACATATTAAAGATGCATGTTAGGGGTACGGCAAGAAATTCGGCACATCTTATTAATATACAGCTGGGAATATTGTCAGGACCACTTTTATATGAAAATTTTAGTTTTTTTAAGTTATATAAAACTTCAGAAACCTCGAAGAAGGGAATTGATATATTTTGATTATCAGATTGATGGTATGATGAGCACATGAACTATTATAATCATCATTGGAATAGGTCGTGGAGAAAAAATCGGCAAACATGTTGCTTATTTTAATGACATCACTGCATTCACTGCCACGAAACTTCATAGCTGTTACAAATACCGCAGATCTTCTTTTCGAGTTAACAAACTTATAGAACGCTTTGGGATTATGTTTAAAATCATTCCTCATCTTACTTAAATAATTAGCATAATAAAATTTATTCATTGAATAATATTCTGCTCGAGCAGTTACATATTTAGAATAATCTATAGGTCGGCCAGTTTTTTTTTAAACCTTATAAAGCTTGTTTTTCTTATTTTTAACTGTGGACAGATGTTTAGTGTTCCAGGGAGGACCAATAGGTATGCATCGAGATCGCTTAGGAATACACAAATCCATAGCAGAATAAATTTTGGTATAAAAACGTTGCATAGTTTCGTCAAAACTAATACTTGGCGGCAAAAATAATTCATCCCAGTTTATATTATACAACAGGCTATTTAACAATTGGAAGTTTGTATATTTAAAACACAGTACCTTATCATTTTCATCTGTGACTTTCGTGTTATCTGCAAAAGAAATTGGCAATTTTAAATCTATTGTAGGGTGATATCGATCCTCCGGAGTTGTAATTGGCATAGAGCGCTTAACAATGATGTCCGAATGTTCATTTACAAATACTAAGTCCAATAATTTCGCAAAATCATTATATACACCATTCAACTGATAAAGCGACATATCCATAATATATTTTAGAAATTCAACACATCCTGTATTATTTGTTGTCGTAAATGGTGTAAAGAAACCATCATCGGAAGATGATGACGGAGGAATGTATGAGCAAGTAATGTTTAAGTTTTTATATTTCAGTTTTATTAATACAGCAATAAATTCAATATTAGAAGATGAATCATATACTAAAGCTTCCGAGGGAAAAATGTTTGAAACAGCAATCAACACTCCTTCAGATATTCTATTATTTTCACGATCACGTCTGAATAATTGGAATTGATCACACTTAATCTCATAGTTTAATACACTTGGAGTAAGCCAAGTTTCGGTAAAAATTATGATATGATGATTAAAATTGAAACTGTTAACAAAAAGAGAGGATAGTTTTGTATTTAAGCCACGAACATTTTGATAAACCAAAGAGATTGTATTCACAGTGGCAGGATTTAGTGTTTTGAGATGTTTGTTTTATGCGATGGAAGCCTAGCAGCTGTACTACGATTTTATCTATATGTAAACTCCCGCACGAAAAAGGCCAGAAATCAGGATCATGAAGTATATTAAAATATTGTTCGGGAACGGTAATTTTGAAAGATGCTATCTCTCGTGGTTCGGAGTAGTTGAATTTAAACGCTGATATTTTTGCCGTTGATCCTATTTTAGATTTTATGAAAAACTCAACATCAGCAACAGTCGTTTCAAAAGCTAAACGTGATATAAACACAGCCTTTTTAGGTGGAATGGCTCTTAGCGAATTCTGTACTAGATGGTTGTTTATGGAGGTTGGAATATGATAGAACATTTAATTACTTGACGTACTTGAAGCCACTATATTCTTAGTCAGATTTGACGAAATATCATTATTTACAGCTGAAACCAGAGCATTCGCAGTCTTCGATGTAGATGGTGTACTATTACACTTGGAACGAGGGATATTCAGAACAGGAGTAGTAACGACCGAATTTTCTGGTGATTTAGCACTATGTTGTGCACTATTCTTGGCAGGCAATGGAAATTGTAGTTCTACAGCAGAAAACTCGTTGCATTTTTCTTAATTTATAATTCTAGGCGATTTACGACGCTTAGCAGAAGGCTGAGTAGGAGATTTTAAATTGTCCAATGATTTAAAGTCATCAAATAGTTTTCCATAAGCCGATATGCGTTTATTCAACATAGCTGCTTCATTCTGCATTTCCAGAAATTCAGTTCTGGTATTTTGAAAGAAGCGATAAAAATTTACGCCAATGTTTCTACAATTAACGCAACACCATTGTAATCCCTTAATTTTGAGTATAGCCTCACCAACTAACCCAGAAAGTCCACAGCATTTAAAATGGCAGCATTCATGGCAAAGCCAACAGACAACCATTCTATCATCTTCGTCAGTAATGGTACAATTTTTAGCTAAACAGGCCATATCAGTTCTTATGATTTTAAATGTTAAATATGTTACTAATTTGTTGGCTGGGATATAGATTTATTGTAGGTAATTTGTGTTATTGTTTTAAAAGTAATTGAGATCAAATGTAATTTGTTATTATAAGTTTACGGATTTTGTTTTCGATTGTTTTGTATTTTGCACAATATGATATTAATAATTATTGTTGTTAATGATTGAAATCATAAAAACTCAATTGTTGTTGTTATTAACATCGAGAAAATATTTAAAATATGTATGTGCCTTTGTTTCTTCTAAGAATAAGAAAATTTAAAAAACAAGAAATATAAACACACAACAACGAATCCGGCAATCCAAAATCAATTTTATTTATTATTTGTATACAGTTTTTGTCGGAAATTTAAAGGTTTTAACACAGCTCAAATTTTAACACGTCTTACTCTCACGGAGTGCAGTTTCTCCGAAAAATTTTCGATACGCTGAACTTTTCGGATTTAAGATCCATTAGAAACATCTAAAAAACAAAAATATATTAATTTTAGATAACAGTTACTATGAAATAATTGCAAGGACATGGCCTGGTCAATTTATGAAAAGCTTGATAACTTTTAGATTTTTTGTCTGATTGAAAAAATTAAAACCACGTTCTATTAGAAACTAAATTCTCTTGTTGTATTGACATAAACTTTTATGAGCTTTCATATAAGAATAAGCAATAAAAAGCTACTAAAATCAAAAAAGTGGACAAATTTTGTTTAGATATTCTTAAAAAGTACTTTTGATTCACAAATTTATTAAAAATGATATGCCATTCTAAAGCGTAATCTGTTTTCTTTTATTTGCTGTTAAAAAAGTTAAATCGGATGCAAACTGGCTACGGGTCGATAAGTTGACGAACCTCGTTACAATCGGTTTTTTTTTGCGTATAACTCCTAAACTTGGAAATATTTCTGAAATTTTTTGCACGATTTGTTATGTACTCAGTAAGGCCTACAACCCATGCTAGGTCATTTCCTGAGTTTTTTTAGTGTATCACGGTGTTATCAGTATAAAAACTATGTTTGATATCGAGCCATTCCAAACAAATTGTTGCTATACAATGTACCATATTAACTGCGCTTTCCACCCCGGTGTCCTGACTTTAAGCTTATTAAAAAGTTGTTGGTCGAATTGGAACGAAGGTTAAGAAAAATCAGCCTTTGTTTTGAGAACGTTTTCTATGAAGAGATTATTAAATTGGACAATAAAGGATGCGCAACAAAATATTAATGAAACATATGTTTTATAAAACAGAATTTTTGTTTATGTATAGAGCGTGTAAACAAAAAGTTTTTAAAAAGGAGAGATCGTTTTTATTTTATTATTAATAGAAACTTTTTGTAAACAATTTTATTACAATTAATTTTGTTTAAAATATTTTTTAACATAAAATGTCTTATTTTAGAGGGTAAGTGTAGTTATCTGTACGATTGTATATATACATGCAGTGAGTTCAAGCAGTTTGCTGACTGTCTAATTCCGTGTACAGACATGGCCTTTTATTGCGTAATTAGGGCATTTTTCGCAATTAAGGCCTTAATTGACCACAATTTATCATACAATAAGTCAATTAATAAATTGAGCAATTAGTAGTTAATTGTGTCAATAATTGCGTAAAACTCGAATTGGAACCCTGGTCGTAAGTAAGTTTATTAAGAACTGTGTTCAGTGAGCAAAAAAATTTCCTATGATGGCTACCCAAATTTCCAAAAATATACATACATATAAATAAATCAACCTGAATTTTCAAACAGACTGAATAAATAAATAAATAAACAAAAACAAAATGACTGGTGAAGAAAGTGACCTTTGAGTTGCATTTTGCTGGAATAATGAAAGGAGCTGCTGTCTCGAACTTTGTCAAGTTTTCCTTTTTCTTTTTTAAGCACTGATAATTTTCAATCAAAAATCGATCGCAATGACTCCAAGAGCTCCATATTTCTATTATATGCAAGTAGAATTTCTTTTAAACCAAAATTTGCATCTATTTTAAAAATTTACAAACACGAGTATTCACGAAACAAATAAAATCAATGTTTTTATCAGCTGTCAAATGATAATTGAGTTACTATGTGTGAACACTAGATTTAATTGCTCAACTAAAATTAAATTGACTCAATTAAAAATGCATGTCTGAACGCCGTATAACAACTAGTTTCCTTACTTGCAACGCCACATACGCACTCATCATAATTGCTACCATTAATTACTTGAAAGAAATGTTCATGTGTGTAGATGGTTAGCCACTCAACAAAAGAAAAGGTTTCAACATATTTTAATGCAAATGTACATATATACATATAATGTATTTATGTAGATACATATGATGTATTTATGTAGATACATAGTTAAGTGATCAATGTAATTAAAACCCACCGAGTGTAAAGATTCGGCCATTTGCCTAGCCGAATTTCTGTTTAGCTTTAACAGGCTGCTAAAAGTTTTTTCAGTAAATGCATTGCAAAATTGAAGTTCATTTGCGTTAGAAGTTAAAAGGAAAAATAGCAATGCAATAATGAAGACAAACATATGTGTGTATGTATATTGAGTATGATCACCGGCAGGGTTGTCAGTATTTGTTTTCTTCCAACCAGGGAAAGTTACAATTTTCAAACATCTTGAAGTTTTTGGTTGTTTTACAAAAATCAAGCTCTTCTTATTTATTTATTTACGCCAATGGACTACAATATCCTTAAAGGCAATATTGACATATTTTGAACTAAAAATTTTCTTATTTTCTAATGAAATGCTAAAATTGCACACAAACAGTGAAAATTCTATACTAATAATATTATTCATATTATTTGAAGTTCTTAATATATGTGTATAAACATGAAATAAATTATTATCTTTAAAGTTTCTGAAAGGAATACAAAAATTAATCAAATTTAGTAAGAATTCACAATCGGTGAAACTATTAATGAAATTATAAGTTATCATAATATAATTAATAGTTCTTCTTTAATAAAGAGGTTTTAGGCTAAAGAGCAAGCAACAAATACAGGAAGAGAATAGCCTTACATTGCAGAATTCTTTTGAATTCTTTCAGTTCTATTTGTATGAACACCATAAGTGCGGCTCCATATAAAGGAACAATAGTATAATTTAGAGCGAGAAAGCAGTACAGAACTATTAAAGTTATCGGATCCAAAAAGTCTATAGTTTTTTCTTGTAGAAGATCATGTAGACTAAGCTTTAGATATTATATTGTCCAGATGGCCATATAAATTTAACTCCCTCTCGAGCACAACTCCAAGATCCAACATTATGTTGACAACTTTTAAATTATTATCGCGAATTTTGCATTGGAAACTCCTACGGTTATGAATATGAGGCTTCTGAAAAGCCAGATGGCAACTTAAGGTTACTTAAAGAGGACTTGTTAGTATCACACCAGTATGATATTCCATCGATACAAAGCTGAAGGCTTCGTTATCAGTAATAACTTCCTTATAAATTTTTAAATCATGAACATCTAATAAAAAATGAGAACCGTAAAATGAGTTACTCATTTAAAAAATCAAAAACTGCAATGAACGTAATATGAGACTCTGAGGCACCCAGATATAGCAATATAGTCTGTGTTTACACTGGGAAAGATTTGGAATTTTCTTTTGTTTCTTCATTCGCTTTTACACAGATATGTCAAAATTTTAACGTCAGTACCTGCCTGGCGGCTTAACCTGACGGTGATCTTAACACCGAGTGAAATCGGGTGTCCACCACCTCCCCAGTCACCCTCAGGCGCCACACCATTGTTGCTCACAGAGGATGCAACTTCACTCACATGGTTCCGCCACAAACCATACTCATACACCACGGGCCTACCCAAAACCCTTATTACTTTTGAGGATATGTATTTCGTCAGCACCAAAAAGAACCAGACGTCGAAGTTATAAGACCAATACCGTCAGACCCTCAGTACCAACAACACACCACCTTTTCCGTACAATTAGCGGGGCCGAAGTCCCAGCATACTGCCAATATGCCAGAACATCAACCCTTATCTGACACCTCTCTTAGCGGCTCTTGGTGTCCAACCACAGCCATCACATGGACTCCCTAAAGAGACCTCATCCAATATCCGGCTACAAAATCAACCAATCAATGAGGAAGTAACGAAGTGCCGCACATGACCATGGCAACATCGTCGCTTCACCTTCCGATATAATATCATCTGTGGGGCTCTACCGGATTCCGTCGTACCAGTGTAAGGTAACTGGTCACGCCTCGCAGTATAGGTTCTTAAACCTACTATTGATTTTTGATCCTTCTTTTGGTTGAATACAGGTATCCTTCCACCTGCATTTTTTATCTTTTCCCCAGAAAGCACTGCCACAAAGTATAACGCCTCACCAAACTGCCTCTTATGCCCCCTAGGTGATCGCTTTTACACAGGAGAAAATGTTGTTGTTAACATTCCATTAGTATTGATATCGCCAAGTACCGAGTACAGTATCCCCTTCTCAACTCGTAATTTCTTATCAAACTAAATGTTTTCATGTCCAAATACTAAATGTTGCATGTCAACACTGCAAAAATAGAGCATGAAATCCCATATTTTGAAGTCTGAGCAATGGCTTCAATGCCTTTCACAATCAATGCACAATTAGTAGCAGTAGAGCGAACACGAAAAAATCCATGCTGTTCATTACATATAGTTTAATTACAAAATTCAGCCTTTCCTCAGTTATTTGGTCCAATATTTTTAAAATAGTGGAGAATTTAGTGGCCGATAGTCACAAACATTTGATTTATTATCATTTTTCAAAATCGGAGTAACAGAATTAACCTTCCAAATATCTACGAAAATACTTTCCGCCAACGACTAAAAATGTACTAAAGAGGTGAAACTAAACATTCGGCAAAATTTTTATAAAAAAGGAAACAATAAATAATACAATAAAATATATAATAAAATAAATATAATAAAATATATAAAAAAATAAATATAATAAAATATATAGTAAAATAAATAATAAAAAATGATACCAAAAGTTATGTTTATCTTATTGTTAATACTATTTAGAACACCATTAGTATATAGTTCATTGAATATAACCACAACCCACAAAATGTTGAATACTTTTAAAAATTATTTGGATCTATAGAACAATTACTAATTAAAAAATTAGATTTTAAAAACTGTGCAAACGCATTAGCAGAGGTCAAATGTTCTCTATTAAGACGCATGGAAGACGTATAAACAGAATTAGACTTTTTAGATGTAATAAAACTCAAAAATTTTTGGTACTTTTTTGATATTCGACTCAAAACTCAACTAGCCCTAAAAAGCGTAACCATGAAAACTGATGAAAAAAATATTGGGTCCGATTATTGATTCCATTCCACGGCTGCGGATAACATTTTTTGTGCGGAAGCAAAATTTTGCAATTATTCATTCAGCGGCTACGGTAACCTTCCGTTGTTGCGGTATCATCTCTACAGTTGCGGTATTGCCATATTATTGATTCCGCAATATAGATATTTTCCTCCATTTTGCTTACTCTCAATTTGTATGATGGAAAGGTAACGGAAAGAACAAAAATGTAAGTATATGTAAAAGTTTTATTAAAATGTTGTTTAATTGTGTAATTAATTTGTTTGACTTTTGATTTTTATAGGAGCAAAAGAGAAAATTACACAAGTAAAATGCAAATAGAAGCAATGGTAGATAAGACATTGCTTATGGCTTTAGCCACCGCGCTTCGGCAGACATGAAAAAATTCTGAGAAGACTTGGCACTAACCCTTAATGGTTCCGGACCGCTTTTAAAAGATTCAAGTGGTTGGAGAAAGGTACATAGTGTAACTGGTCTTATATTATAGGTATGGACAGATTATGAAGGTGGTGTAAAAAAAACTAATCAAGAATAAACACCGTTTAACCGGAACGGGAGGTGGCCCATACAAAAAAGTTCCGCTAACTCCTTGACGACCCCTTCCTGAGCATGCAGATTCTAACTCAGACAAAATATATTTAAACGCTACCTTGTTTAAACGAAAATTTTTTTGGAAGTAGGAGGCAGGTTCACTTTTTTTTAGTTCAACTTATTCTCAATCGTTCATCTACAACACATCTCCAGATTTATAGCGTAAAACACTTCTTTCCAATCGCATATCCAAAGAATCACTATCACTACTATTTTTAAAAAAGGCAACTGTATCCATATCTTATTTATAACAAAAGATTTAACACTAGCGTCTAAAATCACATCTAAAACTTGTTGATTTTTTCCCATTAGCTGGCACAACATGAACTCATAATCACTTAAAACAGGGATGTTAAATTACGTTCGCGGAAAGAGAATACTGCAGGAATGAATAATTTTCATATCGATCGATATTTCTTTCCGCTAAATTTTCTTTTCCGTGCGGAATCAATAATAATACCCATTAATTTACTCAAATGTTTATTGAGTTAAAAAGTTTCAAAATATGGGATTTCACGCCGCTGGCTATTAGTTATGTATGAAACTGTTTTACTTAAGAAGCGCGTATTTAAATCAAAAAATTTTTCTTTTTTGTTTAGTACCGAACAGGTCAACTTCGTTATAAGTGGGACATTTTAACAAGTGACAAAACATATATGCGATTTTTTTCTGAAGAACTTTTTTGTCGATGCGGAAGCGGTCATAGTTGTAGTAAATGCACACGAATACTAATAATAGGAACATTATTGCTTCCGAGAGCTTTGTTTGTCGATGGTGCTGTGTATCTCGGATAACTAAATTGTTTTAAAATTTCTCTTGTTCGATCCATCTTCTTTCCTGATATTCTTCAACAACTGAAAGCTTATGTATTTTGCTTTATAAAATATTAAAATCTGCATATATTTTTTGTTCAAGTAGAAAATTGTTTTAAATAAAATCAATGTCTCTAACTCAGTGCTCTTTTAAAAAACTACTCGCTTTTTTTTTTGGTTTCAGTGCTTGCAGCAAAAGTTGAAGTATTGTTTAGTTCGAATGAGTTTCATTGCCTATTTCACTTATTCTTTATTATTTGACAATATGTCGAATAGTTAATTTTATAAAGCTTTCAAAAATTGGCTTAGACATAAGAAATATATATTTGTGTATCAAAATGGAGAATCTAGTGTACAAACTAGGAACGATGCCGATACTTAAAATGAAATATCGGTGACATCGATTCCGGTACGAATACTGGATTTTTTTAATTTTCACTTAGTCTTAATAAAAAAAAATTTTTTTTCCTTTTTAGTGTTTGCGATTATATGAAAAGCCTTAGATGTATATTAAATGTGGCTTTCCTTATAAATCTATTAAATGGGGACCTAGATTCTGAGTTTCTACTTAATAAGATATATTTTATTGTACCATTACGAGTAATTAGGAATTATAATTTGCTTCATATAAAATATTATTCCACGAACTATGCTAGCTCCGACCATCTTCACAGAATTTGTAACCAGTTCAACTTGCTGTACCCCTACATTAATTTTAATAAAAGCTTGGATCTTATAAAAAGGGACATTATTACTCATTTAAAAACTCTATGACTCACATATACATATATATGATTTTAGTCCTAATGTTGCTTTTATTGTAATTAAAGTTTGTAAGGTTTATTCCACAGACTAAATAAATAAATAAGATGACCAAAGGTGTACCAAGTGCCTTTATACCATGGAAACCTATGAACTTTAAGAGATAAATGAGGCTCACACTGATTTTTAATAACATCTAAGGTATTGGAAAACATATTATATCATTCAGAAGTATATTTACGATAAAGAAGCATTTCTCAATTTATAGATAAAATATCCGTACAAAATTGTTTGTAAGAAAATTATTTTATGGGAACAGGAAAATACTTTTTGTAATGTAAATTATGAAATATTGTCTGCATTTACACACGTAATTTTTTCTTAAGTCAGTTCGCTTTAATTCCCTTTTAAAACCGTACGCTTGTTTAACTAACACAGTTTATGATAGATTTAACTATCAAAATCTAGTATTATCTCTCTCGGATAAACTTAGACTTTCGTCAAAAAATTTATGTAAGTCAAGGCCGAAATATTATGTAGAAATATATTTACAGTGATACAGAAATAAAGCTTTGAGATATATGGAAAATAGTTTCGAAAGCATGACTGTAGCCCGTGAACTACTTTAAAAAAAGTATACTGCCATTTACAAATGTGTCGCTTTTCAACTAAAAAGTGTTATGAATATATTGTTTTTGACGATTTTTCTCTAAAGTTGATAAGTTCATCCATATATCATCTGGTAAATATGTATCAGACAACGACGTAGAGTATTGACAGTTGGTCTTTTAAGTACAATAATAAGCTTCTGCAGAACAGCTTTCGAATACCCCATTTCTGTTTCCCCATTTGTGTACCCCATTTCTGTTTCTCAAGTAATGGCAACTGTTGCAGCAGTAGAAAGAAGCAGTTGTGCTATAGCATCAAGCAAAAACACAACATTAACACTTTGGTTTTTAAAACTTATAATAATTTTTAAGTCATCCTTGTTGGAAAGCCTTTGGGTTTTCAACGAGTAAACCGGTAACCGTACTTCAATGTTGTTGTGTTCGAAAGGAATTTAAGGTACATTCTTTTACTTTACCTTACTTTTTATATGGATCGCCATCGAGACAATTCGTATAAAGCAATTACTGTCTAATTCCAATAACCTTTACAAGGTAATTATCAAAAATATATTAGAAAAAATACCAAAATTAAATAAAGCTTAAAATTGTTGTTCAAAGAATTAAATTTTTTCGTGGTACAAATGCACACAAAACAAATTAAATTAAATTTATTGATGATAATTTATTATATATCATTTATATTTGTTGAATATTATTATTAACATTATAAATTTATTATATATTAACCTCCGGTGAATTAAATATTTGTGATCACAAGCAGATTGAAATTGATTCGTTTTTCTTTATTATCATACATATTTCCTTTAGTTCGGTGTTCTATCTGAGATATTTTCATACAACAATTTGCGATATTTTGAAAATAAAAATTTTCTTTTAATTTATTTCTGTACAAGTAAATAAAATTGCAGTTTCACTCTATTCCATTATTTTCATATAACAAATTATTCTACAATGAAACATTTTGAAAGTTTTATACGCGCCTCAGATGCGATTTTCAAATTTGAAGTTAGATTTGAATTCGTGATGACGATCATCACGCGTATACATTAGAAATAATGAATTCCTCATTCATTATTATATATTAGAACCATTGTGGAAAAAAGTAAAAACGACATATGAAATTGGAATAGAGGAACTTGAATCTTCAGCAAAGGGCAAAGCTGAAGAATTAGAAGTTGCAGAGGTAAAATACGAAAACACTCTGCATGCTTGCGCGTTGTATGAAAAA
Organism: Linnaemya vulpina; assembly: GCA_963675445.1. Taxonomy (NCBI): domain Eukaryota; kingdom Metazoa; phylum Arthropoda; class Insecta; order Diptera; family Tachinidae; genus Linnaemya; species Linnaemya vulpina. The sequence goes on along the minus strand of OY776281.1, from coordinate 47,418,603 downwards.
TATTCGAATTAAAGGTGATGAATTAATAGATAAATCTGAACCGAAAAATATAGTATCCAGTGATAATGTGTTTCATAATTTACCATTACCACCATGTGATACTGATATTTTTGAAGGGGATTATTTTTCATGGCCAACGTTTAGGGATCTTTTTACGGCTTTGTATATAAATAATAGTCGTCTCAGTAACATTGAAAAATTATGTTATTTATTGAAGAAAACAAGCAAAGAGGCTAAGGAAATTGTATCAAAGTGTCCGTTAACGAATGGAGGATTTGATATCGCGTGGAATAGTCTGAAAACGACATACGAAAATCCTCGATTGTTGGTCAACAATCAATTAAAATCACTTTTTAATTTAGAATCAGTATCAAAGGCATCGAGCTCCGCTCTAAAGAATCTGCAATCATTAATAATTTTTGACTGCCATGTCAATTTATGAAATTGATACCACAAATTGGGATCCTATTATTGTATTTATTTGTATTCAGCGATTGCCTTTGAATACAGTCGCTCTATGGGAGCATACAATAAAGGACAAAGGTGCCTTATCCCTTTGGCAAGACTTGAACCTCTTTTTATCTGAACGAATTCAGACGTTAGATTGTATACGCGATCTTACCAGTTCAGAAAATGAGAAGAAAATAAATGATAGAAAAATCAAAGCTCATGTTTCGACAAAAAGCTCTTCGGCCTCGTGTGTTTTATGTCCTAAGCAAAATCATTTGTTAAGATTTTGCCGTCGCCTTAAAAATATGTCTGTTTCTGAGAGATTTTCCAACATAAAGAAGTTTCGTTGTTGTGTGAACTGTCTTTCGAAATCTCATGAAGTCAAAGATTGTAAAAGTGAACATCTTTGTTTTAAATGCAATCAGAAACATCACACTATGCTTCATAGGGAATCTTCTATCAATAATTCCGCTGAAGTATATTATCGAATAATTCAAACACAAACCTTGTTTTCAGACCCTCTGATTTAGGTTCAGAGATGCCTTCGACATCAATTGCTGCTCACTCTAATTCTAATCGTCAAGTTTTTCACCTTTCACAGAATTTGTCTGTATTGCTAGGAACTGCGATGGTCTCCATTATTTTCCATGATACAACGTATCCAGCAAGGGCCTTAATAGATCCAGCGTCTGAAGCTTCATTCATATCTGAACACTTGCGAAATCAATTGCGACTTCCGTCACATTCTACGAATGTAAGGATTTCCGGTGTTAACAGAGAAGCTTCCACAATTAGTAAGAAAATTTGTACTATTAGAGTGGGTTCGCCATTAGATCAAGAACTTAAATTGGAGACGTGTGCTTTCGTTTTACCTGCTATATCAGGTAATCTGCCATCTTTTATGTGTCCTTCGAATATTAGAAAAGAATTACCGAATTTGCAATTGGCAGATCGTAATTTCCATAAAAGTAGATAAATAGATCTGTTACTTGGTGATCGTTAATGGTCCAAAAGACTGTATTTGGATGGATTTTAACAGGTCCACTTGACTCTTCAACAAATGATTCTGTTAATGTTTTTTCCACTGCTGTAACCTTTTCTGAAGAGGATAATTTAAATCAAAATCTTTTGAGATTTTGGGAATTGGAAGAAACTCCAAAAAGAAAAATTTTGTCACCTTCTAATAAATTCTGTGAGGAAATTTATATGAAAACCACTAGTCGGGATTCTACTGGTAGATATACTTTGTCGTTACCCTTTAAACCAGAGTTTCCTCTTGAGATTTCTTTGGGAATATCGAGATATAGATCGTTTAAACAATTAATGGGAGTAGAATCGTCCCTCTCTAAAAAACCAGTGATTAAAAGTATGTATGACGATGTGTTAATGGACTATTTGCATTTAGATCATATGCGAGTAGTAAAATCCTATAAGCAAGCCGTCACAAAATCATGCTATTTGCCACATCACCCAGTGATCAAATCAGAGAGAAAAACAACTAAACGTCGAGTTGTTTTTAATGCCTCTAATAAAACTTCAAATGGTAATACCCTAAATGATTGTCTTTTTATAGGACCTACTTTGCAAGCCGATTTAGTAAATTTAATTTTACGTTGGAGGTTGTTTAGGTTTGTCTTTAATTGTGACATTACCAAAATGTATAGGCAAATTCGTGTCCATTCTGCCCACACTCCCTTTCAACGAATTCTTTATCGGATGGCAGTATTGTGGATTACGAGCTGCAGACAGTAACCTTTGGGTTAAATTGTGCGCCATATTTAGCAATCGGGACCTTATTGCAATTAGCGGATGACTGTGAGGAGGAATTTCCTATGGCTGCAAGGATATTGAGGAAGGATATGTATGTGGATGATGTTCTGACTGGCACTCACGAGGAATCGGTTGCGGTGATGGCTAGGGATGAACTAATTGCTGCCTTGTTGTCGGCTGACTTCGTACTGAGGAAATGGACAGCTAATGAAATTTCTATTTTAAGAGGATTACCTGTAGATCATTTAGTCGATTCCAAAGTTTTGGCCTTTGAGGAAGCTAGCTGTTCAAAAACATTAGGAGTTTTTTGGAATGCTCAGCTTGATCCCTTCTTTTTCGAGGTTTTTCCTTTAGAAGCCAAAACGAAATATACGAAAAGAGAGGTATTATCTAGTATAGCTAGATTTTTTGATCCGGTTGGTTGGCTAAGTCCTGTAATTATCAGAGCAAAAATTATAATGCAACGCATTTTGCTTGATAATATTGACTGTGATGATTCTCTTCCGTCCTCAACAGAAAAGGAGTGGTTACAATTCATCGAATTTTTTAATAAAATAAAAATTATTCAGGTGCTAAGATGGGTAAACTATTATAAAGACGCGAAGACTGAAATTCATGTCTTTTCAGATGCCTCGGAAAGGCATACGCGGGGGTAATATATATTCGAACCGTAACCCCACAGGGAGAAATATATTGCCATTTATTGTCTTCAAAAACAAAGGTAGCACCCGCCTTGAGTTATGCGGAGCAGTTTTAGCATCAGAATTGCTGAAAACATTCTGAGAGAAATAGAGGTGCCAATTTCAAAAGTCTGTTGCTGGACAGATTCAAATATCGTGTTGGCATGGTTGCGTAAAACGCCTTCGGCGTGGACTACCTTTGTAGCGAATAGAGTTTGTCGTATTCAGGAAAATACAGGTAATCATAATTGGTTTCATGTTCGATCTGAAGACAATCCTGCCGATTTAAGCAGCCGGGGGTAGATCCGTTCACTTTATCGGAAAGTAAACTCTGGTGGCACGGGCCTTTATGGTTGTCTAAACCCGAAAATCATTGGCATCAGAGTAAATTTGAGAATTTAGATACAGAGCTCGAGAGTCGCAAAATAAAAATTCACGCTTCATTTTTTTCGAAATTTGAAGACATTTTGGACAGATTTTCTTCACTTGATAGAACGTTACGAGTGGTGTCATATATTTTTCGTTTCTTTCACTCTACGCATCAATCATATGAAGGAAAGTTTGCTTATGAATCGGAACATATTTCGAGCGATGAAATTAATAGAGTCAAATTACGTTTGGCTATTGTTGCTCAAAAGGCCTTTTACCCAGAAGAGTATAAAAGTCTCTTAAATAAAGAGCCCTTGCCAGTAAAAAGCTCTTTAATACCTTTAAATCCGTTTTTGAACGAACAGAATATAATGAGATTGAATGGTAGATTGGTGAAATCTTCTTCATTGTCATATTGCGAACAACATCCCATTATATTACCGTATGGCTGTCGTTTTGCAAAGCTTACGGCAGAATTCATACATTTGCTTACTATTCACGGTAGTAATCAACTGATGCTAAGGATCTATCGATGCGAATATTGGGTTCCACGATTACGAGTCATGATTCGAACGGTGATACATAACTGCAAACGTTGTATAATTGATCGACAATGCACTTGTAGTCAAATAATGGCTGCGCCTTCTTCTGAACGTACCACTATTGATAGACCGTTCATTTATGCAGGAGTTGATTTCGCAGAATTATAATAATAAATCTTCTAGAATCACAAAAGGGTACGTGTGCATATTGGTCTGCTGTTCTACAAAAGCAATACATTTGGAAGCAGCGTCAGATTTATCAACTGACACTTTTCTGGCTGCTTTCAATAGATTTATTTCAAGAAGAGGTTGTCCCCATACCATATTTTCGGATAATGGTACTAATTTCGTTGGAGCATCTAATGAGCTTTCCAGAGAATTTCAAACATTTTTGAAAGAATGCCAAGCTAGAGTGTGTTCTAGCAATGGTTGTAAAGGTTTGATTTGGCGTTTTAATCCAGCGGGTGCCCCTCATATGGGTAGCCTTTGGGAAGCTGGAGTTAAAAGTTTTAAACTTCATTTTAGGAAGGAGGTTCAAAATTGTAGATATACGTTTGAAGAGCTATCTACAGCATTGGCTAGAATAGAGGCGTGCTTGAATTTGTGACCTTTATATCCTATGCCCGATAACCCTGGTGAACCATTGGCGTTAACACCAGGACAGTTTTTGATTGGTTCGGCTATTCTGGCTAATCGACTATTTACGATACTTCCATCAGTATTGTTAATCGTTATCGGAAGGTGAAAGCCTTCCTTCCTTCTGTAAAAGATGGAAAGAAGAATATTTGGTAGAACTCCATAAAAGTTATAAATGGAAACATCCTCAGAGAGATGTGGAAATTGATGATTTAGTGGTAGTAAAGAATGAACAATTGCCTGCTCCTTCGTGTAGGTTAGGTATAGTCACTGCTACTCATATATGTAGGTACTGACGGCCACGTTCGTGTCGTGGATGTCAAAACGCAAAGTGGAACAATTACGCGTCCAATAACCAAGCTTGTTGTTTTGTATAAATCTTAATTTACGATCTCCTTTTCTTAGCAATTTACCTTTATTAACCAACTTTTTTCCTAGAAATCATGAGCGCTCCAATCAACAACAACTTTTCCGATTCGTTCGAAGACGGTTTACTAGATTATGACGAAGCTATGGAAACGAATACCCCAACGACTTTGGAAGTACCTGTTGCTTCACCAGGGGTAGTGTCTGCTGTTCCGGCATTATCAACGAAAATAGATTTGTCCGTCGACGTACCGGAAGTTAGACCTGCTGATAACCCAACCGGTCAGCAAGTGGAGGTGCCCAAATTGAGTGAGGTAATTCGGTCTCATGACGTGAAAGCCAACGCGGTGAGGACCTCAAGTCCGGCCATAGCAAAGAGGGCTAAATGTCCAATTTGCAGCAAAAATCACCCGTTGAGGTTTTGCTACAAGTTTCGCGACATAAGTCTGGAACGAAAGCTCCGTATGGTGGCAGTGCATAGACTGTGTTTCCGCTGTTTGTCGAGCACGCACGTGGGTAGAGAATGTGTGAGTAATCTAAATTGCAGATTTTGTAAGCAACAACACCATTCTCTACTCCACGAACATAGAAAAGGCGTGTCGAAACGAGAACCGAAAAAGCGCGAAAATGCACCCACTTTGGCAATTCGGCAGTCTATTGCATTGTCACCTACACTGCGATTAAAAGTGAACGTCAATCGGCAGAAGATACCAATTCGGGCTGTACTGGACTCGTGTTGCCAAAATAGTTATATTTGCCCTGACTTCGTCAGGAGGCTCAAAATTCCGTTTTTGAATGTTAATGGCGAAAACTACTGCACTATTGAAATTGAGTCAATTAATGATCCCACCCAACACATTTCCGTGACGGCTAGAATTCGGAAAATGTTGGGGATCAAAACGCCATCCGTATCGGTTCCCAACACTATATTGCAGTCCTTCGAAGGGCTTCAATTAGCCGACCCCAATTTTAATATTTCGGGGAATGTGGCGTTGGTGTTGGGACCCGAAGTAATTCCCTTAATTTTGAAGAGTCGTATACAATCCAGTCCGGGGCTGCCACTTGCTCAATATACTATATTTGGATGGGATATCTCAGGTGTATCGCCATATTAAATTGATTTACGTCAATTTAATATTATAGGTCGTTAGACCTCAACAGGAGTCCCTCATGACTCAATAATTCTAACAAACAATTATTTATACCAACAGGAGTCCCTCATGACTCATTTTACGTGTGTATATCGACAGGAGCCCCTTCTTGGCCCATTTATATAACCACTCATCGGGGGTCCTTTCTTGGCCTATTTTTATAAACAATTATCAGGGGTCCTTTCTTGGCCCATCTAATTTTAAGATCATCACGGGTCCTTCCTGACCCACTTATATGAGAAAAAAAAAGTTTTAAGTAAACTGAATTATATACGTAAACATATATACTTATATTGAAATTATACAGTCCGCTGAAGTCCTTAATGACTCATTTATAATTATCCAGTTGCAACTTATTTATTGTTGCAAGGTGGCCGGCAATGTTTAAGTACGTAGTCGTCAAATCGCGGTTTCACTGTTTTTAAAACTTTTAATAATTTTTAAGTCATCCTTGTTGGAAAGCCTTTGGGTTTTCAACGAGTAAACCGGTAACCGTACTTAAATGTTGCTGTGTTCGAAAGGAATTTAAGGTACATTCTTTTACTTTACCTTACTTTCTATTTGGATCGCCATCGAGACAATTCGTATAAAGCAATTACTGTCTAATTCCAATAACCTTTACAAGGTAATTATCAAAAATATATTAGAAAAAGTACCAAAATTAAATAAAGCTTAAAATTTTTGAATTAAACTAAAATTCCTCTTGTTTTTAATTTATTTATATAAATTGCAAAAACCCTTCGGATATACGCCGAAACACATACATAATAAACATGTACGCATAAAACCGTATAGGCATTCATACATCCATATGTATGTACTACTTTTGCATGCACATACGAATGTTATGTGCACATTTATTTATGGATGTGTATCCCACATACAACCCAGTTGGCCAAGAAGTCATATGTATGCAGTATGCAGTAGAATACTTACTGAAGCCAGATCCATACAAATCGTATATCAAATCCCTCAGCTTATTGTTCGGGTTGTCCTTTAAACATTTTATGGCAAACAAACAACATCGTGTGACCTTGTTGTCACGGTCACGTATGATGGTTTCTTTTAAATTCTCAATTAGAAAACCTGATCTGCTGATGACATGTCGTACATTGAAGACCATATTGTCTACGACGATTTGGCCTACATATATATGTGTATATATGTGTCCGTGCTCTAAAACCTACGTTGTAAATAAAGACCATGAAAAAACAAAGACAGCAAACTAAGCTGCAATTGTTTTGTTTCCTGTGGTTTCTAAACAATTCAAAGTCTATGGTTTTGCTTGGTAATTCTTAGATAGTTTTTGAAAGCTAAAGGCGTTAAATCGATCTAGACGGCCAATTGGTCGGCCTCAAATGTGAAATAAACTGTTCACTGAACACACCTCTCGATTAGCCAATTGCTTCGAATTTTATGTGGGATGTGGCCCTGTCTTGTTGAAAGTACATGTCAGCCAACTTCAGCTTTTCTATTTTAGTAAAAAAAATTTTATCGTCGCACGGTAGAGTTCGTCATCCGTAGTAATATATTTCGGAAATCACTTAAGTTTCTTCTTACATATGCATTTAGAAGAGAACATAACGTTCATATACTTCAATTGTGTCAGATTGATTGCGCAGGAAACACTTTAAAGACCATTATTACAACTTGGTGACCAAGTTTTGGTAGTAAATGCCAACGTTAGCATAACAAAAAAGTGGCCGGTAGCAACATTCCATTACTACAACTTGCCGGTAATACTAAATGTATATTTCTTATTGTGTGGCAATACCGCTAGCAATTACCGACAACTTTTTAAAGATTATTTAGATCGCGAAAAATTTTAGTGGCAACGACGCACTTGTTTTACCTTTTGAAAATATATTCAGCTTTTGTTTCTGAAAATATAAGTTTGTGTTATAGAACAAACAAAAATGTCAGCATCTAAGGAAACAATCGTGCGAGCTGTGAGAAGACAGGCAAAAAACTTTTCAAGTGAAGAAGACCTATGTTTGGTGCTACCATATTATAAAATAGGAAAATATAGTAATATAAACATAAATCCTCCTGGTAAAACTTCTTGCAAAGTCGAACTTGCCTTTAATTTATCGCACATATTTAGATTAAAGGAAAGTTGTAATAATCAAAATGTATTTATCCGACCGATAAAATCTCACTTTAGTTTAAATTTACTAAAAAAAATTTACTATAAAAAAAATTAATTCTTCTCTCAGAAATAATGGATGTAGATATATTAATAAAAATGCCACTCAATGACAAGAACGATATGTATGTGTGAACTTTTTTTGAGTTATGACAATTTTGCAGCAAATGAATGATATATTTGCAATGGAGGAGGGATAAGTAAGTGCACGCTGAGAGCCAGAGCTAACTACCAAAACAAAAGTATTATTCTGACTACAATACTGTAAGCAGTCCATCATTTTTTTGTTTTAATTGTATGTAATTTGTATCGAACTATATTTTGCTATGTTAAATATAATTTTATAGGGTAATTGTTCGAAAAGTGTTTAATATTTAAAAAGCCATGATAAATGCTCCAAAGCAAAAGGGCAAGTCAACCTCAGTTTTGTTTTATTTTTATTATTTATTTTTACGTTCGCTGTCTATCAGGGTTGCAAAATGAAAATATCAAAATTAAGTCAACAGGTTTATAAAACGCTTCATTTCTCTGGATACTTGGGCTAACCTATTAATTAAGTTCATTTTAAAATATAAATACAAACATACTCAGCGGCGTCAGATATCGTTTTTTCAATTATAAAAATTTATATACTGATTCTTTTTATTTATTTTACAGTCAATGCATTTTGTTTATAATCAAATGTATCAAAAAACTAAATGAAGTTGGTTGTAGTTGTTTGAAAGCAGGGGAACAAAAAGTTAAATGTTAAAGCTATGATAACAACGATAAGTAAATCAGGAAATACCTTTAAAAAAATTAACTGGTAAAGTTCGTAAACTGTACAAGGAAGTAATTACTCTACCATTATACTTCTGAGTCTGGAATTGAAAAAAAATGTACGACTGTATCAAATTTTGCAAGCATGCTTTTTATCCTTGTTACCTCTTTATATGTGACTAGCGAACCCCCCGCACACTTCGTAGTGCAAAAAAGAAATTAAAAAAAATTAATTCGAATTCATTTAAATCAGTGATAAACTGCTTTTATTGTAATGCTCTGTGGTAAACAATATTTGTTGTTTTCCATTTTCGGTGTAAATATACAAAACCGATGGTTTGCCAACGCGCGAACACGCTACTTAGAACTGTCCTTGTGAGAAGACTGGATGCACTAAATTCACTCCACAAATTTCTAAAGATTGGCCTTGCGCCTAATTAATGGTAATCGCAAACGCAAGGCGAAAAGGAAACTGAAGTTGTTAAATTCAAATAGTATATCAGACAGAATCATTGGGATACGTGGAATGAATACATTTTTGCCTTTAAATTTTCCAGTTAAAATAGTAGCTTCAATGACATAAGCCATCAACCTTTTAATAGGAAGTCTTCTACCATTACACAAACGATATTACAAAGCATAATAATATTGATATTACAAAGCATAATAATAGCTTTTTCATTGACATCTCTTTCATTGATAACAGTATCGACAGACTTGTACAACACCACTTCGCCAGGAATCTTTGATTGCATAGCCACGTTTAATTCAGTAACATCTTTGTTCTTTAATGCTAAAATTGCTCTGGCACTCCACCATGCATGGCATATATATTGTTGTGCTATGATAGTGAAAACACATTCAATTAATTCCTCTTTTGACTGTACGAAATGGCAAACATCATTTGGGAATGTTATCAATCCAGTGTCATCAATAGGCATTGCACCATTCTTAATTTGCAGCAATTGCTTAGAGAACTTATCAGCAGATAGATCATTCTGCAATTGAACACGAACGTTGGTAGTGAGTTTTAATATTTGAACGAATCTCCATAAATATGAAGACTTTAAGCAAGCGTTAATTTCATCGGCAGATGTCGATCTAAGAATGAATCGCAATGTTTGCCTAAAATCGCCTAACAATAAAATCAACGCACCACCAAACAACTCTGAGTTATCCCGGAGATCTTTCATTGTTCTTTCCAAAGCCACAACAGATTTCTTATTCGCGTACTCATGCATACGACGTGGACTCTGAAGGACCGTGTATCATATTTTGCACAACAACATCATATATATTCACCAACCATATTGAAGTGTGAGCGTGTGGCAAACCACGCTTTTGCCACTCCACAGAACATATCCAGCACTTCGCTTCACCAAACACTTTAGATATCACGCTAAAACCCATAAGCTCTTTCAATTGCTGCTTAAAAACACGGGCAGTGATATCATGGCGGTCGGTAGGACTTTGGGCAGCGAATATATAATCTTTAATGTCACTCCATTGCGGATTACATGTAAATGTTGTAAATAAATCTGGTGACGCACATAAGTCATTGAATCCTGCGCGTACTCATGCATATGACGTGGGCTGTGCATAATGTATTTAAATATTTAAGTGTTTAGTGATTTATTTGTATGTAATTTATGTCATAGATCCCCGAAGTTGTGATTTAGAATAACTAAGTATATAAATTAAATTAATGGTTTGACTAAAATTTCATTGTAATGAATTTCAAAACGAATTATATTTCAGTTTTTCAAAATATCAACTCAAATATTTCGAAATGATTGCAGTGTTCACTAAAATGGCTATAACTCATGAACCAATGCACATATAGCAACCGTATGTACACAAAAACCTTGGTATTGATGTCACCTTTCATATAAATAAAGAAACAAAATCGGTTCACGCATTCCGGAGAACATCAAATACTAACACAATGCAACTTATTTATATATATATATAGATATGACTTATTATTTGCAAAATAAAACTTTTTAGATAATAGAATAATTTAAAAAAATTTAATTATTTTTTATGCATAAACACATATTTTTTTAATATCCTGCATAATTTTCCAAACATGTAATTTTAAGGCGAGGTATTTATTCGGAGAATACTGTGTAATGAAATTCTTTTACTGTATACTTAATACCGTAAATGTTGTGAAAATTATCAGTTCTTTGTTATTAGATTTTAGGTTGGCATTTTGGTAAAACATTACTCACGCAATTCAACACATACATAGTTATGTACTTATTTATAAATAAACATACTTATACATATGTACACTAAACAGAGATTAAGTTTTACAAAAAGACTTAAAAATAAAAATTGTACAAATAGCATGGGGACGAGTATTGATAAAAGCGTCTATACGAAATAATTTATAATAAATTATCTCTAATACCAATGCAGCGGTAGCGTTCTGTGACAGAAAAGTATATACGTTTCTTTGCTTTGCTTTGCTTGCGTAGTAATAAATATTTTAGTAAATATATACAGACATGTTGTGAGATTTTCACAAGTCAACTTGCAATATTCTAAGGGCAACCTTTTAACTGCAAAAAATATTAAACAATTAAGTAGCAACAGGGCTGAAAATAATGAAGATGACGGAATAATATATTTTAACATGGAGATTGTCATTTCAATGCTTACAAAGATATGTTTTCAAAAGTAGTTCGTTGTCGGTGGTAAATATTTCGTTCCAATGACTATGTAGAATGTACTGATTCAATTATTCCTAATGACACTCACTTGTTAAACGTCAACAGAGCTAAAGGCTATAGCAAGTCAGTAGTACTGAAAAAAATTTCAATAGTGCCACTACTGACATTGCGTGCAGGGATAAACGTTTTTTTATGTTATTTTTTTCATTTCTTCAATCATCAATTTACAAAATTCAATAGTATAGTCATGTCTCAGCGCCTTAAATGCTTTACAGAGGCGAAGTATGGTAACATTATTCATTTAATGAACATACAATGAATTTAATTAAAACAAGTAAAAGTGCTATATTCGGCTGTGCCGAATCTTATATACCCTTCACTAACGTACGTCTGCTTTCTAACTTATAAAATAGTTTCAGTTAGGAAAAAATAAAAACAACTTCAGTCACGTTTTTTGGTTACTCAACAAAAATATTCCAAAATTTCCCACCCTTGGAAACGAAATTTAAATTTTTCAAATTATTTTTACCAATACAAGTCCTCATAATGTGTAAATCTTTATTTAAGCAAAAGCACAAATTTTTAACCATTTTGGTAACGTTCGTGTTATACAAAATATTGCAGTATCCAACCCTGGAATCGAAATTTTTATTATTTTTTTTAATTTTTAATACCAATTTTGTTTTGCCGAAATAAAAAATAATTTTAACTTGGAAAAAACGACGTTAATTGATTTTTGGTTATATATTGTATAAAAAATTTTAAATTTCGGAATCCTGGATGGAAACTTTAAATTTTTAAATTGATTTTTCGTCGATGCAAATCTTCATGATACCAAAAATGTTTTTATTCAAGAAAAACTTAAAATTTTTAAACAATTTACTTACTATATGTACCACAAAATACCTAATGTGCCAAAAAGAAATCAATTTCCCACCCCTGGAGACGAAAAATAAATTTTTTAAAATAATGTTTTACCAATGCATGTCTTCATGATGTATAAAGCGGTTTTATATAAGAAAAACTAAAATTTTTAACAATTTTTGTCACTTTCATGTACTACAAAACATTGCAGTATCCAACCCTGGAAACGAAATTTTTATTTTTGATATCAAATTTGTTCTGCGATAATAAAAAATAATTTTAACCAAGAAAACACGACGTTAGGTGATTTTTGGTTATATTATTGTATTAAAAAATTCAAATTTCCTAACCCTGGATGGGAACTTTAAATTTAAAAATTTTTGTTCATCCATGCAAATCTTCATGTTACCAAAAACGGTTTTATTTAAGAAAAACTTAACATATTTATACATTTTAGTTACTATATGTACCACAAAATACCGAATGTGCCCAAAATATATATCAATTTCCCATCCCTGGAGGCGAAAATTAAAATTTTAAAATTTATTTTTTACCAATGTAAGTCTTCATGATGCATAAAGTGGTTTTATTTAAGAAAAACTACAAATTTGTAACCATTTCTGTCACTTTCATGTACTACAATATATATCAGTTTTCGAACCCTGGAATCGAAATTTTTTTTTTTTTTAATTTTTGATACCAATTCTGTTTTTCCAGGACAAAAAATAACTTTAACCAGGAAAAAACGACGTTACAAAAAATATTAAAATTTCCTAACCCTGGATAAGAATTTTTAATTTTTAAAATTTTTTTTCCATCTATGCAAATCTTCCTGATGTATAAAACGGTTTTATTTAAGAAAAACTTAAAATTTTTTAACATTTTCATCAATATATGTACCACGAAATACCGAATGTGTCAAAAAAAAATTTAATATCCGATCCCAGGAATCGAAAATTGAATTCTTTTAAAATTATTTTTTACGAATAGAAGTCTTCATGATGTATAAAGCGGTTTTATTTAAGAAAAACTACAAATTTGTTACCACTTTCGTTACTTTCATGTACTACAAAATATTGCAGTACCGAACCCTGGAATCGAAATTTTGATTTTTCTTAAATTTCTGATACCAATTTTGTTTTGCCGAAAGAAAAAGTAATTTTAACCAGGAAAAAACGACGTCAGTTGATTTTTGGTTAGTTTATTGTATAAAAAATTTTAAATTTCCTAACCCTGGATGGGAACTTTAAATTTTTTAATATTTTTTCATCGATGCAAATCTTCATTGCACCAAAAACGGTTTTATTTAGGAAAAACTTAAAATTTTTAAACATTTTAGTTATTATATGTACCACAAAATACCGAATGTGCAAAAAAAAATTGTTTAATTTCCCATCCTGGAAATTTTTGTTAGTTTTAAATGGACAATTGAGGAGTCCCAAAGCTTGAAATAGGTTCAATTTTCAAATAAGCAAAAAATAATCGGTATTTGGTGTTAATTTTGCGTCGAGAAATAGGTGTAAGCTTCCCAGCTCTGGAACCGTCCTTCCGATTTTTCTGAATTTCAATACCACTCTAAGTTAGCTCACTTCCAATCGATCGAATGAAGTCTGTAGCTCTTCTGGGGGCTTGGGAAAACCGATTTCACGTACAGACAGACAGACAGACGGACAGACGGACATCGCTCAATCGTCATCGCTATTTATAAGGATCCAGAATATATATATACTTTATGGGGTCGCATGTTGATATCGAAGAAATTACGCAATGAATGACAAACCTAAATATTCCCTTTCACATTTTTGTGAAAGGTATAAAAACAATAATAATAGCAATATATATGCCAAAATTTTTATATGTAGGTATATGCGATATGTAAATATTTTAATAGTAATTATGTTAGATGTGTTTCAATATTTTGCGGTAAGAAATATTTTATTTGATTTTTAAATGTTGATATTACTTGTGTACTTCGAATACAGTCAGGGAGCTGGTTGCATTCATGCGGTCCCGAAAATGATATACGTTGTTTTGTTAACTCAAGTTGGCGCCTTGTAGACAGGAGGTTATAAGATTGCCTGGTAAGCCCTTCTGTTCGAGATATGTTGTGAATAAATTGTATCGATCTATTTCCACATTCCATCAAAGTTAAACACGTATATTAATACTTTGTGTTTATATAATCCTCTAGTGGGTAGCATATTTTTAGCATGAATTTTAAATAAATTTAAAGTAGAATATCGTAACGAAAAGTTGAAAACCAGTTTTAAGGCTTTATTTTGGGCTGATTGTAGGGATTTCAGTACAATTTGCTCTGCATCCATATATCTATGGCAAGTAACTTAAATGTGAATGCATTAGTGCTGGGTAAATCAGTAACTTTGTTTTGCAATTAAGTTTATTCCTAAACTTATAAAGTATCCCAATACCAGTGGAAATTTTCGGTTTTAAATTTGTAATGTGTTCATCCAATAATAAGTTGCAATTGAAAGTTACTCCTAAGTATTTAACTTTATCAGTTTCTGTTATAACAGCTCCATCATAATAAACAGGTATTGGCTCATTATTTCTTAAAATGTACGGCTTAAATCTGATGAATTTAGTTTTGCTTGAGTCTAAAGTCAATTTATTACATCGCAAGAATTCAGCTAAGATAGATGCATCATATTCGATATGTTTTTAAGACTTGATTGTACCTATAGGGATATGTTATATAGGGCATATGTCATCTGCAAACATCAATAATTTATTAGCATCAATATAATCAGAAATTTGCTCGAATATTTGTTTCTCAATGACCTTATCGACAATCGATAATATTGATATTGGTCTAAAGTTTTCAATATTTTTTGCACCTGCTGCTCTCGGTATTGGAATTATTTTTTGTATTTTAAGAGCATCGGGATAACTACCCTCATCAATCATCATATTGAAAGTACATTTTAATATATCAGTGGTAAAGTGTTTTTTTACGTTTTTGGTGTAATATTATCATAGCCAGGTTTATTTCAATTTGAAATCTCCAAGGTTTCTATTAATTTCTTGTAAATCAAAAGTTTCTTGCTGCGGAACTAAGGTACGAAATATATTAATGTCTCCTCCAAGGGTTGTAGTGTTTCCCGAGTGAATATCTTGGATTTTGTTGTAAAAGAAAGTATTGAATGTTGCAGCTTTATCATGATCATCGCTGAAAATATTTCCGCTTTCGGTCACAATGGTCCTCGTATACTGCGAATTTCGACTCAATTCCTTGTCCAAAAATGTTTTTTTTTGAATCTCCAGTAAACAATCTTAATTTATTTGTATAGCATGTATTCATTAGGTAACTATTACATATTTTAATAAGCTTGCTTATTCACGGAAGTCGCTCGGATGTTATAATATTAGCCCGTTTTTTTCTTCGAGTTTTGAATAAAGCATTCTAATAGCTAATCAAAGAAAGAAGATTACTTGTCATCCATGGAGTAAACTCTTCACATAAATTGACACGTTTGTTGACTATTGTTCTGCTACTCTTTGCTGCATCAGACAGAAGATTTATAAAATTTTCGAATATTTTTAAGAAAGTGCCAGTGCGATTGAAATTTGACATGTTGCTATCCAAGTATTGCTCAAAATTTTCACAATAAATTTTAGTTGTACTCTTTATTGACATATTTCTTTTCCTTATATTTATTTCAAATTTATATTTGTTTCAAAACCGCAGCTTACAAAATTATATTCACTCAGATGATTTTCAATATATCAATGTTATTGATCTATCAAAAATATTGCGATCAATCTTAGTAAAAACAAGATCAATAGACGAATTACTCTCGGTCCTTGTGGTCAGATCGTGGCAAGGATACATATTAAATTCGGTAAACAAATTTAATAATTGAATGTGACTTCCATTACTACTTAAGACGTCGACATTAAAATCAACAACAATTATATTCGGAGCGCCATTGAACCCTACTTGCACATCTTCAATTTTCTTCAAAAAATTTGTAAATGTGCATTTTTGCGATCTATATATAGATGTGATAACTAGTACTTTATTCATTATATTTATGCTAGGTATCTTTATTGCCACAGCTTCAACAAAATCAGCAGTTTAGTTGCACATTAAACTTAAGACCTGACTTGACAAAAATAGACGTTCCACCAAAACCATCCTTCCTGCAGCAGTGGATAGCAT
This sequence comes from Linnaemya vulpina, assembly GCA_963675445.1. Lineage (NCBI taxonomy): Eukaryota > Metazoa > Arthropoda > Insecta > Diptera > Tachinidae > Linnaemya > Linnaemya vulpina. The sequence goes on along the minus strand of OY776281.1, from coordinate 47,402,012 downwards.
CATAACCGGGTATAGAATACAAATTTGATAACTTATCTTGAAACAATGTCTCCTGAGGAAGTCTTGCAATTTGACTAATTTCATATTTTCATTCGTTGAATTTGTTAAGTGAAGAAATTACGATCATCATCATCACTGGCTTCGATTGTCCCCTCGATTTCACCTTTAATGACCTACAGAAGCTCCAATTAACAACTGATCAACTTGTTCCAATGTTTTTATTTTAACTTGGTTCTTTCTTTAATATCTTAGCATAAACAAACTTGTAGCTCACTGTTTTTAAGGTTTTTGCATAGTTAAAAATTACCATTGTCTCTTTACTAAGGAAGTTATTAATGTAATCAGTATTTAAATCATTAATTTTTCTTAAATAAGTTGTATCATCCATAAAAACTATTTTGGATATTTTGTTTACAAATTTTACAACAATTGATTTCTTTTTATTAACGTTATTTTTAATTTTATTATTAGAGTTTAAAAAATAACAGTCTTCAATGTAATTTTCGCATGTATTAGCATCAGTTTGTTCTGCTAAGTCTAGAACAACCTCTAATGCATTATCATTTGATATTGCGACATTATTGATAATACATTTTTTTTGCACTCCAATGTCGTTTAAAATTTTAATTGACGATTTTAATGCAGTACCTTCTTTGCGGAGTAATTTGTTTTCTTTCTTTAACATATTTATTTCATTCTCATTTTTTGCAACTCCTTTTAATCTTTTATCATATGGAGCGGACATGAATTTAATAATCTCCCCAATACTGTACAGCTGTTTCAGTTTTGTTTTTATTGTGTTTAAGTGACAATCATATTCGAGAGTCGTTATTTAATAATTTTTCAATTTTGTTTTTGTCCATCTTCGTGCATACAGAATGTTTTTTTCGCAAGAATTACAATGGAAAGCTTGTCCACTTTCCAACACTTCTGTTTTGCATTGTATACAAGCAATTCTATTATTTTTTGCACCTTGGCTTCTACTTGTTTTTTCCATGATCTCTTATTCTCACAGTGAAAGTTTTTTTCTCTTCTTTTTAAAAGCGTTTTTTGTATTTATTATAAGAGATTTATATATTAATTTAACTATTAAATTTTCTTTATCTTACTCGATATTTTATGGCGTTTTATCCGACGGTGTTGCTGCCAACTAACTAAAAATTAATATGTTTTTTTTGCTAATGACAAATATGTTTGTGTATTAGAATTTTGTTTTCGGGGGAGGTAATATAATGACTGGGCAAAGAGGTGGGAGTGCCTGGATTCGGGGGACCAAACTCCCGTTTGTGGATTCAAACCCGCCCTGGGGCCAGTAAAAGACCAGAGCTTCAGATGGTACACATAGCAGTCTCCACCAAAAAGAGGAAAGAAAAAATAAACTTCGCGAAACCATAAATAACACTCTGACCACATAAAGAAAAGCAAGTAATAGTAGTGCTGCCTTCAGCTAAGCAATATAAGTACTCTTCTCAAGGAGCGGAACATAATATACAGGGTATTATAAAAAAACAACAGATACTATACCAGTGTGTACACATACATATGGATATTCCGACTTCTTGCTTGATTCCGAAGTATATTTGATTTGTGTAAATAATAGGTTGAACTTTTATAGAAACCGCTTAAGAATGGCTGATTTATTAAAAGCTATCGGACCTGATTTAAAAATAGAAATATATTAAATCCTTTTTGGACCGCTCCTTCGCCTCAAATGGCTCATACGCTAAGCTCAATTTGGGCATAATTTTTCCTACACTTCAATATTGGCTTCCAGTGCATCAACTATTGCGGGCTTGTTCCTACAGTCACTAGCCTTAACATAGCCAGACAAAAAATAGTTCACAGGCGTTAAATCGCACGTGGTATCGTCGTTTTGAAGTGACATGCCAAGTCAATCCAGCTCTTCTTTTCTGCGTAGTGGAGTAAAAGAAGAGGAGGCGTAGTGGAGGTCATAGGATCGATTCCTGCTTCAGTCGGGGCTGTTTCACTGCAACTGTTCAAGGTCTTCATTACTATTCTTGGTTAATTAGATTATGATATAATTTGTAATATTAAATAAATATACAAAGTTTTTATAAGTTACTTTTGAGTTTTTTAGACTTTGTTATTTCAATTTAAGGTTTTTATTAACAGTGCAATATATAGAATATGTTTCGTAATTAACAAATTAGTATGAACAAGCAAATATGACGCGTGCTTGGGTTATTTTTAAATCATGAACTTTACGGCCATGTGCACAAAGAGATAACCGTACTTGAAAATTACGTTACGTGATTATTTTTTATATATGATTTTCTACGTCAAATATCTCTACTAAAACATGTTGGATATCAAATGAAGGTTTGAAGTGTAGCTCTTGGATAAGACATTGATTCATATGAAAACAATACTTAAATTATACAACGGAAACGAAGTTCCTAATAAAGTAGGTGAAAAACAATAAAAAAAATTTTAAACACCTAAAATAAATAATTTGGTGATATGGAAACAATTAAAACGAATATAACGAAGCTCGGGTACTCTTTTGATTAGAACAAAAATTTAAAGTTTTCTTCATTAATATAGATAGGTAAAGTACAAAACTACTTCTTTAAAATTCTTACAAAAATAAAAGGAAATTTGTAACAAATATCGCAGTTTCGAACTAGAGCCGAAATAAACATGTTATTTCAACTTAAGTAATTTGATCTGTACGGATCGAATCCACATTCATGATAAAAAAATTATTTATTAAAATTTTTTTAAACTATTTCTGCACATTCACCGACCCGTCGTCTAATTACTTCGTTGAGGCATTTAACGTATTTATTTAAATACTCTATTGAGCTTTCTTATAACCAAGAGACAACTTCATACAACGCACCCACACATTTTGCAACATTGTGCAAAAAATCCTAAAGCTGTATTTATGTATGTTTGCACATTTATACAACATTTCTATGTACCAACGACCGCAACTGTATGGTTGGCATAGTGGTAATATCAAGTAGTTTAATTATACATAGGAAAGGATGGAAACGCTCCTACATCAAACTTTAAAACTGCTCCCAACAGTTCTTTAGGTGTAATAGGCATAATATATATTTATATAGACTTATAATGTGTGTTTACATACATACATATTATAATAAATACATGCATATGTAAGTATCAAAGTTAGCAATTGGTTTGTATGCGAACAGCCAAGCAAATCGCAAAAAACAGCCCTTGTTATATTTTCATGTCACCATAACACGGGCCAGTTGCGGCACTCGGTATTGAGGGAATTTCTAAGTGTTGCAATGCGGAATTAGATAGTATGTACATACCTACATACATATCGCTTATTTATTGCAATATCGAACCAAAAAAAGAAAAAAAATATAAACAAGAATAAAGTATGTATATAAGCTATTTAAATGAAGTTTTTACTCATTGACAATAATGATATGTATAAAAGTTATGCATCATTATTGTAGTAAATGAGCGATATGTACCTACCCTGTCGGGATTTGAGCTAACTAAAAGATAGTCCATGGTTGATAGGTAACTCAAAAGCTCACTATTTTTCCATGGTAAACCCTAATCAGTTTTCACATGTAATGTTCTGCGAATGAGTGAGTACTCACTCACTCTGCATAAGTTTCAGTTAATCAGAAACTAGCTCATTTTGAGATATTTTATTACACATTCGCAGCTTTAAGCTGTCTAGGTCATTTGCTTGACTCATATGAGTTGACTTATGGCGCATATAATATGAATGTATGTACCTATCAGAGTCCGAAATATTGTACATATTTTATCGTCTGTACACACAAGTTTACATCAACATCGAAAAAAATTACATTGAAAAATGTATCCATGCCTCACTTTATACACAATTAAATCTTGAGTGTAAAGCACTGTGCATTGAAGCCATTTTAAGTACGTATACATGGTGATGATAACATTATATTTGTTTTGTTTCTTCATAAAATTAACGTGTGTGTGCGCAGTAGGGAGAAATAACCCTCCATCATTCATGAGTTTGTTTGCAAAAGCATATACACGAGACGTAAACAAGCAGAAGGTGTACACAGCGACAGAAAGGCAATGTCTACAGTATATTCAAGGTGTTCATTGTATTGAAGGTGTCCATTAAATTTATTGTACATTTGTGAGATCTGTGGTATCTATGGGCTAGCTAAGCTATTGCTTTAATATAATAGAATTTTTTTTTCATTTTTTATCCAATGCATTTTGTTTAAAAGAATATTATTAATTAATAAAACTAATAATGTCGCTTTTTAATTAGTTTTATTGCAAATCTTGATGTTTTTTCTGGATCGTCTTCACCATTAATACGAATTGCATCTACATAGTTAATGCTAAGAAATAATTTAAGGAAAATTAATTAAAAATTTTAATAATCAATTATGTCAGATAATCATCATCAAAAATCCTTTTAAACTTTTTGGGTGGCACCTTGTCCACTCCGTCAATATTACATCAAAGAATTATATCCAAAGAAAGAAACTCCGTCAGAGTTTTCCGTACTTTCACCTTTCATTAAGGATGACATACAACGAACCTGAAATTATTTGTTAGATTAAATAATTACTTATTTTTATTTTTAATGGAAAAAGACTTACGTAAGTTGAAACTCTAGCCACTGATGACAAAATGTAATTGACGAAATAACAAGTTTTTGTTCTCTCTTTTGTCTTGATTTGTGTGTAACAGGATTTTTTTTATTATCTTGTGAAAAAGTGCTACATTTCTCTTGGTGGGGATTTAACATGCATAAAAATATAAATATTTGTTATATTCTTTGAACATTATAATGTTACAAAGAGCAACGATAACTAGTTCACCTTTGCATCAGATTTTATTTAGTTTATGAGTTAGTCGCAAATGAGTTGGAAAAATACTCAATGCTCAAAAAATCCCGACAGGGTACATACATATACACTGGTTGACAGCTAATTAGAAACGCTTCTATTAAAAAACACATACCCAAGTTTTTTTTATAAAACAAAGTAAATATTCATTTATTTCATAATATTTTAATTAAATATGTTAAATATTAAACAAATATAAAGTAAAATTCAGAATACTTTTCAGTCTTAAAAATATTTGGCGAACTTATTTTGTACTGTTAATTATGTATATCTGCGACACCTAATTAGAAACGATTTCACATTACAGGCAAATTTTCCTTAGCATCACATTATTTAGATTTTCAAGGTTTTTTCCTTATTCAATATTCCATCAGTTTTGTTAATTGGGCCATGGCCATTCCAGGAAGAGCAGCACGAAAGAAGCCACTTCTGACTGAAATTCAAAGAAGACCAAGTCCCATTGGAACTGGAGTGCCAACCAATGGAAATATGTGCTTTGTAGCGATGGAACAAAGATTAGTCGCCTTGGTCCTGATGCTCAGAGGTTCGTTAGACGTACCATTGGCCAACAATATAATCTTCGCTACGTTTCAAGGATAGTGAACCATGGTGGAGGATCAATTATGGTGTGGGGATATTTTTCGTGGAATGGCGTTGGCCCAATTAACAAAACTGATGGGATATTGAATAAAGAAAAATACGTAGAAACTCGAAATAATTTGATGCTAAGGAAAATTTGCCTGTAATGTGGCAATTTCAGCAGGATAACGATCCGAAGCACACGGCGAGGCTGAGAAAAAAATTATTTAACGATAATTCTATCAATATTTTGGGGTGGACGTCGTCCAGTTCCGACTTAAACCCCATAGAACATCTATGGGAGGACGTAAAAAGAGCCATTAGTGGCAAAAATATTACAAATATGGCGGCTCTTTTCGATGAAGTAAAAAAGCGTGGAAGGCGATACCTGTAGAGCAATGTCGATGTCTAATAGTATCACTGCGGAACCGATGTGAGGCAGTTGCAAAGGAAAGGGGCTTTGCAACAAGGTAGGTCTTAACAGAAAGTAAGTCAAATAGCTTAATATAATTCTTTTTAATCTAATAATGTAAAATCGTTTCTAATTAGGTGTCGCAGATATAATTAAGAGTACAAAATAAGTTCGCAAAATATATTTAAGACTGAAAAGTATTTTGAGTTTTATTTTATATCTGTTTAATATTTAACATATTTAATTAAAATATTATGAAATAAATGAATATATATTTTGTTTTATAGAAAAAACTTGGGTATGTTTGTTTTTTAATAGAAGCGTTTATAATTAGCTGTCAACCAGGTATGTATGAATATGTTTGCATGTACCTGTCTATACATACAGATGTGTGCAGGTATATATACATATATGAAGAAAGCTATGAAAAACTACCATTTTAAGGCCTTGACCGATACCCGTACATTTTCAACGACAAACTGATACACCTAGCAGATTTTTTTTTTTTAAGTTTATGTATTTACTTTTATGCTACGTACATATGTATGCATTATCCACGTATTTCTACATATAAAGATATACCATATTTGTGTGTACGCACGTGCACCTACGTTTTTATGTATGGATTCAAACAAAAGAAATTAAAATCCACATCAAGCACACAAACGATTCGGGCTTTATCATTATGTGCACCAACTTGTAGCGGTAAGTAACGATTGCAATGAAGCGTCAACATCATCAATGCTAACGAGCAAAAACGCCTTCCTCCGTCTCTTATAAAAAACAAGAAAAAAACATTTGGTTTAACTACGTTATGGCAAATACCAAGAATATCAACAACAACATCAACAATGAAAGCAATATTCACATAAGTAATAACAAAAAAACATGTTACTGCAGATACTCAGCTATAAACAGCATCACATCCATCGTGTATTCAGTTTTATACGCCAAGTAAAAAAACATATATGTATGAATGTATGTACAACGAAAAAAATATTATCACTATCTGGAAGATACATCAAATACCATAAAATTACAAACGAACAAAAATTGGGCGATACATCGAAATGTATGCTTGATCATGTCGCTTACGCTATAGCACACTTGGTGCCATATTCTGAAGTTTTAAAAGTCTATTTTAAAGATTCCACTGTGGATTTTATGCGAAAACACATTAAAAATATTTTTCGAAAGCCTATTTTGCATCCGCATGTTTCATCAACTATATTTTACCGTTAGCTTTGATGCAAAAATTAAAAAATACTGTTATTACATGTTTTGGGCTTTATCTACTAGTAATCAATTAAATATACATATATTAATATAAACTGATTTCAAGTGTCTCATAAAATGTTGGAAATATTTGCATATTACATGATATATCGGCATCTCTCCCAGGAATCATAACTTAATGGGCCGCATCTCCCACGAGAATCATGACTTAGTTATAAAACTGTTAACTTAATTGTTTGTTAAATAACTTCTATTTGAAATGAACTACTGTTTATTACTGCTGGTCAATTCAGTTACTCTTCATACTACGATACCACTTAATACTTCTCATTTGGATACCCAATACTTTCAACGTATAGCTTTTATTTCCATATGAAGTTGTCGAAATATCTTAAAAATCATTATATATTAAGATATCATGTAAATGGTGACCGTGATCTCGAACCAATTGGTTCATACGCTGGGTCCAATTTGGGCATAATCTCTGCAACATATCGGCTGGTATATCAAGAATAATTTCTTTGATATTGGTGTCAAATGTGTCACTTGTTGTCTTAACATAGTCCCACAAAAATAGTCTAAAAGTGCTGAATCGCACAATCTAGGCGGCCAATTGACCGAACCCAAAACTAAAATAAACTGTTCGTCGCCTCTAAAAAAGCACGGTCCAATGATACCACTACAACTCACACCGGTCTATAACTCACACCAGGCAGTGAATTTTTCGGGATGAAATGATATGCAAACGTATCGTTTAATGACTAAATTATACACCACATTGAACATATATAACACTAACATGTTTCACGAAAACAACTGCGCTTCCAAAAAATCACTCTTTAGTTACCGTGTCTATTTAAATGAAGGTCTGTATTTAAGACCAGTCAATTAGAATTATTTTAAACTACTCATTGAAACTTGCAATAAATTTAAAGAATCGTCAGCGTTGCTATCGGATGTTTTTTATAGAGTGATACAAGTTTAAATCATAATAAAACATAGTAATATATTTTTGATGTCAATGAAACGGTCTGTATTCGATAGAAAATTTTATGACATTAATGTTTAAATATGACTTCGGCCATGTGGCCGCCACGGCTGGCGCGTACAAGGCGCAATTTGGAACACCAATTTTCACAAACTTTTCGCAGCATTTGCTGCGTTGATTTTCAGGTGTTCAATTGTTTGTAGTTTATCGACGTACACAAGTGACTTTATATAACCCCATCGAAAATAATCCAATGGGGTTAAATCACACGATCTTAGGGGCCAATTAATTGGGTAATTTCGTCAAAAGTTTCCTTGAGTAAATCAATTGTAGCGCCCGCTATGTGGCATTTGGCCATTTTCCTATACCGTTCACCATTGACAGTAAGATTTTGACCATCATCGTTTTTGAAGACATATGAGCCAATGACTCCGCCAGCCCATAAAGCACACCAAACAGCAATTTTCTGTGGATGTAATGGTGTTTCGACAAAAGTTTGTGGATTCTCCTCACTCTAAATGCGACAATTCTGTTTATTTACGTACCCATTTAACCAAAAATGGGCTTCATCGGAAAATAAAATTTTGAATGGAAATTCAAAATCAATATCAATTTGTGCTTCAGCCCATTCGCCGAATTGGCAGCGCATACGGCGGTCATTTGGCTTAAATTCCTGCACAAGTTGAATCTTGAAAGCTTTTAAGCCAAGATCTTTGCGTAAAATCTTCCATAAAGTGGAAGAACACAACCCCAGTTGCTGAGAACGGCGACGAATTGATTGATTAGGATCATCTTCAATGCTTTCCTATACAGCGGCTATAGGTTCTTCAGTGCACACTGTTCGGCGTTTCACGGGATGCACATTATCAGTAACAGTAAATGTGGTCCGAAAACGATCTATTTATTGTTCTTCGAATTAGTAGCTCTGAAGGACGATTATATATGCAATAAAATTGACGAAGTGCACGATAAGCTTAAGGAACAGAACCTCTATTTTGATTAAAAATTGCCACAATTTGCACGCGTTGCTGTGGTGTAAGTCGATCCATATTTCATTATGGTTAGAGCAAACCAAATAAAAATCAACTATCAGCTGTGAAATGGGTGGTCAAATAAAGCAGTGATGCCAACTCAAAGTTGTATCACTCTATAAAAAAACACCCGATATATATATATTTTAAATCTGGAAAATTAAGATAAAAATTTATTTGGACTCTTAAAAACTGCACATTAAAAAGCCATATGATAAATACTGAAAGTTTGTATGTTTGTGAGTTTAATGGATTTAGAAGAAATTTAGCAGAAGGATAGCATAGGATCAAATTAATATAAAAGCAACGAAAACCAAAATTTATCATTATTAATATTATGGGAATGCGTTGTTTGGTAGCAAATCTATATTTCCATTCCAAATTTTTGGAATTGAAATTAGATTCAATTGTAAAGCATTAAGCAGTCCTTAGATTTGATTTCTGTATTTATTTCAATATATGCATTTTGTGGTGATGAAAGAGGTAGAAATTCATGAAAAATAGTCAAATAATGAGGGCTTTTATAGATTTTTCTAATTTTAGGTCTGTATAATATTCCCAATACAGTATTTAATATTAATCTTAAATCCACATGACAACATCAAGAAAATTTCAAGACAAGTTTTAGTATCGAATAAGTTGTATAATATCATAAATTGATAGATGTGTTTAAATTTACAGTTTATTTTCTGATTACACTGCTCAACAGCCAAATCCGCCTTTGAATAAAACTATGTGGAATATATGGATTTTGATGCGCTAAACTCGAATCCGTGTTCGGTTTTTTTCCATCAGGTCCAGATTTTTTTTTATGGGCGTGGCAATTTTTTGCCCCTAAATTAGCCAGGTACGTAGACATATTTCACCCTAACTCGGGAACGAGTCATCCGATTTTAAAAAGTAAAACACCAGAAGATGTGTAACAAAATTGCTTTTATTTTATTCCAAAACAGTTTTTCTTTATCTCTTATCGTTTTGGAAATATTCAGATATTAAGCGAGAAAAAATTTTTTTTCGTGCAAAATTCTTAATTTTTTTCAGATTAAAAATGAAATTAAAAAAATTTAAAGCTAATATTCAACACTTTGTACCTTTATCTAATAGCTACAGATCTTAGAAATAAAAAAAGCTATAAACCATAAAAATCTGTTATAAAATTTAGATTTTATTTTCAATTTACCGCAGGTACCCAATGTTGTAGTGCTACCAACCTTTCATATGCGTGACAATAGCATTTCGTTAGGTGAATAGGTAAAGAAACTAAAGTACAACGGTATTTTGCATGGATCTTGGATTTAAAAGTTATAATATAGTTTATAATATACTTTATTTAAAGGCGCTACAAAAAGTTATTTCTTGCAGAGCAGTGTTATTAGTTTTTTCATTGCAATAACAAATATTTAACTTAAGCCAAAAATAAAAAAAATAAACGTAATTGAATATTAAAAGGAACTGACTCCTCTATTATTTATAAGTTATTTTTTAAGCTCTTAAATTAAAATTTAATCGTACTGCTTTCTTTTTTTCCAAAATTTAATTATAAAGCTCGAAATGATCAATTGAAGGATTGTAAGCAGTTCCGAATAGCGCTATATTTACACCCCCCTACACTTTCTTATCAGTACCTATTTGTATTTTGTTTTTACCAATGGGTGGGAATATCATTTGAAACTAAAAAGAACAACAATTTCGCTTTTGCTATGAAATTTCAAAAAATCCAGGGATAATTACATTATAAATAATTTACTTAGTGATTTTTCGAATCAACTTATTTAAATGCATTCTATCCGTTCAAACCAGTTGCCAATCAGACATCTATTCTAATTATTTATATTCCAATAATCTCCAAGGAATTAATAAGTCCAAAATTTTTGCTTTAATCATCTGTACTAAAAGTATTTCCATGCTTTTAGAGCTTTTGCTCAATATTTCAATTACATATAGTAATATATCGCCTATATCAAACGATTCCTGTACTATTTCTTAGTTTAAATCAATCAATAAACCTGACATTCTTAATGGTAGTGGTAGTGTAAAGCCAAGTGTTCTTGCAAACGTTTTTAAAACACTTACTACCAAACATATATATCATTGAGTAACAAATGCGAACTTCGTAAAATATGCTCTATTAAAACTAATCTTCTTCTTCATACGACTATAATGTGTCATGCACATGAAATTATATACACTGATTTTAGCAAGGTTCTTGATAGAGCAAATCATATGCTTTTAATAACTAAACCTCCGTTTTCTAGTTTTGAAGATCTTACTACTAAATGAATTTATTTATACCTAAGCAACAGAAAATAAAGTTTCTTTCACTTTTTTGAGATGCATAGATGCTCAGTATGGTGGCATAAATCAGTACGATTAAATAAACGTTTTTCGCTGTTACAATTAACTATCTGAGCAACAACTTCTCCAAAATTAATTTTACACGTGATGGAAAATAAATCTGATGAATCTGAACTTAATAAAATGTAAATTCAAATTGTCCGATTAATGTATCTTACTCTATTGAAATTTATCAACTGAAGTTTGTTGATATCATGGACCTTGGATGGCCTGTGTTGGGGTATGAATCTACCTATATAATATAGAACTCTATATAAGAAACATTCTGAATCAGTGCAACAGATATTTCTGACTTTTGTCTTCGGGCTGAAAGAAGAAATCTTCCTCGGGATTCTCTATTATCAAGCTACCAACCAGGGCTGCGAAACGAAATGATCAAAATTGTACCAATAAGCCCATAAATTTGTACCCAATTATACCAACAAAATATACTTGAAATCAAATTATTATGCAAGTTAAGCTGCAAATACGAAAAACTTGAATGTTTAAATGCCAAACAAACTACACAAGCGGTTTGACAAACAATATGGAAACTTATGAGAGTAATCCTGTTGCATAGTACATTACAGTGTTGCTATGTTCGAATGTTTTAAATATTTCGGGCGCCGTATTGAATTTGTATCAAGACGCAATGAACGCTTGTAAATATGAGTTTTAGTAATCTGTGTTGTAAAAAAACGATATTTGAAAAAACTTTATTGAATAGATATTTTTCTAATTTGAACTTGCACGTTTAAATGCTGGGTAAAATAGGTATATGACATTCGAAAATCTGAGCTTATGGCGGAAATTTAGCCAAATGGCAATTTGGAAACTTGGTTGTAGTATGGTTTATATATTAGGTTGTAACTGTATGTAATAGTTTTAGAGTACGCATATTACAGATAGTCGCTCGTAAATGCTTATACCCACATTTAATTAAAAGTCTTCTTAAATACTCTCGAATTTTCAGTTGTACTTAATATTATATAATATATTTTTATGCAAAAAGCTTTACCCAAGAGCTGTTAACATAAGCTCTTCTGTTTGCACCAGTTGTATGTAATATTTTACTTCTATGCATAAAAATGGGATTTTCGAAAATCTTAAAATCAAACCGTATACGAATGGTTATCAGATCTAACAATATTAACAATGAAATGTGTCAATAATGGTCTTGTAGCTCTGTGATGTGCCAGATTTTATCTTACAACATTTTTAGAAAAGCCATTGCCTTCCGATTGTAAGCATTTTAGGCAGCTGATACGATTGTTATATACCTGCCAGACATTTTATTGTAAGATGAATCTAAATTAATGCTACTAACGGTACCATTGTCAGACAATTATTTCCATTGGTAAAATTTGAAATTGAAAACAAATCTGGCAATCTGACATCCGTGTAAACGAACAATTTTTGTGGTACAATGGTCTGGCCAAGAACACTGGAATCTTGTTCCCATATTGTCATATTCATATATTGTTGTTTTCCAAACCGTGTGCAGTTAATAAATGACATTACAAATACTGAAAATATTCAATATACCTTATTTTAATTTTTAAATGTGAGTCTGTCTGTTGGTACAAAATTTGGACATACTAACTCAGTTTGTTCAAAATCTATTTATAGCTTTGTATCTTCCTTTCTGAAAAAGGTTATACATTAGCGAGTAATATTTTCTCTAAGTGTTGCGGGGCAGAATATACTTATATGTACACACATGTGTTTAAATTTAAACATTCCCGCTTGTTCGGCAAGACTGCTATAGACATCTTTTCAGTAATAAATTCGTAACTCACAATTGCCAGTACTTACTTGGTGTACCAATATATTGTATGAACTAGTTGATCGTATGTAAGCAAGCGAGCAAAATTCTTTTTCTGTCATATGCTTTCCTTTGTTTACGTTGAAAAGAATAATGTGTACAATAGTTTTCTAGCCGAAGCACAACCGACGTCAAACACGACCAATTATTTGTGCTTGTCGCTAAACGCTAATTGATGTGTCGGCATTATTCGAGGGTTCAAAAATTGTTAGTCTGTGTTTTGATCAAAATGTGTGAAGTTGAAAATTATTGAATAAAAAATAGCGTTTGTTTAGATTTTCGTGGAGAAAAGTGAATTTTTAAATAAATCAGCAGTCTTTTTTTATAAAATAAAGGTAACGAAAATTAAACAATTGTAAGATTACTTGTTCTTTCAATATTAAAGTAAATATATAAAGCAATGAGGTGCATACTTGAACCTGCCGGAGTGCAAAAGAATTTAAGACGTATTTTGGGTGACGATGTCATTATGGCCTAGAAGAGTTTTAAAGAACACAAAAAATTTGTTTTAGTACTTTCAGGTAAAAAACACTTAATATTTTGACTGAATGTAAATTGACAATAAAATTTTAACCATTTCAGGAGCGGTCTCAATGACCCATGTTAACAGTGTTGGCCCAGCGGATGAACACATGAGAAAAGCCGTGCAAATTCAGAAAAGGCTCTTCCTTAAAAACATTTCTCTGCAGAGAAAAGATAAGATTTCTTTGTAGATGTGAATTACTTGTTTTTTTTTCATATAAATTTAAGTTTTCTTTTGTTTTTTACATATTTTTTACATGTTTTTTTGTTGTTGTTTCTATATGAATTAAAGTTTTTGTTCTATTTTTAATGTTAATTTTATAAGACGCTGTGAAGTAAAAATATACAATATTATATAAAACTATAAACCATTAAAGACATTTTTAATATATCATAACTGAGCATTTAGGAAGTAGTTAATTATCCTTTTTCGTTAGAAAACGTACATTATTTAACAGCAACGTGGTAATTCACCCGGCTTCAGTGTTTTTTTCATGGTTTTTTTGTGAATGAAAGCTATGATGTATATTCGTCAACGGAATGTCAGCGAGAGAGTGGCGATTGTATACTTCTAATGAGATCCCCATGTTAAATTCGTCACTCAAACGCACTGCGTAGGTATTGCCGAGTAAGTGCAGGTCATTGCTTTGTGCATAATGAAATAATGACTTATGGAATGTATCCGCGGACAAGCGGGTTTCCACTAAAAATGTGTGTATGCTTGCGTATGTTTACGCATAAACAATATAAACTATTAAAAATAATGCGCGCGCACGCACTTAAACAATATGCATACATATTCTAAAGATGAAGGAACAACGTCCAACAGCTTGTTCAAATAAAAAAAAATAACATTTGGAATGGAGTGGAAAAAAATGAATTCGTGGAATTCCAGCTAAAAATGAATCATGTTATCCTCTAGAAAATTAAATATCTGGGATGTCAAACATGTTTTACTTGGAGGACAAACTTGATATCATGCCCTATGTGTCCACGTCCAGTATATATTTTCGAACATAAGCCATAACGTCAGCAAAATAATAGAAATCAACTAGCTTATGTGCTGAGTTAGTGGGGAAAAATCGACTAGAAGTTGTTTGACAATATAAATAATTTCTTACTGTGTTTGTTTGAAAAATGCAATAGCGCTATTTATTCTGAATTATAATAACTATATACACTTATTTATGTACGATTTACTACAATAATTCTATATTCATTGCAACACAAGCTTTTCACATCTGTGCCATTCGCGGAAAAATAAAAGCTGATGAAATAAAAGCCGAATATAACAGCTAATGTTCAACATAATATTAAACAACTATTTCGCAATATATGTATGAGCAAATAAATGCTTATGTGGTCCATAAGTGAACATATGGTATTGACAATAGAATTTGACATTTGATAACATGTAGTTCAGTAAACAACCAAAATTTTTTGGATGTAGCATTTACTTTGCGGAAAATGGCAATACTTGGTAGGTAATTGCATGACAAAAAAAAACCTAATCGTAAAATTTTCGTTACTGATTCAAATATATACTATTAAATTAGATACGTTTAGCATTACTGATTCCGAACACCATTTAGGTTAAAAAATACCTATACAGTCGTACTTGTTTAGTGCTATTTGTTAGTCGAAAGTGCAACAGCACCCCTGCAACAAATTTAACATTATTTTAAAGTTTTATTTTTTTTCACACTGCGCGAATACATTCATAAGAATCCGTATTCCTTTTTTCGGCTTCTTTCCGCTTTCATATGGCAACTCTTGCTCAACAGCTTGTTGTGAATGGTTTTGCATATTCTTTATAGGATTTGGGAATAGTGGAGAAAAAGCTTACAAATGCGATTTGAGGATGCAAGAAGACATATTTTTTTACATCGTTTACAACTTTATACGTAAGGAAATTTTAAAGGAAAATGGCATACAAAAATTAATATCAATCAAACTCGCATGTCATTGGACGAAATATACTTACATGACATGAAAATAATGTAGTATTGAAATTCAACGAAATTGAAAAACTAAAAAAATTTGCATATTAAAAGCACCAAAGAACTTCCAGCATTATACGAGTAACATTAAGATTTTAAATGGCTGAATCGAATCAAACTAAACTGGGGGTGTTCTAAAGAGTGGTCAATAACTTAAATTTCCTGTGCACCGATTCGCAGAGATAGTTTTTATAGAAATGTAAAAAAAGTTTTAAGATATTTTTTGATTAAAAAAGCACACAGAGAAAAGAGTACCTAATAAAATAGAACAAAATTAATTCTCTATGGTTTTTCTTCAAGAAGAAATTCTTATTGTTTTAATAAGGAAAACCTAATTGAAAATATCAAGAAGAAAACTTATGGTTTTTACTAGGTAATCTGCTTGTTTTTTTTCAAAAAGAGTTTCTTGTTGATTTTATTAGATTTTCGTTTTGTTTTTTTCAAAAAGAGTTTCTTCTTGATTTTATTAGGTTTTTTCACAAAGAGTTTCTTTTTGATTTTATCATGTTTTTTTTTTGTTTTTTTCAAAAAGATTTTCTTCTTAATTTTATGAGGCTATCTTCTTTTTTTAATAAAACTTCTTGAGTTTGTTTGATATTATAAATTTTTATTAATAAATTCACTTATAAATAAAAAGAAGAATATTATATAAAAATAAATAATATAAATAATAATAATTCCATAGAAACTAAATCAATACTCAATGAGTAAAAATTTTTTAAGTAATATAATATAATTATAAAAAATTAATGTAATTATAAACAAGTAAAAGTGCTATATTCGGCTGTGCCGAATCTTATATACCAACGTACGTCTGGCATAATATATATTTTTATGTACCAACAGTTTTAGCCAGAAATAAATGTATAACGTCAGTTGCCTTTTTGATTATTATTATGAATGAAAAAAAAAAATAATTTTCCACCACAGAAAATGAAATCTTTATTTTTCTTTAAATATTTGATGCAAATTTTGCATTTCCTGAATTACTTTTATGTATAAAAAATTTCAGTTTCCCATTCCTGGAAGCGAAAATGTTTTTTTTTATTTACCAACGTATTTAAAAAAAATTAAAATTTATAACCATTTTGGTCACGTTCAGGTAACACAAAATATTGCAGTTGTCCAACCCTGCAATCAAAATTTTGATTTTTTTTTAAATTTTGAACCCAATTTTTTTTCTAAATTCAAAAATGATTTTTGTTAGTTGTTTTTTGTTTTTTTGGCTACTTATATGCATAAAAAATTATAAAATATGCATAAAGAAGTTTCATTTTTTGTTTGTTTTTTTTACCAATGCAAGTCTTCATGATGTATAAAGCGGTTTATTTAAGAAAAACTATGTATATGTAACCACTTTTGTCACTTTCATGTACCACAAAATATTTCATTTATTCAACCTTGGAATTGAAATGTTGTTTTTTTCCTTATTTTTGATACCAATTTTGTTTTGCCGGAATTAAAAATAATTTTACCCAGGAAAAAGGACTTTGGTTGATTTTTGATTATGTTATTGTATAGAAATATATTTAAATATCCTAACCCTGGATGAGACATTTTTTTCATATATGCAAATCTTCATGTTGTATAAAACGTTTTTAATTAAGAAAAAATTAATATTTTTAAACATTTTAGTTATTTTATGTACCACAAAATACCGAATGTGCAAAAAAAAAAGATAAAATTTCCCACCCCTGGAGGCGAAAAATAAATTTTTTTAAATTATTTTTTATCAATGCAAGTCTTCATGATGTATAAAGCGGTTTATTTAAGAAAAACTACAAATTTGTAACCATTTCTGTCACTCATGTACCACAAAATATTTCAGTTATCCAACCCTGGAATCGGAATTTTAAATTTTTTTTCAATTTTTGATACTAATATTGTTTTGCTAGAATAAGAAATAATTTTAACCAGGAAAAACGACGTTAGTTTATTTTTGGTTATTTTAATGTATAAAAAAAAATTTTAATTTCCTAACCCTGGAATTTTTTTTTTATAGTTTTAAATAGACAATTGAGGAGTCCAAAAGCGTGAAATAGATTCAATTCACAAATAAATAAAAAAATAATCGGTTTTTGGTGTTAATTTTGCGCCGAGAAATAGGTGTAAGCTTCCCAGCTCTGGAACTGTACTTCCGATTTTTCAATACTACTCTATGTTATCTCACTTCCAATCGATCAGTCGAAGAACGAAGTCTCTAGCTCTTCTGGGGACTTGGGAAAACCGATTTCACGTACAGACAGACGGACATCGCTCAATCGTCAACGCTATTCATATATATATATATATATCCTTTCACTTTTTTGTGAAGGGTATAAAAACGTCAAAATTGTCAACCCTTACTAGTTCATAACATGATAAATCATTGTATCGTAGCCATTCATGAAAAATATTCGTCAAAGAACTGACATTTTGTATCTCATCAGTTTTAGTTTTCCTCCTTTTCCTCCAGAAATAAATTACCTGATCACGTGGACTGCAATTGTTCTGCAACCAGCATTTTCGATCGAAATGTTTATTTTTGAGAAAGAACGATAAATATATAAAGATGTACATATGTATATGACTTTAAGGAATTTTTAATGTTCATACCGTTATGCAAATCTTTAAAAGATTCCTCCAGAGTGGTAGAAATATCATCGGAGATTCCTTTTTCAACATTAGTCGAAAGACAAAATAATTTTCCTGCTGGGTTTCTCTTCCCGTCTTTCCATTTCGAAACAATTTTGTTTTTCATATTATCTTTCTTTATTTATCAATTAGATTTAATTAATTTAAATAATAACTTTCCTTTTTTTAAGCAAAAATATTCTTATTACGTTTTCCACTTCTTGACTTATCACTTGTCCACTTTAAACTAAAAGTTTAATTTAAAGTGCATATAGTTAGAGATGTTGAACACAACACTTATACAAATACGCAAAAAAAGTCTGAATAACGTATCCGAAATAATGTAGCCCTAAATCACTTTAAAAATATTTAGTTTGTTGAGTGTTTCATCTATATTTTTAAGATCGAACGATTTCATTAGTTCAATATTTATAGAATCTTGCGTTTCTTTTTCACTCTCATTTCAAAGTCTTAGCTGGTCGACTTTTACAAGTATCCTTTTGTGACTAGAACTATTTTTCATTGTTTACTTCATATCATTAATTTCACGTCATAATATTATTATTTTTTTCTTAAAGTTGTTTCAATAATACTACTGACCTACTGAACCAAAACTATATAGAAATAGCTTATAACCGGTTTACTGCTATAAGTCTCAATTTGTTGTGAAAACTATTGTGAAAGCCTTGCTATTAATTGTTTAGTGACGAAAACTGATCCTTTGCGATAATATTGTTAGCCAAAGCTAATAAAATGCTTAGAAGAACATGTAATGAATTGGTAATACTTTTTATAACGTAATATTTTGGAATATTAAAATAAAAAGATCATGCAATCATTCCAGTTTATTTTTTTTCAATCAATTAAACATATTTTTATATATCTAAAAATAAATAAATTTCAACGCCTTTTATAATAAAAAAGAAGTCAATGAAATTTATATGTTAGGTAGTTAAGCAATGTCGATATGCATTTCACTGGCGCTTTTACCAAATCATTGGTAGACTTCAACAACAGTTTTGAAGAGTTTGGAACCTCTCATATTATTCAAATACTTTTTAACCCATTTGTGAACTTACAAATGTTCTCTAAAAAATCACACTGTAATAAGTGTAGTAGGGTATGCAATTTATACAAACCAAACACAACAATCAAATTTTATTCGGTATGAATCTATTTTACTCTTATTTTTCTTCACTTTTATACAATTTATCGAATAATAATGAAAGTATTTAAAATACAATGAAAAATAAAATCTAAATTCAACCCATGAAAATTAGTATATGACAAATAAACTTCATTTATAAGAAATAATGACAACATGTCAATTAGTAAGATTCATAAGATAAAAAAGCAAAATAAATCAAATAATGAATCAAAATATATCATTTATATCAAAAAGCACATACAAAGCTTTAGTGGCACAAGAATAAACCAAGCATAGTTAGAAGAATGTTACATAAATAAGCAAATAATAATAATGTTTATTAAAAGTTATAGAAAATATCTTATGATAAGCTTATTATCAAAATAAGATATAATTTGCTTCCAAATTGGTTTATTGGGCAGATAGACAACCATATGACTGTATCAAAAATTCACTTTGTCAAAGCTTCGTTATGACGAATGATAATTAAAAATAAGTATGTATATGTACATATGATTATAATATTATAATATTTTAATCTTTTTACAATTAATAGATTTGTTTGAGTTTTGAGCTTTAATATAAAAAACCTTAAAATTCAAACAAATCTATTAATTGTTATAATTATAATATATTTTTTTATTAGGACCAGCACTCAGGGGACAGTCCCTACATATGCAGTACACTGCGTTGGAATTGCGAAAGGAGGGGATAGCGTTAAGAGGACAAATTAGAAGATAGGAAATTAGTTGTAGCTAATAAGTTTTTTGCTACAGATACCGAAGAAGAACCTTGAGATCTTATTAGAAAAGTAAAAAAAACGCATAAAGCATTAAAAACAATAACGACAGCAGACTACAACTTGTCAAAAATAGAATCCATGTGCCTATATACGAATGATTATTTCCACTACTACAGGCAACACGGCTGCGGGTTGTTGTCCATGCTATTTTTATGGTTGTAGCCAAATTAAACTAATTTTTATTTTGGGGAGCGACAATGAGTAGATGCAATGTTGCCAGTATAATATAAATAAATTCAATTATTGTAAATTTGAAAACATGCTGTTCTATTATACAAAAAGAAACAACAAAATATATATCCAAGCTAATGAAATGATTTCTTGTCATGTACTGTGGACTTTAAATATATTTTATTGGAATAACACCATTTAAGAGTATTACATATATGAAAGCGGCTACACTGGCGTTTGAACAACAACACATGGTTATTGATTTGGTGGTGTCGTTCTAAAAATAATTTAGTAGCTGAGTACGAGGCGACGATTGTAGCCAACGGCTTTTGTAGTCGGTGTTCGTGTAGCCTGCTGTCGTAATTGTGTTTAATGATTAATGTATGAAATCTTCATTTGATTCGATAGAACGATATATTACATAACTCAATTTAAAGATTATTTCATTTAAATGTTGACCGCTTCTAACAAATACGTTGGCACTAATTTTGGCATACTCTCCTACCGCTAGCTGTATTTCAAAACGTTTTACAACCAAATCGTTTCACAAAACTATCCACGCAGTGGAGTAATATAGATAATTCACGGTTATTAAGAACACTCTACCTATGCGTGTCGGTGGTTTAATGAGCAATAGTGTGAATTGTAGTGTAAGATTGTTTTGTTGGAGTTTCAAATATATTTTGTTAATAAGAATATTTTAAATACTGTAGTTTTTACGCTAAGATTTTCAATTATTTTTAAAACTTTTATTTGCAAAGCAATGAAAAATAGGTTGGTAGATATATTCAACAATTTTAGCGCTTTTGTATTCTCTTTAGAAGTAACAACACTAAATATGCAAATTGCAGAATTTTCTGTAATGCAATTTTGAGCATTTAACGCAGGCTTGAAGGGCCATTTGACGCAGCAGAACGCACATAAATCGTCGTGTTTAGCTTTGCATTCGTTTACAGGAAATTGTGAGTTCAGGCTTGCTTAGACCCAACGTGGAGATGATAAATTCTTTTCAATTCAACTTTTGAGCTATTCACATCCCATCCAAAAGAAAGATGTTTTTTCTACAATAAATCAATTTAAATTTAATTTAATTGCGCTATATTGCAGAAGATCTACTGAAGTGTTTTTTTTGTTAATAAATTATACTAAGAATTTAAACTAAAAAAAAACAAAAAAAGGTAGTTCATATTGATTAGATTTGCTTATAAAATAAACTTAAAACAATTCCTAGATTAAAAGACAAAGTAATTGTATAACTTCCATTTTGGAAGAGTTTTCGCTTCCCAAATCTAAATTCATTGGAATTACTTTTATTCTATTGGCTTAAAGTTCAGAAATTTACTCTTGTGAAGCATTTTCGTTGCGACCTATGCCAGTACATCATTAGATGTAAATCGCCAACGAGCACATATCTTATTTCCCGCCACTGTTGCTAAAATTCTTATTAATTATCTTTATTAATAAGTAATACCTTAGCAACCAAAATAATATTAAATACTCCCTACGAAAGCACAAAATAAAGTAAAATCAAAATCACAGCCAATAAAGAAATTGAGAAGTGAGCCATGACGCATTGTCAAGTTAACCTGCATAAAATTGATACACACTTTAGCGGTGAATGCATGTGCAAAAAGCAAGAAAAATATAGAAAATAAAAGGATTTGGCCAATTGTCCCGGATGAATATCATCATGAGTAAATGTCAACTACAACCGATTCAACCGATATTTGTATTTTTCTATAAAAAAGGAAATTTCAACGTGCAAAAATAAGATAAAAGTATCCTAATATAAAAATAAAAAAAAAAAGTACAATGAAATAAATTAGATTCTAGTAAACCCCAAAAGAAAAAAAGAAAAAAAAAAGTAAAAATATGTAAGCTAAAACAATTACACTCTTTTCATAACGTTACTTGATAACATAGCCTAAATCTAAAAAAAAAAAACATCTTAATTCTATATTGCACAAAAATTATTGCACGATGAAGTTTCATTGTAATCCCTTAACTTAAAAATAATTAAATTTAATTAATCTATTTTAAGTAGTTGTAAGTATATGCCTATTATTCTAAAGAAAGACCCATATAACCAGACATATTCATTATCGTATGGAAAAGAGTAATTAACAACATTTTAAGCAACAAGGTATCCAGCATTTGAAGAGGCCTCATCAACAGCTGCGTTACAACATGTTTACCGGTGAGTTTTGTTAAAGATTAATTTCAATTATATATTGTAGATTTCGGGATTCTCTTTTTTTATTATTATCACCTTATTAATTACTCTAAGTAGAAAAAATAGAATAATCAGCCTAAGAAGAAAATAATTGCACCATGCGTAAAACCGCTATCTAGTTACATACATATTTACAATTTAATTATCTCATAATCAATTATTCATGTTTTAGTTCTGAGTACCCTATAAATAAATTGTTGATCATATGGCAATTAGTCGTTGGTTGACATTATTTTCTATTATTAAGTACTGCATAAGTTACGGTAGTTTAAATTCATTTCAATATTATTATCTGAATGTGTCGGAGCATTATTCGGATAGTACTACATATTACCTAATTAATGCTAAATATTTTACTATGAATTCAAGTTGAATAAATTACGAATTCCGGTAATATGGATAGTTAAAATAGTTCGTGTTTTCTTAATGATGTGAAGGAAGTGAGGTAATTTAATCGTGGGATCTAGGACAATAGTTCTATGTCACCTAGATCAAAGGTAGGGCGGGTTAAGAGGCATTTTCCTCTCCAGTTACATCTAGGAGAGTCCAAAATAGTTTCAGTTTTCGTGGTTGATGTTTGTTTAGCTTATCCGTCTCGTTGATCTTAAATGGGGTTAACTATTACATCTTTTGTATAAAGATCAACACCTAGTCTATTTTACTATAGTTTGTTTTAGGGAGTCTATTATAATATTTATGTAATGGAATGATCTCTTTTTTGATAAGGGAGATAGCAGGAACAAGAATTCCCCCACCCGACTGCTAGCTAGCATTATTAATGGCTCCCAACCGTTCCTCTGTCTCTAGTAGAGCACCAATCGCCAAGAAGACGTTGCCGCTTTTTAAGCGGTCATGATCCTGATGATAGTTCTGTTCATTACATAAATTGGCGCCCAACGTGGGGCCAAGGAAACATAAGAGGAAAAATTTATTTAAGTTGCCGAAAAATTACTAATATAATTTCCTTTGCTCCAATTTCTTCAATATTGTTATAATTTTTTTGAAAGTTCATTAACTCATGAGGCTTTTGTATTTATATGAAAGGAAATCTTATTCATTAATAAACTTTATAGTCTTTCGGATCTTCAATTATTTGAGGAATAAAAGTTCGAATACATTGACCAAAGATTACCTAAAGTCCCTTTCGTGGTTAAATGAAATTTCGTATAAAGATAAAATCTTTTGTGGCGGTTTTGTTAAGGAATTTATTTTATTATTTTCCCATCTAACTAAGTTAGTGACATCCTGATATTTGTTCGGGTATACAATACTTTGTAGTCAAGAAACTTTACATGAAAAAATAAAAATTTGTATATTGTTAAAGTTAATGGAATCGTTGTTTATGCAGATGTTTGTTTGCGTAGAATCTATCAGGCGATTTATATGGGAATATAGTTTAATGTTAATTCCTGTTATAGCAAAGGAGAAAAAAAAAACAAGGATCAGTAGATACGTTGCCTTGTTTGATTGTCCTACATGCAAACGCCCTTGTGCATTGTCAGAGCTTCGAAGAATAGATAATTCAGTTCAATCTCAACCTATTGAGAAGTCTAAACCCAATAATAGAGGTAGACGTCGTGGGGCGGCAAACGTACAATCAAGACAACACTATACCAGAAGCCATGCAAGAAATTAGTTTTTTGACTCCCAAATTCCATCACATGATGCAAGTTCTAGTCTTGTGTTAATGTCTCCACCTAGAAATCCACCAAATACAAATGTTAATAATTCCTCGTATACTCGTGGTACTCGGCAGAACCATAGATCGGATGCAAATAATATTCCTCAGAATGTAGATTATGCTCACATTACTTCTATGATAGAGAATACAGTTGATCGATTATTACAGAATCTAGATTTATAGCGAAATGTACAGGTTCCGAGCCAAAATAATTTAGGTTCAGCTCAACACAGAAATCCTATTACGACTCAAAGTAATCCGGCAGGTCATATGCAAAATCATAATATACCTCACGCTAGTTCGCAACCTCCATTAAGACAGGAGGAAGGTAATCGTCACTTTGGAAACAATTCTCGTAACAGTTCTACATTTGATGAAAATTTTGCTTTTAGGTCTGATAAGATTACGTCTATAATTCAGAACTGGAACATAAGATTTGACGCTTCGTCTAATGGCATAAGTGTAGATGAGTTTTTGTATCGCGTGCGTAGTTTAACTCGTGAAAATTTTAATAATGACTACAATTATTTGCAAAAATTTACATGTTTTGTTGGCGGGAAAAGCGCGTGATTGGTATTGGCGCTTGCATAAGAAGGTAGATACAGTCGAATGGAATGCATTTTGTATAGCTCTCAAATATGAGTATAAAGAACTCAAATCAAGTTTTGACATTCAGGAAGAAATTCGAAGTCGTAAAATGAAATCTAATGAAACGTTCGAAGCATTTTATGAATCGATATCTATCATGCTAGATAAACTTGAGACCCCTATTCCCGAGTCTGATCTAATTGAAATTTTGTCTCGTTTATATGTTCCAATTTATTAATTGCTCATCTTCGGAAGCTCGTTCAGATGAGAGAACACTTACTAGGTGAAGATAATTTTCGTAAAAACATCTCTTCAAGAGTAAACCCCAATTTTGTAACCAGACGTCAAGTTTTAGAAGTTGAAAGCCAACAGAATCTTGATTTCCATGAATCAGATATATCTCAGGATTTGACAATTGATGCTGTTCGTCAGCTGGGAAGGTGTTGGAACTGCGATCAATCAGGACATTACTGGGATGATTGCCTTGAAACAAGAAAAGTCATTTGCTATGGTTGTGGGGATAAGGATGTTTACAAACCCCAATGTCAGACTTGTCCGAATAAAAAATTGAATGGTTCAAAAAACGGGACTGCTCAACAATTTTACAGAAACCGACCCTAATAATCAGGGAACATCAAAGGAAGGAATCTGATGTCATCGACCCGAAGAATAATAAGAAAAACCTAATTTTGAAAAATTCAAACCTTCCTAACATTTCCATTGAAAACAGTAACTCTGATAAAAAAATTCATCCAATTCTTCCGTATCATATAAAACAACAAAACTATATTAAAAAACGCAACGAAATTTTTGAGTGTAATAGTCTAATGTCTACACTTGTAAGACAACCCAAACGTTCTACGTTTTTATTTTCCCAGTACACTTTATCTTCTATTTTTGAAAATTCTAACGGTAAACGCTATTACGCCGCAGTTAAGTTTTTACCTTTTCATGAATTCGGACTCTTAGATACAGGAGCTAATATCTCATGTATTGGTTCAACGTTTGCAACCTATAACTTTGCGGAATTCAAAGAATTCGTTCCGGCAAAAACATGTATTAAGACTGCCGATGGTAGTGTGCAGAAAGTAATAGGATACTTACATGTAGATGTTACTTTTCAGAAAATTGTTCGAAAGATGAAAATTTTAATCGTACCAACTATCACACAAAAATTAATATTAGGCTTAGATTTCTGGAAATCATTTAATTTAGCTCCGGAAATTTTTGGAAATATTATTTGTACTTCAGCCAAGGAGAGTCCGCAAGATGTCTTCTTCAGTCTTACTGATTACAATCCCATGACACTGAACAAACAATCCACATTTTTTGATGTACAGAAAGTGTTAGAATCAAGCTTAGAGTACCCTTTGAATGCCAGTCAGTGTCAACAACTCGCTACTGTAATAGAGTTTTTGCCAAACTTCGAAAAACAGGGACTAGGCCGAACAAGCTTAATACAACACACAATTGAAGTTGGAGATCCTAAGCCAGTTAAACAACGGTTTTACCCGGTTTCACCAGCTGTGGAAAAACTAATGTCGAATGAAATTGACAGGATGTTGGCATTAGGAGTAATCGAGCCTTCTTGTTCTCCGTGGAGCTCTCCAATGAGGCTTGTCGTAAAACCTAACAAGGTTCGCCTATGTCTTGATGCCAGGAAAGTCAACGAGGTAACTACCAAGGATGCGTACCCTTTACCAAATATAGGAAAGCAAATATAATATCTAAATTAGACCTCAAGGATGCATATTGGCAAATCGGTCCTACTGACGAAGCGAAACCATTGACGAACTGATACAGCGGCCTACCTGGAACGGTAGGCCGCTGTATCAGTTCGTTGTTATGCCCTTCGGTCTAAGCAACGCGCCTGCTACAATGTGTCGTTTGATGGACAAACTGATACCGCCTGATTTACGTCACTGTGTATTCGGATATTTAGACGATCTTGTCATTGTATCTGATGAATTCAGCACTCACCTATCTGTTCTTGTACGAATTGCTGAACAATTTAAAAAAGCTAATTTAACCTTGAATGAGTCTAAGTCAAAATTCTGTGTAAGGGAAGTGAATTACCTAGGGTATATTATTGGAAAGAGGGTATAAGAACCGATCCTGAGAAGGTAGAGGCAATTAAGGATTGGCCGATAACTAAGAACATTAAGCAGGTACGGGGATTTCTCGGCTTAGCCGGTTGGTACAGAAGATTTATCAACAACTTTTCTTCCATAGTTTTTCCAATTACAGAAGTTTTATCCACAAAAAGAAAATTTTGCTGGACTGATGAGGCACAGAAGTCATTTGAGGAGGTAAAAGCTCTTTTAACTTCAGCTCCTATATCCCGATTTTAGTAAAAAATTCTATTTATACTGTGATGCCAGTGACTATGCTATAGGCGCTGTGCTCGTGCAGCATGATAGCGAAGGGGAAGAAAAACCTATCGCCTTTATGTCAAAGAAATTGAACACCGCTCAACGTAACTATAGTGTACTGAAATTCCGTTGCTATCTTGAACTGCAGGAATTTGAGGTTATTACTGACCATTCCTCCCTAGTCTGGTTAATGAAGCAGCAGGACCTATCAGGACGATTAGCTCGATGGGTATGGAAACTACAAGGCTTCACATTTTCAATAAGTCATCGGAAAGGGAAAAATAATATAGTACCAGATGCATTGTCGCGGATTCCGTGTGAAGAGTTAGCTAGTTTGGAAGTCATAGAACCAGAAACAGATCTAAATTCGGTCCAATTTAATGATGTGGACTACGCAATTTTGAAGAAAAAAATTGACGAGAACGCCTCAAAATTACCAGATTTAAAAATCGTTGATAATTTTGTTTATATTAGAACTGGGCACTACACAGGAATTAATATCAAGACTCCGAGGCGTGGAAACTGTGGATTTCTGAGAAGCTTAGGAATGCACTTATCAGAAGATTTCATGACTCGCCAATTGCATCGCACGGTGGTATGGTAAAAACTTTGGAGCTAGTTCGCCGAAAATTTTACTGGCCAGGTCTGGTTAGGGATGTATGAAAATAAATACAGTCCTGTGAAACTTGTAAGGCAACCAAAGCACCTAATTTCATTACGAGGCCAAATATGGGAAAACCAACTATCAACGTTGATATATTAGGACCTTATCCGCGTAGCAAACAGGGACATATTGGAATACTGATTCTCGTTGATCATTTGACCAAGTTATATTGGCTTTGCCCATTAAAAAAATTTACTGCTTCTGTTATTCAGGATTTTCTTTTGAAACATATTTTTCACATTTATGGAGTGCCAGAAGTTCTGGTAAGCGATAATGGGTCACAATTTAAGGCCAACGAATTTAATGCCTTTTTGACCTCATTAGGCATATAACACATGTACACTGCCTTATACTCTCCGCAGTCAAATGCATCAGAGAGAGTAAATAGATCCATTATTTCAGGAATACGAGCATATTTGAGGAGGAATCAAACACGATGGGATGCAAAACTAAGCTACATTAGTTGAGCTTTACGAAATGCTGTGCATCAGGCCATTCAATCGTCGCCATATCACGCACTATTTGGTCAACAAATGATTACGCATGGTAGTTCATATGAATTGCTTAATAAAGTTAAAATGTTGGATGAACCATCCTTAACAATAACTAATGACGACCATCTACAACTTATTCGGAAGAATCTACAAGTTCATATAGCAAAAGCATATGAGACTAATAAGAACCGATACAACTTACGAGCACGTCCAATATCATAAAGCGTAGGTCAAATTGTTTTCCGTAGGAATTTTGCTCAAAGCAATTTTGAGAAAAAATTTAATGCAAAATTAGCTCCATTATTAAGGAGAAAGTTGGCAACAATTATTACATTTTAGAAGATCTGGAGAGTAAACCAATAGGCACATACCACGCTAAGGATCTTAAGCCCTAGACATTTTGTTTGCTCCTCATAATATTGACACCAAACTGGTCAATATTACGCGGTTTTGTAGTGTAAGATTGTTTTGTTGGAGTCTCAAATATATTTTGTTAATAAGAATATTTTAAATACTGTAGTTTTTACGCTAAGATTTTCAATTATTTTTAGAACTTTTATTTGCAAAGCAATGAAAAATAGGTTGGTAGATATATTCAACAATTTTAGCGCTTTTGTATTCTCTTTAGAAGTAACAACACTAAATATGCAAATTGCAGTATTTTCTGTAATGCAATTTTGAGCATTTAACGCAGGCTTGAAGGGCCATTTGACGCAGCAGAACGCACATAAATCGTCGTGTTTAGCTTTGCATTCGTTTACAGGAAATTGTGAGTTCAGGCTTGCTTAGACCCAACGTGGAGATGATAAATTCTTTTCAATTCAACTTTTGAGCTATTCACATCCCATCCAAAAGAAAGATGTTTTTTCTACAATAAATCAATTTAAATTTAATTTAATTGTGCTATATTGCAGAAGATCTACTGAAGTGTTTTTTTTTTAATAAATTATACTAAGAATATAAACTAAAAAAACAAAAAAAGGTAAATATTAAAATACTAGTTCATATTGAATAGATTTGCTTATAAAATAAACTTAAAATAATTCCTAGATTAAAAGACAAAGGAATTGTATAACTTCCATTTTGGAAGAGTTTTCGCTTCCCAAATCTAAATTCATTGGAATTACTTTTATTCTATTGGCTTAAAGTTCAGAAATTTACTCTTGTGAAGCATTTTCGTTGCGACCTATGCCAGTACATCATTAGATGTAAATCGCCAACGAGCACCTATCTTATTTCCCGCCACTGTTGCTAAAATTCTTATTAATTATCTTTATTAATAAGTAATACCCTCAGCAACCAAAATAATATTAAATACTCCCTACGAAAGCACAAAATAAAGTAAAATCAAATCACAGCCAATAAAGAAATTGAGAAGTGAGCCATAACGCATTGTCAAATTAACCTGCATAAAATCGATACACACTTTAGCGGTGAATGCATGTGCAAAAAGCAAGAAAAATATAGAAAATAACAGGATTTGGCCAATTGTCCCGGATGAATATCATCATGAGTAAATGTCAACTACAACCGATTCAACCGATATTTGTATTTTTCTATAAAAAAGGAAATTTCAACGTGCAAAAATAAGTTGAAAGTATCCTAACATAAAAATAAGAAAAAAAAGTACAATGAAATAAATTAGATTCTAGTAAACCCCAAAAGAAAAAAAAGAAAAAAAAGAAAAAAAAGTAAAAATATGTAAGCTAAAACAATTACACTCTTTTCATAACGTTACTTGATAACATAGCCTAAATCAAAAAAAAAAAAAAAAAAACATCTTAATTCTATATTGCACAAAAATTATTGCACGATGAAGTTTCATTTTAATCCCTTAACTTAAAAATAATTAAATTTAATTAATCTATTTTAAGTAGTTGTAAGTATATACCTATTATTCTAAAGAAAGACCCATATAACCAGACATATTCATTATCGTATGGAAAAGAGTAATTAACAACATTTTAAGCAACAAGGTATCCAGCATTTGAAGAGGCCTCATCAACAGCTGCGTTACAACATGTTTACCGGTGAGTTTTGTTAAAGATTAATTTCAATTATATATTGTAGATTTCGGGATTCTCTTTTTTTTATTATTATCACCTTATTAATTACTCTTAAGTAGAAAAAATAGAATAATCAGCCTAAGAAGAAAATAATTGCACCATGCGTAAAACCGCTATCTAGTTACATACATATTTACAATTGAATTATCTCATAATCAATTATTCATGTTTTAGTTCTGAGTACCCTATAAATAAATTGTTGATCATATGGCAATTAGTCGTTGGTTGACATTATTTTCTATTATTAAGTACTGAATAAGTTACGGTAGTTTAAATTCATTTCAATATTATTATCTGAATGTGTCGGAGCATTATTCGGATAGTACTACATATTACCTAATTAATGCTAAATATTTTACTATGAATTCAAGTTGAATAAATTACGAATTCCCGTAATATGGATAGTTAAAATAGTTCGTGTTTTCTTAATGATGTGAAGGAAGTGAGGTAATTTAATCGTGGGATCTAGGAGAATAGTTCTATGTCACCTAGATCAAAGGTAGGGCGGGTTAAGAGGCATTTTCCTCTCCAGTTACATCTAGGAGAGTCCAAAATAGTTTCAGTTTTCGTGGTTGATGTTTGTTTAGCTTATCCGTCTCGTTGATCTTAAATGGGGTTAACTATTACATCTCTTGTATAAAGATCAACACCTAGTCCATTTTACTATAGAACTTATTTACAAGATTCCGAATAGCCACCTTAGAAGGTCGCCCAAACTAACTATAAAATGAAAAAAGTACACAATGTACTTTCTAAACCTATTCTGAATTTCGTGTTATCACGCAATAAAAAAAAATACACATGAGTACCGATAATGAAAGTGTATCGGGTTTTGATAATAGTTGTTCTGCTCTGCTGTGTATGTTGAAGAGTTAAAAGTGTTGTTGACTGTCCCTTGTGCTTTGTAATATATATCATGTCTTTCTGAATTAAAACAGAAATTTTCGCCTATCATAATTAAATTTAAATCTTTTTTCTTCAGTTTTGAGCATCAATACGGTTTCATGATGACATTAAGTATAACAAAAACTCATATGTTTTCAGTGAAGGGACGGTAGTAATAATACATTATATTTTAAAATGCTGAAGAAAAATTAAGTTTGACGAAATTTCCCAAAAAATCTCCCCAAACAAATTGAAATGTTCATCCTTTTTTTAAGTGAATTCCCCCTGTTTGAGGGTCAGAACCTCTTATGTCAGTAATTTTGTTTTAGTTGCACAATCAACTTTGCACGAGTTTTTTTTTACAGATTATGCAAAATTGGCATCTTATAGGGAAATACTTAACTGCTAATGCAATTGTGCTTTTCTGTTGCTAAAACATGTTGAAAAGTGTAATGAAAATCAGTTATTTTAATGTACATATTTACACAAATGTGTTTGTGTTTATTTCAAATAAGTAATCATCCATGAATTTAAAACAAAATATGACAAGCATTCAACCAGAACTCTTTAAAAAGTGTTTTATTAAAAAAACAAAACGCATCCATAAATTCATATGTATATAGTACGAATATTCGGTTTTATTTTTTCATATTTGTTCGAACGAACAAAATTTTTGAGTTTTAAATGAAGAATAAATCGAACTGCTTTTGTCGAATATAATATTTCTTCAGCATCTGTTATAAAAATTGGCCTATATACGATTGTAAAATGTTTTAGACTACATAACTACATTGTTTTCAAGTTGGTGATAATAGGATGCGTGAAATAAGCGAATACCTGAAATTAAAAATACTGGAGTAAGTTTGTCTCTAGATAGATCGTGAAAACTTATTGCTATCTGTTTTGAGTAACACTTCGAAGGCTGTAAACATAGAAATTGTGGATCTAGAAAAATTTAATGTCTATTTGAAAGAACTGGAAGGTGACTTTTAGTTTCGAAATAAAAGTTTGAAAACAGTAACAATTGATTTTCTACAGATTCTTGAATTAGAACAAAATGGCAAATGTTTAAATACTTTAATAATATATCTTAATTCGGTAAATTTTCCATGCAATAGTAACTTTTTAAATATTACCTAAAGTTTAAATAATAAAAATATATGCTAACACTTGTCTTCAAGATTGTTTTGTGATAATGATTTACAAAGTGACCCCAATCACGCCGAAGAATCAAGCGAAGTCTCCGAATAGAATGACAACATAATACTTTTTAAATTAAAAAAGTGCACCAATAATGTAAGCTGTACTAAAATCACATACATTAGCAATATGCATGATTTACTTTTCAATGCTATTTTAACCGTTTTACCATTGTTAATAGAAAAATAAAATTAATATGTCGTTTCTTCTAAAATTTATTTAAACTATAGTCAGAGTTGGGTAGCCAACTTTGACTTTTATATAGAACTAATTAAAAATTAACAAAACCTATGATAAATGCTCAGTTTGCAAACGATTTTGGAGAAATACAAATATATTGTGTAGTTAAAATGTAGTTTTAGATCTTAGGAAATTTTTCATAAAAGTGCAGGTATAGTAAGGGCAAAAATTTTAAATACAATTTTGAAGAATAGTTAAATTAAAAGCTTAAGTAGTTAAATTTCGCTTAAACTATTTGAGGTTGCCAGGTATGTGATAGACATCAATTCGTATTCGAACAAATTCGAAAGTTAAAAGCGAACGTTTTGTTATAAGATGCGATCAAAATTAAACGGTTTCTCTTTCCATTTTTGTTCCTTTTCAAATTGTTTCATGTTAAAATTTAACCTTTTTCATAAAAATTAAAGTTGATTTCAAATCAGAAAAATGGCGTTAATTTTATCGAGATATTTAAGAATAAATAATTCGAATAACTTTGAAAATATAAATAGAAAAAGGTTGAGGGATGCCTCAGGTCTACTAAGTATTCAGTACACTAGTTAACAAGTGATTTAAACTGAACTCACATGAAATACTTTTACGTTCAGGGAATATTTCCGCATAAACAAGAAAGATTTTATTTGGACTCTACAAAAACTTGAACCACATGTGGAAACTCAATCAATTCCTTTGGTCATTGAGTTAGCTGCCACGTTAAGATTTCTAGCAAAAGGTAGCTTCAAAGGTCGGTTGGTAATGACTCATCTATAGCTATGCACCGTACTACGTTCTCAAAATCGTTGTCTAAGATTGTAGTTATATTAGAAAAGTTGTTTGCCAATTGAGGATGTTTTTCCAACTCCTCCTGGACATTATTTGTATATTTTCCCATGAAAATTATTTTTTTTATATATTATTACCTTAATGTAGATATACCTTAATGGACATATACATACATTTTGGTTGAAATATTTTCCAAATATTTTACTTTTTTCTTAAAAATGTGCGTTAATACCTTAACGTTTTAAAAATAGTCCCAACAGTAAATTTTCGTTTTTCATCGCCTTCTTTTTAGTTCAAATTTTCATAGAAACAAATGCAAAATGAAAAAAAAAACAAAACAAAAGGAAAGGAAAATAAGTGTTGCCATCACACCTATTCTGATTTTATCTCGTTTTTGCTCTGAAATCGATTTCCATTACACACCTGTATATCAAATCTCGTTTTATTAAAAAATTATAATTTGCTGTCTGAAAAAATTAACTTAAAAATCATCAATGGCTTTAAGTTAAGTTTAAGAATAACATATTACTGTTATATTTGCCTTTATGTCCTGATTTTATAAATCATAACGGATATTATTTTAGCAGGACCACCAATAAGGAATGACCTCACTTCTACAGAATATGGTAGCGGTAATCGTTGTCAGTGATGTTTAGTAATGAACACAATCACGCAGATCAAAAAAAATTCGATAGACCATAGTCGCAACTGAGTGTTAGTAATAGAGTTGCCAGATGGCCTTGATTTGTCGGGATTTGCAAGATTTTTTTGATTTGGTCAAGAATCCAGAGAAAATACTTTTTTCCAGATAAATTGTAAAAAAGTAAATACATATATATTAAAAATTATCTTTTACAGTGTATTTTCAATAGTTTCTATTCCTTTTTCTAATATGTACCAACAATAGCATTACCCCTTTTCGCCAAAACATTTAATAATTCCCTAAACGTAATAAATTTTCCTGATTGCTTAACACTTTTTGTTTTGCCCAATACTGATAGTAAACAATATTTAACAGCTGATTGGCAAAAACCGCAAGATTTAAGAAGAGTTAAGTTTCAACTACTTTTTTTATTTTCTACATTTAATAACAAATGTATTTGTTTAAATGTGCAGATTCTTAGAAGTTATGGAAAAAGAAGAAGCAGTTCCTACAAAAAAATAAAAAAATTAAAGCATATTGCGAAAGATGGAACAATGACACTAAATGTTCAAAGTGGATAAAAAAGAAAGATGACCATACTGCTGTATGTAATTTCCGCCAGGCTGATATTCCTGTAAAATACGAAGGCTCCGCTGAATTAAAGAAAAATATGCAATCAAAAAAGCATATAAGTATGATAACATCCCAGAAAATTTCGAATACGATATTAGATTTTGTTGTCACCAAAAAAACCGATGCTGAAACACATATTTCAATAGCTGAGTTAGTGTCCGTATTTCACAGCGTTGTACATGGCCTTAGCTAGAACAGTTTATCCAAGTTGCAAAAAGAATGGCATGTGGACGTCCAAAGGCAGCAACCATAGCAAGGAATGTGCTAGGCCCGTATGCACAAGAAAAAGTAGTAAATGATTTAAAAAGAGCTGGTACTTTTCAGTGAGGAATGATGCGTCAAATATAGGAAATATGAAAACGTATGCGTATGCTGTACCATATTTTAATGTCGTAAAAGGAATATGTAAACATATTTTAGACTTTTACAAAAATCCACATTAAACTTCTAGAGATATCCTTATTAAAATTGTTGAAATTACTGAACAAAATTATTTAAAAATTGAACAAATCGCCGCATATAGTGCAGATAACGCCACCGCACAGTGGACCATTTCGCAAGAAGGCGGCCAAAACTAATTTTTTTTACTATCACCAATTGTAAAATGTAAAAGTTTATTCGAAAGTAGACACTTATATACCTCGGGAACCAAAAAATTTCAACTTTATTTTAACTATATCACAGTGAACAGGGTGTTTCAAAACGGACATTTTCATTATTTTGCTAAAATGAAAAATTTCTTAATAACTTTTTAATTTTTAAACATTTATAACTTTTTTTTAAAGGTTTCTAAACAAAATAAATTTTTTATTATTGCCCAATTTGTTAGCTATACTAATAGCTAATATGTTTATAACTTTTTGAAATTAATTTAGTTTTTTATTTTTTTAAAGGTCCAAAATTTCTCTATATCCTCCCACTTAACAGAGCATAACTTCTAAAGTTCGTAAAAGTTCGTTTAGGGACTAGTACTATCTTATAGTCTAAACTCTCCTCTACACACCTATACCCCATTATATACCAACAATCCGAACGTGAGCACCACAGCAATTTTTATAATACAAGGTCAAATATTTTTTAGTAATATATGTGTTTTCTCTTGTGCTCATTTTTGTACTTTTTTAGCAGATCGCTTTTATGAAAGACGGATTTCAGATGGAAAAGTAATTTAGTCTTTAATTAAATTTACCTTTACTATAAAGGTATATAATATTTTTTTCGGAATTGGTTGGACATAGTGTATATGTTTATATTCACAACTACGTCTAATAAGGAACATATCTCAACTAATTATGGTAAAATTGATATAAAATAAGCGCTGTTACAGATAGAAGTACAAAATCAAAACACATTAGAAATTAAAAGGGAAATTCGTGGAAAAACGATACGTCAATGGTTCACGTTATTGTCTGTACTGTGGTCCTCTCATCCTTCGTCTGTGCGCGTGTGAACGTATTCGTTTCTTGATTGTGATGTTTTTTATTTGCGAGTACGATTATTCAAAGTAACGTCTTCATAATTGTTGTTTATTAAAATTTCAAGTATAGAGATCTCGCCGATATTTTCTTTCAACAATATGATTCACACGATATTGCATTGCATATACCAGGCAATAAAATATTTAAAATATACAGTACAGAGGAAATTGAACTACACAAACAAAAAAATTAGAAATTTTTTTATAAAAGATTAATATCACACTATACATAATGCTCTTATAACAAGAAAAGGACGTACGAACGTAACCATTAATGGTTGTCATAGGAACTATTTCGATATTATATATACAAATACCAAATGTGGAAAACAGGGTCGATCAGCAAAACGAATTGGTGAATGTAGTGAAAGAACTCGAAGGCGCAAACTTTAGAATATCAATGAAGAAATATCTCCAATAATCATTAAGGACCTATTATTGCACCAAATTCAACCAACACAATATAAAAAATCGGAAATTAGGATAATTGAAGCAGTAATGGAAGCAAGCCCAAGGCACACAAAAAGGATTTTGAAAAATAATCTTACATCAACTGAAGATAAGCATTATTTTTGAATTTAAAATTATCTAAAAATCAGTATAAGAAATTAGGGAAACGGACCAAGGAAAGGCATTCTGGGATTTTCTCAGAGTATAGGGATTTAGCCTCTGTCAAAGAATGTTTACCTCCACAAACTGCTATAACTGTCACCTCCACTTTGGCAGAAATTAGATTGCAAGATCTTCTTCAACACACTGATCGGTTGGAAAAGCTTGGAAATGCCAGCATTACTTTAATTTCTAAATGGGGATGTGATGGGTTCTCTGGTCAAATACAGTACAAGCAATGCAATGCCGAATATACTTCAGATGCTGCCTTATATATTGTATCTTTCGCTCCATTGCGTTTAACAAAACGTTATACTGGGTTAGAGCCATCAACGAGTAGACCAAAAAAAATTGATGTATGGAAATCAACAAAGAATTGCAGACCAATAAAATTTACATTCAAAAAAGAAACAAAAGATATTATAGTTGAAGAAGTCAACCTGCTGTATTTACAGTTGATGATCAGGAAATCGAAGTAAATTTTAAAATGTGTCTTACAATGATTGATGAAAAAGTTGCATAAGCTTTAACTGACACAAAAGCATCATCAAACTGCGTTATATGTCAAAAGACATCAAGTAAATTAAGGCATCCCATTCCAGAAGATGATAGCTTTAAGGCAGCATACGTATTTGCTTTTTATGCGAAAATATTCTTAAATTAGGTTATGATTTGGATTTTGGCCCGTTAGGCCAGTGAAAAAAAGTAAGGAAAATGAAGAAAAAAGAAAACCAAAACCAAACAAAAATTCAAATTCAACTACTTCTAAAGATGAAAATCAAGGCTATTTAGAAAAAAAGTTACTAAAATTGTTTAAGTATAGTTATTTTTATCAGTTTAAGATCTAATGTACATATATTAGACAATCTTCAATATACAAATTTGTCATAAAAGTTTACATATAATATACTTTATGAACGTAAATATAAACCTACGTCTTCTTCATTAAAACCTTTTTATCTAACGTAAATTTAATCAATGTTTGTATTGTTTATGCTACTTAATTAACTAAATTTTAACTCAAACGAACCTTTGATCATTCTTATTAAAAATATCACAGGGGCCGAAGGTTAGCCCTTTCTGACCAAATTTTAATTTCCTTATAAGTATAAGTTGTAAATTTGATTTAAAATGTCAGGATTTGTGTAAAACAAACTCTTATAACAAGTTTTAATATGTCACTTTTGTACCAGAAATAGCAAAATATTAAAATTCGTTTTAAATCCATCATAACTATTTTTCTAAGTAGTCGATTTCAAAGGTTTATACCTTAACTTAAAGTCTATAGTCTCACCTAGTAAACATCGCGTATCGAAATTCCAATCCGGTAAAAAGTTATTTCTGACCGCCTTCTCGCAAAATGGTCCACTTTGCGTGTCGTAAATTATGGAATTCACAACTCTGTGTACCAGAACTTAAAAATGAATCTAAGCATATTCTTAAAGCAAACTGCAACTGTCATGTTACTAATATTTGTGTAAAATATGCTCTAAATGCCTTATCTGTACATATATAATCGATAGTAATAAAAACTTTTAATAAGTTTAGTTCCTCAGAAATGGCGAATGCAACATTAAAAGACTGTTTTGAATATTCAAAAATTGAGTACAAAAATGTTCTTCGACACGTTCCAACGCGATGGCTTTCGCTGATGCCAGCAATTGAGCGTTTATTATATAGTTGGCCTGCTGTCAAAAGATATTTATTTTGCAAAACGGAGAAGCAAATTGCCGAAAAGTTTTGTGGGAATTGGTTTGACTTGGAATTGTGACTCAGAATTGGTAAATAATGATAATGAATGCATGAGCGAGGGTTTATTAGAGGCCTATTTATATATCATACACAATGTTATGAATGAATTTAATATAACCATATAGCTATCGAGGTCGATTAAAAGGTTCTTTTTATAGAAGTAAAGTTGCTAATATACTAAAAAATATTTCTTTCAAAGAAAGAAGCCAGTTTGAGTCAGAAACAAAAGTTTTTTTCAAAGCTATTTATTGTCTGGAGAACCGTTTTGATTTCGGAAACAAGTCAACATATAAATTATTATCATCTTTAAATCTTAAGACATCCTTGTTATCTTGGGACACATTATCTGAAATTCCCACAATTTTATAAATTTCAAATATGATTAATATGTACAAATGTATTCCGATAATTGTTGCCTTCGTGAAGCATGTGATGAGTTATCCAAAGATGTGCAATTGATAAAATCTGGTCCTTTTTTTTTAAAGCAATCAAAAATTTGAAAAATCTTTATAAATTGATCTCATTTACATTCTCCATTCCTATAAGTAATGTTTATTGTGAGAGAACATTTAGTATTGTGAATAATTTGTATTCCAAAGAGAGAAATATAAAGGCGTGAAGCACTTATAAGACTTAACTTAGAGGAAAATTACACAGATTTTCACAAATATTTAAAAACTATTGAAGAAACTGATGGCGTTTTCTTTTCTGAAAAATATGTAACATTTATTCACTTCTTTTCTGAAAATTGGCACTTTGGAGGAGTTTTAAAACAGAAATAATTTTTAATAAGAATTCTTTCAATAATTTCTAATAAATTCTGTATTTTCAAATGACATGATTTATAAAATTGCGATACAGAAAGCCGATGATGCCGAGGTATTATAATGTTTCCGCTTCGTTGCGATTGGAAAAATATTTATTTTGTTAAAAATGTATTTGTCTGTATGATGGTCTCTTTTTTGTTTTTATTTTTTTTTTTAAATTACGGTACGGATTTTTAGTAAATTTTCAAAAGAAATTCGATAAAGGTCACGGAGGACACGTAATCAAATCTTTTTAATTTATACACATATCTTATAATATTGTTATATAAAACATTCAACTTTCTTTTACTAACTGACTCGCAGTTTACAAATAACTCACACCCATATAGTAGTGAGGGAAGAAGATACGTCTTAGCACGTAAGATCCTTATTCTTAGTGGGGTGAAATATTGAGTGGACCAGAGATTTCTTAACTTTATATAAGTTTGACCAGCCATAGAATTTATTTCATCAGTCCATGTCAAGTTACTGTTAAAATGGTACCAAGGTTTTTCAAACAGAGTCCGTTAGCACTAGCTCGGAGGTAGATTTGTTCTAAGTCGTTGCTTAGGTGAGATATACCTAAGGCACATTGTCTGCATATAAATGGATTTTGCATTTTGGAAGTTGTATCGGCAAATCATTCGCATATATGGAAAATAAAAGTGGACCTAAAATCGAACCCTTTGTACAATCCTATTAATGCACAAGCTTTTTCTGACAAAAGCATATGCAAAGTCCATTTGATGCACTGCATTCTTGATAGGTTTTAAAAAAAGTTGCTGGATACTAAGCTCTAAAAATAAATATTCTTCGTCTAAGAAGAACATAGAACAAATGCTGTTCCAATCAATAAGTAATACTGCTCATACAGATGATTAATATTTATTTGTTTAAAATCACGATAAGTAAAATATCCATGTTAACTAGAGACATTATTTTGCACAAATATGGCAGCACTACCACCTTGAGTTTCTCTGTCAGACCTTAAAACACTATAACCATAAGGACAAATGAGGCCATCTGGTGTTGATGCTACCAACCAGGTTTCCGAAGCACAAATAACATCAATATCTGAGTTTCTGAAAACTAATTTAAATTCATCGAACTTGTTGTTAAGACTTTGGGCATTAATATGAACTTTTTTTAATCCTTTCTTGTACCAATCAAGACTCTGCCCATGTCCATTGTTAAATCTTTGGAACTTCCACATACAACACTGTTCAGGAGCATGAAAACGTGAGTTTGGATGTGAGATGCTAATAGAAAAAATTTTAAAAGAAAGAGAAAAAAATAATTTAGTTTATATTTTGGGGGTTTTTTAAACTATTTAATTTTAATTATGTGCTAGTTCTTTTTTCCAAAATTTTATTTAAAAAATTAAAATTTTTTTGAATTAGCTAGTTCCTATGAGCATTTCACTGGGGCTAATGCAAATCATCAGGGAACCTTTACCCAACATTTCTTAGAATAACTAAAGACATTTATTTCATACTTCCACTTTACTAAGTGAGCAAATTGAGTGTATTGATAGAAAATATTTTATAAATCTTATTTGTGTTAAATTATTATTGCGCAACGTTATGAGTTCTTGTGACGATTACACTGGATTTTAGATTTTTTTTCACAGAGTATTTTGATATAAAATAAAGATTTTAACAGTTGGTTTTAACGATTAAAAACCATCAAAAAACAGAGAGCTTACAAATTGTA
This sequence comes from Linnaemya vulpina, assembly GCA_963675445.1. Taxonomy (NCBI): domain Eukaryota; kingdom Metazoa; phylum Arthropoda; class Insecta; order Diptera; family Tachinidae; genus Linnaemya; species Linnaemya vulpina. Next base: position 47,360,675 of record OY776281.1, on the reverse strand, counting down.
CGTGCAAGCGATACATTATTTTAATGATAAGCTTATTAAAAAATGTATTTTAAACTTTTTAATTTGATTTTTGTAAAAATATTTTTTAAATTATATTTATTTATTTTTTGGTTTAATGTGCTTCGAAAGCGTGTAAAAATGCTTACACATTATGAGACCATTAGAACATGAATTATAGCAACAACTTTGTACGAGTACAATATGACGTATGAATAGTATTTTTAATAATACGTGTGGTAGTACCATACAAAGAGAGGGAGTTAGATACAAACAAATCCACAAGGGAATTTAATAAAAAGGGACAAATTCAGTGTGTTGGTTATGATTTGTTTAGCAAAATTTTAAAAGAAAACAAAACAGATTATGAGAAACAGTAACTTTATTTATTACCAGAATCGTGTTGCCATTCAGAAACGTGATTTAAGGTAAAAGACAAATAACTTCGGGAAGCGTGTGGGAAAAATATCTGACATAAAACGACGTATTTGTTATAAAATGTCGAAAGAATTTTCGGAGAGATGAATTTGATTGAGAAATAAAGTGGAAGATTATGTGAAACTTAACCTATAAAAATAATTGATTTCAAATATAGAAATCTTAAGTTTGTTTGCCCTATATATCCGTCCAATTCAGATGGAGTGGCGGAATACAAATTCGCTGATATAAACTTAAGTTGAAATAATAACTGTTATCTTAAAAAAATATGTGTATGTTTGAGGTTGCAAAACTTGGTACACTTGTACTTCTTGTTAATACATTTTCAGACTCATAAACACAATGTCACACCATCTGCTTATTTGGTCAGTCGATATTTTTTTTAATGACATTCGCTTATACTCTCGTTGTAATGCATTTACACTGGTAACTCATATTTGCTATCACATTGTGATTTAGTTTTCATGTATTCCCATGTCACTTTATTTATTACAACGATATCAAATAATTCTTTATAATTTGGATAAAGTGACCAAACAATTATTGTATAATAAATAGAGCAATCTGTATTTAAATGTTTACAGCCTAATAAAAAATTTTGATTCATAGATGGTCATGAAATACGTCGTTGTTTTAAAATTTCTTTTGTTAACGTGTTATAAAACAGAAATATGTTTTTAAATTAAGCCTCTATAGTTTCGAAAATTAAATGTGGCAAATTAACCATATATATATATATATATATATATATATATATATATATATAATAAGTTTTTTATCAAAACAATATGTTTTGTTACAATTAGTTTCGAACAAGTAAAATTTTTGAGTTTTTGTTACAATATTGATGTTCTTATATTGTAACCCTGGTATGTTCGTTTGCTTATGTGTGTTGAAAATTGGTTTCAAAACTTTCACTTTCCAAATGCATATTTTACAAACTTTTTTCGGGGAAATAGTTTCATTTCGCTGAATTTAACCCAAAACATTCTGGCAACACTGGTGGCAAGTGGCATATTGAACAAAGGAGTGACAAAAACCTTCTCTTCCATCCAATGTAACGGGCACATATAATGCAATACCTTATATGTTCATAAACACTAACTTTTATTTAATGTGTATTTTAAGAAAATCTAATAAAAAAACGGGCACATATATTTTTTAATCGGTTTTGATAAAAACTTAATTTTCCCAGGTAACCAAAATTTTTATTGGTGCGTTGACCGTTATGTAGCATATTAAATATAATTTGTTTGTTGTGTTTTATTAAGTCTACTAGGAGCTATCGCCTAAAGTAGGACGATAAGATTATACTGATTCTACTTTTATTAATTAGAAGAGCACAAACCAGGTCCAAAGAAGGCCACACAAATCACTGTTTGCTTTATGAATCAATAAAGTAGTTACTCGCTTCACGTTTGCGACTGTGAAGTTCAAGTGTATTTTTTTATTAATCAAATTATTATCTGTAAATACGGAAATTCATTATTTAGGGAGAAAAGATAAGTAAACAACTAAAAGACAATGATGTCCCGTCTGTTAAAAAGACAGACATACAAAGTGCTAGCCATCCATTGAATAGCCACTCTGTAGGGTTGTTTGAGCATTTTTAATATGTTTTATACATATGTCATATTGCCTGTAATTGTATAAGTGCAAGTAAATATTGGTTTTCCTATTGTCAGCGGAGAAGGAAATTCTTTGCACATAACCCATACATAAGCATACACTGCCTAATATTTATTTTGTCTCTTTTCCTTTTCCGTAGAGATTTTGTTAGCCATTTGTTGTTGTTTCATAAAAAAGAAATCTATAAAAATGGCAAAAAAAAGTTTCTCCTCACCAAGCCATAATAAATTGAATTGATAATAAGGTAGACCAAAAAGAAATAACAATTATTATAAGAGTGATTCAAACATACACTTGTTTGTGTATACACTTATAAACAAAAATAAATGTGAAAGCACGTATGTATGTATGATTGGGTGGTCACTGAAGCGTTCAAAACACTATACAAAGTGTATTAGAGCGGTGGTAACATACGGTTGATACGTCAAATTAAATGGTCATTTTGAAATGGTGGCGAAGCGTGTCAAACTAAGCACACACTTAATAAGCGAGCAAGGATATTTTCATTCTGTTGCTTGTTATACTTTGTTCTTGCTGTTTGTGTTTTTTTGGATTACCATTTTTTTACCAGAGCACTTTGTTGGTTTTAAGAAATGTTTTTAAATCAAATTAGTTGAAGTTTCCACCAATTTTTTAATTGATGTAAACGTTTCATGAAAAATTTTAATCTACATACATATATATATTTTTTTCACAAACTCAGCTTATATCAGAAAGAAGAAATGAGACAAATTGTAGTCAGACTTAAACTGAAATTAGACGTGAGATAATCACAACACGTAATGCAGGTCGAAAGAATTTTGTGGATGACTATGTATTCAAATATAACCATAGAAACTGAGCGCGTATAATCTTATGCCGTTATGGTTATGATGTTATGGATAAGACACATTTAATTTAAGCTTTAAGGCAGATTCACCCACGTGTTCTGAAAAACATTTTTGTTTTTTTTGAACCTTGTCGTCTCTCTCAGATAGTGAAATATTTATCCGGAAAAAAATGAACTAAGTTGCCGTTAGTTTTACAATCTTCGGGTAAAGTTGCACTCAGATGGGACATAGTAAAATATTTTTAAATTTAATTATGCCCAATAAATCAGTGGCTATTTAAATGTCGATTTAGTTAATTTTGATGAATATTTAAAGTCTATTTAAATACGCTTTCAGTTTTACAGTCAGACTTAAATACTTCAATTAACTTATGCAAAAAGTGTGGTAGCATCATGAAATATGCAAACAAAAGTCGCCATTGTTCAGAAAACATGTGTTTTGCTTTGGATTCAAAGTCCATTTGGATTAAGAGTCCATTTGTACAATAAATATTGTTTTACGCAACTCTGAAAATTTTTAGCAAATTTTTCTCAACAACACAATGTTTTCTTTTTGCTAAAAAAAAAAAAATTCAATGTCATATGTTTTCTGTGCTCGATTTAAATAACATTTAAATGGCCATTGAGGGGCATTTAAGTGTTATTTAAGTCTTATTTAAGTTTGTGGTGAAAAACGAAATTTGGTATTTAAATGGCATTTAAAGTTAAACAACATTTAAATAACCACTGATTTATTGGGCATTAATGTTTTCATATATATATATATATATATATATATATATATGTGTGTGTATGTATATAAGTATATATATATATATATATATATATATATATATGTGTGTATGTATATAAGTATATATATATATATATATATATATATATATGTGTGTGTGTATATGTATATGTATATATATATATATATATATATATATATATATATATACATATATTTATATATATATATATATATATATATATATATATATGTGTGTATGTATATGTATATAACTGTATATGTATATATATATATATATATATATATATATATATATGTATATATATATATACCTATATGTATTTATTAATATATATATATATATATATATATATATATATATATATATATATCAATGCCACTTCTCGTTGTAATGTTATAACTCAACAACGCATTTACCTATTTGGCTAATTAAAAAAAATCTTGAAAAAGTGTAAAACCAAAATCTTGCTATACTCCCATATACAAACAATTTGTACTAATACTTAAAAGCCAATTTGAACCTTAATACCATATTGTAAAGTTCAAGTAGGTATTAGTGAAGAGATTTCTGGAAGGCAAAACAATTGAAGACAAA
>OY776281.1:47171430-47348930 GCA_963675445.1 Linnaemya vulpina | reverse complement strand
CTTTTGCTCCTGAGCAATTTTTAATACGAATGGTCAAAGGCTCGTTTTTCGAAAAAGTTTGAGTTAAAATTTAGTTAATTAAGTAGCATAAACAATACAAACATTGATTAAATTAACTTTAGATAAAAAGGTTTTAGTGAAGAAGCATACGTTTCTATTTAAGTTCATAATAGATATTATATGCAAACTTTTATGACGAATTTGTAAATTTGAAATTGTCTAATGTCTAATGTATGTACATGCAATCTTTAAACGATAAAAATAACGATGTTTTGAAGAACTATTATTACTTAAACAATTTTAGTAACTTTTTGCTAAATAGCCTTGATATTTATCTTTTAGAAGTAGTTGAATTTGAATTTGTTGTCTTGTTTTTGCTTTCTATTTTCTTTATTTTTCTTACTTTTTCTCACTGTTTCGCCTAACGGGCCAATATCCAAATCATAACCTAATCTAAGAATATGCCCCAAAAAACGTATTTTCGCATGAAGAGGGGACAATCCAAACACGTATGCTGCCTTAAAACTATCATGTGGAATGGGATACCTTAGTTGACTTAATGTTTTCTGGCATATAAAGCAGTTTGACGATGCTTTTGTATCAGTGAAAGCTTGTGCAACTTTTTTATCAATCACTTTTTAAAATTTACTTCGATTTCCTGATCATCAACTATAAATATAGCAGGTTAGAGGGCATCAATTTAACCTTTTATTTTTTGGACTTCTTCAACTATGACATCTTTTGTTTCTTTTTTGAATGTAAATTTTATTGGTCTGCAATACTTTGTTGATGAGGGTATTTCTATTTCCATACATCAATTTCTGCTGCTCTCTGGTTGATGGCTCTAATCCGGTATAACTTTTTGTTAAGCGCAATGGAACGAAAGATTCCATATATAAGTCAGCATCTGATGTACGAGTATATTTGGCATTATATTGCTTTTATTGTCTTAGACCATAGGTCCCATCAACATCCCCATTTAGAATTTAAAGTAATGCTGGCATTTGCAAGTTTTTTCAAGCGATCAGCATCAAGCGTATTTAACAACCCTTCGGCAGTGGGTTCAAGATCTTGCAATTTAATTTTTGCTGAAGTGGAAGTGGCAGTTATATCAGTTTGTGGGGGTAAAAATTTTTTTTAACAGATACTAAATACCTATACTCTGGGAAAGTCCCAGAATTTTTCCATTGGCCCATTTCTCCATTATTTATACTGGTTTTTAAATAATTTCCAATCCAAAAATAATGCTAACACTTCTCCTGGAGTAAATTTCCTTTCTTGATTCGGTGTAGACATATTTTTCAATATCCTTTTTGTGCGCCTTGGGCTTGCTTCTATTACTGCTTCAATTATTCCAATTTTCAACTTTTTCTTTTATGTTGGTTGAATTTGTTGCAAAAATTAATTCTTAATGATTATCGGAAATATTTCTTCATTGATATTCTGAAGTTTGCCGCTTCGAGTCCTTTCACTACATTCATCAATTCGCTTTGCTGGTCGACCCTGTTTCCCACATTTGGTATTTGTAGATATAATATCGAAAACAAGTTTTTGTGACAACCGTTAATGGTTACGTTCGTACATCCTTTTCTTGTTATAAGAGCATTATATATAGTGTGATATTAATCTTTTTCCAAAATTTCCAATTTTTTGTTTGTGTAGTTCACTTTCTTTTGTACTGTATATTTTAAAAATTTTATTGCCTGGTATATGCAATATACACGATATCATATTGTTGAAAGAAAATATCGGCGAGATCCCTGCAGGTGTACTTAGCCATTGTTGATATTGTAATGAATAGCAATTATGAAGACATTACTTCAAATAACCTTACTGGCAAATAAACAACGAAAAAATTCGGGTAGACAGGTAACACCACAATCAAGAAATGAACACGTTCACACTCGCTATACGAAGAATGAGAAGACCACAGTACAAACAATAGACGTGAACCCTTGACGTATCGTTTTTCCAGGAATTTGCCTTTTAATTTTTAATGGGTTTTTATTTTGTACTTCTATCTGTAACAGCGCTTGCTATATACCAATTGTTTTTGCCATAATTAGTTCAGATATGTTGCTTATTAGACGCAGTTGTGAATATAAACATATAACATATAAACACTATGCCCAAGCAATTCTGAAAAAAACTATTTAATACCTTTATTATAAGGGTAAATTATATTCAAAACCAAAATATTTTCCCATCTGATATCCGTCTTTCATAAAAGCGATCTGATAAAAAAGTACTTCTAAAATGAGCACATACAAAAATATATGACCTTGTAACATAAAAATTGCTCTGGTGCTCACGGTCGGATCGTGCCGGGTATACAACGGGGTACAGGAGTGTAGAGGAGAGTTCATACTGTAAAATGATACTAGTCTCTAAACGAACTTTTTTCGAACTTTAGAGGTTATGCTCTAATAAGTGGGAGGATTTAGGAAAATTCGGACCTTTAAAAAAATTATTTTAAAAAGTCTTAAACATATTTTTTGCTGATAGTAGAGCTAAAGAATTGGGGAATTATATAAAATTTATTTTGTTTAGAAATCTCTTAAAACAAAAAGTTATAGATGTTTAAAAATTTAAAACTTATTAAGAAATTTTTAATATTAGCAAAATAATGAAAATGTCCATTTTGAATCACCATGTTCATTATGATATAGTTAAAATAAAGTTGCAATTTTTTGGTTCCCGAGGTATACAAGTGTCTACTTTAGATTGAACTTTTACATCTTACAATTGGTGATAGTAAAAAAATGAGTTTTGGCCGCCTTCTCGCGAAATGGTCCACTGTGCGACGAAGGCTTCTAAGTTGGTATAACCAATTGCTGATAAGTGGTGCCACCGAAAACTACTCAAAATTAATTAAATCGTAAACTGTACATTTTATCGTGCTATGATCTTTAGCAAAATTGTTGCGCATGAGCCGACGAAGGTATTTAAGTTTGTATGACCAATTTCGAACGGGCGGCGCACAATGGGGATTTCGCGCAAAAAAGTCAAATTGTCAACATACCCCTCATGCAATATGCAGTGATATTTTGAAATTTTAGACTAAATGGTACAATCAAATCAAAAAGAATTAATCCGGTCTGACTGCTAGTTTTTTTATAGCCTTATCAAACTCAGTACTTATATGTTTTACCGAACCAACTTAATTTAAAGCTAAGAATTTCAAAACGAATATTATTATATTATGTGAGCTAACGTTTTTCTTTTTATTTTTTATTTAAAGTAGGATATTTCAGTATAATAAAATTTATAAAATAAACTCTGTAGGGACTTAAGTTTTGTTTGTCTGTTTATTTTTATGAACATATAACAAAAATCCCTTTTTTCTCAAAACATTTGGACCAGCAATTTTAGCCATACTTTCCCACAGTTGGAAATCACTACTAATACATTGTCTCATATCTGTTTTTACATTTTTAATAGATTGCATGTGCCACCAGGTGCCACCTCTCAATTTGTTGCATTACACAGTACAACATTCTTCAGCTGATTGATTCGTGATTTTGATTGATTCTAATTGATTTTGTGTAACATAACTCAAGAACCACTTGTTGTCCGGTTTTGCTTAAACAAATTTAGAAAAATCAAGAATTTAAATTACTTTCATCTGTTTATATAACGTTTTGCTACATAAGCAAAAGCTTCGCAGTTATAAATAAATGTATGAAAAAAAATATTTTTTGCCTAAAAAATTAATTTTTTTTATACCATAAAAAATTTATAAAGGTGAAAAATTGTCAAGGCCTATTACTTTCACATAAAGTCGCTTAACCTATGAACAAAATGAGATATAAATCATGAAAATCGATGCACATGTTTCGCTTTTATTCACAATTAAGTAAAGGTATGAATTTAAAAAATTTGCTCGAGATATGCACAAAATTCTTTGGAATAAACATTGATGAATATTTTTATTTTTAATTATGTGCTAGTTCTTTTTTCCCGAAATCTTATTTAAAAAAATTCAAATTAATTAGTTGAGGGGTTTTAGCTAGTTCCTATGCGCATTACACTGTAGCTAATGCAGATCATGAGGGAACCTTTACCCAACATTTCTTAGAATAACTAAAGACATTTATTTCATACTTCCACTTTACTAAGTGAGAAGCTTTGAAACCAAATATCAAAGTCGCAACAAGAACTCACTGATCAATTTTCCTTTTTTTATTTTCTTACGTTTTATTCTACAACTGGTTGGTTTTTTGCCGGCTAAAATTGTGGGTGTAAGAAAAATAAAGAACAACAACCAATAATTGTTGTAATATAAAAACAATTTATTTAGAGTGTTGACAACATAAGATCAATTTGAATTTTTTTAAAATAAGATTTTGGGAAAAAAGAACTAGCACATAATTAAAATTAAAGAGTTTAAAAAACCCCTAAAATATAAATTAAATATGATTATTTAAATATGATTGAATTTATGACTTCCAGAATTAAAAAAAAAAGTAGTACACAAAAGGTTATTTAATTTTGATAACTGCAGTAGCAAAGCAATAAAAGCTAATAAATTTGCGTGGACAATTAAAAGGAAAGTGCACTTGCACTTGCTTTTTTCCGTTAGTTACCTGCATGATTTTTTTTACAGAAATTGCACCCACATTAATGAGTGCTCATGTTTTGGAACGTTTCGAAATATGCGCACATTCATAAGTACCTGTCAATAAAATATTGAAAAATATGTAGTATATATGGGTTTTCATTTAGCTATTTTTGTCATTCAACAAGCGCCAACGAGTGCGAAAAGTACAAGCGATTTTTCTCCGGTTTTTCAATTATAACTGGAACTAAGGCCCAAGAAATTTACGACAATGGAAAGTTTTTCTATTTCACAAATTAAAACAGTTTTTGCAACATTCGTACATTGGCATATATGAAACTAGAGCGTGTGAAATTTTGGATACAATATATAAAGGCTTTTACTCTAACTTCAAACAAAGATGGCAGGATTCGAATCGTACGAAGTCGCTATTTGAAAAAATTAATGCAAATTGGCTTGAATGTACGTTTACAATTAAGTTTACTGAGGCTGAATGTTCTACTAGTGCTGCACTTGGTCGGCCACGTGAATCGTTTGAAGAGTGCTGTGATCGCGCCAAACGATACAGAAGGGATGAGGTACGTGCTATATTTCCTCAAGAAGTAATTGATTGTACTTCTAGTATTTAAAAAACCAACCCAAAAATTTGTACATTAAAAACTTTGGGGATGTTTACAAAGCTTGAACTTACAAAAGAAAAATGCGAGTATCTAAAGCATTGGTTAGAAAATGAAGGGTACAAAATACTCGTACTATACAAAGAACTCGCGAAAGAAAAACCTAACAGTTATCCTCAATGAACTTCTATTCCTGAAGGTTCAGGCAGTGTACCTCTGCCAAATCTGTTGGATCATACTGCTAAAAGAGTCCTAGAGACCAAGTCAGCAAAAAAATAAAAAAATAAATAAAATTGAAAGCGGAAATCTAACAATGTGCTATAAATGGGGATGTGATGGGGCATCTAGTCAAAACGAATACCAACAGAGGTTTTCAGATGATCAAATCTCTGACTCTAATTCATATATGACAGCAGTTGTACCAGACATAAATAAATTAGTATGGAACAACAATAAACCTTCTTCCACACAGTATTGCAGAACACTACAGTTTGCATACGTTAAAGAGACACCTGGAGTTAAATGAACAAGCACTGCAATTTGGTATGTCATCACTTCATGCGCGTATTAAGCTGATGGAGTGTCTTTTGTATGTAGCTTATAATATTGAATTTGAACGTGGAAGAGTCGACTCGAATACTGGTCCGATAAAAGAAGCCCGTAAATGTTTGAAAAAGTGTGAACTTAAAGAGAAAATTGGAATACAGGTTGATACTGTTAAGCAAGGCTCTGGTACGACGAATTCAGGAAATACGTCACGAAGATTCTTTGCTAATCCTGCTTTAATTTCCGAAATCACGGGTGTAGATGAAAAAATAATCAAGAGGTTTTCAATAATTCTCGAAGCCATAGCAATCACCGATGTATTAGATCCAAAAAAATTTGGTGATTTTTGTCTTGAGACGGCAAAAGATTTTGTTGCACTGTACGAGTGGTACAATATGCCACCTACACTTCACAAAAATCTGATTCATGGAAAAGATGTAATTGAAAAGTGTATTTTTCCTGTAGGCTTACTATCCGAAGAGGTTCAGGAAAGTCTTAGCAGAGACTATAAAAAATATCGTCTTATACAATCCAGAAAATGCAGTAGAATTGCCACGAACGAATATATTATGCACCGAATGATGGTAACATCAGACCCCATGATCTCACATTTCACTCCTTCATTTAGCCAGATAAAGCATAGTGTTATAAGCGACGAAGTTAAGGCTCTTTTAGAATAATAAATTAAAAATAGATTTAAAATAAATAATAAATTAAAAAAATCATTTAAATATTTTTGTTAGTTAGGGCTTTTTACATTGTAGGTAACGATATACATTTCTCAAACTTTCTTTATTTTGATTATTTTACGTATTACTATATAAATAAAATTAAATTTGTGATGAAATCACTACATATTTCGACAAATATAAATTTTTCCTCTCCTCCATACAAAAATCCCCAGTGTGCGGCGCCCCTGAAAAAAATTACTCAAAATTAATTAAATAGTAAACTGTGCCTCGTTTCTGTAACTGATGTGAGAAATTCTCACATTGAAAAACTAAATAATTATGGTTGTCATGCTTTTTTTTTGTAGGGTTATCCATAGAATAATGTATTTAATATTATAAAAAAGCCACAAAATTTTAAATGCATTAAGAAATATATTCTGACTCAACCTGTGTTTCACAGAGTGACGACAATTTTTTCGATGCGAGAAGATCTCACTTCAGTTACAGGAACGAGGCACTGATCTCTAGCAAAGCTGTAGCGCTTGTGTGGACGAATGTTTCTAAGTTGGTGCGATTACTTTCCGATAGATGGCGCCACTGAAAATAAAATGAATCGTAAATATTTTGACACCGTTGTGTGAGGCATTTTTAGGTTTTAAAATACTAACGAATTTTCTATGAGTGACAGCGTAATGCCCTTCTCCAATCCTATGAATATTGCGCTCTGCTATTTTCAGGGAAGGAGAATCTATATATGTATGTAATTAAAAAAAATTGTTGCGAGGGTGTTGTTAGTTTATAACTAACGAATCGAATTCGATCTTAGGGTTGGATCGAATAGTCGTGTAAGACGGTTTATCTAAAGTTTGTACGAAATCGGTCGATGTCCTTGTGAGTTATGACCTTTCATAATAACAAATTTAATCCATATAAAAAATAACAACAGATATGTAAGCGCCTATGAGCGACGGGAAGAGTAGCGAAGCACGCCGGGACCTGCTGGTATATAATATACATATATATATATATATATATATATATATATATATTGTGATGACCATAGTCGACACTCGATTTGGTCCACAACCTTATACCCAATGATTTGCATCTCTCTCAGAGTCGAATGAATTATTCTTATTTTTATTATTAGTATTATTATTTAATGATATTGAAATATTCGTTAGTTAATTATTATTATTATTATTGTTACTATAATTATTGTTTATATTATAAAATAATTCATACTATTAATAGTAGTCGTTGACATACATTGGTACTTTGACTCGGTTTTATCCCTGTTGTTGCCCAACACTGTTACATACCATCACGTATGGTCAATATCAAGAAAACAAACACAGCACACAACGAATAAGCACACGTACAGCCTGTGTACGTGTGATTGTGTATTGTTGTGCATGGCACACAAAGGTATAAAAGGCGAGTCATTGCTAAGATAAAGTCAGTTTGCGTGAGGCACTCGTTCTGGTAAGAACAAGTATTAGAAATAAGGTTACTAATCTAATATTAACTCATACCGAATCGTAACGAGAAAAGATATTTAAACCCAGGTTGCTGATCCAAGGTGAATCCGGCCACCGGTTAGGAGTAGTAGTTAGTGTGATTGGAGGTTGCCATTGGAACCCAGGTTGCTGATCCAAGTTGAATCCGACCACTGTTTAGGAGTAGTAGTTAGTGTGATTGGAGGTTGCCATTGGAACCCAGGTTGCTGATCCAAGGTGAATCTGACCACAGGTTAGGAGTAGTAGTTAGTGTGATCGGAGGTTGCCATTGGAACCCAGGTTGCTGATCCAAGGTGAATCTGACCACTGGTTAGGAGTAGTTGCTAGCGTGATTGGAGGTTGCCATTGGAACCCAGGTTGCCGATCCGAGGACAACATTCAATCATCAGGAGCAGAGTAGACCAGGGCCACTACCGAGTAGACACTAACCACTAGCTATAGGCTTAAGTAATCACACGTAACAGAGTAGACCAGAGCCACTACAGGGTCGGCACTAACCACTAGTTATAGGCTAATTATGCTTTGAATAAAGAACTGGAACAAATATCTCTGACTTTTGTTGTTCATTAATTTATGTGACCCGACACTGGACTCCGCTGAGCTTACCCCAGCCAACTGCCACAGTGTGTCTTTACAATATATATATATATATATATATATATATATATATATATATATATTTATATTTTATTTATTTATATATCGTAATGATTTCAAAGATGTATGTACAATAGTTGATCAGGTGGTCAATCCAGTGAGTTTAATATCCAAATATTCAATTTAAGTTGTTTTAAGCTTTTTCATTCTGACAATTATTTTTATAATAAGAGTTGTCTCAAACTTAGTTTTTTTCGTTAACAAAGCAAAAAGCAAATATCTAGAACTATTGCAATTTTCAAAAATTGTTGTAAATGATGTTTATATCATGCAGCTGTAGCTTTCAGGACAATCATATAGCTATACATGGTAGTAATTGTAACCAGTTGCATTTGTAGTCATGTAGCCATGTAGTTTGCTGTCGGCTTAGTGTTTAGAGCATAATGTTACGCTTTGCAATACGCCGTGGAATTGTTACATCTTAACCAGTTAAAGAAAACAAGTTAAATATCGTTCAATAATTCAAATGCGATTTTGGTTGATTTTATTGTGGTGCTTTTTTGAATTTCATTTTTATTACGTCATAAAGTTTTGCCAAAGCGAATTTTTATTAAAAAAGGTTTAGAAATCAGTTGGAGAAGTTCTATAAAAATGTATGTGTCAGGCTTGTAAAAGTTAGAATCGTTGCACATATCTTGTACAACTCCAGATCTGTTAGCAGAATGGTAAACCAATTGCTTATATGATACAATTTACGAACTGCTTCAGCTAGACTTATATTGTATTTGGAATTCCGCCAGTCTAACGTGTTTTTGTAGATTTCTTTTATCCAAAATTCTAGAAAAACTTCATAATTTGACTTAAAAGATAAATTAAACAATTATTCCATAATTTCTATATAAATGTTATAGTCTAATTAAAAAGAAGTATATCTATTGAGGTTCATAAAATAAGTTTTTTTACTCTATAAGCCTGTTATAAATCAGAAAAAATTATGAATTAGGTCTCTAGAATTCAAAAACTGGAATGTGACAAAATATTGTATATATTTCGGCTAAAGTAGACAGAGAGAACAACAAATTAAAAAAAAAATTAAATACAGTTTTACAGCTGTCGCAAAAGTAGTATTTTATCAGCTTGCTAAAACAATTTTGATGCTCCCATATTACGACATGTTTAAATGTAACTTTCCACAAGTGTTAAATCCTTAATTTTTTCTCCACTTGGCCCAGAAAATTGCCTTAAAAATGTAATTCCTAAAACAAATTTTCAACCATATTTTATTCAACGAATTGATAACAAAACTTGTTTTGATTTTTGGTTTTTTTTTCTTGATCAGTTAAGTTTTTACTTTTGCTACTACTTGTATGAAAAGTACATCCATATGTAAATTTTTATATTATATATAAATTCTTCTTATAATTATTCTTCAGGCTCTAGGTCTAAGGCTCGAAAATAAAACTCTTGTTATGTTTTATCTCGTTATATTTGTTTTTTCAGTTTTTCCTGAAGAAGAACACCGAAGGTGTTCGAAATATCGAAATAATAAAATATTTATAAATATAACGAGATAAAACATAAAACGAGTTTTATTTTCGAGTCTTAGACCTAGAGCCTGAAGAATAATTATAAGAAGAATTTAAGTAAAAAACAAGGTCGAATAAAATATAAAAAATAATTGTTAAATACGGAAGGCACGCTGCAAGCATAATCATGAAGCTTTATAAAATCCTACAAACAAACTACAACAAAAGTATCAGCAGAAATATTAGAAAATATTCAAATACCACAAAATTAAGAGCTAAACTAAAGACGTCATTAACTTTTCTTATAAAATGCAGAAAAATTGGGTTAATGCCGAATTTCTTGACGAATGTAACAAAAAACGTTCAACTGTTGTTTAATTATAATAAATATGTACCTCTTGACACACAAACAAAAATTAAAACCCTTATTGGAAAACATACATGGAATTTTCATGTAAAGATTTTAAATTTAATAATAAAATTAAAACATGAGGAAATAGCAGCTATTGACAATGATTTAGAAAAACGTATCGCATATCTGAAAGAAAATATGTCTGAAGACCATTTTACATTACTATGTAAAAGTGAAGACATTATATCTCAAAATATAAAAAGTAAGCTCAAAAATACAGAAATCAAGAAATTTGACGCATTACGAAATATCTATGAGAAAAAACCATTTATAAAATACAACAAAAGCTGGTTCACACAGAAATTCCTGAAAACTCCTGAAAAAACAATATTTAAATGCATTGCAGACGGAGAAGATGTCATACAAACAAACAAAGAGAAAGAAAAACAAGAGATTGCCAGAACAAAACTTGTAATGACGATGGATAACTACCTAAATAAACGATCATTAACAACAGATGAAAAAGCTATCGTCCGCACAGTGGAACAAACAAAAAAATTTTTGAAAAGAAATAATAATATTTTGATTTTAAAGGCAGATAAAGGTAATACGACGGCAGCAATGGAGAAGATAGATTATGAGACAAAAATGAGGGATATTATACAAGATATGGGTAAATACAGACGATTAAAAACAGATCCAACAACAAAACTACAGACGCGGAACACCAAATTAGTGGAGAAGCTGTTTAGTCAAAATATAATAGATGCTAGAGAAAAATATAAACTACTGACATCAGTAGCCACTGCTCCTAGAATATATGGACTCCCGAAAGTCCACAAAGAAGGTATGCCGCTAAGACCGATTTGTGCATCAATAAATTCTCCATCGTACGGTCTATGCAAATACATAACTCAGATTTTGAAGAACATTACTAAGACATCAAATTATAATGTAAAGGACGCAGTAGAGTTTAAAAGAAAAATTTACCAAGAAACAGTTTCTCAAGAGGAGATATTAGTATCTTTTGATGTGATATCAATTTTTCCAAGTATACCCGTCAATCTGGCAATCAATTTAATAAAGGACAAATGGGACAAAGTTTCCCAACATACAAATATACCTAAAGATCTGTTTGTGGACATTATTACGTTTTGTATAAAAGATAATAGGTATTTTAAGTATAACGACAAGATTTATGAACAATTAAAAGGAATGCCTATGGGATCACCAGCATCACCGGTGATTGCTGATATTATCATGGAAGAGCTACTAGACCGCAGCATAGAAAAACTAGACATAATACCAAGAGCTCTAAGTAAATATGTGGACGATTTGTTTTGTATCATTAAGCGCAGTAGTGTAGATGAAACACTAAAATGTTTAAATAATTTCCATCGAAGGATTCAATTTACGATAGAAGTAGAGAAAGATGGAAAGCTACCGTTTTTAGATGCCTTAATTATAAGAGAAAATAATTTTTTTATAACTGATTGGTATCAAAAACCAACTGCGTCGGGGAGAATTATAAACTTCCATTCTAACCACCCAAAACACGTCAAAATAAATACTGCTAAGAACTTCGTCACAAGAGTTTTAAAAATAAGCGATAATAAATTTCACAAAGAGAACTACAAAAAAATAAGAAAAATATTACTAAAAAACAGCTTTTCTTATCCCTTAATAATCAACATCATACGGGACACGATAAAGAATTTAAACAAAATACATACACCAAAATCGGAAAAGATTTACAAGTCGTTAACACACGTACCAGGTTTCTCAGACAGAATCACGCAATCCAATATCTACACCACTGATAACGTTAACATTGCTCTAAAAAACACAAAGACTTTAAACTCCCTCTTTTCGAATACAAAAACAAAATTAGACAAGTTAGATAAATATAATGTTATCTACAAAATACCTTGCTATGGGGATGGCAAAAATGTATGTAAGAAAATATATGTAGTAACAACAAAATCAAAACTTAGGACAAGATTGGCTGCACACAAATCTAATTATAAAAATAGAAACGAAAATTTGGAACAAAAAACCGCATTAGCAGCCCACTGTGCAACGCATGGTCATTCGCCAGACATAAACAATACAGAAATATTACAACAAGAACATAATTATAAAAAAAGATTCACTGTAGAAATGCTACATATAATTAACACATCCTAAGATGAACTACAAAACAGACACGGAATATTGCGCGCATACGTATAGACCTATAATAACAAAACACAATAAACCAAAACAAATTTAGTAAACACTTAACCCTTTTCAAAACTAGACGACTTTACTCAATAGTAAGACAAAATATATTTACGTGTTGTTATGTTTATAATTTTAAACACTTGTTTTATAAATAATTTCTTTAGTTAATTAAAAGCAAAATTATATTTTTGTGATACTAAATGTTGTAACAACAAAATTGTTTTTTCAGTTTTTCCTGAAGAAGAACGCCGAAGGTGTTCGAAATATCGCAATAATAAAATATTTACAAATATAACGAGATAAAACATAACAAGAGTTTTATTTTCGAGTCTTAGACCTAGAGCCTGAAGAATAATTATAAGAAGAATTTAAGTAAAAAACAAGGTGGAATAAAATACAAAAAATAATTGTTTTCATATTATATCTAGAATTCGGTGATTTCAGCCATCATACGACTGACGCTTTAATGACAAATAACTTTATGAGACTTAATATCTGAAATTTAAATTACAAAAAATTTTAATAAATAAATAAATAGATACTATAGTGTACAATAAATATATATAATATATAATGTTGAATGCATTTTGGAATTTACAAAAGTTTTTTCTCGAGCATACTACAACTACGAATATGTATTTATGTGTGTAAATATGTAAATATATAAGTATGTTAATATATGTGCCTTCAAGTATGTAAGTATTTCATCAAGTTTAGTTTTATGCATCTACTATTTATATAAGTGAGATTGCAAGCGTGAATTAAACAAAATATTAAATGAAAAAGAAATAATCCAAACTACACGTTTAGTCTGGAATTTGAATTGTAGGGAGGGTAGTAGGTGGTTGTAGAGTTTTTGTGGCTTATTCTATTAATAAAGTTTGTTCTTCTTGCATGCATTAGTGATGTAAAATGTGGCACATTTGCAAAAATAAAATATGTTCCATCTCACTATTGCTTTCTCTGCAAATTTTTTTTTACCTCGCATATAAAAAATTTTCGTACTGAATTCCATTAGATTATTTAGCCATTTTTTTGCTGAGATGCGTTCCTGGTTTTCTTATGTATGTTATTATCAGTATGGCATGTGTAAAGACTTATCCTATATGTGAAGCCTTTCATGGGATTGAAAAAATAAAAAGATTTGTGAACTAGAAAAATTAATTTGTGTATATATGTGAATTTCATATGTATAAATACAGATTAACAACTCCAAACTGGGCCTAAAGAGAACATAAATATTTAAAACAATGTTATTCTAGGCTAATCAAATATCATTTTACACGATTTGTGCGTAAAAATTTGTGTAGTTTCACTACACAGAAGTAAAAGGCGTATTAAATGTTTGACATTTTATGTATTAAAATTTATATTTTTCTCGCGACTTAAACTTAATGTATTAAATTTAAATTTTTATTGCTAAAATAAGATTTTTATACTTATTTCGAAGATTTTTGAATAAAATATATGGCAACGCTATTTGTGAGGCTACTACTCAAATGGTTGATTCGTCGGTTTACTTCCTTTAACATATCGGCTGCTATCTTAGGAATAAACTCTACAATATACATACTACTACATAGCTCCACAATAAATAATCTAAAGGCGTTAAATGGCACGATCTTAGGGGTCAGTTAACCTGGCCCAGATGTGAAATAGACTATTAGCCATTCTCGAACCTCACGATGTTTGACATAGCATGTGGCACCATTAAAATTACCTTTCAGCTGAGACCAGCTAACCCACTTTAGACAAATAATAAACTGTAATCATCACATGGTAGCGCTCGTCATTCCTGTCTTTTTCGTCTTTAAAAACGTACGGCTCAATGATTCCACCTGCCCATCATCAAACAGTGAATTTTTCGGAATGCAGCGTTAGTTTTTGCAGTGCTTCTGAATGCATTTCACACCAATTCGGAAATGAGCTCCATCGATTCATGGAAAAATAGTAAACCAAACTGAGAATGTTGCAGTAACTTGTTATACGAAAACAGCTGAGCTACCAAAAACACAGTTGCCAAAAAGAAAGTTACTAAAAGATCACTCATTTTTGCTTTCAAATTAGTAGTATGTTTGTGGGTTTTCTGGACCAAATTTCCCATACAAAACGGCTGCTCATGCTGCCAGTGTTTCCATATTGATTATTTTTAACCAAAATTGGTGATTTTTTCTTAATATCTTGTTTACAAATTCATTTTTTGGTTGCGGCAACGCTGCCAAGTTATGTTGTAGTGGAGCACTTATATTGTTTAGTATTTATACTCGTACACATACAAAAATTCTTATAAAGCCTTGCATATACAAGTGTCCAAACAGGTATGCATAAATACATATGTATATATGTATGTACATACATTTTTACAGATAAATAAGACCATATTAATAATAACGCATGGTTTTCTATATAGTTTGACATCGAAATGCTGGATACATGAGTGTAATTAAAATATTTACCCTTGACAACGAAATAAACAAATTAAAATTTTATTTAAAAAAATGTAATATACATTTATATAATTTTAATTCAAAATATATACTAATGAAAAATACAAATTATAAATTTACACTAAATTTTAAACGTTAACTGATAAGAACACATATACGTTAGCTGTAGTTGTGAAATTCAAACAAATTTTTTTTAACTGATAAGAACACATTGTTTTTAAAGGGCATTAAATATATATATTAATATTTTATAATGCCTCCATGAGTGTATTTACCCATGATAATGAAATAAACGAGTGTATTTGAAATATTTACCCTTGACAATGAAATAAAGACATTTAATTTAAATTTTAGTATATATATATATATATATATATATATATACATATATATATATATATATATATATATACATATATACATATATATATATATATATATATATATATATACATATATATATATATATATATATATATATATATATATGTATATATATATATATATATACATATATATATATATATATATATATATATATATATATTAATGACATTTCTCTATGAGATATCTATTTTGAAGTGTCTTATTAATAATTTAAATTTTTTCATCAAGTTGTTTGAGCTGCTGTATTGATAAAGTTATTAAATTTTGTTGTAATTGACTGATTTCCCTTCCTAAGTAATGTTTGTTGATAGCGTCTTTTTCTTGTAAAAGAAATGAAATATTAGTAATTCTTTTATTTTGCACGTCGATATTGGTATTTTTATCCAAGAGAATTCCAAGGACTTGATGAATTTTTTTTTTCCTTTTTCGGTTTTAATAATATCGCTTGAGCTATTAACAAATTTATTAATATTCATATTATGTCCTAACCCTTCTACATAATATCATTAATAATTTGAACATAACAATGAACATACATACACATACACACACATTTATATATATATATATATATATATATATATATATATATATATATTTTTATATTTTCTTATATAACCTTAATTTTAATATATTTTCTGATTATCTAAACGGATTAAAACTAATTAAACATCTATATTTATATTAAGGAAAATATAATCATCATCTTCATCCATAAATTTTTCAAATAAATTTAAATTAGATGATTGTAAAGAATTTATTCTGTAATGTCCCCATGAGTAAGTGTCAATATTATTTGTACATATAAATCTCTTATCATCTAAATAACTTAATGTTAGTTTACTTATATGTTGTGTATATATTTGGTGAACCTTAGATCTAAATACATACATAGAATCATAATATAGCTTTTTCTCTAGTAAACATTTTCTAAAATCACTAATACTTAATCTCGTTGTCACACTGTTCTTAACACCCTTAATTTTTTTTATTTCACTATATATTTTATCAATTTTTATTGAATACATTTTAGCTCGTAGACCAATGAATTCCTTAATAAATTTACCATTACATTCGTCTTGCATCATACCTAGAACCTTTTTCTTTACTAATGGAAACTTAAACACATTGTCTTGAGCATATGAAGATGTATCGAAATGTATACTTAATTCATTTCGAATATCATCAAATAGATCATTTGTTTTAACATCGTATATGAAGGAGTCAGTATCCATATAATTCAAGTGAATATCCTCACGGTATTTAGGTTTCATATAATCGTAATAAAAGCTGTACATTTTCAATTTCGATAATTCTAATACTGAAAAACCAATATAAATTGGTTTGTTGTAGAACGTTTTAATTCTACTCATTTCTATGGCAATCATTTCTTCATGAATTTTAAGGGAACTATGGAAATTAGGTTTAGATATGAGGGCTCTAGCCCCTAACCTCTTACCTCTACTCTGCCATTCACAAACTAATTTTACATCTCTTCTTTTGTCTACATTTTCCAAAGTTTTACCATATACAGCATTGTTTAGAAGCTTGAAAAAGTTTTGTTCAAATGTATTTTTAGCTATTGTTCTATGATGATTATTTAAGTCAATATACTTTTTTAACCAATCCAACTAGTTAAATTGAAGTATTCTATGTATTTTAATTAAAATCAAACCGTTTTGGAGACATTGCTGAAGATTTCTACAGTGTATTTTATATTTTGTTTTGTGATTTAAAACTGTATCTAATTTTGATTGTTTCATGGTTTCAATTTTTTTGTTTTCGGCACAAAATGGAAAATCTTTATGACAGTCGTGTAATGTTGTTGGATACTCTAAATCTAAGTTTGGAAATTTTTTACAAATCCTTGATATTTTGTACTATGAAAGCTTTTATGAATTATTTAATTGCTTTATTTCTTTACACAATAAGAAATATATTTACTGTTGCTGACTTTAACCGCATGATATCAAATTAAAACTGACTCACTTATTGTCCATCAATTTCCACATATACTGCTGCAATAAATATTAGAATCTACTCTAATTTTCTCGATTTAGAATTACAGGTTAATGAAAAATACTATATTATCACACATCTTTTGGTGTTTTACTTTTTAAAATCGGATGACTCGTTCCCGAGTTAGTGTGAAATATGTCTACGTACCTGGCTAATTTAGGGGCAAAAAATTGCCAAGCCCATAAAAAAAATCTGGATCTGGACGGATTCGAGCTCAGCGCATCAAAATACATATAGTCCACATAGTTTTATTCAACGGAGGATTTGGCTGCTGAGCAGTGTTATTAATTATATTATGTAGAAGGGTTAGGACATAATATGGCTATTAATAAAGTTGGTAATAGCTCAAGCGATATTATTAAAACCGAAAAAGGAAAAAGAAAAATTCATCAGGTCGTTGGAATTCTCTTGGATAGAAATACCAATATCGACGTGAAAAATAAAAAGATTGCTATTTTATATAATTTAATTTAATAACAAAACAGCAGCTCAAACAACTTGATGAAAATATTTAAATTATTAATAAGACACTTCAAGATAGATATATCATAGAGAACTGTCATTAATATATATGTATATATATTTATATATATATATATATATATATATATATATATATATATATATATTATTCTAGTTTTTTGACCTCTTTTTTTAATTAATAAAATGGACTTATATTTTTAAGCTTAAGGTCTTTATTTTTATATTTATTAAATTATAAATAGCTTTTCGATATTTCGTCACTCCTTTGTGTGACTTCTTCAGGAAATATATGTTGTATTTAATGTGAAAAAATTATTTTTGCTTATGAAACAAAAATATGAAAATTATTTGCTAACAAAATACAAAAAGATTTAAACAAAATTAAAAAAAAATTTAAAATACAGGAACAATAATAAACAATTTAAATCTATACATGCATATATAGTTAAACAAGAAATATTCCTAAAATGAATTTTCAATACTACTTATATATACATATCTTAGAAACAAATTCAAGAAGTTTATAAACGAATTTATATAAATTTAAAATACATATTATGACAAAATATTCAACATTATGTGTATGCACATGTATATATAATTCAAAAATATTTTTCTCTAAACATTTCTTAACTTTACATATATGTGTATATATACATACAAATATAATGAGCATATACAATCAACATGAATATTTATATGAAAGGTGACGTCAATACCAAGGTTTTTATGTCAATACAGTTTCTGTGTGTGGATTGGTTCATGAGTTATAGCCATTTTAGTGAACACTGCGATCATTTCGAAATATTTGAGTTAATATTTTGAAAAACTGAAATATAATTCGTATTTAAATTCATTACAATTCAATTTTAGTCAAACCATTAATTTAATTTATATATATACTTAGCTATTCTAAATCAGAACATCGGGGATCTATAAAATAAATTACATATAAATACATCACTAAACACTTAAATATTTAAATACATTGTGCACAGCCTACGTCATATGCATGAGTACGCGCAGGATGCAATGGCTTAAGTGCGTCATTACGGTCGACCAGATTTATTTATAACATTTACGTGTAATCCGCAATGGAATGGCATTAAAGATAATTTATTCGCTGGCCAAATTCCTACCGACCGCCATGATATCACTTCCCGTGTTTTTAAACAGAAATTGAAAGCGTTTTAGGGTTTTAGCGTGAAATATAAAGTGTTTGGTGAAGTGAAGTTCTGAATGTATTCTGTGGAGTGGCAAAAGCGTGGCTTGCCACACGCTCACATTTCAATATGGTGGGTGAATAAAATCACATCGCATGAAGTTGACAATGTTATATGTTCTGCAATTCCAGATCAAATAAGTGATCTTTAATTATATGATTTTGTTGTGCAAAATATGATACACGGTCCATGCACAGCACACGTCATATGCTTGAGTACGCGAATAAGAAATCTGTTGAAGCTTCGGAAAGAACAATGAAAGATCTCCGATATAACTCTGAGTTGTTTGGTGGTGCGTTGATTTTATTGCCAGGCGATTTTAGGCAAACATTGCCCGTCATTCCTAGATCGACAGCTACCGATGAAATTAACGCTTGCTTAAAGTCTTCATATTTATGGAGATTTGTTAAAATATCTAAACTCACTATCAACGTTCATGTTCAGCTGCAGAATGATCCATCTGCTGATAAGTTCTCTAAGCAATTGCCGAAAATTGGGAAGGGTGCAATGCCTATTGATGACAGTGGATTGATAACATTGCCAAATGATTTTTGCCGTTTCGTACAGTCAAAAGAGGAATTTATTGAATGTGTTTTCATTTACATAACACAACAATATACATGCCAGGTATGGTTGAGTACCAGAGTAATTTTAGCGGCAAAGAACAAAGATGTTACTGAATTAAACATGGCTATACAATCAAAGATTTCTGGCGAAGTGGTGTTGAACAAGTCTGTCGATACTGTTACCAATGAAGAAAATGTTTTGAATTATCCAACAGAATTTTAGAATTCGTTGGACTTACCAAGATTGCCTCCGCATAATCTCCAATAGAAAGTTGGAGCCACTATTTTTATGCTTCGTAATATCAATCAACCCCGTTTGTGTAGTGGTACAAGACTTGCTATTAAAAGGTTGATGGCTTATGTAATTGAAGCTACTATTTTAACTAAAAAATTAAAATGCGAAGATGTATTCATTCCACGTATCCCAATGATTCCGTCTGATATACCATTTGAATTTAAACGACTTCAGTTTCCTGTTCGCCTTGCGTTTGCAATTACCATTAATAAGGCGCAAGGCCAATCTTTAGAAATTTGTGGACTGAATTTAGTGTATCCAGTTTTCTCACATGGACAGTTCTATGTAGCCTGTTCGCACGTTGGCAAACTATCGGTTTTGTATATTTACACCGAAAATAGAAAAACAACAAATGTTCTTTACCACAGAGCATTACAATAAACGCAGATTATCACTGATTTAAATGAATTCGAATTAATTTTTTTATTTCTTTTTTGCACTACGAAGTGTGCAGGGGGTTCGCTAGTATATATATATATATATATATATATATATATTTATATATATATATATATATATATATATATATATATAAATATATATTTATATATATATATATATATATATATATATGTTGCCGCCGAAATCTACTGGATTATAAATTAGTTTAGTTTTACTATTCATATTTAAAATTTATTTATAATTTCATTAATTATTATTTGGGCACTTCCCTTAATTTTCTTAAATTTGCAAATTCCTTATTTACTTCTGTTAATCCATTGTACATATGTAGCAACTTCTACATGAACGTTTGTCTGTATGTACATTCATTTCTTCGTTTTAAATTAGTTCTAAAATAACCTGTTTGCAGAAACTAACAGCCCTTTGCTGTGTCACGTAGGCATCGAAAGTTATTTGTAAAATATTGTTAAATTTTAAAGCAGTTTTTTCAAAGACACGAAAGCATAAAGACTTGTTTTAAAGCGCTCTCCTCGCTCCCCTCTCGCGAAATTCTTATAGAAACATTATTAAAGTTAAATGTGAATAATTATTATAAACTTGGAATAATTGAAAAATAAAGAGTGCTGTTAAATATTCTGTGCTTTTATTTAAAGACCGTGTCTTAGTTGAAGACTAACTCAACATTCTTTAAAACAATTCTATTAAACCAATTCTTGGAACAATTTTATTTCATCAATAAATTATCACTCTGTGAGCGAAGAAAAAATATTAATAGAAAATTATTGAAAGTGAAAAAGAATGTAACTGCAAAAAATGTAATGCAGTAGATAATGATCGAATGGTACAGTGTGATAAGTGTGATCAGTGGTACCATTACGATTGTGTTGCTGTAAACAGCGGAATAGCTGATGAGAGTTGGAGTTGTGAAGGGTACAATTTACGCAGTGGTAAGGCCTCGGGAGAAAGCAAAACAACTATTAAAGTTAATAATCCCTCTATTGGTAATTCTATGAGTTTACTAAGTCAGCCGCAAGCAGCATCGTCACCGACAATAACTGGAGAAAAGCAGCAAATGGCGAGTAAGACTACCACAGAAAATATCGATAGGAAACTACCCCCAACAACAACAACAAACACAGATGGAGAAACAGTTAAACGAACGACGTATACTGCAGCTGCAAGCTCGTTTTCATTTCCATTTAGTAAAAAACAAGAAAAACCTAATGCAAACCAACAGAATGCTTCTCTTTCACCTCATGTGGATTTACAGTTAAAATTCTTAGCAGAACAACAACGTTTGCAACAAGAATTTCTGGAAAGAAAATATAAAATTTTATCTTAAATTGATGAAAGCGCACGATTTCAACAAAACCCCTTCAATATGTCTAATAATTTTAATTTTATGGCAGGGCCTACATCATCACAACTAGCAGCACGTCAAGCAATTTCTCGAGATTTGCCCAGTTTTAATGGTGATCCAGACGACTGGCCGTTGTTTATTAGTTCCTTTGAAACCAGCACTTCAGTAGCTGGTTATTCTCACACAGAGAATTTAATACGTTTGCAATCATGCCTAAAAGGGAAAGCCAAAGAAATGGTAAAGAGTAAGTTGATGCTACCTACAATGGTGCCAGAAATAATTCAGACTTTGAGGATGTGCTTTGGGCGCCCGGAACATATTTTGGAACGAGTAATTGAAAAGGCAAGAAAATTACCCCAGCCTAAAGATAAATTGGAATCCATGATTGAATTTGCACTTTGTATAAAAAATATTTATTCGACTATGGAAACCTGCAAAATGGAGGCTCATATGAATAACCCGTTGTTGGTGAAAGAATTACTGGATAAATTGTCCAGCCAATATAAATTAAATTGGGCTATGTATCCAAAAGATGATCGTGTGCCAATTATAAAAATATTTAGGGACTATATTTTTCAAATAGCTGATGCCACCATTTAGAATAAATTGTTGTTTGTGTAACAGTGAACATAATATCTCGGGTTGTAGCTGTTTTAAAAATTTGTCGTTAGATAAAAAGTTTGATATAGTGAAGAAAAATAATTTGTGCCGAACCTGTTTAAACAGGCATAAAGGAAAATGTTTCTCCAAAAGACAATGTGGTGTAGAAGATTGTCCCATAACACACCACAAATTATTACATAAATATCCAGATGAATCTACGCCTTCAACTCCACAACCAAATAACAGTGCAGAACAAAATAACACCGCTAGTGGAACAATTAACTTACATTAAGTCTGCAGAACATAACCAAACAAACATTTTTAGAATTTTACGTCTCTATAAGAAAAATGGTTATATAAACACTTTTGCATTTCTTATGTTTATAGTGGACCGGTAACACTACTCGCATTGAAAATTCTTCTTTGGAAACTTCCTTGGTTATATCAGGTATGAATAATGACAAAAAAATTTACGTTACAGCGGGTGCATAGAGTGGAAAATTTGGATCTGCCACAGAAGACATTGAATGTGCATGAAATGGTTGAAAAATATCCATACTTGAAAGGACTTCCCATTAAACCTTATGAAATGCAGCTCCATGTATTTTAATCGGATTAAACAATTGGAGTGTTGCAGTGTCTTTAATGATTCGTGAAGGACAATGGGGTTAACCAATAGCTGTTAAAACGCGCTTGGGCTGGACCATGCAAGGTTGTAGCAAACAAACAAAAAATTCGAATGGCTAAATATTCATAATTGTGAGTGTGAAAGAAACTATAATGAGTTGCACAAATTGGTGAAGGACAGCTTTAATTTGGAAGAATCTACGCAGACATCGGTGATATCCGAAGAAGATAACAAAGCTATGGAGGTGTTGAAGACTACATGTCAAAAGGTTGATGGCCATTACGAAGTGGGGCTATTGTGGAAAAAGGAAGTTCACATTTTACCTGAAAGTTACAACAATGCTTACAAACGTCTAATGTGTCTAAATAACAAAATGCAGAGAAACCCAAGTTTGAAAAATGTTCTACAAATAAATAATTATATTTCAAATAAATAATTTATTGTCGAAAGGCTATTCTAAAAAGCTGAATGATGATGAAATCAGTGAAGTATCAGAACGTGTGTGGTATTTACCGATATTCATCATAACAAATTCCAATAAACCCGGCAAAGTAAGATTGGTTTGGGATGCCGCTGCCAAATCTAATGGAGTTAGTCTTAATGACTATATAAACAGTGGTCCTGACCTGTTAAAATCAATATTCGATGTGTTGTTGAGTTTTCGTGTGGGAAAAGTTTCAGTTTGCGGCGATATCGCAGAAATTTTCCGCCAAATACATGTGAGAAAAAGCGATATGCACTCTCAAAGGTTCCATTGGTAGGATAAAAATTATGAAGTTTACAAGCGAAGTATTTACGTCATGCAAGCTTTAACATTTGGCATTTCCTGTGCTCCATGCGTAGCGCATTACGTTCGAGATATCAATGCTGAAGTCTTCAAAGAAAAATGTCCGTGTGCGGTAGAATCTATCCAGCATCATCATTACGTAGACGACTTCATTGACAGTGTAGATAGCGTCCAAGAAGCGATCGATTTGGCATCACAAGTAAAGTTTATCCATGCTGCTGCAGGTTTCAACATTCGTAATTGGTCATCAAATAGCAGTCAAGTCATTAAACATCTACAGTGTCACTTCCAAAAGCCTAAGGAGTTGGCCGATACGGAGAAGATTCTTCAAGGCAATTATGACGTCTCTATCGTTGCTGCAAAATCTAAGGTAGCGCCATTAAAACCCGTTTCAATACCGAGATTGGAGCTCCAAGCTGCTGTTATAGGTGCAAATTAGCCAACAAAGTGGCAAATATGCGGCGCATGAAATTTAGTTCAAAGACGTTTTGGTCCGACTCCAAGACGGTTCTACAGTGGTTACGAATGGATCCGAAGAGATTCCAACAATTTGTTATGCATCGTGTAGGCGAAATTTTGGAAACAACAGAAGCAAAACAGTGGCGATGGGTACCTTCAAAAATTAATCCTGCAGATCTAGCAACAAAAGTACAAACAGTGTGGGCATTTCCAATGTGGTTCGATGGTCCAAAATTTCTACATGAAAATGAATCAACGTGGCCTACTTGCGACAGATTTGAAGAATGTAATCAAGAAAAAATTAGACATCACTTATTACTCATAAGAAAAGCTGAAAATCGACTGCCCTTAAACTCTGAATATTTTTCCAATTCGAGAAGACTATATCGTGCCGTTGCCACATTTATATTCTACTTTGATAAACTAAAAGCGTATTGCAAAGGCCATAAACCTCCAGAAGAATTGTCATTTGAGATGATTAAACATGCTAAATGCGCTTTATTCCGAGATGCTTTATTCCGGGCTGAATTAAATAACGAAATATATAATTTGAACCAGGGTAAGAAAATCGAAAAAGACAGTAAATTAATATCTTTGAATGCCTTTATAGATGACGATGGCATATTGAGAGCTAGAGGACGTACATCATTTTTAAATCATAAAGATGCAATAGTACTGCCTTCAAATCACTATATAACATTCCTACTAGTTCGCCATACGCATGAAACTTTTCATCATATGTCACATGAAACCGTCATCAACAACATAAGAAGTCTTTTCTATATACGCAAACTACGGGTACTCTTCAATAAAGTAAGAAAATCGTGCCAAATATGTAAGAATGCGACCGCTGCACCAATTATGCCTCAGATGTCTACATTACCACCCGCAAGGTTAGCAAATTTCGAAAGGCCGTTTACATAAGTGGGCATAGACTACTTTGGCCCTATTTATGTCACCGTTGGGAGGAGAAAGGAAGAGATGGGTTGTGCTCTTCACATGTCTCACTGTACGAGCAATACACTTGGAGATTGCTCACAGTCTGGACATCAGCTCATGCGTCATGAGCATAAATAACTTTATGGCTCATCGAGGCGTACCCAGAGAAATATACAGTGATAATGGTACAAATTTTAGAGCAACATCTAAAATATTTACTGCCGAAGTTGACAATAAAACTATTTCGAAAGAATTCGATAGCATCAAATGGAAATTCAACCCACCAGCAGCAACCCACGTGGGTGGATCCTGGGAGAGATAGTCCGGTCGGTTAAAACTAGCTTATATCACATATGTCCACATATGAGCTTCAACGATGAAACATTAAAAAGCACCATGGCTGAAGTAGAGTTCATCATAAACTCCAGACCTCTCACATTTGTTTCGTTAGAATCCTGTGATGATGAAGCTCTTACACCTAATCATTTATTGTTGGGGCCATCCAATGGCCTCAAGCCCATAAATTACAACGAATTTGATTTGCGACAACGCTGGAGCAATACTAAGCTATTTGCTGATAAATTTTGGCATAGGTGGCTAAAATAATACGCACCAACACTGATCAAAAGACCTAAATGGCATGAAAAGACAACTCCACTACAAGTTGGCGATATAGTTGCATAGTTGATGCAAATCTACCACGACATTGCTGGTCAAAAGGCAAAATAATTGAAGCCCTCATGGCAAAAGATGGTCAAGTGCGACAAGCAACAGTTCAAACACAATGTGGTGTCCTTCAAAGACCAACAGCTAAGCTAGCCAAATTAGACGTCGGCAATAGCTTGAGGTAAACTCGTCCCGTGGGCTCATTTACGAGGGGGAGAATGTTGCCGCCGAAATCTACTTGATTATAAATTAGTTTAGTTTTACTGTTCGTATTTAATATTTATTTATTTATAATTTCATTAATTATTATTGGGACACTTCCCTTAATTTTCTTAAATTTGCAAATTCCTTATTTACTTCTGTTAATCCATTTTAAATATGTACTAACTTCTACACGAACGTTTGTTTGTATGTATATCCATTGCTTCGTTTCAAATTATTTCTAAAATAACCTGTTTGCAGAAACTAACGGTCCTTTGCTATGTGTCACGTAGGCATCGAAAATTATTTGTAAAATATTGTTAAATTTTAAAGCAGTTTTGTCAAAGACACGGAAGCATACAGAACTGTTTTAAAGCGCTCTCCTCGCTCCCCTCTCGGGAAATTCTTATAGAAACATTATTAAAATTAAATGTGAACAATTATTATAAACTTGGAATAATTAGAAAATAAAGAGTGCTGTTAAATATTCTGTGCTTTTATTTAAAGACCGTGTCTTAGTTGAAGATTAACTCAACAATATGTATATATATATATTTACTAAATTTTAATTAAATGTCTTTATTTCATTGTCAAGGGTAAATATACTCATGGAAGCATTATAAAAAATTAATATATATATATATATATATATATATATATATATACATATATATATATATATATATATATATTTAATGCCCTTTAAAAACAATGTGTTCTTATCAGTTTAAAAAAATGTGTTTGAATTTCACAACTACAGCTAACATATATGTGTTCTTATCAGTTAACGTTTAAAATCTAGTGTAAATTTATAATTTGTATTTCTCATCAGTATATATTTTGCATTAAAATTATATAAATGTATATTAAATTTTTTTAAATAAATTTTTAATGTGTATATTTCGTTGTTAAGGGTAAATATTTTAATTACACTCATGTATCCAGCATTTCGATGTCAAACTATATAAAAACCATGCGTTAGAATTAATATGGTCTTATTTATCTGTAAAAATGTATGTACATACATATATACATATGTATTTCTGCATACATGTTTGGACGCTTGTGTATGCATGTCTTTATCAGAATGTTTGTATGTATTACGAGTATAAATACTAAACAATATAAGTGCTCCACTACAACATAACTTGGCAGCGTTGCCGCAACCAAAAAAAGAATTTGTAAACAAGATATTTAAAAAAATCAGCAATTTTGGTTAAAAATAATCAATATGGCCACACTGGCAGCCGTTTTTTATTGGAAAATTTGGTCTAGAAACCCCACAAACATACTACTCAAATTAAAAATCTTTGAGGGTTGATCCATTCAAATCCTTGAACTTATTTTTAAATTTTGTATGTTAATACAGGAGAAGGTGTGTTGTAATGAAGTAAAGCACACAACCACTAGCATTTTCTACACACAACATCAATTAAAACAAGTGTTAACATCAGAAAATATCACTGGTTTAACCCTAGGTAAACATCGCCTGTGAGGCGAAGCAATAAGTCTTGTATCTCTTTAAGATATTTATAAAGTGAACTAGTTCTTGTTGTGTTACTAAAAATTTAGTAAATATGTTTTCTCTTTGTTTTACTATTATTTTTTGTTTTCGAAGTCATAAATGGGTCTTTTTTTATAAGCCTCATAAGCTAAAAACTATGTTTACTAGAGCTAAGAAGCAAATAGAAGCAAACAAAAGAAAATTCACTATTATACAGCATTTTTGAACCCACATTCATTCATATGAATAATATGAACATAATAGAACCTACATCCAGTTGATTTTTAATGACGTTAACATATAATATACAGGCTTCAAATAAAGCCATGGAGGATACACGAATATTGAGAGCGAGTCTTGGTAGCAAAGAAAAAAGAAGCAGGTGCATATGCTGAAATGGTTGGATAATAAGGTAGTCCTTTCATATCACCTTAACGGCAGTAAATTTAACCGTTAAAATTAATATCAATAAATTTAAGAACTATGTGAAAACAACAAAAGAATTATATACTGATAAATATTCACAGTATCCAATGCCCGGTCCTCTTGCTAGCGAAGAACTTTATAGCTCTCTGAAAATTTCAGCGGAGTATATTTTCCTTTCGCTCTTGGTTTTGTTTCTATTAAACGCCAATTCTTGTTGGTGATGACTGTCACATTCCTACCACGGACATGTTTGGTGATTGAGGGGTGTACTGCGGCCAAGACATGAGTTCCGAAATGCTTTCGAATTTAATTGTTATTGGTGGACATAAACTGCAAAAAATGCCTGCTCATGTTTATTATAATCCATATAACTATGCAGCCAAATGTCTTAACGTTAACTTTGATTGACGCATAGTTGATCTATATATATATATATATATATATATATATATATATATATATATATATGGCCTCTAAAAAATAAATCAGACAAAGTATTATAAATTAGTTTTACATAATTTTTTTTTTTTGAAACGGGATATTTTTAAATTGCACTTTCTCCAAAATGTAATGCATATTTGGAATTTATCTAATAAAGTGCTTGGATGCGAATAAAAATGTAGAAAGTACCAATTAAACTGCAGTATTTGTAATCTTATCCAAATTGAGAAAAAATATATTTTTAATTAAAATAGTTTTTCACGTCCTTACGTATGTATATTTGTAGGTCCCTTATTTTATATATTCTTGTTGAAACCAAACAATCAAGTTCAGCTCCTTCATTTTAAACAAATAAAACTTGTAATCACAGCACGGAATCGCTATATATATATATATATATATATATATATATATATATATAATTATATACATATTGTTACGTTCTTAGACCTTTTCGTAAAAACGGTTTTATTACTTATTCTTCAAGGGTTCGTTTTATTGCATCAAATTAAAACACGGACAAATTAACACTTAGCGATGTTAACACATCTATATTTGAAATCACTCTAACTCTCTGAGCTCTGGCAGCGCCTTTATATAGCAAAAATGACGTCGTCTGGTAACTTCGCGAAACTTTTGGGCATGGTTGTTGTTGGTTGTGCTTTACTTAACATGTAGCTATATACGTGTGTTTGTATGCATGACAATGCTGAGTTGTGTGTTTTGCTTATGTTTTTGCTTATGGTGACTATGTGTGGTTGTATGTATGAGTGTTCTGTGTGTTTCGTCTATGGTAACTATGAGTGGTTGTATGGATGAGTGTTCTGTGTGTTGTGTGGTTTTGTTTCTTCTTCTGCTATGTGTATATGGCTGTGTATACTTGTGAACCTGTTTAGCTTTATTAGCAGCGAATAGTTGCATACAAGATCATTAAGAATAACATCTCTTAGCATGTATGTTGCTAGGTTTTTCGTTGTTGTTTACACTCATTATTGGCTTAGCCCCGAATAATCTTGTATATTCTGGAGTATTCCATTTCCGTTAATTTGAATATTATCTATATTGTGTTGACATTTTGACAACTAGAGATTAATTGGCAGTGCTGCCAAGTACATATGGCCACATTGTCGTTTTATTTAAATCTATTTCTAATCTGTGTAACACTGCAGCCCACTTAAGCCTGTTCGACCCGAATAGGCATACAATCACCTCTTCCATAGTGCGCCAATCGTTCGAGATGTACTATCTTCATTTTCGACCTTGGGCTATTATGCTTCTGTATCCGGTATACAACGTCATTCACTCTCTTAATCACTTTATACGGGCCATCCCAGTGAGTCTGGAATTTTGGGGACAAACCTTTCTTCCGTTGTGGGTTATACAGTAAAACCAATAGTCATTCCATAAATCCCTCCGAATTTGCTGCGCGGTCATACCTAGCCTTCATCTTGTCACTGACCATCTTGATTCTATTACGCACGAACTCATGCAATTCGTTTAAGTCGTTCTTCTCTTGGGACGTAATAGCTCCTTCTTCTACAGTTGGCTTAACACCAAATTCCAAATCACCAGGTAGTTTTAATTCCGTTCCGAAGATAATTTTGGCTGGCGTTCTCGATGTTGAGTCGTGTACAGCTGACCTATATGCCATCAAAAATTTGGGAATGTGCTCATCCCAATCCCTCTGATGGTTGCTTACTACTTTTTGTAGGTACTCTTCTAAGGTGCGATTGAACCTTTCTACCATGCCATCAGACTGTGGATGCAACGGCTTCGTTCTGGTTTTCTTTATCTCATATAACTCGCACATTTCCCTGAATATGGCAGACTCGAAATTCCTCCCTTGGTCGGAATGCAATTCTATTGGGACACCATAGCGACATACGCAGTTGTTGACGAATGCATTTACAATTGTCTTTGCTTCCTAGTTAGGTATAGCATATACCTCTGGCCATTTACTGAAATAGTCCATTACCACAAGTACATAACGATTTCCGGCTTCAGTGACGGGAAAGGGACCTGCTATATCCATTGCGATCCGCTCGAATGGTGCTCCTGAGTTGTATTGTTGTAGCTGTACCCGGATTCTTCTTACTGGGCCTTTGGCTGCTATGCACTGTGGGCAGTTTGCTATCCAGTCGGCTGCGGCTTGTTGACATCCAACCCAATAAAAACGCTGCTTCAGTTTCTCAAGCGTTTTTGTTACTCCAAGATGACCGCCACTAGGTCCATTATGAAGCTCCTGTAAAACTTTACTTATCTTGGAGTATGGCACAACTATTAAATTTGAAGTTGTTTTGCCATCTACACTTTCCCATACGCGGTATAAACACCCTTTTATTACCTTGAGGCTGTTCCACTGAGATTTGGCGAGTGGGCTTTCAGCCGAAATTTCATTCAGGGATGGTCGTCTGTCCTCTTCTTTGGCCGCTATAATTTTCCTTAGTATGCCGTCGTCCCTCTGTGCCGCTGACCAGTCTTCATCAGGGCCGATGTGCATTAGCCGAACATCCACAACGCCTTCCTTTTGCTCGGTTCTAACACAATGTTTACACTCTAAACAGTAGGGTCTTCTCGAAAGAGCATCCGCATTGTTATGCTTTGTGCCCCTTCTATGCTCAATGCTGAAGTCGTAGCTCTGCAGGCGCTCAATCCACCTTGCCAGTTGCCCTTCAGGATTTTTAAACTGCAATAGCCATCTCTGTGCAGAATGATCGGTCCTTAATGTAAAGTGTTGACCATACAGGTACTTATGGTAATGTTTAATGCATTCCAATACCGCCAGAAGCTCACGTCGTGTCACACAGTAGTTCGTCTCAGGTTTTGAGAGTACACGGATATAGTACCCTATGACCTTCTCAGTGCCATTAACTACTTGGGATAGCACAACCCCTATGCCATAACCGCTCGCATCAGTATCCAGCACAAATTTTTCTCCAGCTATGGGATACGCTAGCACTGGTGACGTACATAATAATTCTTTGAGTTTCTGGAATGCATTTTCCTGTGGCTCGCAACAATGGCATGGTCTCGACTTCTTTGTCAGCTCATGCAAGCTTGCAGCTACACTGGCAAAATTCGGCACAAAACGTCTGTAGTATGTACAAAGGCCCAAAAAGCTGCGCAATTCATGAAGATTTTAGGTTCATGCCAGTCCCTTACTGCTTTTATTTTATCTTCATCTGTTGAGATTCCGTCTGCTGTAACACGATGCCCCAAATACTTGACTTCTTTCTGGAACAATGCACATTTCTTCAAGCTGAGTTTCAATGCAGCTGATGATATTCGTTCAAGAACTTCTGCCATGTTTTTGAGGTGTTCATCAAAAGTTTTCCCCATCACGATTATGTCATCGCGATATACCAAGCATGTCTTCCAGTGAAGTCCTATCAGTACCTTCTCCATTAGGCGTTCAAATGTGGCCGGAGCATTGCAGAGACCAAATGGCATGACTTTGAACTGCCATAATCCGTTGCCGACACTGAAGGCAGTCTTCTCCTTATCTTTCTCTGCGATCTCCACTTACCAATATCCGCTTCGCAAGTCCAGCGTAGAGAACCATTTGGTACCAGCTAGCGTGTCCAAAGTGTCATCGATCCTGGGGAGCGGATAACTGTCCTTCTTGGTTATGTCATTGAGCTTCCTGTAGTCTACGCAGAATCTAGTACTGCCATCTTTCTTTTTAACTAAGACTACAGGCGAACTCCAAGGACCAGAAGATGGCTCAATTACGCCATCACGCTCCATTTCACTTACAAGCTCTTTTACTTTATCTCGCTTTGCTAGGGGTACGCTTCTGGGTGGCTGTTTAATCGGCCTAGCTTCGCCTGTGTTAATTTCATGTTTAACTAATGCAATTCTACCCTGGCCTTGGCTTTCCATGGCGAAGATACTGGCATGCCTTTTTAGTAACTGTTTGGCTTTATTTTGATCTGTCGCTGATAGACCTGCTACCCATTTCTCTACGTATTCCTCAAATTGTTCACGTTCTTTTGCGGAAAAATTAGTAGGATCTATCTTCTTCTCGTAGTTTATTATTGCCTCTGCTGGAGTACACTGGCCAACATCGGAATCTTCTTTGGTGGCTTTTTCATGGTCTGATAAGTTAAGCACTCATATAGGGACTATTCCTCGTTTACTAGTTTTCACTAGAGCTTTCGCTGTTATAAGCTCTCTCTTTAGATCTGCTGGTTCTACAACCCACAACCGATTTTCCTCACAATCTCCCTTCATACGCGCCCATCTGACTGTTTCCGACTGTGGCGGTAACGTCTGACTCTCAATAGCAAATACTTTTGTTACTTGCGGTTTGCTGTCATATCCAACATCAAGGGGTATGTCCACATTACGCCAAATCATCAGCTGCTGTCCCATATATAGATTAATACCATGGTTAATCATAAAATGGGCTCCAATAATAACCTCATCGACAATATCGGCAACAATAAACACATGTCTCACGTTGATGTTGGCTATAGTCACCTTCACTTCAATCTTACCATAGACAGTGGCAGGCTCTCCAGTAGCTGTACGTAGCCGTGTATTGCTTAACCGCTCGCATTTCCCCTTTACTATATCGGTCCGTATTATTGACTGAGATGCCCCTGTGTCTAAGCCGTATATTGCTTAACCGCTCGCATTTCCCCTTTACTATATCGGGCCTTATTATTGACTGCGATGCCCCTGTGTCTATGGTAAGTAAGTGCTTTTCTCCGTTGATGTGTCCGGACGCAGTGAGGTTGCTATTTTTCTGCTGCATCACTGATATGGAGATTGTGGGGGCCTCGTTTGTGAGAGCTAGCTCTTGCCCCTTAGCTCGTTTTAGTTTAACGGGGACTCTTGTGATGTTGTTTGGTTCACTCGTTTGCTGTTTCTTGGTGGCGAAACAGATATACCGCTCTTCCTTGGTTCTTTGCAGCTGCGCTGAAAATGACCGATCTTTCCGCAGTTAAAGCACTTAGGCTTTTCTTTGATAGCATTTTCTGCCAGCAGTTGTCGCATTGCCTCCTTAAAGCTAGCAACTAGGTTGTTATCCTCCTCAGACAAAACCTTCACACTCCGCACTTTACATATCTGTGGCTCGAAAACCATCCTTGAAGTCTCTTGAGCCAGCGCAAATGAAACAGTTTCAGCGAAAGTGGATTTCTGCGTAGCGCACACCGCCAGTTTAACATCAGAGTCGTGAATGCCGTTAACGAAAGCCTCAGTTTTAAAGTGGTCCAGGAACGGGTGACTCGCGCCTGGATATGTGAGCTGCACCAAACGCTCGATTTCCATTGCGAAATCTTGTAGAGATTTGTTAGGCTTCTGAACTCTACATCGCAATTCCATTCTGTATAAATCGCGCTTGTGCTCACCACCATACTTGCACTGCAATGCTGCCATTATTTCATTATAGTTGTTTCTGCTACTTACTGGCACAGTCTCAAGTACCTCTGCGGCTGTACCCTTTAAGGAAAAAATTAACTCTATGGCCTTTTCTTCAGCATCCCATCCATTTCTGCCATTTTCTGTCTCGAATTGGAATTTGAAGATGCCTAATGGTACGCTGCCGTCGAAGCATGGCGATTTCATCCGCGCAGAAACCTCCGCAACTGCTCGTACTGGCCCGCCGCTACACTCCAGGTTATGCACTTTGTCCTCTAGAGCGTGCAATTTCTCTTCGAACTCCTTTGCATGCTCCTCCAGCTCTGAGAATATATTCTCAATAGAATCCACCCTCTTGTTAATGGCTTCAGAAACCTCTACCAGGGTCTCGTTCGTGGCTTTATTTGACTCCTGTATTTCGGCTACAAGCTTTTCCTGCATCTGCTGAGAGTTTTGTTTTATTTCAGTTATTTCGGCTAAAAGCTTTCCCTGCATCTGCTGAGAGTTCTGTTTTATTTCAGTTATTT
This sequence comes from Linnaemya vulpina, assembly GCA_963675445.1. Lineage (NCBI taxonomy): Eukaryota > Metazoa > Arthropoda > Insecta > Diptera > Tachinidae > Linnaemya > Linnaemya vulpina. The sequence goes on along the minus strand of OY776281.1, from coordinate 47,314,590 downwards.
CGGCTACAAGCTTTTCCTGCATCTGCTGAGAGTGCTGTTTTATCTGGATCATCATAGCAGCGAACATTGAATTTATATCCATGCTGCTGGTCGTGGCAGGAGGGCATACCTGCACATCGTCTTTGTCCTCAAACTCGTATGTCCCGATGTCCATGCCGCGATTCTTAAACTCATCTATCAGCCTCTTCTGCAGTTCAGCCTTGTTACCTGCAGTTGGCAATTCCAGCTTACTGAGCTCCTTTTTCAGCTTTTTAGCTCATCAAATTTCATGATTATTTATTTTAATTTTTTTAATGTCCTTTTTTTTCTTCTTAAATTGCAATGTCCTTTTAACTATTTTTGCAATCCCACTTCTGACACCAATTGTTACGTTTTTAGACCTTTTCGTAAAAACGGTTTTATTACTTATTCTTCAAGGGTTCGTTTTATTGCATCAAATTAAAACACGGACAAATTAATTTTACTAATATAATGCGGCAACACTTTATTTATTACTTTATTAACACGAGTATTTGTACTACTCAACACTTAGCAATGTTAACACGTCTATATTTGAAATCACTCTAACTCTCTGAGCTCTGGCAGCGCATTTATATAGCAAAAATGACGTCGTCTGGTAACTTCGCGAAACTTCTGGGCATGGTTGTTGTTGGTTGTGCTTTACTTAACATGTAGCTCTATACGTGTTTTTCTATACATGACAATACTGACTTGTGTGTTTTGCTTATGGTGACTATGTGTGGTTGTATGGATGAGTGTTCTGTGTGTTGTGTGGTTTTGTTTCTTCTTCTGCTATGTGTATACGGCTGTGTATACTTGTGAACCTGTTTAGCTTTATTAGCAGCGAATAGTTGCATACAAGATCATTAAGAATAACATCTCTTAGCATTTATGTTGCTAGGTTTTTCGTTGTTGTTTACACTCATTATTGGCTTAGCCTCGAATAATCTTGTATATTCTGGAATATTCCATTTCCGTTAATTTGAATATTATCTATATTGTGTTGACCAGGGTTGTAACATTTTGATAACTAGACATTAATTGGCAGTGCTGCCAAGTACATATAGCCACATTGTCGTTTTATTTAAATCTATTTCTGATCTATGTAACAATATATACATACTTACATACATATATATATATATATATATATATATATATATATGTATATATAAATATATATACATATATATATATATATATATATATATATATATATATATTTATATATATATATATATATATATATCATGCTCGGTATTCGCGACTACCCATTATCGCGACGGCTTGATTTTTAACATTGTAGGTTCTATAATCGTGACAGTTTACAAAAAACAAGGTTCTGTAATCGCGACTTTTATTTGTTTTCTTAAATTTCGTTACCGTGTCTATAAAAAACAGGGAAATCCCCTGCTTTTTGTAAGTTAACCGTTTAGGGTGATTTTAGTCTCATATTTTGTCAGTTTATTCGGGTCATTCGTTGTGTAAACATACATATGTATTAAAATGGGAAAAGTTCAACATATTTTAAAGCCTACGATTTCTCAAAAATTAGAGATTTTAAGAAAGTTTAAAAGTGGAGATTCCATAGCTCCAATGTGCGTGAGCTACAAGTTACATAAGTCTTCGATTTACTGTATAATAAAGCAAGAAAATTTATTAAAAAAGTGGACCTGGCATACGTTGCACATTAAAGAAAGCTGAGTATCCAAGAATGGAAAAAATGCTTTAAAAGTGAATTCATGAAGAATTTCGTATGGAATCGGAGGATTTATATGACAGTGGCCATGAAGAAAATAAATCAAAGTAGACATATATACGTATAACATCGATAAACAGCTGTTATGTGAAAAAATAGCTTTAAAAATATTTAAAATTTAAGTACTTATCAACGTATGAAAATAAAAATAATTTAATTTCTAAAACTGCACATCATAAAAATTTTTGGGTTCCGTTAGCGCGAAAATTCGATTTTCGCGACAGGTCTGGTTTTTAATTAGTCGCGAAAATCGAGCTTGCACAATATATATATATATATATATATATATATATATATATATATATATATATGTATATAAATATATATATATATATATATATATATATATATATCTATATATATATACAAATATATATATATATATATATATATATATATGTATATAAATGTATATATATATATATATATTTATATATATATATATATATATATATATATATATTGTAACACAGTTTTATTTTCCCAGCCGAGGTATAAACTCATTCTGTCCAGGATCGTCAAAGGTCTGTTTCCTTTGTGAATTATGCACACCACTATTGTCCAATTCGTATGCTTAGGTTTTGTACACTAAGCAAGGCGGGGTGTTAATCAGTCGTTGGATTACGCCATATGATTAGTAAGAACGATGTAAATGCTGTAGATATCGTTCGGCTAGCTACGGCAATAATGATAGTCGGATATAAATTCTTCGGATATCGTTCGGCTGAATAATATAATATGATAATACGAACGGTATAAATTCTTCGGATACCGCTCGGCTAACTACGGTGAGAATGAACGATATAAATTCTTCGGATATCGTTCCGCTAAATAAAATAATACGAACGATATAAATTCTTCGGATATCGCTCGGCTAACTACGGTGATACTATTTCGGACGTCCTCTAATATACAAATGCACTACAGGAAAGAATCGTATTCCAACTCATTCCTCCCGATTGTGATTAAAACTTGGTCACTTATGCAGACTAAAATACCAAGGAATGAGAGTTCTTTCAATTGCTGGTTTGTCCAACGAATTGTGTGATGTTTATTGTTTTGCTTCTACCGTTTGTGTATCAATCGCTTTGTGTACGTAATGTAGCGTGTGTATCATGATGTGTGCATAAAGGCAGAATTTGTTTGTACGTGCTGTTCTGTTCTGAATCAGCTGTTCTGTTTCTGTTCAATTGAAAATCTGTACGTGTGGTTTATTGTTGCTTTTTCGTTCTGTTCTGTTGCGGTCAAATCTGTAGAAAATAGAATCCAACGTTAAGTGACAGCCAACGGTGCGTATGTATTACGTTTTTGTGGTATCATATATTACACATATTTTGTTGAGTTTTTTTTTGTTGTTTTAATTCAAGATTTTTTAAGTTTGTATATTTTTTTTAATTAAAAACAATCGAGGATGATAAACTTACAGTTTTAGTTCAAGAAATAAAATTTTGTACAATAAATTTAACAAATTTTACAGACTGATTGCCTTTTGTTTTATAAACAGCTGATTCCATTAACAGAACAAGTAATTACAAAATATTTTCTACACAACTTCACAGCACAGAACAGTAACAGAAAGTAAAAACTAATGAAGCCTTAAATCTGGTTTTTTAGGCAATGTGTATATTATATGCGGGGTCTGTATGTAATGCGGTGTGTATGTAATGCGAATTGTAACTATACAGGTTGTATATCACAGGTGCAGTGTGTGTATTATTTAGGTTCATTATGATTTCGAATTAATTGTAACGTCATGTTACAATATATATATATATATATATATATATATATATATATATATATATATAAATAAGTTGCATTGTGTTAGTAATTGATGTTCTCCGGAATGTGTGAACCGATTTTGTTTCTGCGAAATTTATAAGAAAGGTGACATTCATGAATTATAGCCATTTTCGTGAACACTGCAATCATTTCAAAATATGTGAGTTAATATTTGAAAAACTGAAATATAACTCGTATTTAAATTCATTACAATTCAATTTTAGTCAAACCATTAATTTAATTTATATACATACTTAGCTATTCTAAATCAGAACATCGGGGATCTATAAAATAAATTACATATAAATACATCACTAAAAACATAAATATTTAAATACAGTATGCACAGCCCAAGTCATATGCATGAGTACGCGCTGGATGCAATGACATATGTGCGTCATTACGGTCGACCAGATTTATTTATAACAATTACGTATAATCCGCAATGGAGTGACATTAAAGATAATGTATTCGCTGGCCAAAGTCCTACCGACCGCCATGATATCACTGCCCGTATTTTTAAGTAGAAATTGAAAGCGTTTATGGGTTTTAGCGTGAAATCTAAAGTGTTTGGTGAAGTGAAGTGCTGAATGTATTCTGTGGAGTGGCAAAAGCGTGGTTTGCCACACCCTCACATTTCAATATGGTTGGTGAATAAAATCACATCGCATGAAGTTGACAATGTTATATGTGCTGAAATTCCAGATCAAATAAGTGATCCTTAATTATATGATGTTGTTGTGCAAAATATGATACACGGTCCATGCACAGCCCACGTCATATGCTTGAGTACGCAAATAAGAAATCTGTTGAAGCTTTGGAAAGAAGAATGAAAGATCTCCGATATAACTCTGAGTTGTTTGGTGGTGCGTTGATTTTATTGCCAGGCGATTTTAGGCAAACATTGTGTATATATGTGTGTATATATATATATATATATATATATATAAATATGTATATATATATATATATATATATATATATAAATATGTATATATATATATATATATATATATATATGTATATATATATATATATATATATATATATATATATATGTAGATATATATATATATATATATATATATATATATATATATATACAATTAAGTGTTGAGTTGTTAGAACACATACATATATGTACATACACAAAATAATAAACGGTTCCATACCTGCTTACTTCTGTGTATATTCATAGACATGCATACATATGTATGTATGCGTATGTATATACATATGCATATTATTTTAAGCTTAAAAGATGGAACTTTGTAGGCTTTCTTTTACTTTGTTTATATATGTTTTGTTTGTTTCTTAAATTTTAATACACATAATTATTGCAAATTTGGGAACTAAAAAGTCAAGATACATACATACGTATATATACAAACATACACACATCCATTAATTTTTATTTACAATATCAAAAAAATTTATTCAAAAAATTATGAAATGGGAAGAAAAACGCCATTATATACATGATGCAGCAAAAGCCTTTGGATATATGGTATGTCTTTAGGTTAATTTTGAAAAGCAGCCTCATAAGTACACAATGTGATTGATAAGTTTAATCAAACACTCTGGTTTAATGCTATTTGAAGACTGACTATTTATTCTTATTTACATAATTATATACATGAACTTATTAGTAAATTAACTAAGAGAACATTAAGTGAGAACTTTTTTATTAAGAGAACTTTATGTTAATACACATCATTCCTTCCAACTTAACAAAATTATTTCTCCCCTATAATTTTAGTCTTCTTAGTCATACTTCGAGTTACCCTTCTTTGACCCTCTTCTTCGTTAATCTTATTTTGACTTTCTGTAGGCGTTTCATTTATCCCGTCCGGAGTTACAACCAAATTTGTATCCCAATTTGTATTCTTTCTCATATGATCTGTATGCCTGTTTTTGTATTCCATTGACCAAAACCAGGTACCTGTAACTACTTAGTTTACTAATAACCTTTCCCTTTACCCATTTAACCAAATTGGAAAAAACATTTCTATACCATATTTCCTCCCCGACCTCAAATTTTACTAATTTATTCGTATAATCTTCTGAACCGTGTTTTATTCCAATATTTGGTTCAACTGATTTTGAATTTGTTTCCGCTGTAACATTCGATTTGTTTGAATTTAAGACATTAAGCGATGTTCGAGGTTTGTATTGAAAAATCATTTCTCCTGGTGTTAAGCCAGTTGACGATGTCGGTGTTGTTCTATATTTTAATAAGAATCGGTAAATTCTTAGCTGTAACGATTTACCGGCCTCGTTTTGATCCAACAGTGATTTCCGCAATCCACTTTTGAAGGTTTGCACAGCGTTTTCTGCACTGCCGTTTGATTGGGGATGGTATGGGGGAGACTTAAGAATAACTATAGCATTAGACTTACAAAATTCAACAAATTCTCTGGAGCTAAATGGTGGCCCATTATCACTTACAATACTAAATGGCAACCCAAATGTGGAAAAAATTGACCGAAGTTTTTCGATTACCACAGCTGCTGTAGTTGTTTTAAAAGGGATAGTCTCCATCCATTTAGAATACGCATCATATAAAATCAAAATCTGTTGTCCATTAAAAGAACAGAAATCAATATGGATTCTCTCAAATGGATATGTTGTCTCTGTCCATTCTGATAAATTAGGAGACTTTCAATTTTGCGTAGACTGACAAAATTCACAACTATTATTAAAATTTTCAATATCTTGATCTATACCTGGCTACCATATAACTGTTCTGGCTAAAGCTTTACTTCTAACTATTCCTATATGTTGATCATGAATTAATTTTAAAACATTATTACGCAAAGTAACCGGTATTACTATTCTATCTCCGTAAAATAAACACCCATTTTCTGTAGCTAGTGAATCTCTTTTTAAATAATAATTTTGCATCTCCTCTGTATTCTCTACTGGCCACTTGCCTGTTAGAATAGCATTATAAATTTGCGTCATACACGCGTCATTTTTCATCGTCTCTTTTATATCCTTGGCACGCAATGGAAAATCTAAAGTGTTCAAACTATTTATACTATCATATTCAATACTTGTATTATACTCCATTGGCAGTCTGGATAATGCATCCGCATTAGCCATATCCTTTGCCTTTTTATATTTAATGTCATACGAATACACTGGTAATAAAATAGCCCACCTCTGGAGGCGATTGGCCGCCACACCTGAAATATCATTTCTATCACCAAAAATTGCCCGCAAAGGTTGGTGATCACTGTGTATAGTAAAATTAAATCCAAAAATATATTTATGGAATTTTTTTACCGCAAATATAATGGCTAATGCCTCTCTATGCAGCTGCGAATAGTTTCGTTCCGCAGCACTCAACGTGCTTGATGCAAACATTACTAGGCGTTCCACACCATCAATAACATGGGATAATACTGCGCCTACTCCGTATGGACTTGCATCCGCCGACACAATAATCTTCTTTGTAGGATCATAGTGTGTTAATATATTTATGTTATTAACCAGTCGCTTATTGCGTTGGAAATTTTCGCTATGCTCTTTTCCCCATGACCACTTTACATTTTCCTTTGTCAACTCATACAGCCAATGTAGTTCGCCTGACAAATTAGGGATACATTTATTGTAATAATTGATCATCCCCAAGTACGACTTCAACTGAGTTTTGTTACATGGTTCTGGAGCATTAACAACTGCATCCACCTTATGTGGGCTTGGTGTTATGCCAATTCCATTTATTCGATAGCCTAAATAATCAATTTCTGATTTGAAAAACTCGCACTTTTCTAAATTCACCTTTACATTGTATTCTAACAACCTATCTAAGACCCGTAACAAATTGATTTTGCAATCATCTTCTGATTTACCTCCAATTACTATATCATCAAAATAAACTTGAACATTTTCAATTCCTCGTAAAATCTGATCGATTGTTGAACAAAATATCTGCGGTGCTGTTTTGAGACCAAAAACGAATCTCGTAAATTGAAATAATCCTACATGAGTGTTGATGGTGAGCAGCTCCCTCGAACGTTCTGAAACAGCGACCTGTAATTAAGCCCCCGTCAAATCTAGTTTGGTAAATACTTTCCATCCTGCCATAGATGCCAATATATCATCTATACGTGGTATTGCGCCGTGTTCCATCTCTACAAATTTGTTTACGGTTCTTTTACAGTCTACGCAAAGTCGAATGGACCCATCCCCTTTATTAACAATTACTAATGGGCTAGCCCAATTGCTTCTCGTTACCGGTACCAACACACCTTCATCGCATAGTCTCTTAAGTTCGTTTTCAACCTTAGCTTTTAAGCAGTAAGGAACGGTGTTTGCTTTACAAAAAATAGCGTATGCATCATTTTTCAATACTATTTCCGCTTTAAACGTTTTTATAACCGAATTGTTTGATTTAGTAAAAACAGCATTATACTTTTCTAGAAACTTCATTTTATTTAATTTCAATTCAGAATCAGTTGTTGCCAACTTAACGTTACAATACTCATACTCAGTAAAAAAATTCTTCCAACCACTAAAAATTACATCCATCCAATTTCTACCCAGTAATAGATAGATGTACACTTTTGTATCCAAAACAACAAGTTTCAGTTTAAAATTACAACCTTTAAAATTTACCTTAACCATCAATTCTCCAAGCGTTTTAACTCGATCCCCAGAAATTAATTTTATAGAAAATTCATCCTTTAACAGTTTATATTCAGCAAAATACTTGTAAAAATCTCCCTTATGAATCACTGTAACACACGCCCCTGTATCTACTTCAAACTCTATATCTATGTTCTCAATACCTAATTTAAGTTTTAAAGGTTTAATTTTAATATATGTTATGTTATTTATATAATTACACAATTGCTCGCCTTCGTCTTCTTCACTTCCAAACTCTTAATTTTCGATTGTCTTCTTTTCTTGCAAAATTTTTGCATGTGGCCTTTCTTTCCACAATCAAAGCAATTCACATTTTTGTAAAAATTTTGATTCCCGTTACTCGCCTGTTTGTTATAGCAACCTTTTGAGTTGTTGACTGCGCTGCTTTGCTGTTCTGACTGCTCCCCTCTTCTTGACGTCCCATACCCTGGTTTCTTTAACGCATTAATGTTTTCATCATCCTCTCTGATCAATGCTACGTTCGTTGTTGTTATTTCCACTGCATTTGCTAATTCTATAGCTTTTTGGAATTTGTTTAAATCAGCTTCACTCAATAATCGTTGTTGTATTTTTTCGTCACCAACTCCACATACAAATTGTATTAATAAGGCTTTCTCAAGAAAGTCACCAAAATCGCAATGTTGTGCTTGTTGTTTTAGCTCAATCACAAAATCCGCTAGTTTTTGACCAATAGATCTATTGGTTTTAAAAAATTTATAACATTCTGCAATAATATTTCTTTTTGGTTTCAAATGGTTTTTTAATTTTGTCACCAACTCTGCATATGTATAGTCATTTTCAGATTTAGGAGCCGTTAAAGAAACAATTACTCGGTATAATTCTGCACCAACAAAACTGCACAAAAATCCAACCTTTTCGGTTTCTTTTATAGAATTCAGTTTAAAAAGATGATCTAATCTTCGAGCATAAAGATCAAAGTCTTCTCCTAGTAAAAATGGGTCAATAGAACCAATAAATTTCGCCATTTCTACTTCATCTGCTACTTTTTCATTTATTTCGTCTTCCTCTTTTATCATTTACAAGTACTTTTTGTCCTCGTCGCCAATGATACGTTTAATCAAACACTCTGGTTTAATGCTATTTGAAGACTGACTATTTATTCTTATTTACATAATTATATACATGAACTTATTAGTAAATTAACTAAGAGAACATTAAGTGAGAACTTTTTTATTAAGAGAACTTTATGTTAATACACATCATTCCTTCCAACTTAACAAAATTATTTCTCCCCTATAATTTTAGTCTTCTTAGTCATACTTCGAGTTACCCTTCTTTGACCCTCTTCTTCGTTAATCTTATTTTGACTTTCTGTAGGCGTTTCATTTATCCCGTCCGGAGTTACAACCAAATTTGTATCCCAATTTGTATTCTTTCTCATATGATCTGTATGCCTGTTTTTGTATTCCATTGACCAAAACCAGGTACCTGTAACTACTTAGTTTACTAATAACCTTTCCCTTTACCCATTTAACCAAATTGGAAAAAACATTTCTATACCATATTTCCTCCCCGACCTCAAATTTTACTAATTTATTCGTATAATCTTCTGAACCGTGTTTTATTCCAATATTTGGTTCAACTGATTTTGAATTTGTTTCCGCTGTAACATTCGATTTGTTTGAATTTAAGACATTAAGCGATGTTCGAGGTTTGTATTGAAAAATCATTTCTCCTGGTGCTAAGCCAGTTGACGATGTCGGTGTTGTTCTATATTTTAATAAGAATCGGTAAATTCTTAGCTGTAACGATTTACCGGCCTCGTTTTGATCCAACAGTGATTTCCGCAATCCACTTTTGAAGGTTTGCACAGCGTTTTCTGCACTGCCGTTTGATTGGGGATGGGAATGAAAAATTTAAAATATATGCACACAATACAGGACGACTTTTTGTTGAAACGTATCCTTGGTACAATATGCCTCCCACTTTGCACAAGTATCTTATTCACGGACCCGAAATTGTGTCAAATGCCATTTTACCTATTGGGCAGTTATCAGAAAAAGCGCAAGAAGCTCGAAATAAAGATTTAAAAAAATATAGGGAGTTTCATTCACGAAAGTGCAGTCGCGAAAAATCAAACCAAGACATTTTTAATATGTTTTTGATAACCTCTGACCCAATTATTTCAAGCATGCAAAAATTGCCTACAAAGAAGGTTCAAAGCTTGCCAGAGGAGGCAATTGATTTAATTGTACCTGCAGCTCCGAACAAGAACAGTGATGTTGAACTTGCTGATGCTGCTAATGATGATGATGATAATGATGATGATGATAACGATGATGATGATGATGATAACGATGATTATAATGATGATGATGATGATGTTGATGATTAACTTTAAGATGTATAAAATGTAATGTTTAAGTTCTAATATGTACTCCTTGCACTATATACCTACACTGATATTTGGCATTATTTAATAAAATTATACTCAAATATACTTAGAAAACATTTTTTTTTACTCATTTTAATGGTATTAACTGAAAAATAAAGAAAAATTATCCGAACATAGCTTCCCTGATTTGATCCAAGAAAACATGCTATTCTAACGCACTGTGCAGCGGTTAGATTTGTTTTTGCCAAAGCCAACACATGTTTATGCAACATTGCGGTATAATATTTGTTAGCTACAATTCGACTTTTTTATAATCGGTCAGACATCTGCAAGATTTTTCTGCGATTATGTAGGATAGTAAACAATGGCCTTTAACGTTGATTTCTATTTTTAACAGAGTTGTCAGGTACAGAACAAAAAGAAAAATTTCACGGACAGGTTGCCAATTCAGCAGAAACAAAACAGATCGTGCAAACTAGTTCTGCTTTCAGTGCTTAACTACTGCAGATTGGATTCACCTACATACAGTTAGGAAAACAAAATCTCGTTTTTTGTAATGTTGACAGAATTATAGAGAAACAAATTCATTTATTACATTAAAAATTTTAAATTTTATTACATCAATATTTATTTTATTTCTTATTTGCAAAATGTAAATAAAATTTCGAAAGTATTTTCATTTAATATTTTATGAAAACCGCAATCTTGATCTTAAAAGCAATTTTGAACAATTGTGACTTTAAAAAAAAGACACGAGATTCCGCTGGGCAACTAAGAATATGACCTTGTATTCGTTAGTGTAATTAGGGGTTGCAAAATGAGACGATTGAAATCATTCCAAGGAGCTTACAGAATTGAAATTTTTCGACACCAATGGTACGAAAAAGCATATATTCGGTTAAATTTTTGTCTTTCTGTGCTTACTTGAGCCAAAATAAATTTTGTAAATTTCATTAGTTAAATTTTTCCAATTCACTCTTCAATGAAAATGTAATGAAAGTGAAAATTTTCAAATCGTCGGTGGACGAAGCATAATGCTGGATGTGACTTGGAGAATTATATTGTTAAAACCTTACCTTACCTTAAACCAACAACGTTGGCGGCTTAAGCTCTCAAATAAAAGTAAAAAATTATTAGAAATATACGCGTGAGTAAAATTTAGCGCGCTATCACGAAACTAAAATATTTTTTCATGTACATACATAAGTATATATCATATATATATATATATATATATATATATATATATATATATATGTATGTATGTATATGAACACTGTATGCACATACAATAAAAATTCAAAAGAAATAGCTTATTATATGTACTAAAATTGACGCAGGATATTTTTTTAATCACGTTCACGTACGCACGAGTTATTTCAAATTTGTAATCACGATTCACGTGACGCACTTGTAAATCACGGTTGACACGAAATAGTTACGACATGTGCACATACCCAGTCATAACTTAATACAAGCTATCTCTATTTAAGAAGTTTCTATTTTCTGTTTCTGTGGAAGTTATATATTTTAAGTTTGCGAATTCGCTCCAAAAAAACTTTTAATGAAGAAACATTGATTATAGCAAATCAAAAATTTTTTAAGTTTTTTATGGGAATTTTTATTAGTGACAGAGGTGAATATGTAAATTATTAAGCTGAAGTTAACATATTGCATTAAGGAAAACTCCGAAATTAAACAGCGTATCTTAACCATATTTTATGCAAAAATATCACTGTCTTATACAAATCATTTGTAAAGAAAGTTCTTTCAAAATATATTATCTGACATCCACCAGCCAGAGAAATGAACGAAAAATTGCTTTAGAATTTTATGAATGATTAATATTAGTAATACATTTCGAACTACTCTTCTAAATACGTGTTTGCCTTTAATACAGCAAAGTTTATATTCTTTTTGATTGGAAGACCTGCGGTGGGGATGCAAGAGGTATGTGGGTAAATATAAAAACAACTTCTTTTCGTCGTTGCTTTTTTTGTTTTTTTATGATGGTGGGTGGTAGGGTTTGATTGTTGTTTCTTTCTTTTCTGCTGTTGCTGGTTTGGTTTTCTATTCCATACTCTTGCATGGATGCATGGCTGTGTGTGTGAACGAGTATGAACGAAGGAAGAGCAGTGGCTGGCTATATTTGCTTGCGGCAGGGTAACAATATGGCGTCAAATTCGAACGCCACATTGAGAGGGGTGGAGCAAAAATGTACAACAATTCTCAGGGTTGCAATCATCAACAGCTTCATGGATTATGAGATTTAAGTATGAGGAAATTAAAATTTTATATAAAGAAATAATCAAGCAGACCACTTTTTAAGTTGTTCTGTTTTAATATTCAAACGACGTTAACGACATGATTTTCTTTGTATTTTCTATTTTCAATTCAAACAAGCGTTCGGGGATGCTTGATGTTTGTTTTATTTAAATATATTGATTTCATGAGCCAGCAGAAGCAATTTAATTTTTTTCTTACATTTAAATTTTCAAAAACATATATACAATTTTGAAGCTTTAATTCTTTAATATGCACATTCTTAATAAAAATCATAAATTGCTACATATTTGTATTTTAGTGTTTATGATCATATGGCAAGTGTGGCAAAATTACTTAAAAAATAGTTTCCGGTCTTTTTCAAATACTTAGAATTAAAAATATTAATGGTACCGATAAATATTTTTGAGTTTTTAAGTGTCCTCCAGACATAAGTACAGTGGTCAATGCTTTCTAAAAAAATCACAAATTGGCGCTAACCTAAGTATTTGTTAGAAAATTTTCAAAATTTACCAGTTTATATATATATATATATATATATATATATATATATATTTATATATATATATATATATATAAATATATATATATATATATATATATATATATATATATATGTATTTGTATATATATATATATATATATATATATATATATATGTATATATCTATATATATATATATATATATATATATATATATTTATATATATCTATATTATATATATCTATATATATATATATATATACATACATATATATATATATATATATATATATATATATACATATATATATATATATATATATATATATATATATACATTATATATATATTAAATTTTTCGAGGCTCGTATGTTTACTAAAAGTAAAGAATTTACCACTGTAGAGCATTGTTACATAATATTTTGAGGTTATGGAGATTGGAGGGCTTAGTTAGTTATTTTCTTCAGGAATTCAAAAATAACGGTATATTACAGATAGGTCCAATTTCGAGCCTCAAAGAACTATCTTCAACAAAGAATTTTATTTTTCGCCAAAAATCATTTCTGATACCTTTCTATCTATTAATTTATTTAATCCGTTAGTCGTTAATCGGTTAGCCGACTATTGCTAACTGTGCGATTTATAAGAAATCGCCTAATATGATTAACCGATTCATTCGTAAAATGTAGAATTTTACACATTTTTATGTGATTAAGCTGTTCAAAAGCTGTGAAAAGTTCTTAACCAGTTTACATGAATAAAGAAAAGCTTAGTAAAGGCTCTGCTACTCTGGTTAAGCTTAAGGGAAATTTTTTAATTTTGTTAATAATATGAAGGAAGCCAATAATAATATACCAAAATTTTCAAAAATATATGGTTTAGATATATAAAGAGACAAAGTCATGTTCTTAAAAACACACTTTTGTCATTTCCCAACTCTGTAGTATATCCTACTACTAATCATTTATTTAATGCAACATAAATAAGAAATGAAAGAGTTGAAATATACATACGACCTTATTCACAACCGATTGCTAAAGTTAATGAATGCTCTAAAGGCGTTCTCACTATACAAAATTCATACCTGAAAGCAACTTTAAACTGGTTTGTGAATAACACCGATAATATTTTCTATGAATTGACCCGCGAACACTTCCAGGTTGTATTAATAATGTGAAAATCATAACTGCAATCTAATTGCGCAACGAATAATTTTCTCTGTCATCTTCGATAAATGACAGGACGTTTTAAAGTAAACTTTAATTAAATTAAATTAATTTAAAAAATTATCAAATTAATTTTTAGTAAAACATTTTTTCTAACTTGCTATTTTGCTTGAGTAAGTTCAAGTTGTTATTCCTTTTTTGTCGATAAAATCTCAAAATAATGATGATTTATATATTTTTATTTATTTCATACAAACTAATTTTCATTAATCGGTTTGGTGATTAATTTAAGAATTATAGATAGTACATCTAGCCTTTACTACAATAGGTTCGTAATAGCTAGTTGTAATACGGGTTTTGGTATCGAAGAATAATGCTTGGACTGAACAAGCTTTTTCCTTATGAAAACAACAAAAATACCTATACAGCATCAAAATCTTCTCAGAAGACTTCTCGAAATCTTTTTAATGAAAACATCATGTAAGACGAAACTGATGGATTCGATTCTTTGTAAACTTTTTGGAGTCAGGATAATTGAATCAGAAAGAATAATGACATGTATAACCAGTATTAAAAAATCCAACATATTTTGGAGATACATAAAAAATATAAAACAATTTTGATAATCACTCTGTGTGCTTCTTGGACATATTGTCATACGGTCATATTATTTTAGAACAGTCTAATTGTTTGTTATGCTACATATAAAAAAGTTATAAACTAATTTTAAATATGTTTATGTTATAAAATAGCTCTAGAAATCAGAGTCAAGGCGGCGATAGTATGCATATGTTAGCTGCTGTTATTTGTAAATGAATCAAGAATGAAAAAATTTTGCTAACTTTTCATATGTACATTAAACTATTAAAAATATTCAAGTGAAAAATATAGCTTGTTGAAACTAGAGTTTATCTTCTTACATTGTTATCATTCTTTTCTTTAGTAGATTTATGATCATTCTTATTTCTAGATATGCGTAGAGATTAAAAGTCACATCTATAAATATGTGTGTGGCATTATTATTATCATTCTTATCTCTAAATATGTACAGGGATTAAAGGTTACTTAAGGTATGTTAGTGTGTGTGTCACTCCTCCCACCTTTAGATAATTTAATGTCCTCATTGACAATTTCTAAATCATTTGTTTTTTTTTGTATAATATGTTTCTTAGATGCAATATATAATCCTAAAATTATTGACAATATTATTATAAGAGATATCAATAAACTTAATGAGTAGTTATTGGTTTTAGAGTTAACATTTTCAATGTGTTTTTTGAGTTCCGGTAGTGAAATATTTTCTTTAACTATATTTTCAATATCTTTTGCTGGTGGTAATATATTAGTGTCTTCTGTGTTTTGTTTGACAAAGATTTCGAAGTCGTTAATTTTTATTTTACAATTACTAAAGCGGATAATATTGTTTCGTTTAATTTTGATTTTAAGTTTATTACTGGATACTTTTTTTGCTGGATACTTTACTTTGGTTTCCTTTTATCAACTTGATTTTATTTTTTTAAATGTTTGATGGTTTCTTCGTTATTGTTATATAATTAAGGTTATCTTCATCTGCTGAATGGCAGGTTGCTGCTATTGATGAAATTTCGTTCTCTTCGTCATTGTAATTTTCTGCAATAGTTTCTGAATTATTTGCATTTCCTGTTTGTGGTTCGTTTAGATAGCATTGGCCAATTTTAATTCTTTCTTCTCCTGGTATGTATTTGATATCAAAATCGAACTCATTAAATTTTATTTTCCATCTTTGAAGTTTAGCATTTGGTTCTTTAAGGTTATGTAACCACTGCAAATAACGATGGTCACTATTAATTATGAAATTATGTTCAAACAAGTACTGACGGAAATATTTCGTTGCCCAGACTACGGCAAGTATTTCTTTTTCTGTGACAGAATAATTATTCTCATGTGTGTTGAGTGTCCGACGCGCGAAACAAATCGGGTGAGAATTTTGAGTTAATACTGCACCTAATGCTGTGTTAGATGCGTCTGTTGTTAGAGTGAATTGTTTCTCGTAATTTGGGTGCGCTAGGATTGGTTCTTTTTTTATTAAAAATTTAATAGTTTCCACGGCTTTAATGTATTATTTGTCAGTAAAGTTTATTTTATTTCCTTTTTTGAGGCAATCTGTTAGTGATATTTGAAAAGTTTTGAAGGAACTTTCTATAGAATCCAGCTAATCCAAGAAATTGTTTGATTTCTTTTTCTGATTTAGGTATTGGGTAATCAATTATCGCTTTGATTTTATTTGGGTTTGACTTAATACCTTCAGGTGTGATTATGTGTTCTAAAAACTCTGCTTGTTATTGTAAGAATTCACATTTGTCTAGTTGGACTTTTAAATTTGCTTCCGATGTACTAAAGACTACTATATCATCCAAGTATACTAAACAGTCTTTTCCAACTAGCTCATCTAATACTGTGTTCATCAGTCTTTGGAATGTAGCTGGTGCGTTCTTTAAACCAAAAGGCATTCTTAAAAATTCATAGTGTCCTTTACGCGTAGAAAATGCGGTTTTATGCCTGTCCTTGGGGCTCATTTCTATTTGGTAGAACCCTTTTGTGAGATCCAGTGTTGTAAAGTATATGAACCTACCCAGCTTTTCCAATATCTCATCCATTAATGGGATTGGATATTTGTCATCTATTGTGATATTGTTTAGTTTTCGATAATCTATAACAATTCTCCATTTCTGTATACCTGAGGCATCTTGTTTTTTTGCTACTGTCCAAATTGCTGCTGAATAATGTGATTTACTATGGCAGATTATATTTTGATCTAAGATATCTTTTATTTGCCTATCAACCTCTTCTCTATGTACTTCTGGGTATTTATAGGATTTCACATAGATTGGATCTTCGTGCTGAGTGTTTATCTTATGCTTTATTTTATTCGTGAAGCTTAAGTTTTCATTTTCTTTATATGATGTGTTTATGTTTTTTCAATAGTGTGGTAATTTCTTTTTGTTCTTCTTTTTTTAAATGACTCAATCTGAATAATGAGTTTGTTTCGTGAATATTTATTTTATTATTTATTTCTTCCAAATTGAACAATGCTTTTATATATATTTCTTTGTTTTCGTCCAAAAAATTATATTTTGTACCGTTCAAAATTATAAATATTTCATTAATATTCACGATAGCATTTGATTTTTGTAAACTGTCATATTCTAATAGTCCGTCATAGTGCTGACAAAAGTTATTGACGAGGAAAATCAAACTATCGCTTGATCGACTACTGGTAACTTCCTGCGTTTTGTCTAAAATTATATTTCCTTTAATTGGTCTTACATTACTGGGTCGACCTTTTTACTTTCAACTGCTAATATATTTGGTCTAATCAAACTTATAGATGATCCAGTATCTAATAAAAATTTAAACATGCTATTTTCTACTTTCATTAAAATGGAGGGTAATTGTTTGAGGCATTCAATTGAAAATTTTCAAGTTCCATTGGCATTGGAGCGCCATATTCTCTTATTCTAGATTGATTAGAATCGTATTCTCTCATTCTCTTTTTGGGTTTATAATTATTATTAATTCTGTTATGATAATCGTTATAATGGGGATTTTTGTTATTTTCTGAATAGAAATTCTGATTGTTATTATATGAGCTCTGGGAATAGAAATTTTGGTTTTTATTATATAACTTCTGGGGATGGGAGTTCTGTTGATGGAAGTTCTGATTTGTATTATGAAAATATCTGTTATGTTGGGGAGGAAAACTTTGATTGTTTTGATTCTTATTGTGGTTTACTCTAAGTAGTTGTGGTTGGCCGTAATTTCGTGGGTTGTGCGGTTTACTGTGGATATTTTCATCGAATTCACTGCTCTCTTTTAATATTTTGAACGTGGATTGAAAATCATTTATTAGATTGGCATTCAAAAGAGCTACCAAGTGGTTTGGTAATTCTTTTTTTAATGTTCTCAAACTATAAAAGCCTATCTCGTTTTAAAAAATTTTTTTTCTTTCATCTGGATCGTTATCTAATCTTGTCATATATTTAATCCTACATATTAGAAGGTTAATATCCTCACAAAGTTTCCTAATACTACCCTTAAATTTAATATTATTTATACTTAAAATTAAATGGGTTGTATTTTCGTGCTCACCAAATTCCATTATCAACAGTTTTTTTAATGTGGTCCAGTCTTCAGGCTGTTCCCGTCGTACTACATCCGATGCGGCACCGCTCAACGTCCGAATTATACAATTGAAGAATAGAGTTCGGTCCTCTAGTGGTAACGCAGCTATATTTGGCACTACGCTTTCCACTGCTCCAACGTACATTGCCAGTTCTTCTTTATGTCCCGCAAACGGATGGACTAGCTTCAAGTTGTTCATTATAAACCTTCTTTGATGTATGAGGTTTTCAAATCGGTTCTATTCGGCGTTCATTGTGCTGGTATCTTTTTCGTTTATATTTAAATTGTTTAAAACACTTGTAAGTTGTTCCATAAACTTGGCATTTATTTATTATTATTTTTCTATTTTATAACCTTGGAGGGTCCCGTAGGATTCGCGCGATTTGTTTTCTTGTACGTTTGAAAAGGATCTTTTTCGTAGATCCTATCGACTGCGCCAACAAAATACAAAGTTAGTTGTGGTTGAGTTTTCTTCATAAACTGCTCCTATTTTATTGAGTTTATTCTTAAGTAACAACGATGGGAATCTTAGAATTAAACTAGAGTTTATCTTCTTACATTGTTATCATTCTTTTCTTGAGTTCATTTATGATCATTCTTATTTCTAAATATGCGCAGAGATGAAGGGTCACATCTATAAATATGTAAATGGGATTATTATTATCATTCTTATCTCTAAATATGTACAAGGTATGTTAGTGTGTATGTCACTTATATATATATATATATATATATATATATATATATATATGTATAAATATATATATATATATATATATATATATGCATATATATATATATATATATATATATATATATATAAATATATATATATATATATATATATATATATAAATATATATGTATATATATATATATATAAATATATATATATACATATATATATATATATAAATATATATATATATATATATATATATATATATATATATATATAAACTAGGCTGACCCGGCAAACGTTGTTTTGCCTTATAAATTATTTCTAGTTTCTAGATAAATTCTAGTGGTGACAAAAAGTAACATACTTATTATAAGTGTGTAAGTATGTGGTATATGCGTCAAATAGGCATGATGCGCTATGAAAGATATCAGGATTAAACTTTAATAATAAAAATAAATGTTTATTTTCATTTAAAAAATATTAGATTTGTCATAAGCTCAGGGAAATTTTAATCGAAAAACAGTTAAAAACACTATAATTGATCAGGTATCGAGCGGGATGAATAATGATTAAATTACTAAAATGGCTATAAAAAAAATGCTTGGTGATAAAAAAGTAAAAATTTAAGGTTGTATGTATTTTTTAATGCCACATTATAAAAAATAAATACAAAAAATTTCGTCCCAAAATTAAAAAAAAATGTTAAGGTTGAACAACTTAGGGGTATGAAAAATAGATAGTAGCCGATTCTCAGACATACTGATGACGCATATAAAATTTGGTAAAAACCGGTCAAGCCGTTTCGGAGGAGTACAGTAACTAACATTGTGACATGGAAATTTTATATATTAGATATATAAATAAATATATATATATATATATATATATATATATATATATATATATATATTATCATAAGCAAGTTGATTAGTACCAATTTAGAAAGCAATTAAAAAATATATTGGAAAAGTACTAAAATATACAATAGCGTGTGCAAGTGGTTAGCAACATACAAATAATTGTAAGAAAATACGCAAATACACCATAAAATACATATGTATATACCATAAACAAACGCTAAACATAAAATATTTCAAATAAATTTTTATTTATTTATTAAATTTCCTGTAAAATTGATTTCGGCATCCATTGCGGCTGCTCTTGTGTGCATGTATCACAGTCTATAGTATGTGTGTATCTAAAAACAATTTTCAATAACAACGAACAAACAGTTGGCAACTTATAGAAAGTGCGATCAGTTTCGCTCTCTGCATACGAAATTAAATTTAAGGAAACTTAACGAAAAGATAGCAAATTAAATTATGGTTGCACACATTTTAGGCCCAACTGTAATATGCGTAGGCTAGCTTTGGCTACTGTCAAAACTCGTCGAAAAGACTGTCAAATGCATATGCGAACATTTGTGTGGCTATATTATTCTTACACTCAGTTGTAGAGCAATGCACTTTTGCAAAAGTAAATTATGATATCTACATAAAATGCAAATACATATATAAATATTTTCAACTCATACATACATACATATATTTTCATAAGTTGATTAATACCAATTTAGAAAGTAATTTAAGAAATAAATTGAAAAAGTACTACTGTGTACAACATTGTATAACAATGTGTGCAAGTGGTTGGCAACGTATCATTAATTCTAGGAAAATACACAAATACACTATAATATATATACAATAAACAAACGCTAAACATTATATGTTTCAATTAATTTTTGACATAATTTATTCCATTTTATGTAGAATTGATTTCGGCGTACATTGCGGGGCTTGGCTTGTGTACATTTATCACAGTCTATGGTATGTGTGTATCTAAAAATAATTAGCAATAACGACGGATACAGTTGGTCACTTGAGGAAAATGCGATCAGTTTCGCTCTATGCGAAGAAAAATAAAATTTAACGAAAAGTTAGAAAAGAAAATTATGGTTGTACACATTTGATTGTATGTATTCGCAAATTCGCCTGCGCTAGCGTACGCATATTATAGTTGGGCCTTTTATTGTATGTACTCGCACATTCGCCTGCGCTAGCTTAAGTACATTATAAGGGCCAACTATAATATGCGTAGGCTAGCTTTGGCTACTGTCAAAACTCGACGAAAAGACTGCCAAATGCGTATACGAACATTTGTGTGGATATATTATACTTACACTCAGTTGTAAAGCAATGCACTAATTTATGATATATACATAAAATGTTAATACATATATAAATATTTTGAACTTATACATACATAAATATATCATCACAATTAGATTAATGCCAATTTAGAAAGTAATTTAAGAAATAAATTGGAAAAGGACTACAATGTACAACAATGTATAAGAATGTGTGCAAGTGGTTGGCAACAAATCATTACTTGTAGAAAAATACACAAATACACTATAATATATATACAATAAACAAACGCTAAACATTAAATGTTTCAATTAATTTTTGACATTATTTACTCAATTTTCTGTAGAATTGATTTCGGCGTACATTGCAGCTTTGCTTGTGTGCATGTATCACAGTCTATGGTATGTGTGTATCTAAAAAAAATTATCAATAACATCGAACAAACAGTTGGCCACTTAAGGAAAATGCGATCACTTTCGCTCTATGCGTAAGAAAATGAAATTTAACGAAACGTTATCTAAGCAAATCATGGTTTTACACATTTGATTGTATGTATTCATTCGCCTGCGCCAGCGTATGCATATTATAGTTGGGCCTTAAGGCAAGTATTGATATTGGCATGACAAATGCAAAAATTCTTACTCAATATTTTGTAGGTATGTAATTATGTACATACATACATAAATTAGTACACATTTATATGAGGCGGTTGATAAACTTATAAATCAGTTCAGTATTTCGAACGAAAAATAAAAAACTTAGCTTTGGTAGTGCTACCCCAAAACGACAAATATTTTACAGGGGTAATTAAACGGGGTAATATATTTAACGTTATTAATTGACTTTTCAAATCAGTAGCATAGAGTCATATATAAGGCAACATTGTCTGATGCTTCAGCATAATCAATTAAAATGATCTTGTAAAAGGAAAGTATTTAATAACTTGATATGTCGTTGTTTAATTCGAGTTTTAAGGTTTTTTTCCAAACATGCAATTGGGAACTGCAAGACAGCTTCCAGTTTTATTAAGACGTATTATCATATCCTATCTTTTTAATGTCTATGTTCAGAGGCGGCTTCGAAGCGCCATTTAATCAAATAGCAACCACTAAGTACTATGGAAAATTATTTAGATTCATATACACACGTGTTTCTTAAGTAGAACTGTTTCATTCGTGACAAACTGTCAGCGGTGTAGGATCCAATATTATTGGAAAGCGATTAAATCAATAAACATTTTCCTAAATTAATATGTTTTTCATTAGTATTTAGTGGTTACATTTTTTTCTCAAATATTGGCCCTAATGTGGCCGCATATTAGAAAATGTTGAAAAGAATATTTCCATTTGTGCAGGAAGTGAAAACTGAAAACTAATCCGGAATATAAGTCATAATATCATTGATTGCAAATTTGTTAGACCATTGTGCACAGAGTACGTACTTAATATAGAAAGTTCATATTTATATTGTTGTTTGTATGTTCATTCATTTTCATTCATGAAAATAAGTTTTTGAAGCATGTAAAATATATCTGCGGGAATATGATTTTTTTGGTTTTTGTATTTAAAAGTACTCCCACTTAATTAGGTGTTGTAGGATGTATTTGCAAAGTCAAATACCTGTCATAACTATTGTGCTATTTCCGAATATAATCAAATGAAAAGAAGTTATTTGGCCATAATTGTGTTATCTACAAATATTAACCAAAAAATAAGCAAACTTTACAAAAATACATGTCAATTCTCGATAATTTTTCTTTTTCACATATGTACTTTTCAAAAGCATGATTGAAATCAGCTATGGGTTTGATTTCTTTAAAAACTTATATGTTATAAAAAAGCTAATTTACACGAAATTTTTGTATTGCAAAAAGTTTTAACTAATGAAGTTTATGAGTTAGGTGGTTAAGCAATGTCTATATGCATTTTATTGGCGCTTTTTACCAAATCATTAGTAGACTTCAACCACAGTTTTGAAAAATTAAATAGAGTCATATGGAATAAAAGTTGATGGCTCATAGTTTGTATAAGTTTCATAGCTTCCTAAACTTATTATAATGTTTTTTTTTTAAATCATTTGTGAGTTTTCATATAAACTGTCAAATAAATTTCATTAATAATAAGAATATGACAATATGTCAAACAGAAAATTTCATTAACAAAACAAAAAAATAATAATAATAATTTTATAAGTGCCTTAAAACGAAATTGATATTAGAATATATATACTAATAATTTTTATGGATAATGGAAATTGTTTAGGTAATTTTAACTAAAGTCTCTTTGAAATATTATCTCAAGGTTTTCTAAGAGATTTTGCACAAAAATTTACTAATGGTGCATACTAAAGAGCAACGTAACGTAACATGTTACTGTTGAAAATGTACATTGTGGTCTGTAATTTAACTATGAATCGTCTTACAACAGATTGTAGAATTTAATAATCAAAATTTAAGGTCTGAGGCGTTTGTTGCGATTCTTGTGACTAAACTTCCCACCATAATTATATTATTGTACATTAAATCGCCAACACGCATACGTATAGTGCGGACAGAGCAAAATATGGCAGCTTGTGTAATGTTGTGCAAGGACTATAATTTTTTTTCCACCAAAATGGAAAAGTAGGGGATAGTTAAAAGGTTGTAGCTCATTTTACTTTTCACTTCGCCGGTGAATTTTTTTGCTACTGATAATGAAAGAGGACACTGTGTTTTGCCCTTTAGTATATGACGGCGTTGCTAATGTTCAGCGACTAGTGTTATGCCTTCGCCATTGAAACAAAAATTAATACAATCTTGCACTAATGCAGATGAGAAAAATTCGACACCATATGACTGAATGCGGAGTCGAACGCGGGATCGTAGTCTAATGTTCACTACTTTAGCAAACGGTATGTCATGTGGTTTCCGCAAGGCAGTGCCACACAGCCTGAAATGCAATGGAGCAATTGAGGGGTGAACAGTTTATTTCATGTTTGTGGACGGTCAATTGGCCATTTGAATATTGCGTTTTAACTCCTTTAGACTATTCTTTATATGGCTATATGGTTTCATAATTTCTCAAAATTATATGGGTTTTTTTAACAAATCCGAAAGCTCTTGAAAAATCGCACAATAAAATTGTTTTTCATATATGAAGCGGTGGCTCCACTACATTCGCCTACTCAATCCATAGCACGATGGCTGTAGTTTTTAATGCGTACAATCAGTGTACAAATTCTTTCCATAGATATAAATGGAAATGGTTTTTGATATTGAACTAAGTCTCTAACCAGAGGGTAGTAAAAACAGATTACTCATGGGTACTGATAAGAAATTGTAGCGGTTATCGAAAATAGCACTGTTCTCTTCTGTTCTGTGAGTTAAAAATCAAATTAATATTGGGTCTTCCGTCATTTCTAAGATTATGTATCATGTCTATCGAACACTAGCCTATTTAAAAAATTTTCAAGATGCTGTTGAATTTGGAAAAAAACCGGCATCGTTAAGTCTTGAATATCTTACAGTGATTATTCACACAAAGACCAAAAGTACAAATTTCCTCCCCCACTTCAACCCGTACACTATTTCATATCAGCCATTTCTAGGCAGTTGTAGTACGTTGCTGCATGCTTGTATTTTGTTGTTAATACAGCTAAAAATTTTTATTATTTGTGTTGTTGTTTTTATGGCAAAAGTAGTGGTGGCGAGTGCTAGTGATGGTGGTGGCAGTTTTGCTGTTGTATTATATGAGACTGGCGGCTTCTTTCATTTGTGCTAAACGTCGGCAAGATCAAAGGCTGGTTGGTTATTTTTTTAAATACATAAATAAATGAACGTGTATTTGTTTTTAATATTATGCCACTTAGAGGTCTCATATATAACATATACACTAATGTTTATATGGATGAACATATCTGAGTTGATAAATTTATATAAACACCCAGCAAACTCAAAGTATTATGATAATTTATATATAAACTTGTGAAATATTTTGCAATGTTGAAATATGTATGTATATAGATAATGTTGCCCATTGGAACTGTTTCGGTATATTATACCTATTGCAGGACAGGTTGTCATTATTCAATATCTTTTCAATTATATGTCGATTTATCACGATCGGAATTTTCAGTTGGGCTCCACAAAGGTTTGACTGGGACCATACACCGAAAAACACAAAAGTACCGTTATCTAAAATACGGTACTTAAGAAAAAAAATTACAGCGTTTTTCGTTTTCAGAAGGTTCCAATTAACTTATCTAGGCATGTGTCGTTCTTGGTATTTTTTCAAATTCAAAAATATGTGGAATTTATTAAGTGCGCTAAAATTCAGTTGAAAATATTTGGTCGATTGATAGCATGATTGCATAAATTATAGCGTTTTTTATAACTAACTGCGCAAAAAATCAAGTGCTATATTCGGCTGTGCCGAATGTCATATACCCTTCACCAACGTACGTCTGGCATTACATATATTTTTAAGTACCAATTTCGTTCTTTCTAAGTTGTTACTTTTATGCATTTTGGTCACTTTCATTTACTACAAAACATTCGAAAATTTGATTTCTTTTTAATTTTTGAGACCAATTTTGTTGTTACTGCACTAAAAAATAGTTTTAATGAGTAAAAACCGATGTTAGTTACCTTTTTGGTTACTTTTATGCATAAGAAATTTGAATTTCCCATCCCTGGAAGCGAAAATTTTATTGTTTTTCTTACCAATGGAACTCTTAATGAGGCATGAAATAGGATTGTTTAAGAAAAACTCAAAATTTTTAACCATTTTGGTCACCTTCATGTACTACAAAATATTGCAGTTATCCAACCCTGGAATCGAAATTTCGATTTATTTTTTAATTTTCGACACCAATTTTGTTTTTCTTAAATTAAAAAATAGTTTTAATTAGTAAAAAAAACCAAATCAGTTGTCCTTTTTGTTACTTTTATATAAAAAAAATTAAAATTTCCCATCCTTGGAAGCAATATTTAAATTTTTTTACTCTTAGTGGGGCATGAAATAGTTTCGTTTAAGAAAAACTTAAAATTTGTTACCATTTTGGTCTCTTTCATGTAGTACAATATATTGTACTACAATATATATTGTACTTTAAATTTCTGAACCCTGAAAAGGAAATTTTAAAATTTTTTTATCTTATCAGTGAAATCCTTCATGAGGTGTAAAGTAATATAACCATAAAAATTTGAAATTTTTAACCATTTTGGTCACCTTCATGTACTATAAAATATTATACTTTTCCAACCCTGGATTCGAAATTTTTATTTATTTTTTTAATATTTGATACCAACTTTGTTCTTCTTAAATTATAAAATAGCTTTAGTTAGAAAAAAAAGAAAAAAAACAACATTACGTTGATGTGTAAAAAAAAATTTGCCAACTCTGGAAAAGAAATTTTAATTTTTAAAATTTTCTTTTATCAATGCAAATCTTCATGATATATAGAGAGGATTTACTTAAAATTTTTAAACATTTTAGTTATTACATGCACCACAAAATACCGAATGTGTCAAAAAAATTTAACTTCCCATTCCTGGAAAATTGTTTGTTAGTTTTTATAGTTTTTAATAGACAATTTAGGCTTCCCAAAGCATGAAATAGGTTCAATTTACAAATAAACAAAAAAAAAAATTGGTTAATTTTGCGCCGAGAAATAAGTGTAAGCTTCTCAGCTCTGGAACCGATTTTTCTGAATTTCAATATGAAATGAAATTTAAGTTCATTTCCAATCCATCAGTCCAAGAAGGAAGTCTCTAGATTTTCTGGGGGCTTGGGAAAACCGAGGTTACGTATAGACGGGCGGACAGATGGACATCGCTCAATCGTCATCGCAATTCATAAGGATTTAGAATATATATACTTTATGGGATCCCATATTAATATCGAAGAAATTACTTTAGTAGTTTTTTCATGGTATAAGTTGATTCACGTTCTGTACGCGCTCTCTAGCAGAACTAAAGGCCCAACTATATTATGCTTAGGCTAGCGCAGGCGAAATACATACAATCAAATATGTTCAACCATAATTTACTTTGCTAACTTTTCGTTAAGTTTTGTTAAATTTAATTTTACTACGCATAGAACGAAACTGGCCGCACCATCCTTCAGCGACAAGCTGTTTGTTCGTTGTTATTGGAAATTATTTTTGGATACACACATACTACAGATTGTGCTACATACACACAAGAGAGGTCGCAATCAATTTCATAGAAAATTTAATAAATAATTTAACAAATTAATTGAAATATTTTGTGTCTAATGTTTGTTTATGGTATATATATATATATATATATATATATATATATATAATATATATATATATATATATATATATATATATATATATATAATATATATATATATATATATATATATATATATATATGTATATATATATATATATATATATATATGTATATATATATATATATATATATATATATATATATACATACATATATATATATATATATATATATATATCAGAATGTGTTTGTGTATTTTCTTAAAATTAAGGACTACCACTTGCACATACTGTTGTATATTTACTTTTCCAATTAATTTTTTAACTTCTTTCTAAATTGGTAGTAATCAACTTTCTTATTGTAATATATGTATATGTATAAGTTGAACAGTTTTATATATGTATGTTTATTTTATGTATATATAATCAATTAGTTTCTGCAAAAGTGCATATTTTTACAACTAAGTGTAAGAATAATATACCCATGCATTATCTTTCATATATTTTCGTCGTACATATGCATTTCTCTTATAAAGGAAATGCATAGTAAGCAACAAAAACGTATGACAACTTTATAATTTCGTCTGCAATGCAAACTTGAAGCGAATTGCTTTTCATAAGTTTCGAAAAAGTATGGTCAAGAAATATGACTCTTGATGCGGTGACCTTTTGATCTCGATATGTTTTTGATGAGTTGCTTCAAGACGAATTACTTCGAAAAATTATATAGACTCCAGTTTCTATTGATCAGAGGTAACTAAAAACAAAAAAGCATTGAAGCAAAAAAAAAGAAATTAAAGCGCAATGTAATGGAAGGTCGAATCTGCGGTAAAAATGTTCTATGCTTCCTAATAACAGGTGTTTTTTTGTGTTCTTCAACCATTCTTTTGAGAAAATTCTTCGTCGCTATTTTTTTATATTCAATATATTCTGCAGTAACCACTAATGCAGTTTTTTTGTAAGTTGGATATTATTTAGCGGGCACTAAGCTCAAATCTGCCATCGGCAAATTGTTTTTTGAATTAGTTCAACTTAGTAATTCAACTAAAAAAATTTCGACTAATAAAATACATTCACAATTATCTTTCATATACAGCCATTGCAATATTTTTTGATATTTCAATATGTAATTGCCAGAAAAGTATAAATTTGACACTTAAATGGAAACATTTCAATTCATTTTATGAAGTATGCCGCTAAAATCAATTCAATTAAAAAACTGAATAAATAAATACTTTTTAATACTTTCTCACCACTACAAATACCGCCCTTTAATATCTTGATCATAACACACCGGTATTTATGGCTCTGTAAGGTCTATTCCAAAAATCGAGCCGATTGAAAACGACTCGGTTTTGAATATTTTTTAGCCTTTGTTTGCAGATTTTCGCTTTTTATCGTTTAGAATATCATGTTTAATATTAATTAATTATATACGATATAAAATACTTTAATGGGGTTAATTATATTTGGACAACGAGAAATTTATACGATTTATAGATCAGCTGCTTCTTAACTTTGCAAATTCATCGCAAATGATCGCTGGATAACATAGAAAATCAAAAAAGCATAGTATATGTGTGCGTATTCGTAAACAAGCTTTTTGTAAATAATTAGATTATTATCTTTAAAAAAATAAAACAAAATAATTGAATTCGTTATTGTTCAAGAGTTTTTTTTATTCAATTAAAAAAGTAATTTTATTCAACTAGCAGAGTGTTCTCTTCGGAATATTAACAGAAAAAAAATTAAAAATCAGTGTAAATGCGATTGCATAAAGTTTTTTTGATTAGAGTTTGATGCACCTAAAGTGATTTCACAGAAGAGCGGCACTTTTACAAAGTTTTATTTATAAATCTTGTTACAGTTTTTGTATAAATATGCATATATAGGAAAGCTCAAACGGAAAATGATGACAGCAAGTACAATGAAAAATGTTTTATTCATAAATTTATGTGTTCCTACAACATTTCTATAAGCAATAATAAGAGAAATATATGTGTGCTTACATACTAGCTGTACACCAAATTATCGTAAGCGCCACAAAATTTATAAATTCTTCAACAAAAAATGCAAATTCTTGTACCCTCATTTTAGTAAGGCAACAGCCTAACTCCTATTTAGATTTTATGCAAGTGATCTAGGCTTGGCTATTCTAGACTAATGTATTACCGATAATTATAATTATTAAATTAATCAAACAAATAAAAAAACAGTGCTTTTTGAGTGAACCGTTCCAGGAGGCCAACTTTTAAATTTATTTTACAAACTGGTAAATACAGGGCTGGCACTTTATACATACATAATCTCACATGTAAAGCCGAGAACTCGCTATGATATTTTTGTTTGTTAAGATAATGCCACGCAACGAAATGTACCAAAATGGCAAAAGTTGCCAGTGGTACACACTAGCATGTTTGTTTGCGATTGCATAATAATGTTTTCGGCTTAAATATACTGCTATGTAATGGCAACATTTCGTTGTGAAGAATTTTGGTACTATTTATAGGCCCATGACTCATTCGTTTTTACCTTCTGTTGCAGTTCTGATTCGTTCTTTCCTGTAGAAAATATTTTGTAATTACTTTTTCTGTGCAATAAATCAGCTGTTTCTAATAGTAAACAGTAATAAAAAAACATTGTATTTGTAAACAATATATATTAGTACCAACTTCTTATTTAGCAAAAGAATGTAAATAATCATAAATGTGTTTCACCAAAACGCAGCACATTTTAAACAACTATTATTTGATTACAACAAATCTGTTCAGCTTTCAATAATATCTAATATTTCATTCCACAATAGATGTACATATGCAACGCACAACGTTGACTTCTACTTTGCATAGAGCCGTCAAGCAGAAAACAAAACGTAAAAAACAAACGTCACTTAAATCGTTTCAATTGAACAGAAAAAAAACAGCGTATTCATAAAACCGAATTTAGATAACGAATTTTAATTACTGATATATTTTATAAATCTTCAACTAATCTTCTAAAAACGTTCTATTTCTACACGGTGATGTATAAGTCATGCCTACATTTTCTTCATGGTTGATATTTTAATGTGCAATTGCTTAACTTTTTTTGTTGGATCATTCGTAGCATTGATGATTTACATACAAGAAACTATCAAAATAAAAAAATACAGCAAGAATTACGAAAATTAGTGTTTAAAGAAATAAAACTAAATCATTGAAGACATAAATCGTGATGTTTTATTAATCTCTTTATTTTTTACCCCGCTTACAAAAAAAAATTCTCAAGAATAATATTCAGGGACGTATATATATTTAGTTTAATCGTTGACCTGTTGTATTATAATAATCTTCTTGTCTTATCGTTCGGCTATAGGTCAGGTTTTTTAAAAAAATCAATAAACACTAAATATTTTTTGATTATTTAATCTTTATTTAATGTTATTTTTCCCAATATTTCGAATAGCTTCGCTATTCATCTTCAGGGGAACACTGTTGGGTACAAAACAATATATGATAAACATTAAAATTAATTTTTGATTATTTCTAATAAATTTACAATTACATACATGTAAATTAAAAATTAAATAAAATTATATTGAATTAACATATTTTCAATATGTCGATCGTCTGTAGTCCTTAGCTGCGAAAACTGATTTGTTTATGTTGTTTTTTGTGTTTGTTTAACACACTTCTGTAAATTTGAGCGCATTTCTCTGTGTCTTGTTTATAGTTAAGTCTTTTCTCTGCAGGAACGTCAATTATGTGTAACATCTCTAAAGTAAATCTCCTGGAATAATGGTTTTCTTGTTGTAATATTTTTACATTATCAAAATTTGGCACATGATTTTCCTTTGCACAGTGGGCCGCAAGTGCAGTTTTTTGTTCCATGGGTTTGTTTTTCATTCTTATATCTGATATATGAGATGTTAGTCTGGTCTTCAGTTTATTTTTAGTTGTTCCTACGTATTTCTTATTGCATGTGCCTGAGCCGTCACCGTTGCAGTTAATACTATATATAACGTTGCATTTGTCCTCTTTCTTTAATTTAGTCTTTGTGTTACTATATAGGCTCTGCATAGTATTATTCGTCTTACATGCAAGTTGATATTTTTCAATGTCATATAGATCTGAGTTTTTTAACCTTTCAGAAAAAAGTATTATAAAGGACTAACATATATAAAAGGTTTTTCTGAAAGGTTAATAAGCTCAGATCTATATGACATTGAGAAATATGAACTTGCATTTAAGACGAATAATACTATGCAGAGCCTATATAGTAACACAAAGACTAAATTAAAGAAAGAGGACAAATGCAACGTTATATATAGGATTAACTGCAACGGTGACGGCTCAGGCACATGCAATAAGAAATACGTAGGAACAACTAAAAATAAACTGAAGACCAGACTAACATCTCATAAATCAGACATAAGAATGAAAAACAAACCCATAGAGCAAAAAACTGCACTTGCGGCCCACTGTGCAAAGGAAAATCATGTGCCAAGTTTTGATAATGTAAAAATATTACAACAAGAAACCCATTATTCCAGGAGATTTACTTTAGAGATGTTACACATAATTGACGTTCCTGCAGAGAAAAGACTTAACTATAAACAAGACACAGAGAAATGCGCTCAAATTTACAGAAGTGTGTTAAACAAACACAAAAAACAACATAAACAAATCAGTTTTCGCAGCTAAGGACTACAGACGATCGACATATTGAAAATATGTTAATTCAATATAATTTTATTTAATTTTTAATTTACATGTATGTAATTGTAAATTTATTAGAAATAATCAAAAATTAATTTTAATGTTTATCATATATTGTTTTGTACCCAACAGTGTTCCCCTGAAGATGAATAGCGAAGCTATTCGAAATATTGGGAAAAATAACATTAAATAAAGATTAAATAATCAAAAAATATTTAGTGTTTATTGATTTTTTTAAAAAACCTGACCTATAGCCGAACGATAAGACAAGAAGATTAATATTCAGGGACAATATTCATCATTTGGTGAAGACCTAACAGAACATACCGTTCGAACTATTTTTGCTTTTAGTCCCCTTGTAAAACAAGAAATTGATTGGCACAGTAACGAAGTGTACTCCACTATCTGTAGTATTACTTTTCGCAATACACAGACACATATAAATTAAAAAAGATTTTTATTTTATAAAAGGTGAACTAGTAGCTAATCCTAAAAGCACAAAAATATCAGATTCGTATTCGAACAACTGCAAAAGAGTAGTATAAAACGAGCGAATGAACGAGTTCGATAAAAGTCTAACCATAATTTCTCTAGATATTTGGTTTTTTACAACAAAAAAAAACTATTATCATATTACAAACATCGACTAAATGTCTTCACAACGACTGCTTAAAACAATGGGGGATATATAAAAAGAACTATTTTTATATTTTGTAGTAATCAAATATGTAGTAATAAATAATAACTTCAACTAAGTGTTCGTAAAGTGTTAAATTGAGAAAGACATGATAAATATTCCCAGGTACATGCAAGTTTAATTTTACACGCTTTAAGCTTTAGTCAAATACTTTCTTTTCTTATATTCTTTTCAGGCAAACAAAATTGGACTACCGCCCTTTTTCTGTCATAATGGTGATCACTTAACAACTCCTCCGCCTGCACACTGTGGTATACCTCCCTATCAGCTAGATCCTAAAGCCATGGGTATGTTAAGTTTTCTAATTACACTATTAATTATTCATTTGTGAATAGAAACATGTATGAGTTCTTGTAAATAAAGAAATTATATACTCCTTTTAATGTTGCTAAAAATAGTATTTTCCATATAAACATACAAAAATAATTTATAAATAAATTATATTTTTTTATTTTCAATAATGTCTTATTGGTTTTATGGTACTCTAGAATTTAAACATGTTTTATTGCAAAATGCGAAACTTTTTTCTACATTTGCATTCCCTATACCCAATAACAAAAACAAACACAAAAAATGTTGATAAAACAAACCCTCAAGAAAAGTGATTTGCAAATCAAATTTGTTTTTTTTATATTTATTTATCAAATAAAGAAGAAAAGCCATGAACAATTTTTAAAATATTTTTTCGTTCGTTCAGTGGTTGAAAAGATGAACAATCTGGTAATTACCGGCCAATCGTTTGGAAAATTGCAATCATTGTTTCAAGTAGACAATACTTAAGATGTAATAAACCCAAAGTACGTACAATAAAATGAGCATGAATGAGACAAGAATTTAGTAAATGACAAATTATTAAATAAAATAATTCAGCTAAAAGAAATATCAACCTAAATTCTTTTCTCTACAGAATTGGTACATGTTTACGCTGATGCTAATGATAATTAAACTCTCTGCAATGTTATAATTGAACTATTTCCTAGAGTTATCGCCCGTACTTTTATGTATATAAAACATCTGATGGACGACGAATATATAAGGATGTTTCCACGCTGATATGGTTTTAATAAATTGTTGTTCTAACTTTGAACCCAACTGTAAAACCTGGTTTTACCACATAAAATGATTTTGTTGAAACAAGCTGACAAATTTTTAATTGATGTTAAGTGGGGCTTTTGAAATGCAGCTTTGCTTTTCCCTGTATTATGTTGGGTGCTTCCTATAACTTGGCAGAACCAACAGCTGATAACGTTTGAGGAACGCACAAAAAATCAACCCCGTCTGTATTTCAAAAATTTATGTTGCGCCCTAAAATATAAATTATTTTACATATTGCAAATTAATATTTTAAAACTATTTAATCTTCATTTCATTTAAATTTCAGCTTCAATAAATTTTCTTTTCAAATTGTGACTATGATAAAATATATTCCTAACCGGAAAGTGTCGGTTAAGCTAAAATTCTCTTAAGCAATATGAACAAAACCATTGTTAAAAACTTCAAGAATATAATTGAAGAAGAACTTGCTAAGAACAACAACTACTAGTCTGAAAAAATATTATTAAACTAATAACTCAGCTCTACAAAATTTAACTTTTTGCATTGCCTTTAATCACCACTATTTTTAGCTATGGTCTCCTGATTATAAAAATGGTCAAAATTTTACATTTTATGAATACAATTAAAAAAAAAACTTTTTCTAAAATTTGGCATTTTTGAAAAGGGTGATTCATTGATTTTATCATATCTCTGGAACGGGCTGTCTGATTTTGTTAAAGCATATAATAGCAGACTTAATTACCTTTAAGTCGTTCTAATACCATTCTCTTAAATACTTATTGGTTTCGGAGTTATTTGCATCCTAATGTAAAAAATCGATTTTTTTAATTAAAAATTTCCATTTTTTAATGCGTAAAAAAGCGAAAATACAAAAAGTTACCATATTTATTACATTATCGTGTGAACATTCCAAATAAAGTGAGCTTTATTTCATGAAAATCCATGGATAAATTGCAACTTTATTAACAATTAAGTGAATGAAGTGAAAATACGTAATTTTTGCAAAAATCAGCCCGTATGAAGCGTATTATTAAAAAGAAGTAGAAACCACAATTTTGAAGATAATGTCATGAAATTCAGCATAGGATATTGTTTGCTACAAGGACAAAGTTTATTGAAAATAGAGGAAATCGTCCATAATTTTGGGCTACCTCCCATAGAAAGTTTTTTCTGGAATATCGTTTTAAGTCCTTCAAATCAGGAAATAGTGAAGTTTTATATTTTTGTTTATTGAGCTAAGCTACCATTATTAAAGAAATACTTAAAAAATAAAAAAATACTTATTTTAAAATAGTTTATGCTTTTTGCTTGTCTTCTGTAATCTTCCGAATATGATTCTCATATAAGAAACCACATATAATACCTCATCATATTTTCGTTCCAGAATATGTCCCATTTTTTAACAAAATTACCTTTTTTTTCAAAAGAAAATACTAAGCTGAATAATGTACCTAAAAAAGCTTAATTTTCAAACATGGAATGCAATAGACAGGTAAGTCAAAATTAGTTCAATGTGCGTAATGCCATAAAAAATTAAAGTCATAAAGAGCCGCAAAAACCATCCTTGTTTTATCTACCTGCTGAACAGAAGGGTACTTCGTATATCAAAATATTTTCGCGGAAAACATTTAATTTAGTTATATTTCTAACAGTTTTTATAACTTGTGATTTAAGAAGACAAACAAATATCATACTTAAATAGATTTGTTTGCAAAAAGAAGTAATTTTCCTTTATAGGCCTTTTCCTCAAAATTACAATAGACATGTTTCACTTTTTCAAAAACATCACCATGAGACTAAATTGTTTTCGGATTTATGATCATTATGATGACTTTCATACAGTTTAAGTTAAATTTAAAGATAGTCCTTGCATGGTAGCTACAATCAGATATGGGCTTATTTGAACGAAACTTAGAACAGTGATTTCAGTTTAAATACCTAGATAATATATGTGCCCCAAAATTTTTGACGACTTTGTTAATTTTCAACAAACTTTATCATTGTAGCAAAAAATATCTCGTACCAAGCGTCCTGAAGCTATTTTAAAAATTGTGACCTCCACTTAATTTTTATAATAATAGACTTGATATGCCAAATTTTTGCTAAATTTTCATTTTTATTGTTAATAAAACCAACATTTATTCATGTATTTTCATGAAATCAGCCTTTAATTATTTGAAATGTTTACAGTTTTAAGAACGTGAAATAAAAATGGTAAGTTTTTGCCTTCTTCAATATATTATGAATTTTAAAAAAATAAAAATTGTCCGATTATGAAAAAAATTTTTTTTTTTAATTTTTATGTGAATAACTCCAGAACCGTTGATCATACGAACATTGTCTTATCGTGACTTAAGTAGTGGTGAATCCGTTGGTGTTTCTTCCAACAAAATTCGATAAGCCGTCCCCAAGATATTATAAAATCAAGTGTAAGGCCCCTCTGAAAATCCGTAATTTTAGAAAAATATTAAAAGAAATTGCATCCATAGAATTTTAAGTTTTGGGTGTTTTTGTACTTAGGGGGCCATAATACATCGAAATTAAATATTTATACTCCAAAGTAATTTCTCGTGTTGACCAGTGTAATAGTTCATGATATGATAGCTTAACCGCTGCAAGAAATTATTGTCCTCAAGAAAATTTATTAAAAATATTAATGTTACATATGTATGTTAATACTATGTTTTGAGTAAAATTTACTTTTTGATACTTAGGTCTTTTTTTGCGACTTCGGTCAATATGTGCACAGGAAATTGATTAAATCAATAAAATGCATATTCCCTAATTAGAAATATATGTCCGAACCGTATTTGTCGGTTATAAGTAGAGTTAACACATCTTTCATTACCAGTAGAAGCCGGTTTTTTTTTATTGTTTAAGACATTTGTTGTGATAAAAACACTTTCAGATCAACGATAATATTGCCACAAAACAAAAATTATAAGGCACTATTAAAAAAAATTTATTTTCATTAAATTTATGTTGTATAAGTTATAACAGTTTTCTAATTAAGTGCGAATTAACAACTTTTTAAATTGAAATATTACGTAGTCGCAGCTAAGGTATCTTCGGATTTATCATGCGAGTACGCACACCTTCCAAAAATAGTAGGAAGTAGGAAGAAAATTATTTACATAAAAATTTTATATATAATTTATAGTCAGTTTGCAGAATTTTAATTGAGACTAAAACATTCATATTCTGGTATGTGATGAAAAACGATCGTTTTTAGATCTGAAATCAATCTCTAAAACGATTTAGGTGTGATGTATTTCGATCTATCTCATTTTCTATTTTTGTTTCATTCCGTATAATTTTTATAGCCAAATTTTAAAAGCATACAAGTAACGTTAAAAATATCGCCACATACTTTGTACTTTTCTGATGTATGTACTTTAGGTGTATTTTTAAGGTTTCGGTCAATTCTCTTCCATTTTTAGTGTGACTACACATATACGAGAATGTCTGTAAGTTGTATTTTATTGTACCAGCAGTCTTGCGTATATTTTGGAAATTTCTCTTAGATGTAAAAGGAGCCGCTTCTAAAAAATCTGCATCATTTTGCTTTATTTTACGGCTTGCAAAACTCGTGTTTATTACTTTTTTCAAGTAAATCATCTTCTGATAATGAAGACTTACCACTTTCGCTTTCATGGCCCGCAGATTTCACATTTTGTATTCCTTCCACAAATCCATTTTTTTTCTGACTATATCTTCCTTTTTATAAATATAAATCTGGTTATATAAACCACCACCTGTAGCTACAACTTCTTTTTTATTAGTTCAAATTTTCTTCTTAATGGTACCTTTCCAATAAAAATATAAATTTTTTACTTGCATATGTACTTAAATTTCCATTAATTATACCTTCTTCCATCTATTTACGTCATGTATTGGAGGACCTACAATATTTAACTCCGCTACCAGATTCTTCCACAAATTGTCTATATCTATTTCATCACCTCTTGTAAAACCTCTAGCAACATCAACATGATTTTGCATAAAATCTATTTCTGCCGAAAATTTTTGTGATGTCTCCTGACAAGACGGTATATGCAATATATCTCAAATGAATTTAATTTTTACAAAAGTTGACCTTAGTTACATTTTACCATTGAAAATTTAACTAACGATGTAAAAAATCTGTTTATGTATGATTGTTTTAAATTCAATCTCAAAGAGATGTTATCATTTTATATCACATAATAAAACGATAGTTTTCTGTTTGAAACAAAATGGATTTTGAAACTGATATGATAAAACGATTCAAACAACGATTCATCACACCTTTTATTGTTTTGAAATCGTTTTGTTATCTTAATCGTTTTTCATCACATGCCTGATTGATGCTAATGAAATTATTCATTAGTATATAAAAGTGTGATGCGAATCCACGAATTTCTATGCAAAAAAAATATTTACATATATTTTATAATTTTTTTTTTGCTTTTCAATATATGAAAGTTTCAGTTATGTGACGTGTTTTACACAACTGCCACTGTAAATTGAGATTTTAGTTTGGAAAAAAATTTAAATATTTGCAAACATTGCGACATTTCCTTCAAGTTTGGATATTAATGTTTTAAACACATCCACACCGGAAGGCTATCGACTACACGACTGCAAATACCATTAGCAAAAATTGTCTCCATACAAATTTTACAGCTAACAAATCTTTTTATTTCGAAAAGGTCACCACTAGAACAACACTAATGAGTGCGTTTTTGCTGTGGAAAGGAGTACATGTGACAGTGGTGCCGCTTTCATATACTATTTCAGCTTTACAAATGGTATTACTCTACCAAATCAAGCAAAATTTAGAATTAAATCATTTCCTTTGCTTCAAAATACATATATTGTGTAGTACCCCTGTGAAAGTGAAAAAATTAACAAATAACGGTGATGAGATGGCGTAGCGCCCTCGATTTAGTTCTGTTCCGTTCTATTAGTCTGATTACGATAAGTAATAAAAAAGGGCTAAAAGGGTAAAATCGGTAAGTTTTAGTTCGAAAATTACGACAGATAGACGCCAAATCTTAAAAGCATACAAATAACGTTAAAAAAATCGTCACATACTTTGTACTTTTCTGATGTAGGTACTTTTAGGTGACAAAAAAGGGTAACAATTAAATTTGGCACTTATTTTGCACTTCAGACATTTTGTAAACTTTTTTGTTCTGCTGAAAATGGTTATGTTACTTCTTGAAAATTCTCAGTTTCAAGTGTTGTTCGTTTGTGAGTCGATTTATCGTTAAATTAAAGACCAAACTGAGTATTTTTAATAATGCGATGTTAAACGAAAACAGCTGAGTCGTCAAGAACGGTGTTTTCAAAAAGAAATTTGCTAAAAAAAGTTTCTCCTTTATATTACTAAGAATTAACATATCTCCTTTAATGTAAACTTCTAAATTTAAGTAACTTCATGAGCCGAGTTAAGTTTAAGAACTCTGAATACCACATCCTATATGATATCAATTATATTATGCCTACTTTCATAAAAACGTATATAAGCAAGCAGTTAATCGAACCGGGCTCGAACATACAAAACGGAAACCGGTTATCCTTTTTCCAATTATTTAAAATTGTTTTTGTATATGTCGAACATTTGGTAACTCTAGGACAAACAATATTTAATTAATGTAATTATATACAGTTGGAATATAAAGCCGAAAAAGGAATTAATAAAAGTATATCCTCTTTTGTTATGAGGTATGTATATAGTTTATATACAGAAAAAAATAGACCATGTCAAATGGATTTAACAAAAATAAAAACTATAATATTTATGTAAAACGCTTAAAGTGACATTCCACATGCTAAATTAGTATCATGTGAACATATCTTTAGTTATGCTATGACATTTGATCTTAAAAAGTTCAACTTGCAAGTTGAAAGATACAGACATACAAAGAAAGAACAAATAGAAGATATTGATGGTCTTTAAAGAATGGCTTGCAATGCAGCTCGCTTAGCTAATAAATAACAAGCGATACAATTCATGAAAAGAAAATTCATGGCAGGAAATATTTGTGAACAAAACATTATTTGGTTCAGGAATTCCCGAATCATGAGAGCTTCCGAGAATCGAGAAAAATGTTTTGAAATGATTTTGATATAAGAAGGAATAAGTAAATGCTAAGATGACGATGCTTAAAGCGAAAACAAAGAAAACACAGTAGATATCAGATATACGCACTTTGCGTACACAGAAAAGCCGTTTACAGAAAGTGGACTAAAAACACAATGTCTTTTTCTATGCCACTGAGAAAAATAGGACCTTTTTTGAAACGTGTAAGTTATAATACACTTGTTCAAAAAAGTACCTTCTCAAATAAAATCCTTTCAAACTATTCCATATTTTAAATAAAAGTACCTATTACGAAATATATAGATTAGGAAAGTATTTTTTTCAATAAAGTAAAAATAGTTGAACAAAAAACTAGCGAAGAACAAAAAAGTAGCGAGAGGTACACTTTTACCTCTTGGAACAGGGAATTTTTAAAAAGATTATTTTCTGAAGAATAAAATGCGTTGAAAGGCACAATGCAATGTTCTATAGTTTAAAATATATATTTAGTGAAATAGTACCATATATAAAGTTTAACCTAAAAGACCAAATATGTACGTGTTGAATTATTTTTCAGCGTTATTTGTATGCTTCTGCAATTTCGATTCTGCCTATTTTAGTTTTCGAGATATGAAATTACCGATTTGATCCGTTTTTATCATCGTAACATTGCAATTTCCAACGAATTCCTTCTAAATGGATTTATAGCTTGCGAAGGGAACCTATATATAAAATTAAAAGCTTCTCCCTGTAGTGATTTAAGCTAGAGGATGATGAAGCAGTCAGTCAAGCAATCTTTCGGTGAGTCATTCAACAACATAACACTTTTATATTTATATATATGTAATGATAGCAACGAATGGCTACAAAACTTAAGAAATAGTTATGGTATTCACTACTTAAAATTTGAGGATCAAAGGATTCTTCCCAAACGAGTTAAACGTAAAACTTGATGAACTTGACTTGTGATAATATCAATTCCAATTTTGGATACACACATATCTGAGAAACTAAACCTTTCTTATTGTTTTTTTAAGTTTTTACAATCCAAAATATGAACAGATTTGGAAACGAAAACGGAACCTCCTTGGTAAAGATTATTTCGTTTTCGTGAGTTCACCCTAAATATTTTGGCATCAAAAAATTTTATAAATCTGTTAATAAAATCCCAAGATCCCTTAAAACGCCTAAATTTTAAAGCAAACAAATTATGTATATACCTACGTATCTATTTACATACATAGATATGCATATGTGTGTGTATGAATTTATATCCAGTAAGCCCATTTATGAAGAGCACTTTATAATGCAATATACACTGTCGGGCAACCCACAACGTCATACACACCGGTGAACTTTTTTAATTGAAAACAATAAAAACCAAAAACCATAAAATAATACAAGTAGTTATAAACAAACAAATAATGAAAAACTAAAAAAAACTTAGAATGCATGAAGGAACGCAACAGCCAAACTCTTGACTTTCTCACCCCTTAATTCCAAAGCAAACAAATTATTGTATGAAATCATAATTTTATATATTTTCAGTTTATTATTTTTGTTTAAGAGTTCATGAAACATACACACGTGTCACTATACCAAAAATGTTTTGTATATGTACGTTAATATGTAGTACATTAGGGTGGAGCCAAAAATTAGTTTCAATTAAAATATACATACATACTAGATTATTAAATTCATCGATATTTTGTATTATTCGATTAGTAACGCCAATACTTAACCCAGGTAAACATATAATCGAACAATAAATTTTGTTTAATATAGTAGTTTAATAATAATATCAACACGAATGTGTATTTTAAAACGAAAATTTTATTAAAATAATAAAAAAAATTTACAAAAGTAAATAAAAGAGGTAGACTTTAAAACAAAATTAATCTCAAAGTTTAAGCTAATCTTCTAAAATAATTCTTCAAAATTCTTTCTACTATTTTTATGGAACTTTGATTTACTCGTACTTTGTATAGAACTATAAAGAACATCCATTTTCTCCATTCTCTTTTTTCTGTCTATTGTAAAAGTTGACTCTCTTTTTGCTATTTTAACACTTTCAATAATTGATAGGTTTTTTTATTCGAGACAAAAATCTTCTTCATATAAAGCATTGTAGTAAAGGTCTGTACGAAACTTACAACAAACTTACATTAAAGAAACTGAATAAATACAATGTAATAAACAAGTGTTTGATGAATCGATTAGTCGACATAAATTATTTGATAATCAAAAATAACCTATTTTAAATTATAATTTAAATTAATCAAACAGCGGTTAATCATTTAAATATGTATTAGATTTAAGTTTATAAAAGGCCTGCAAATATTTTGAAACATAAATAAGCAGAGAATGCTTAAAATATTGTGACAAATGAAAATAGTCGTTTGGATTTCCAACACTATAAATTGAACTTCTAATATTTATCTGTTTTAAACCAAAACAAAAGCACAAATCTTTTTAAGTATTATTACCGAACTTTCTTTATTATTATAATTAATGGGCTAGTGTTCGAGGGATTATCATGTTCCTTAATCCAAGAATTACTGGAGGAATCATTATCAATTTAATTTTCAACTCACATTGCAGAGCAAAACAGCACTGGTTAAGTTGTCTAGTTGTATGTGCAAACAAGTTTTATATTTATATTGCGACATTTCCTTGTTAATTTCCTATATAATTTGGATTTTAATGTTTTAAACACATCCACACCGGAAGGCTACCGACTACACGACTGCAAATACCATTAGCAAAAATTGTCTCCATACAAATTTTTCAGCTAACAAATCTCTTTATTTCGAAAAGGTCACCACTAGAACAACAATAATGAGTGCGTTTTTGCTGTGGAAAGGAGTACATGTGACAGTGGTGCCGCTTTCATATACTATTTCAGCTTTACAAATGGTATTACTCTACCAAATCAAGCAAAATTTAGAATTAAATCATTTCCTTTGCTTCAAAATACATATATTGTGTAGTACCCCTGTGAAAGTGAAAAAATTAACAAATAACGGTGATGAGATGGCGTAGCGCCCTCGATTTAGTTCTGTTCCGTTCTATTAGTCTGATTACGATAAGTAATAAAAAAGGGCTAAAAGGGTAAAATCGGTAAGTTTTAGTTCGAAAATTACGACAGATAGACGCCAAATCTTAAAAGCATACAAATAACGTTAAAAAAATCGTCACATACTTTGTACTTTTCTGATGTAGGTACTTTTAGGTGACAAAAAAGGGTAACAATTAAATTTGGCACTTATTTTGCACTTCAGACATTTTGTAAACTTTTTTGTTCTGCTGAAAATGGTTATGGTACTTCTTGAAAATTCTCAGTTTCAAGTGTTGTTCGTTTGTGAGTCGATTTATCGTTAAATTAAAGACCAAACTGAGTATTTTTAATAATGCGATGTTAAACGAAAACAGCTCTCTCTCTCTCTCTCTCTGTAAAGAACGGTGTTTTCAAAAAGAAATTTGCTAAAAAAAGTTTCTCCTTTATATTACTAAGGATTAACA
Organism: Linnaemya vulpina; assembly: GCA_963675445.1. Lineage (NCBI taxonomy): Eukaryota > Metazoa > Arthropoda > Insecta > Diptera > Tachinidae > Linnaemya > Linnaemya vulpina. Next base: position 47,270,837 of record OY776281.1, on the reverse strand, counting down.
TATCTCCTTTAATGTAAACTTCTAAATTTAAGTAACTTCATGAGCCGAGTTAAGTTTAAGAACTCTGAATACCACATCCTATATGATATCAATTATATTATGCCTACTTTCATAAAAACGGAAACCGGTTATCCTTTTTCCAATTATTTAAAATTTGTTTGTATATGTCGAACATTTGGTAACTCTAGGGCAATCATTATCAATTTAATTTTCAACTCACATTACAGAGCAAAACAGCACTGGTTAAGTTATCTAGTTGTATGTTCAAACAAGTTTTATATATTTGTAAATTGTAAATTATTCTGTGCCTAGTGCTGACAATAATTTACAAAACAATGCAGATTAGAAAAATTCGACACCATATTTGACTGACTGCGCAGTCAAGCACGGGATCTTGGGATTCGTAGTGTTAACTACTTTAGCCAACGTCTCTTTCTCCCTCTCTCTGTAACTTTCTCTGTAATGAGAATTTTATTATTAACTTGCATATAGTACATATCTATGTGGTATGTTAACTAAGATAATTCTATATCCCAACTAACGGGTTATATCACTAAAAACATCAATAATCACTTACATCAATAAAACAAGCCAAGCATTTTATTTGTCTAAAACTTTTCCGAAGACAACTGATTGCAGCATTAAGAAAAGCGTGTTTTTTACAATAACAAGCATCGGTAGAAGGTAAGCCAAAAACATAATGATGTACATATGTAATTATAAATAACTTTTGACAGTATGGACAAATTTTATCATTCAAAACACAATCCTGCAAAAAATCACAAGATTTAAGATGACCTGATAACCCTGGACTTAACATAAAATGACGCTTTGATATTAATTTGGCCATTTTTTAAAGTTATGTTTTGAAGTACGATCGAAGTTTTTTCCAAATATTACTTATACTTTAACGATTTTTTTAAAGGAACTAATCCTTGTTGTGAAACAAAATCGCTTTCAGTTGGTGATTCAGCCAAAGTGTAATTTCATCGATCATACATATTTGTTTGCTTCTAGATTTTGCTGGCAAACAATTTTCAAGCAAACAATTTACAGCCTCTCAGTCAGGCAACTTGCACTATATATTCTCAATATATGTGCATATGGACTCGTTTTAGTTTGCATTTGCATAAGTTTTAGGGTAACATTGCAGTTACAGGGTCAAGATGTTCTCTCAGGTTTTTATTTTGAAGATGCTGTAATACATCATTGCACTTATTTTATTCACTCTCAACCATATTGAAATTGTTATTTTTCAGTGCATTTGTAATAAATTATTTTTATAATGTATAGTAAAATAACACAAGAAACTATTGCGGCGCCAAATTTGAACACAAAAACCATGTGCTTCTTAATATACATATATATCAGCTGTTTTCTTGCTTGAAAATGGAAACATTGTTCGAAAGCAAATTTGTTAACCAATTCGTATCAAGTTTCAAAAATATGGATGCATTAGTAGAAGATATGTGAAAGTATTAAAACTTGAAAGGCAAACCAATAAGTAAATGATTAAACAGGTCAATTCAAGTGTTCAAATGATTTTTAACTGGTAAAATTAGTCCATGCTGGCAACAGTTGATTACATATTTTGGTTTATTGGGCGTTATAATCTTTGTTTTAAATATATATTAAATGAATATTAAAAAAATATATATTTAGCCGCAATTATGTTGTTTTGCTTATCTCTTGCCTACATATGTTTACTATTCAATGTATTTTATTTTATTTATTTATTTTTTTTGTAAAAAGCGTTATTGTACAACCATAAAGATGTTATTTTAATGGTGTAGTCAGTTATCTCTGACAAAATGGAAGCATTTTATACAATCGAATGCCTGTTGTTTTTTATACTCTTGTGCCAGTGAGGTGATCAGATATATAACAAAAAATAAAAAAAATTATATAATTAAATGAATATCAGCTGATTGGCAACCAGCAATATTAAACATAACACGTTAAAATTTGAAAATTATCTAACTTTTTAATTTTGCATTGCGTGCTAACGTTTTGCACTCCTGTACATGAAATATACATATTTTTACATAAATAAATGCAATTGGGTGTCCCCTAATGTATATACACATTTATATACATACGTACATATGTATGTGTGTATGAAAATATTAATGCAAGTATTAATTCCTCTATTTTGCACAATAAAATCTGACACACACTCATACAATTATGCAGCTTTTTGAATGAATGGACGGATGAATGACGACTGCTAGTTCAATTCAAAGAAAAAAATATAATAAATACATACCCATAACAATAATGGTTAAATTTGGTAAAGCATAGTGTATGGATGGTAGAATTTAAGGATAATTGTTTCATATGGAAGTATATTTAATGGTTAGAGGTCAGATGTGTTGAATGTATTTACCCAAGGGGCTTATGTATATCATTAAATGGCTCTGAAAATACTTCACACAATGTTAGTACAAAGATCTTCATAATAAATAATTTCAGTACATTGTAGTAGATGTAAAACATAACAATATTGATAGCAGTATGTGTGTACAGTCCAGAAATATTATTTATGTGGTTCAAAAGAAGCTGTCGGGTAATACGAGTTGTCGCGTTTTACCCTATATAACTTTTGTGGCAGGAGCTCTGGTTGTGGTATGCAATGATACGCAACGAAATGCCTAAACGAAATCGGCAAACGTTGCCACTAGTAAACACTATTTTTTTTGCTTGCGGTGGCAAAAAATGTCATAATGTGTTCTCAGCCTTATATAAAGACCAATGATAGTTATATGAGTTGGATAATGAAAATGATAATAATGAAGGTTGACAAACAGTATAATAAAAATATCCTTTACCAATTCAAGTGCCGTTAAAATTAGATATTGATGCCGAAACCCATTTCGGATAGAAAATATAGCTGTTTATACGTTTACGTCTAAAATGTAAGCCACGGAGGGGAAGAAGAGTATTTGGTACGGAGCTGCTTGTACTCAGGAAGCTCGTTATGTCATTTCATTATCTGCTTTGCTGTGAAGAAAAATTTTACTGTGGCCAAATTCCACAAAATGGCAAAAAGTAGGATAACACGCATTTCTCTTTCAACCAGTAATAAATTGTTTTATATAAAGTAAATAAAATAAACTGTCAAAAGCTTAAAAATTATAAAGCAAAAGAAATCCAGAATTTGTTTTTCTCTTTATGAACGCTCAATCAGAACTGACAAGAATCTTCCTTGGGTGAACCAAAATAAATATGCAACTAAGCATTACGACAGTAGAAAGGAATTCTGTCCAAATTTATGAGAATTCTCTGCTATATTATATGCTATAAATTGCAATATTTATTATTACTTGTTGTTACTGTATACAATGGTTTGAATGGTGTATAATAGGTAAGCTACTGTTTTTAATAAATTATCAAGAGGTAGTGCCGTCCTAATAAAAAGTACATATTGTTTTCGAAATTGGTACCGCTTAATCAATGCAAATTGTTGGCATGAAATTGCCACAAAAAATTCTCTATCCTCTCAAGTTTCTTATTTGTCCTCTTAGCATTATTCCCTTCTTTCTAGTTCCGTTATAATGACCTACATATTTAAGCTTATTCTCCTGAAGAAGAGAGGGAGATGGAGCTATTATAAATATTCGGTCACCGTCAATCAGGGTGACTGAACACGAAAAGTGTAACCAAGAAAAAAAGTGGAAACAATACGGGAATTGATTGGAATATATGTACAACTAATACAAGCAAAATAACTAAAACAAAGCTTTCGTTTTCAATGCGCATTATTTTTTTGAAAATTTGATTGCTTCATATATAAAAAGTAAATAAAAATTTAATATTTATTTAATTTTTCTTTACAATCAAACACTTAGAAAGAAAATCCCATCAATTAAAATCTGAAAATGGTATTACAATTAAATAAAAAAAAACAAATCTCCATATGCATCTTAAGCACTGAAAGCAAAAGACTTCCTGCATTAACATGTGTTATTGAAATATTGTAAATATTCATGAATTATATAATAAAGTATTTTTATCCACGTAGATCACTTGATGGAACTACGAGTGCATATGCATAAGCACAATTGAAATTTTCATTTAGAAAAATTATAAATATTAATTTTGTTTTAATAAGAGCTCCGGAGAAGACCTCTTCTTATGCGATGTATTGAGCCGGAAGATATTGAGAAATTATAGTAGTCATACACAGTGGTGCCAATCTAAGTCAACCGTGATTTTTCATGTTTGTTTCATCTCCGTATACACTAGATATTACATATGAAAATTTACTGGGAATATCACCTAAAAATATGAGCACTATGTCAGCAAAAATGTATGGAAAAGCTTGACCCTAAGTAGCTTCCCGCTAATTTTAACCCCAAAGCTATCGTAACCTGGGTTTTGTGCTATTTGATAAGCGGTGATTGATGTAAATTTCAGTTGCTTTAAAAGAATCTGTTAAGGAATAAACAACCCGAGATTGGATTTATTTTAACATAAGGAATGAATTTTTTTCTTATTGTGTTGAGTTGTGTATTTGATCACGGATCAAATTAACCTTTATTTGACAATGGTTCGACTATAAGTAAGTTGTACAGTTTTATTTGAATATGCGTGTACCGCATACTCGTATGTTGATCACAAGAGCCATTTATTTACTTAAATCAGTTAGTTATTTACTCCGAATACATGAAATGCAGATTGCATAGGAGTAAATAAAGAGAGTGACAATTGCCTCAGACATTAAAGTAAATGAATGTGCTTTTAAAAAATAATAATTACCGATATAAATGATGTGTAAATGTAAATATGTAGCCATGAGTTTGTAGTTAAATGAAAGAATTAAAGCAAGAAAATAACTAAGCAATAATTTTGTAATACCAATAAATAGTAGAAGCAAACAAAATAGCACAGACCATCTGTTCACAAACATCCCGCGCCACCCTGAAACATGGTTTCAGAAAGTAGGTAGATGCACTATTCCAGTGATTGGTCGGGTCATCTCACCCTGATGAGTCTTGAGTTTGACTACGCGAACCTTACCATCTGTGCCTGGGTATGTCTCTATCACCCTTGCCATGAGCCACTTAGCAGGAGGGAGATTTTTGTCTCGTGCTAGGTTAGGCTGCGGTATGTGCCATTTTGAACGTTGTTGTATAGAGGTAAGGTATTCCTTATGCCATCGCTGCCAGAATCCTTGAAACATATTTTGAACATGTTGCCAGTAACCAAGTTTGTTAGGGTTTACTTCAGCCAGTTCACTTTCAGGTACAGTAGTGTATGGTCGACCAATAAGAAAGTGTGGTGGGGATAAATAGCTTCAGAATCAGGGGCAGTACCAAGTAGTCTTGAGTTGACAACCGCTTCAATTTGAGTTAGTAATGTGTGCATCTGCTCTCAAAACTGCGTTCATGATTACTCGCTTGAGGTGTAACTTTACAGATCGTACTGCGGCTTCCCAAATTCCACCCCAGTGCTTAGCTAAAGATGCGGAAACAATTTCGTTGTGAGTTTGTGACATAATAACTTTGTGCATTTCGTTTAGTTCACGAGAGGCACCAAGAAAGTTTCTTCCGTTGTCACTGTAGATCTGTCGACATTTTCCTCTTCGGGCTACAAATCTTCGTAAGGCAGCTATGAAGCATTCGGTGCTCAAATCGGTTGCAAGTTCTAGATGAATAGCGGATGTAACTAGGCAAACAAATAGGCATATGTACCCCTTAGATTTTCGTGCATTTCGCCCTGGGAACTGCTTCAGAAGTAGAGGACCAGCGTAGTCAACACCTGAGTTTTCAAATGGAAAGGCTTGCCGCACGCGTACGCTAGGTAAATCGGCCATTAGCTGCTGGGATTTAAGCTGCCGTTGACGAAAGCATCTGAGGCATTTATGAGTCAATTTTCGGATGAGATTTCGAGCGCCAAGAATCCAATATGTCTCGCGAGCAATTACAAAGAGGGCTGAAACACCAGGGTAAAAATTCCGATTATGTAGATCTTCTAGGATGAGGTGGGCTATGTTACTGGACTTCGGCAAGATGATTGGGTTTTTTGCGGCTGCATCGAGCTCTGAATTCCGCAGGTGACCACCAACACGCAACAGTCCACCAGTGTCCAAAAATGGATGAAGTTTTTGCAATCTGGATCGGGAACTAACAGAGTTGCCTCTCTGTAAACCGACTCGTTCATCATTGAATGTAGTTTGAGCGTATTTCAGCAAAACCAATTTTGCTCGTTCAAGTTCATCAAAGGTGGGACAGGCAACGTGGTTAACTTGATGGTGCTTAGATGCATTGAAGAATTTAAACTTGTAGGCCGAAATTCGAACCAGCTTTGTCTACTTTGATACCGGATTCAAAAGCCAGTCAATTGGATCGTAGTCTTCAACAATTGTCACCATTGTGCTGACATTGGATTTTAGGGCAGCTAGTGCTTCAGGTTGGGTAATTATATCACAATTATTAGAAGGTTTATAATAGAATTATATATCAAATCATCGCTTAGCCAGTCAGGCCCGTTCCACTAGAGATTATGGCTGAGTAGGTTTGAGGTAGACATTCCTCGAGAAGTGCAATCAGCAGGATTTTCCTTCGAGGTAACGTGGTCCCAGAATCTTCGAGGCAAATTTTGTACAATTTCCGAAGTATGGTTGGCTTCAAATGTTTTCAATTTCAAGGGTGGCTGGGAGAGCCACGACAATACGATGGTGTTGTCACACCAAGCACGAACCTTAATGGAGTCATGAGGCAAGGCTTCTAGAACAATTTTTAGTAAGCGCGATAATAAAAGTGCCCCACAAAGCTCCAGGCGGGGCTAATATTTTTGTTTGATGGGTGCAACCCGAGTTTTTGACGCGATGAGCGCCACGTGAATAACTCCAGAACTATCGATAAATCTTGCGTAGATCACAGCGGAGTAGGCTTGGATAGAGGCATCTGAAAATCCGTGTAGCTCCAGTGATGAATGAGTATTTGGCACGAAACGTGGAAGTTTGAAGTTTTGTAGGGTGTGTAAGTCTTCTCGATATTGTGACCACAAAGCTGCTAGGTTTGATGGTAGGGATTCATCCCACAAGAGATTTTGTGACCATAGTTCTCTCAGCAAAATTTTAAAACGAACGACAATTGGAGATAAGATTCCCATGGGGTCAAAGATACGAGACACATCAGAGAGTACTTGTCGTTTTGTAGAGGGCGCATTAGTGGAAAGAGTGATTTTGTAGCCCAACATGTCGCTTGCAGGCTCCCAGTAGACTCCCAGCGCCTTCTTGATATTTTCCTCTGGAGATTTTAAGAATCTTAGATCTTGAGTACTTACTGAGATCCGAGGGCAATTAGAAATCCACTTTCTTAACTCAAGGCCTGCCTGAGACAACAAATGTGTTAAGTCATCCCGCTTTGCAATGATTTCCTCTTCAGTTGCAGCACCTGTGAGGACGTCATCAATATAGAAGTCTTCGAGCAAAATCTTCGAAGTTAACAAGTGTACCGATTTGTAGTCTTGGGCCAATTGTTGTAGAACACGAACTGAGAGATACGGCGCACATGCTGTTCCGTAGGTTACCGTACACAATTGGTAATGTTTAATTTGCTCCGTGGGGGATTCTCTCTAGATTATTCGCTGGTAATTTTTGTGCTTCTCCGAAACATATCTGCCGGAACATCTTTACTATGTCGGCTGAGAAGATATAACGGTAAAACCGGAAGCGCAAACAGACTGAGAACAGGTCTCGTTGTATGCCCAATGTGGAGTGTGCTGTTGAGCGAGATCCCATTAGAGTCTTGGAAGGATCCATCAAAGACCACTCGTAATTTTTCACCAGGAACTGGATGGTGGGACAAGTAGAAAACTCTACCATCATTAATGTCGACATCTTTCTGGCGAACTCAGCGCATGTGACCTAGGTTTTCATACTCACGCATGAAGGTGGTGTATTGCTCTCTTAGACTGGGATTTCGTTGAAGTCGTCTTTCTACGGCATAGAAACGAGACAAAGCTCAAGTAAGAGTATTTCCAAAGTGGGGGTCTTCCATCTTAAACGGTAACTGAACCACGTATTTACCATCAGCTGCACGAGCGTGGGTTGATTTGAAGTGGGATTCTACATAGGCATCATCAGGATCTACTTTCACTTGGTTTTCGGACTCCTCCAGTTCCCAAAAACTTTGTAAACACCGGCCGATATCTACGGTTGAAACAAGAGACATAGTCTGGTTACTAAATTCTAATATATCGACAAAGGTAAGCACCCATCCAAAGATCGATGAGTTGGCCATAGTGTTTCGCTGAGAATCAGAGCGCCTGTCGAATGTAAGTATGTTCCAAATGTGTTCGAGGACACACAAAACGTTAATCTGGGATGAAAAGTTGTAAAATAGATCAGCTAGAGGCAAATTCTTCAAGTAATCCGCAGCTTGATTGGTGAATGACTGATTTGAAAGCGGAGTTGTTATCTGGGATAAGACATGAACCATTGCGTCGAAAGTATGTTGAGACACCCGAGATTGTACCGAAATCTGACAGGATCCACGTGTGGTTTCCGCTTTTACTGAAGAAATTCGGCTTACTAAAATCTTTGAAGGATACCGTGCAAGTCCTAGGCGTTGGGCGCAACTTTCGGTTATATACGACAATTTAGAGACAGAGTCCAGCAAAGCACGGCAGGTTATCAATTGGCCAGAACGGTTCTTCACTTGAATTAAGGCAGTAGGCATAATAAATTCTGTGCGATTTCTTGCTCTAGTGTCACGAAACGGCACAGAAAATGACGGCAATGAGACAGGGCATGCAACATTAGCGATGGTTGACCAAGGACCAGTGGCAGTTGTGGTTGGACCGGGCACATGCGGCGTTGGCGCTTCATCTGGTTGAGGTCTGCCAGCTGGTGTAGCAGAAGGCATATGTAGGATAGTGTGATGACGTTGACGACACTCCTTACACGTATTCTTCGAGGGACAGTTCAAAACAGCTTGACCAATTCTGAGGCAGTTGTAACACAACGAGGCTTCCTTCACAAAATTTCGACGCTCACTCAAAGTAAGTTGTAGAAATGAAGGACATTTGAAAATCGAATGATTTGTTGCTTTACATTTAAAGCAGGCATTTGATTTGCCATTGGTACTCACCAGGCATTTTGCATTATTGCTTTGGAATCTATTTGAGTTACCTTGCTTTCCTGGGGAAGTCCACTTACGTTGGCACAACTCCAATTCCTCACATCGGTTGTCCAGAAAATCAAGCAGGTCATCAATAGTTGAGTTGGGATTATCACGGCTGTCGTGAATCCAACGTCGTTTTGATTCAGGGTCAACCTCGGCAAGCAGCAAGTAAATCAACCAACAGTCCCTACCTTTCTTATAAATTGCCTCAAGACCCCGAATAATTTCATTCGCTTCTTCCGAAATCTTCCTCAAAATGGAGCCATTTTCTGTGGGTGTAGAAGGCAGTGCCATGAAAGTTTCAATGAACGAAGTTACAATGTGCTTAGGACGATCGTATCTATCATTGAGCCGAATCCACGTGGTCTTGTAAGCCGCATTGGTAACGGGAATGTGTTGAATTAGTCGAGCAGCATCATCTTTTAACAAAGATTTCAAGTAGTGAAACTTTTGTGTATCAGACAATGTTGCCTTTGAGTCGACTGTACTTTCAAACAAGTCTTTAAAGCTGGGCCAATCTTTATATAACCCATTAAACGAAGGAATGTTGATTCGTGGCAATTCGTTTCCCTTACCCACATTGGTTGTAGAAATGTATTGCAAAAATGTGGCCTGTTATTCCGTTAGCTTTTCAATAGCATTGCTATTAGTATAGCTTTCGTCTTGTTTCAGGGCATATTTTGACCTTAAAACATATAGCTTACCCCGTGCTGCCAAATATTTGTCTTCGTATGACGCAAAATCTGGTTCATCAGTGGATTTCACAAACCCCTGCCATGCTTCCTCCAAACGTTCCAATCGGCTTACCACATTCTCCCAAGTACAGTCATCAGGTGGCTTTTCGGCAAAAGAAAGAAGTCGAGTCAGTGAGCCCTTCCAACGACCTCTGAGGGCCACCAACGAATTCACATCATCGCACATATTACCTCAGAAACAGCAAATTAATTTTGTAAAAATGTATAAAAAATTCCGGGTAGACTGGCTAATCCGGCTCCAGGAAGGACCAACTCTTATGTTAAGGAATAAACAACCCGAGATTGGATTTATTTTAACATAAGGAATGAATTTTTTCTTATTGTGTTGAGTTGCGTATTTGATCACGGATCAAATTAACCTTTATTTGACAATGGTTCGACTATAAGTAAGTTGTACAGTTTTATTTGAATATGCGTGTACCGCAAACTCGTATGTTGATCACAAGAGCCATTTATTTACTTAAATCAGTTAGTTATTTACTCCGAATACATGAAATGCAGATTGCATTAATATATAGAGATTGGCAATTGTCTCAGAGATTAAAGTAAATGAATGTGCTTTTAAATAAATGTGTTATAAATTAATAATTACCGACATAAATGATGTGTAAATGTAAATATGTAGCCATGAGTTTGTAGTTAAATGAAAGAATTAAAGCAAGAAAATAACTAAGCAATAATTTTGTAATACCAATAAACAGTAGAAGCAAACAAAATAGCACAGACCATCTGTTTACAAACAGAATCGAAAACACCATATAATTTTGAAGTTTCTAAAAAACACTTTTTTCGAGTTTTTTCGTTCATGATATCTCATGAAGAGATTAACCGATTTCGACCCAACTTGCGGTGACTGACCTGTTCTTTGAATGTTGAAGAGCTGATCAGTTTGTGGAATCCATCGGTGAAGCCGCTGAAGAGTTATTCTAAAAAATAATGTAAAAAATTTATTGTTTCTAAGTTGTTTTGAGATTTCTTGAAATCTGGTAGTTCGATACGATTGAAATTCACAGGAAATCTAAGTTTGGGAAAGGTCTTCTTTCGATTAATGTAAAAGAAGCGAGAACACTCAATGATCAGATTTGAAAAAAGTTGATTTTTTCGATTTCTCTCGTTCACGATATCTCACAAACATATTAACCGATTTTTACCCAGTTTGCAATGATCGTCGTGTTTTTTTAGTGTTAAGAGTTGATGGAATCGATTGGTAAAACCGTATACAAGTTATTAAAAACACTTTGTAAATTGTTTTCAAATCGGGTCAAAATTACAGGAAGTCCAGGCTCACAACTTTTCTTGTTTGCTTTAATTCGGATCTGCCATTCAAAAGTTATAAGCGAGTCACATGCTCAGCCGCACACACATACATACATGCAGATATAGTGACGAATTCTCAGAATTAGTCAGGGAAGTTTCATAGGACCTCAAAACGTATAGACCTGATTCGAAAACGGATAGAAATAATAACTTTCCGATTTTTTAAAATCTTAAATTTTTCTGGCAAGATGTTACAAATTCATTTAGCACAGTGAATCCTTTAATGTTACATATTGTGGAAGTTATATTTTATTAGATGTGTGTGTGCGAATATATATAAAATTGGTGTTGCGCTCAAAAGATAAAACGGACAGTTTAAATTGTATTTGTTTTTATTGACAACAATTAATCCTAACTCTACAGTTAAAACTTATTTTTATAATAAAAACTTCCTTATTGTTAAAATTTAATTTGGTTCAAGGTGCATTTAACAAGAGTTTAAATTTTGAGACTATAAATCATATTTTAAACATTAAAATAAAAATAAAGAACTTAATGTGCGTATCGTCACTTATATAAATCAGCGTTATAACATAGTGCGTTTTGATTACAAAAAGTTGACTGAACGCTAGTCATTTCGACCACGAAGTTTCTTTGCTTCCATATCGATGTAGGAGAACTGTAATGCACTCTTTTAGTATAATCACCTTGCCTTCGGCAGTAAAACAGATCTGCAACAATTGACACAACCAACAACTAACTTATATCAGGAAAATTTGCTTATTTGAATGCGGTATCGAAAGCCGAAGGGCGGCAGTTTGTAGTCTGAGCGTTATTCTATTCAACCATAGTAATCATATACACACATGTACTTCATGGTAATAAGTAATTGAAGTTTATAACATTAACTAGTGACATTGGAAAACAAGGAAATACTTTTAAATTAATTATTTCACAATACTTCGTGGTATTCTTTAATGGCCGTGTGTACGTGTGTCGTCTGTGTGTTGGGCTGATGTGTTAAGTGATGCACGCCACGAACACGTAGCGGTACTATTTACCTTAAACTTTTATATAAAAGTTATTGAAAAAAAAGGAATCATGATCATGATATTGTATTATTAAAGTTTCTATTAACGGATTTGTAATGACAAATAGTTTCGTATAAAATTGTATGGTTGTGAAATTTATTTTTCTACAAAAAAAAAAAAAAAAAAAAAAAAAATATATATATATATATATATATATATATATAAATAAGTTGCATTGTGTTAGTAATTGATGTTCTCCGGAATGCGTGTACCGATTTTGTTTCTGCTTTATATGAAAGGTGATGTCAATACCAAGGTTTTTATGTAAATACAGTTTCTGTATGTGTATTGGTTTATGAGTTATAGCCATTTAATGAACATTGTAATTATTTCGAAATATTTGAGTTAATATTTTGAAAAACTGAATTACAATTTGTTTTTAAGTTCATTACATTTAAATTTTGGTCAAACCATTAATTTAATTTATATACTTAGCTTTTCTAAATCACAACTTCGGAGATCTATGAAATAAATTACATATTATGTACAGCCCACGTCATATGCACGAGTACGCGCAGGATGCAATGACTTATGTGCGTGATTACGGTCGACCAGATTTATTTAAACATTTACGTGTAATCCGCATTAAAGATAATTTATTCGCTGGCCAAAGTCCTGCCGACCGCCATGATATCACTTCCCGTGTTTTTAAAGAGAAATTGAAAGCGCTTATGGGTTTTAGCGTGAAATCTAAAGTGTTTAGTGAAGTGAAGTTCTGGATGTATTCTGTGGAGTGGCAAAAGCGTGGTTTGCCACACGCTCACATTTCAATATGGTTGGTGAATAAAATCACATGGCATGAAGTTGAGAATGTTATATGTTCTGAAATTCTAGATCAAATAAGTGATCCTGAATTATATGATGTTGTTGTGCAAAATATGATACACGCTCCATGCACAACCCACGTCATATGCTTGAGTACGCGAATAAGATATCTGTTGAAGCTTTGGAAAGAACAATGCAAGATCTCCGAGATAACTCTGAGTTGTTTGGTGGTGCGTTCATTTTATTGCGAGGCGATTTTAGGCAAACATTGCCCGTTATTCCTAGATCGGCAGCTGCCGATGAAATTATCCGATCTTCGTATTTGTGCAGATTTGTTAAAAAATCGAAACTCACTATCAACGTTCGTGTTCAGTTGCAGAATGATCCATCTGCTGATAAGTTCTCTAAGCAATTGCCGAAAATTGGGAACGAAAATTTATTGAATGTGCTTCACTAACATAGCACAAGAATATACATGCCATGCATGGTTGAGTGCCAGAGTAATTTTAGCGGCAAAGAAGAAAGATGTTACTGAGTTAAACATGGCTATACAATCAAAGATTCCTGGCGAAGTGGTGTTGTACAAGTCTGTCGATACTGTTACCAATAAAGAAGATGTTTTGAATTATCCAACAGAATTTTTGAATTCATTGGACTTACCAGGATTGCCTCCGCATAATCTCCAATAGAAAGTTGGAGCCACTATTATTATGCTTCGTAATATCAATCAACCCCGTTTGTGTAATGGTACAAGACTTGCTATTAAAACGTTGATGGCTTATGTAATTGAAGCTACTATTTTAACTGGAAAATTAAAAGGCGAAGACGTATCCCAATGATTCCGTCTGATATACCATTTGAATTTAAAAGACTTCATTTCCTGTTCGCCTTGCGTTTGCGATTACCATTAATAAGGCGCAAGGCCAATCCTTAGAAATTTATGGACTGAATTTAGTGTACCTAGTTTTCTCACATGGACAGTTCTATGTAGCCTGTTTAGAGCTGTACGGCTCCTGAATGAATTAATTCAATTGAATCATTCAGTCAATTGAGCGAGGTGAATCTTTCATTCAATTGAGCTTTTTTAGCTCAGTTGTTTCAGTTGATTCATTAGATCTGTCTCTTTCAGTAACTCTTTTCAGTGATGTTTCAGTTTATATGTCAAAATCCATACGAAAAAAACGAATTAATTCATTTGTGCTAATGCATACAGGGATGTAGTACTCTTTATTTATAGAGTTGCCAGCTACTGAAACAACTGAGCTATTGAATGAACTGAAACAACTGAATGAACTGAATGAATTAATTCAGTAAGGAGTCACTGAATAAACTGAAGTACTGAAACAACTGAGCTACTGAATGAACTGAAACAACTGAATGAATTAATTCAGTAAAGTGAGCGGAGCTAAAAAGAGCGCTCACTCAAAAGAGCTGTTTTGTACAGCTCTATTTTTTTGTATATTTACACCGAAAATGGAAAAACAATAAATGTTGTTTACCACAGAGCATTACAATAAAAGCACTGATTAAAATGAATTCGAATTAATTTTTTTAATTTTTTTATATTATTTTTTGCACTGCGAAGTATGCAGGGGGTTCGCTAGTATATATATATATATATATATATATATATATATATATATAGCATGCAAAACACTATGTGTGCTTTATATGACACGTGTCTACTTGTATGCAGCACTAATTGCCATGCAAAATCTAACTAAACATAGCACAGTGCTGTTAACTCTCAAAAATAAAGTTTGTGAAATTTTCAAAAGCCTAAAATATCCTTTCGGCATAATATTATTGATGCAAATATGTATTCTAAATTCAAACTACTAATTAAAAGGATTCGTTAGGTTGCATGTTGTGCACTCTTGGGGGAAATTGAGATGAATTTAAAATATAAAAACCAATATGCTTTTTTAATACTTTGCGATTGAAATTCTTATATAACAGACCACAAGTAATGTACTTGCATATATTGCTTGTGTATGCATGCACTTGTCAGAATAAGTTCAATGTACTTATTTACTGATAAAACTCTTATTTTGTTGTCATAAACATTCAAAAGGTTTGTTTAAATTTATTTACATATATTAGATGTTTAAATTTATTTACATTTATTAGATGTTTGAATATTGAATTTTAATAAAACTTTATGTTTAATACAACAGAATCCACAAAGTGAAAATCGAATCTACGGCCACTGTACATATACGCGAGCATTGCTACCTATATATTACCCGGTCGTACTTTATTAACTAGTAAAGAATTCAAAATGAAAGAATTGAAATCTTCTTATTTAAATTATAAATTTTAATCAAATGCGCAATGCTGTCAAGCAAAATCAATGACTTAGCTACATTCTACTAATTTGACAATGACTGTGTCAATGAAAATGGAGTGTTACGTTGGTTACGTGGCTATATGATAAAATATTATAATAGTGTGCAAAATAATGCCTCAATGATTAAATAGAATTATCACACAAATGACATGCGGAAATTTAAATGTTTGTTGTATACGAAAAAAATATATTTTTAATAAAAGTTTATCAAAAAGGCAACAAAAAATTAACAAACACTAGTACTCCACTGAGCAGATACCGCGGTGCAAACGAAATACTTCTAAATTAACGACCACTTGTTTTTACACTTATCCCCACATTTAATGGGAGTACTTAACGAGATGTAAGAATTGACATTTTATGCATACAATATGATTTTAATATACGCAACGACATGTTTTCCCTACTAGTATACAGAGGATTCAAAACAGTGGATAACAACGCTAATAGTTTACTAATGTGTTTTAATTATAAAAGGAAGTACTCCAAAGCTCTTTTAGCAAACACGAAAACAATGTAAAAAATATATATAAAAAAACTAATTTAGAGCAAGATTTACATAATTCAATGTTTGAAGATGATATTATGAAAATGCTTACCGTGGGTACGCTGCCTCAGATTTCGCCATAGTCTTTGTATAATATCGGGCGTTATCACATGATTAAATTTCTCATTATTAGCTCCAACCGTTCCGGGCTTGTCCCTATAGTCATGAGACTTACCATACCCCAACAAAAATTAGTATAAAGGCGTTGAATCGCACGATATAGACGACCAATCGTTCGGTACCAGACTTTAAATAAACTGTTTAACGAAATTGCCTCATAACTGCGTCATTGTTTCGCGTGCAGTTTTGCATGCGGCATCTCCTTATTGAAACCAGATGTTAAAAAAGTTTTACTTCTTCAGGTATCCATTCGCCAAATATATTTTTCCGATAAAAAAGTGCACGATGCGCTTTCTTATACGAGCATGAATTTGGATATTAAAATATAATAATTTGATTCTTAGGTCATATCATAAATAACCGAACAAATATGATATCCTACTGTACGTTTTGAAAACCTATTATCCCGAACTTGAACACAAAATCTTGGTCATTAAAGAAACATGCCGGAGGAAACTACAGGTTATCTCTGAGGAAAATGCGATCAAGTGGATAACAATGACATGGTAATTGGCGACAAATGCGATAAGTGGTACTTGCAACTTTATCTTCGTCACTAGTTGGTAATTTACAAAGAATAGCAAAATCGCTTGTAGTAAACTTCGTCGACAATAGTACTTCATCAACACCGACGTTCACTTGCACCACACTGCAAACAAAAACAGCTGATAGTTTGCAACACCAACAACCACAATCTAATATTCATTTGCAAGCTGTGGTAGATCGGAGAATTTCACAACTGCAACGTTTGGAAAAGGAAAGAAAAATGAATCAGGAATCTTAAGAGAGTACATATAAGATACTATCACAAAGTGATAACAAATACATTAATCAGAATAATTGTCATTAAATGACCTTTAATCAACAAACTACTTCCCAAGTGACATCAGCAGTGTAATTCAGTAATTTTTAACGATTCGGTATTTGTTTAATTTGTCAATGTTCTTAGCTGTTTGCAATAATGATTGTGTGATTCAGTAACCTTTTGTTAAGAGAAGTAAACAATCAGTGAAATTGGGTGGCATCTCTTTGTAATTATACGAAAAGCACAAAGAGGAATTAAAAAAACTATGTACGAAAAGCATAAAATCTGAACCGCAACTTATTGTTTTTATATTGTTTCATTTCATTTCATTAGAATTTTGCTACAGGTAGTAAATTGATATTTTTATGTATGTATATATTACTAATATTGTTCTTTATTACTATAATAAATAGTGTCACACAGTGTACCCAAAAGAAGCCGGACCACAGCCGACAGCTCGTATGCTAAATATTCAAAAGCCATTTTATATAGTTTTTAAATCGCTAACTTTAACAGCACAATATATTTTGTTGCTTATACCCTAGACAGACATAGGATTTCTGTATCATATTAGTATGCTATACTATATGTGTGTCAACCTATACTACAATTACAAGCTGGTTTATGTCTGGTTTGTATACTACAAAACAATTCGTAGCATAAATGTAGCATAAACATTGGGGAAATCCAGTTACAAAATTTAGTGTCAGTTCTGACAGTTATAATTTATTAAAAATTTTTTTGCAAAAAATGGAGTCAAAAAGAAAAATTTTGGGAAGTAAAGAATTAAATGTGTTAATAGATGTTTGGAGAGAGCATATTAATGAGCTCAGAGGTATTTATCGCAACAGCCACGTGTACCAGAACATGTGTTAATAGATGTTTGGAAAGAGCATATTAATGAGCTCAGAGGTGTTTATCGCAACAGCCACGTGTACCAGAATATGTGTGCGCAGCTTGAGAAACAGTACGAGATCCAGCTGAAGCCCACTGAATTACGTACGAGATTAAATAATCTCACAAAAAATCGGTAATTATAAAAACTTTTTTTTAAGACTTTTAAAAATATTTATCTTATTTATAGTGCTGAAAGAGCAAAAACTTGCAAAAGTGGAAGCCGTCCATCACATTGGCAATATTACGAACAGGTTCATAATATCATTGGATCTTATAAATCTGTCAATTATAAAGAGCAAATGGATGAAAGCACTGGTATGTTTAAATAGGTTTTAGCTTTATTTATTTAATTCAAAAATACAAATATAATAATATTGTTTCCAGAAAATTGATTCACAGAAGAATTAATTGAAGAAAGCTCAAATACAGAGGTTAATGATGACGGTTTTGCTCAATGCTCCGAGCTATATATTTCCTCAGATCGTATTCCTGGGCCAATTCAGCTAAAAAAAGGAAGAAGAATGTGGAAATTTTAGACGTCCTTCAAAAGGATCAAGAAATAATGGAATATTTTTTAAAGCAAACATTATAAAATGATCAAAAATTAAAAAAAATAAACTTATCTCTATAATAATGATTCATTAGAGCATTTCTTATACTTATTCCACAATTATTAGTTTCGGGTGGATTTCGATGTATTTGTTGATGTGCTTTCGTTAAGCCAATTATTATTTATGTTGTCATTATTATTATTGCAAATGTTGTGCAGAATACAGGCATCTTTAATAATGATGTTAAAGTTCTTCATGTGAACTTCCATGCCTTTTCCAATCCCTCTAAATCTAGCTTTAACTTGCCCAAAGGCATTTTCAACCACACGACGTACTGAAGATAGTCTTTTGTTAAAAAGCTTTTCTTTTACGTTCTGACAATTATTATAAGGAAAAGGCTTCATTACAAACTTTGACAATTTGAACGCGGAGTCTCCAACAAGCAAAACCGGAACTTCTACTCCTTCTATTATATGTTTATAACGCTTAAATGCTTCATATGTTTCATGTGCAATTTTTAATTGTGTTGCTTCAAAGACTGACGAGTCGTTGCTTCGTCCAGGAGCTCCCACATTTATGTACGTAAATCTGTATCGATAATCAACACTTGCGAAACCCCTTGAAATCTATAGCTTCACTTTTAATAGGTTGAACTTCGATGTGGGATCCATCGATGGCTCCATAACATTGAGGAAACCCTAAACGCTCAAACCCAGCTAATATATCCATAATTTTAGTATCTGTCGGAGGATATGCATCAAATGCAACATTTTTTAAACAACTACATATAGCTCTGCAAACATCTATAATAATTTCTCCAACGGTCGATCTGCCAACACCAAATAAACTGGCAACAGTTCTGTACTCTGATGAAGATCGATCGAGTATAAGGCTATGCCCCACCGTTTTTCTAATGAGATTGCTTTTCTGCGCAAATGCTGCAATGAGTTTACCAGGTACTCAAAGGTAGTTCTATAGACACGAAATTTATTTTTAAACGATTTCTCGTCTAATTTTGGCACTTCGACCTTCCAGAATCTCGACGATTGAACCTTATTAACAAAATGGTCCATGGATATATACATACGTATAACAAAAGTTGTTTATAAATACTTACACATGTCCAAAAACGCCTGTATTTCTTTTTTATAATCCTATTATTAAAAAGACATCTTTTTCTTTTTATGTTATTGTATATAATTAATGCATACCTAAAACACATTTTCTGTTTTCGCATAAAATATGCACTTTTATTGTTATTAATAACAATTATTCTTAAAACTTTAAAATACTAGTATATGTATTACATGTCTGTCATGCCAATTTAGTATCACAAACCATAGTATTTATATTATGATACAGAAATGCTATTTCTGTCTAGGGTATTACTTAACTCCAGTAGAATAGATAAACACAACATAGCTGACTTCAACGGACAGCGAAAATCGTTGCAAATTGTGCAGAATAGTAAAATCGTTAAATTTTTTATTTTTTTATTTTATTGATACCATAATCGTTATAATAGTTACTAAATTGCACTACTGGGCTCATTACCGCTAACAATCAGCATGTATTTAGTGTACAAGATTTTTGTCCATTTTTGTTACAACTAGCAGCCAGAAGCTCGGTACCACAAAAACTCTCGCCGTTCAATGGAGAGGACTGCCCAGTATTTATCAGCAGGTTTAAAAACACTGCAGCTATCGCCGGATTTTCTAATGCGACTTTAAAACTACTTGAAAGGAAAAGCAACAAAACTGGTTAAGATAAAGCTGCTTTCACCTGCATTTGTGCCAGACATCATCCAAACACTTCGGGTCTGTGTTGGTCGGGCAGATCATATTCTGAAACAAGAGGAAAACCATTTCCGAGAGATAAGCTCGACCTTTAACTGTGTAAAACATCAGCTCAGCGCGTCACATCCTACTAATATTATAAAGCAGAATATTTATGAGTGTGGATGTGTAGATGCGTGGATGTGTGGATGTTTGTTCCTCTTTCACGCAAAAACTACTGAATGGATTTTAATGAAACTTTACAATAATTTAGCTTATACATCAGAATAACACATAGGCTATAATTTATAAAGATGTTGTGTAAATTGTCCAAAATATAACGATAAGTGTCAAGTAAGAAGGAAAAAATATTTAATTTTTTAATTTGAAAAATAACATTAGTCGTTACCTATTGTACTGATTTTTTTTTTGTTAGGTTGTAATTTTTTTTTGTAAAATTTGTGAATATAATATTTGCCGTTAGTAGGTATAAATTTTTGCAATATATCCTCTGATAACGCAGTTTTATACTTATGCAAGTTATATTTATATGTAAATATGAAATCGTGATTATTAATAGCTATACACATATTTTCAGCTAGAGATAATATATATCTCAGCACATAGCCTACTTTTAATCCGATATTTCCACGGGATATAGTCATACGCGGGTGAAGCCGCTGGGCGCACCTAGTATTGAATATACTTGTGTATGCCAAAAAAGTTACAAAGAGTTTCATAAGTCAGTGAAATATAATTAAGTAATATAACAACATAATAATAAGCTCAACATATTAAAATATATATGTAAAAAGATGCATGCCCAATACGTGGTTCGCCAAAAAATGCAGACCCAAATTGACGAAAAAAGGGTATGCCAGAAATCTCAGTGCCGTTGAAATATCGACTGCAACAAAGAAGCGATACTTACGAATTTTTATAGCACTGATTTCTAAAAAGCCGAATAAAATTCGCTTGGTATGGGATGCGGAATCAAACAGTGTTTCACTAAGCGGTTTAAACCTTTGGTTGATATACTACTGACCTTTCGTGTTGGAAAAGTAGCGATTTCTGGAGATATCGCTGAAATGTTCCACTGTATTAACGTTAGGGAAAGCGATATGCATGCTCAGCGTTTTTTTATGGTAAGGCAAACAGGCTGTTTAAT
The DNA here is from genome assembly GCA_963675445.1 of Linnaemya vulpina. Classification (NCBI taxonomy): domain Eukaryota; kingdom Metazoa; phylum Arthropoda; class Insecta; order Diptera; family Tachinidae; genus Linnaemya; species Linnaemya vulpina. The sequence goes on along the minus strand of OY776281.1, from coordinate 47,249,625 downwards.
TATGCAGCTTTATGTTAGCTGATTTAAATACAATTACTGCCTCTTTAACGGAGGTGCTAAAGAAGCCACGATCTTGCCAAGGGGAGGGCAGTTGTGAGAGCTTACCCGTTATCTTTTAGCTTGTAAAGGAGATGTTATTATAGGAAAAGCGGGTATATAATAATTATTTTATAATATAATTTATTAAAAATAGAACGGTAAGCGAGGCCCTTGTGGTAGGTTCAGCAAGCTAATTCACAACTGATCAAAAATACAATATTTAAACATCACCAGACCACAAGGCTCGTTAAGTTATTTATCGTTTAACATGGTTGCATACAAGGGTAAGTAACCGTTTAGATTAACTTCTATTATTTGTATAATTAGATAAATACAATTCAATATGGTAAGTATACATACAATTTTGGGTAATAACAACTATTCAGTCTTTAAACATCCTGGGCGCCTTGGCTTATAGCCAAAATAAAAACTGGTGGTCGGGATTAATTTGGTTGATTTAAACGCCCGGGATACCTTGGCACATCGCCAGCGAAGTGCGCTGGTAAGGTAAGCAGTCACTGATTAAATAGGTTGAATCGTAGAATTAAGTTCTTCTGCTCAGTTACAGCGTTTGATGTAAACGCTTGAGTGCCCGCAGGGCGCCAAGCAAAATGCGCTTAGGGCTAGAGTTGGATGCAATTGATTCAGTTCTCACACGGTCAGAGGAATGTTCGGATGAGCGGCGTCGAGTTTGGCGGCCACCCAACCGCTCATGCAACCTAGTTGACCGCATCTCTTGTCTGGATGGTCTTGCTTCCCTTGCTGAACTTGATGTCGGTTGTGGTGGTGCCGTGGTCGCTGGCTGTCTGCTCCTTGGTTGATGAAGGAGTGTGTGGTGCGCCCACCCGCATTGCCGGCAGACGTCGGCTGACGTGCATTCTCTGGTTTGGTGGGAAGTCGCCAAACAATTTCGGCAATATCGTAATTTGCCCACGGTGCGCTTGCGTTCAGTCACTGTCATTTTCAAAAACCGTTTACAATGTCTCAGTGCATGATGTTGCTTACATACACGGCATTGGTGGCCGACTCGAATTCTAGGTGACCTGTGGATTAAAATTAAGGTTTGTTATTCAACGTGTAATTGAGAGCGGAAAGGGTTTTATCAAGATATATATATATATATATATATATATATATATATGTATATATATATATATATATATATATATAGTCGGGGATCTGAGATATATATCTGAGAGTATGTTTAAAAATAGATGTAGAGATGCTAATAAATGACCAAAAATTAAGTCTATGTTAATCGAGACTTAATTCGTTGGGGTGGTTGTTTCATCGTGAATAAGTGGAAGGACACACAATTTCGCAATGGCTCTCGTGACCGTTCCGGTCTGAGTTTTCAGATCCGCTACTCTAACACAGCCGTCCGTACCAAAATAGATTTTGGTGATGCGGGCCAGTTTCCATTCATTTGGGGGCAGGAGATCATCTTTGATTATTACGAGTTGTCCTACGTTAATATTTTCTTCAGCATGCTGCCACTTGTACCTCTTTTGAAGATCCTTGAGGTATTCATCCTTCCATCGCTGGGCGAACTGATGATGGATCAGTTTTAACTTCTCCCACCGACTTCGAAATGTCAATGATTGGAGTGGGACTTCGAGAAGCGTTAACAATGGGGCCCCTCGGAGGAGATGGCCCGGGGTAATAGCTAGCATCGGGATCATCTGACATGGGCGAAAGTGGGCGTGAGTTAAGAACGGATTCGATCCGAGTGAGCAGAGTGGTGAACTCCTCAAAGGTGAACTTGTAGGTTTTGGCTATCTTTTTAAAGTGCATTTTGAATGATTTTACTCCCGCTTCCCAGAGTCCGCCCATGTGCGGAGCATTGGGGGGAATAAAAACCCACTGAAGCCCTTGACAAGCGTAACTACTTGTCATGTTCCTGGAAACATTTTTTAGAAATTCTTCATATTCTAGGCGAATCTCACGTTCTGCTCCGACAAAATTTGTCCCGTTATCGGACATGACCTTTTTCGGTAACCCTCGGCGTCCAATAAATCGTAAAAGCGGCCTGGAAACAACTTGCGGTGAGATCCGAACACAATTCTAAATGGATGGCCTTAGTGCAGAAACAGACGAAGACACACACGTACTCTTTGTGATAAGGGGCGTTTCGGACCAGAGAGGTTTTGACTAAAAAGGGCCCAGCGAAATCTAGACCCGTGTAGGTGAAGGGTAATGAAAATGAGCTTCTCTCCAGAGGCAGGGCGGCCATTATCTGAGACTTCACTGGCTTTTTGTATAGGATGCAGGTGATACATTTCCGAATACAGTGTCTTAGAGCCGGTCTTAGGTATTCCCCTCTGATCGCTCTTAACAGTAGGTTAACTTCCGCATGCAGTAGGAGATTATGGGTATATTCAATGAATAGTCGGCAATACGTTGATTTCACCGGGAGAATTATGGGGTGGCGCTCATTGAAAGAGATCGCTGCATTGGAGATTCTACCATTTGTCCGCATCACCTGCCTTTCGTCGAGGTAAGGGTTTAAATTGTAAAGAGGGCTTTTTTTTGAACTATTCCTGACTGCGTTAACGAGTAAAATTCGTCACTATAGTGATACATTTGCGTAAGACGCAATAATTTAAATTTTGTGTCCGAAAACTCTTCGCAACTGATGATTGGAATCGTGATTGACGTGGCGGGGCACGGATTGGGAACGGTAATTTCCTGAACTTGAGAGATGAGATTCACAGGTAAGGGTAACGGTCTTTTTCGAAGGGCTTCTATAAACCTGTAAATATAAGTCATTACCCGGACAGCTTTATCCCATCTTGAGGACCTACATAATAGATCCTCCTTGGTGTCTACGTTATCGTTGCTTTGAGGATCGGTAAAAATGTGGAAGGACAACGTCTTTTGTTTCACTTCCAGTGAGTGTTCCGTAAATGTCATGGGGTTTGGCCATTCCTCGGCTGTTTTCTTTAACCATTCTGGGCCTGTCCACCACAGAGAATTGTGAATAAGGTGTTCAGCCCGGCAGCCTCTGGAGCCAAAGTCAGCTGGATTCTCATTAGATCGAACGTGGCGCAAAGGGATGTTTTCAACATTTCTTCGTATTTCCGCTGTGCGGTTTGCGATATATGTTTTCCAGGTATTTGGGGGTTTTTCGAGCCATCCTAGGACGATAGTAGAGTCTGTCCATAGGTAGCATTCGTAGTTATGGAACGAAAACGAGTGAGTAATAACTTTTATCAATTTTGCTAATAAAACGGCTCCACAGAGTTCGAGACGAGCGAGAGTCACTGATGTGATCGGGGCTACTTTTGTTTTCGCTACGAGTAAGTGAGAAGTAGTGGAACTCTCGGATTGCACACGGAGATACACAGCAGCACAATAGGCCTTCTCTGACGCGTCACAGAACCCATGAATTTGTACTATTTGCTCCGGGGCATATCCTAACCACCGAGGGATTTCTAGACTCGAGAGGATGGGCAGATTTTCCAGAAACGTGTTCCAGGTTTGTAAAGTACTGGGCTTAACGGTTTCGTCCCAGCCGGTGCCCTCTAGCCAAAGTTGTTGAAGCATCATTTTGGCCTGGACCACGACGGGTGAAATCCATTCCGCTGGGTCAAAGAGTTTAGCCACGTGGGAGAGGAGTTGTCTCTTTGTTAGGGAGGTCGTCGGGGGTATAGACTCAACGGTGTATGAAAAACAATCTGAGAGTGCATTCCATCTAATTCCTAGGGTTTTAGTTGCACTGGCTTCTTTAAATTTCAAGAAATTGTTATCCAGTACATCAGTCTTAGGGACTGAAGTTAAAATAGCGGGGCAATTCGAAGTAATTTTTTTTAATGGAAAACCAGCAGACTGCAACACAAAGATGAGCTGCTGTAGCGAGTCGATTGCGGACGATATATCATGAGACCCCGATAAAATGTCGTCTACATAAGTTTCCTTGGTTAAAATGTCTGCTGCTTGAGGAAATAATTCTGCTGAGTCGCGAGCCAATTGAATTAGCGTTCTAATAGCTAAATATGGGGCGCAATTGACTCCAAAGGTGATAGTTTTCAAAGCGAAGTCTTTAATGGGATCACTTGGCGTTTGACGAAAGATAATTCGTTGGAATTGAATATCTTCTTTGTGTACCAGAATTTGACGGTACATTTTCTCGATATCTCCGTTAAACACATATTTGTACAATCTCCATTTCAAAGTCAAGCTCACTAAATCAGCCTGCAGAGTGGGACCTACACGTCTTTTTCGAGCCATTAAATACCACTCTCACTTCGGTAGTTTTACTCTCGGGCTTGAGAACTGCGTGGTGTGGCAAATAAAAAGATTTACATCGATGTGAAGACTCACTTTCCATTGACGTTGTAGGCGTCATATGGTTTAATGTAATGTATTCTTTTAAAACATTAGAGTAGATTTCTGCTAAACTGGGGTTCTTCTGTAGGGACCGCTCCATGCTAAAATATTGGGATCTAGCTACGGTGCGGGAGGTTCCTAATTGTATCTCCTGAGGAAATTCTGGTTTGAATGGGAGCTTTACCACGTACCGTCCATCTGGGTTGCGGAAGGTTGTATTTCGATACAGCTCTTCACAGAATGTGTTCTCTTTGGACCTTGGGCGTTCCATGGATACCTCTTCCTGTTCCCAAAACTTGCGTAACTGGTCGGCAAGGGGGTCGGATTCGATCTCAGTTACACCGAGTGAGAACATGGTAACAGGTTCAAAGTTCACGATACCACTAATAACCCATCCAAAGATAGTTGACTGAGCCATTAGAGATGGGGAAATAAAGTTTTAACGTCGAACACGTAGCAAAAGTAATAAAAAATTTTAAAGTGATAATTTCCTTATATATATATATATATATATATTTATATATATATATATATATAATTTTAATACATTTTAATAAATATTTAAAATCTTGGAATGAATAAATAAGATTGTAACAAAACGAAATGTGCCATCGTATGATGCCAAGTATGATAAATTTTATATTGTTCAGTACAATTCACACTCTAAAATTACTGCAGTAATTAAATATATTTCCAAATTTGCATCACCAATTTCAAATACTTCAACTGCTCTTTTCAAATATTTTTTCAATTATGGCTTTTGAGCGTCTAAGATATAATAAAAAGATTATTATCAGAAGGGTTCACATATCCTCACTCTCTAAGCACTCATGTTCATGAGCCAAAATACGGACTCTTACTCATGAGTAATGCCCAATAAATCAGTGGCTATTTAAATGTACATTTAGTTAATTTTGATGAATATTTAAAGTCTATTTAAATACCCTTTCAGTTTTACAGTCAGACTTAAATACTTCAATTAACTTATGCGAAAAATGTGGTAGCACCATGAAATATGTGAACAAAAATCGCAATTGTTCAGAAAACAGATGTTTTGCTTATGAATCAAAGTAGTTCAAGTGTTGTGCATGAAATTATTTTAAGATTTTCAGTTGTGCTAAGAGTCCATTTGTACAATAAATATTATTTTATTGATTTTTAACTTTATTCCATTGATAATTAACTTTAATTACACAACATTTTACAATTTTTTAGCAAATTTTTCTCAATATCTCAATGTTTTATTTTTGTTAAGAGAAAAAAAGTCAAAGTTATATATTTTCTGTGCTCGATTTAAATAACATTTAAATGTCCAATGAGGGGCATTTAAGTCTTATTTAAGTCTGCGGTGAAAAACGAAATTTGGTATTTATATGGCATTTAAAGTTAAATGACATTTAAATAGCCACTGATTTATTGGGCATAATTTAATTGTTGGATGCTATCGTATGATTATGAGCACATTGTTGGTGCTCATATTGTGAGTGGCGTATACTCATAGAATATGTATGTGACGCACAGCGTTACCATATTTTTTTCAAAAAACTTGCCATTCCAGAAAAAAAAACTTTTTCTAACAAAAAAAAAACTTTTTCCTTAAATATGACAAAATAATAAACGAAAATACAAAATTAGATTTCATTTTTATTTAAAATATTTTATTAACAAAAAAACGTGTTTTTCTAACTAATACAAAACATAATATAACATAAAAAATATTACATACATAATATGTACCCATACATATTATGTATATAAACGTTATATACATATCTAATAATAATAAATAAAATTATATTAATTTTTGGAGATCTAATTTGTCTGTTAAATAAAACTTGTTTTTTCAGCCAGTTATTTAAAAACTTTTTTGCATCTAAAAAAACTTACAAAAAAAGGAAAAACTTGGGAAATGGCAACGCTGGTGGCGCATAAACACTCATGATTATCCACTTGAGTACATGTATTTTTTTGTTTCAAATATACTTTGCAAAGTGTATACTTACAAATACCGACGGTGAAATTTTTATCCTGTGTCCGACTTTTGCAATCACTTAAGAAGGCTCAACAACTGTAGTCCTATAGAGTTATCTGAGGAGTAGAAATTAACTAATGCGAGTCAGGCACAAAACTCTGAAAGAGAGTAAACGATCTGTTGTCTGGTTGCATTTACTGTGGCGTTAGCGCATGCCACAGTAAAGTGAACATAAAATTCACGAAACGTCGGGACAAATATGAAATAAGAATTGAATTTTTATTTACATAGAACACGGTAGGCCAGTAGCTAATAAATTACTTCCAAGATTAATAGACTTATATCATTTCCAGTCATTTTTATGGGATATGAACCATGAAATAAACTAATAATCTGAAAACTGAAAAAAATGTTCTGAAGTTTGGGCTCCTACGACATTTTGCAAACGAACTTCCAATGGCATGTGTAAACAATAATGGCAATGGCAATGGCAGGAGATTCGACTATATCGAAAAAATACGACACAGCCATTAGTGGCATGTGTAAATGCAAGGTCAAAAAATAAGTTCCAACGAGTCTTGATGTTGAAGAGCTCAAAAGAATAGAATAGCACATAAACCAATTTACAATATTTCCATGGTTAAAATTAGCAGGACGTTACAGGGATGGGTCACCCATTTTCCTTTTTTTTGTTTTGCTGTATTTACCCTTCTACTGCTTTTCATAATGTTTTAGTAATTAGGAATTTGTAATTTATGGCCTTTTCCAGATTATGCTGTTACCTGGCAAAGAAATCTATGAAAAAACAGGGACATGAAATATCATTTTTAGCAACCCGAATATGATGTTACCCATTAAGTTTGATATGTTCGCAATTATTTTCTATGTTATTTTACAGTTAGCAAATTAATTTCTCCATAATAAAGTGCATACGTAAATATAAAATTTTGTAGCAGGCTATATTTGTTTTTCACTGAAAGCGTGTGTGTTTTTGTAAAATTATTACCGTGCTGTGTGAAAGTTCGTGACTAAAACTATTACGATCGAGAGCATGCATGATTGTAATAGTTTGAATCGTCACCATGCGAAAGAAGAATTTGGGTTTCATGGTCGCGAGATTAATTTTACTTACGCGCCGATGTTCACTTCGAATCTTGTAAGAATGTAAGTTTTTGGCTTACGACACATTTCAATAAGTTGAACTAAATGAAAGTTAATGAAGTTTATTAAGAAAAGTTCTAAATTGAAATTTTTTGTCCTTTCCCTTATTTTGATTGATTGTCATGTATACATCGAATACTTTTAGGCTAGTGAGCATTTAAAACTAGAAAGACGGGAAAATCGGCATGCCTTAAAAGATTGATAGGGGTCATTTGACCCAACTCTTTAAAAATTTATTTTAGTATTGAAAAACTTATAATTTGAATTCAAAAATTGCTTATTCATTTTAATAAAATCATAAAAACAAAATTTTCCATTTTGCTTTCTAAGTTTATAACAAAACAAAATTAATAAAAATTCATTGAGTTTAGTATTTAGAAAAGTAATTGCTTTTAAAGATAACATATAAATTAAATTTAAATTTTATTTTCTTTAGAAATGTTTCTCTCATTCGCAGCCAACACATAGAAAATGCCCTGACTTGTTGCATGTCCCACATAAGGGTTTTTGGCAGATTTCACACATTTTATTTGTTTTGTATGACAATGTCGCCTTGTCATGGGTTAAATATGTGAAACTTGCAGTGGATTATTCACGGTTTGTGTTTCTTCTTCTTCTTTAGTGTGACTTAGTTCAGATGCCATTTGTAAAATAAAGTCTCTTCTACGACTCTTTTTCCCGATTACTTCTTGGTATAACACCCATGCATTTATTACAGCTAAATCCAATATGTTGCAAAAAACTTGAAATGGCCATGTTCTTGAGCCTGATTTTGTGCTATATGTTTTAGCCATTTGGTCAACAACATCTACACCAAACTTGATTGAGTTATAAAAAGTTACGGTATTTGGTTTTCTTTTGTTATTTTCTTGATCTATAACAACCGTATCATGTTTGCAATAAAACATATTTATCTCTCTTTGCTTGGTAAACTGTCAAAAGGCACTAATTATTTTCCGTTACTTTATGATCATGTAAATTTAACTTTAATTTTTTCACATACGGTGGAATATCACGTCTTGCTCTGTTTATGGTGCCGACCAGAGCAGTGCGTTTGGAGAGTCATATTGCAAAATTATCACGCACTGATGAAAAATAAACTTCAATTGAAATAATGAAACAATGGAGTAATGACATATAGAAACTATAACAGAAATAACGGGGATTTGATAAGTAAAACAATTTAGTATACATGTTTGCTTTTGTTGCAGTCATATCACGAAATGAAAATTCAGAAAAGTAATTGATAAAAGAAACATTGGCAGTCAGATACGTAACTGGGTCAAATGACCCCTACCCGCCTTTTTAGGTAAATGTGCTATTTATTTGGGTTTGAAACACTTTAATAAAATGGGAGTGCTTTTAAATAAAATTTGGTACATTTTTAATAAAATTCACGGAATACCAATTCAGAAAAATAACTGATAAAAAAAGATTGGCAGTTAGATTTGAAAATGAGTCAAATGACCCCTGACGTCTTTCTAGTGTTAAACGAATGATATGGTAAACTGTTATTCTCATTGTATATTACACAAAAGAGGGTGTTTCGTATCGAAAACCAACAACAAAATTTAAAATAGCGAACAATGTATTTAAACAGTTTTAACATAAAGTGATTGTCAAATATTTCAATGGGAATTTATATACTTTTTGTTAGCACGCACTGATATAGCGTAATCAAACGCATTAGTATTGCCCCTTGAAGGCCTTTGTTGGTTTGTTTTTGCTATTTTTTTCCTTTTCTCTTTAATTGTTAAGTAATGATACGCCTTAATGGCATTGAAGAGAAACCTAATGTACTTACATACAAACATGCATATTTATAGGCTAAAAATCCAAAGAAGAACAACAGCAAAGCCTTAGGACAAGGGGATGTTAATGATACGTACACTCACTCATAAAAGCTGTTTGCGGGTCCTGAAAGTATTAGCAGCATGTGGCTAACAACAGTATTAACGAAATGTTCCCAATGTAATTATCACAAAATAATCTTAAATTTAATAACTTTTAAGCAGATACATATACAGGTCTATGATTTTTTTGTAATTAATTATGCATTTATTTAGATTTGATATTAAAAGCATATAAATATTAGTACAGCTTTAGAAAAGGCTAAATTTGTTGATGCTCGCGTGTTTGAGAAAAGGTTTATCGCCATGAAAATGCGATTTATCGCAAACTTGATTTAATTGATATATAAACTGGTTTTATTATATAGATATAGAACTTTGAAATAAAATAAAACAATGACGAATTTATTAAATTGGCATTGAATTTACTTCATTCGAAAGATAATCTTCTGGCCATTATGACTTCTAGCATATGATGGCTACGGCTGGCTCGGGTGTAGGCTAATCTGGACTCCCTACCAGTCAATAAATCGCTCCGAAAAGTCAGTTTTTCGAGATATAACGTTGTCTGACCACACTTGAGGATTATCATCACTCCAAACAAATATTGTATATTGACGTATCCATGGAAATAAAAGTGAGCTTTTTCGCTAAACTAACCTCGCGCGCTATGTATTTCGAACAGAACCACGATTTTCAAAACAAATTAGCACAATTTGGAAGCGTTGTTTGAAAAAGAGTTGATCCTAAAGGCCATCCCTGTAACTAACCACTAATTTTAATCGCAAAGCTATCGCAACCTGGTTCTTGTGCTATATTATAACTTTGAGTTTTTCGAGGTAAAACACTATTATATTAATTTTCAAATCAGCCGACTCTCACGCGATAAGCGGTGATTGATGTAGTTTGCGGTGACTATAAAAGAATCGACCAGATATATAATATTGGAGTTAAAAAAATCACTTTTCTCGATTTTTTTCGCTCACGATATCTTACGAACGAATTAACCGATTTGCAGTGGTCGACATTTTTTTTAATTTTGAGAGCCGGTAAAGCCGTTTTTAAAGTGCTTATTTTTAATGAAAGAATCACTTAAAACTTTTTTTCTAAATATAAAAAAAATCTACCCTTCGCATCGATTCAAGTTGACAGGAAATCTACGTTTAGTGGAAATCCTTGGAACGCCATCAGTTTACAAGCCAAAGTTATAAGCGGGTCATATTCTTAAGCTATGTACATACGATTGCCAGATCGTATGCAGAAAATGTCTAACAACTGTCTGGACTTACAATTTGTGTGTTCCAACGTTGTCAGAAAAAGCATTGTCGGTACATTGGAAGACAAAAATATTGTTAGACATCTGACAACCGTGTAAACACTCTTTTTTGCCATTGTCAGCTAATTGCCAGCCATTGGAAGCTCATATTTTATTGTCAGATGTGGTAAAATTATACATCAGCCAGAAAAATATTTATACTTATATATAAGCAAATATTTATTCATATATATATAAGCAAATAAAAGGTGTGTAATGTCTAACAACGCATCTGCTAATTATTTCCATACAACAGTCTGACAATCGTTTGAACACACAATTTTTGTTGGCAGATAAATTTACGAGCTTCCAATTGTCTGGCAATGTAAGATTTTCTTACAATCGTATGAACACATAATTTAGCTTTTGCTAACAATTTTACGTTGTCAGCATTTTGTTAGGACATTGCCAGATCTGACAATATTGTAAGACCTGCTAATCGTGTGTACTTAGCTTTACACACATATACATATAGACATAGTGATAGGTTCTTAGAACTAGTCAGGGTAGTTTCCTTGGACCACAAAACGTCTACATTTTTTTTTTAAATAGGGTAAAACCAATAACTAGAAAAATAAAAAGGGATCATAATAGACTTGTTTGTATATGTACTTATATAAGCTTTGTCAGTGGGGTGCCGAAAGTTAATTGTTATTGTTCGCGAATACGAATTGAAATACCTGAAACTGTATTCGCGAATACGAATATTATATGTAAAACGTAAAAACATCTAATGCACGCTTTTTTAATTCTGCAAAATGAAACATTATTTTTGAAAAAGAACTTGTAAAGGTCAAACTTTTCTTCCATCGGAGTAGATCCGATTTCATATTTGCAGTCTTAATCGCTTTTATTTTATCTTCGGACTATTGTTTTATCCAAGAAATTCTTAAATCTTATTGAGAAAAAAAACCAAATGAAAGCTTTTGTATATGGTTTGTCATATTTTACATTGCCACTGCAGTAAGGAATACTTTGCCAACCTAGACGGACATTACTTTTATATTTTAAGTTTTGTAATATAATTAAACCGTCGTATCTCTCAAAGACTTAATATTTTTCAGTTGTCGCATATTTTTTTTGACGAGTACAACTTTTAACGTCGGCGAAAATTCACAAACCTAAACTTGAACCCCGTCTCTTTTGTGAGTCGTTACATTGAAATTTAACTTGCAAAAATAATTCAAATATTAGATAAAAGAGTTAAATTAAATTTTTAACAAAAAAAGGTAGGAATAATAATAACAATAATAATATTAATAATAATAATAATAGTAATAATAATAATAATAATAATAATAATGATAATAATAATAATAATAATAATAATAATAATAATAATAATAATAATAATAATAATAATAATAATTAATAATAATAATGATAATAATAATAATAATAATAATAATAATAATAATAATAATAATAATAACAATAATAATAATAATAATAATAATAATAGTAGTAATTATAATTATAATAAATTTATAAAACAAACAAAAATTATGGTAATTTTCACAAAATATTAATTTCTAAGCTTGAATGTCCCCATTCCTCAATGATAAATAATCATCTTCTTAAAATTTCCCAGAATTACAATTAATTTTTAATAAGCTTGGTATTAGATTAAGTCAAAAATTCACTTTATTGACTTAATTATTTTCCTGTTCACATATACAAAAATAAAGTTAACCACACAAAAATTAAAAAGGGACTAAGTTAATTTTAATTTTATACAAAAGTGAACAGTTGGAAACCTACTAAAAAGTAATATTTTATTTATTAAAGTTATTATTTTCATCGACAAAAATTATATCATCCAAGTTATTATGATCTTTACCTAATAGCATTTCTACTTTTTGTGTGTTTCATTTGTGGATTTTTTTTTTGCAGAGCTAGTGTCTATATCAACTATAATCAGGATTATTTTGCTATATCAACCAAACATCTTTCAAATAATGTGAACGTATAATGCATAAATGTCAAATATTACCAATACCTTGTTTTTTCTATGAAACTTGACAGTTCGGGAATCTAAGAAAATCGAATCTGTATTGACTTTGCATGCACCTTCTTAAGAAAGAGTTGTGCTTGTTTTATCACTGAGCTGGCCGCTGTTTTCATTTTACTGCGCTAAGGTCATGTCTGTTTTAGTTCGTTCAGTAACTCAGGGATTTCAATTATAATGTGTCTGATTTTATTAAGTTATATGTATGTATGTATGATGAATGTATATACAACAATATGCAAACAAAGCAACATATGAGTTTTTGCTTCAGAATGGATTTGAGTGACATTAATAATAATAAAAACAGATTACTGAATACTTCCTGGTAACCAGCTCAGCACTCAGTGACACAACCCCAGCATACAAGCAAAGGATCCCACACATTATGTACACATTGTCGGATGGCTGCTGGTATACCGCACGAAACATTATAAAATGAGTTCCTAATGAATTATATATAACTAATGTGATATATTCTTAAATTCGTAACCCATTTTGTGATACCTCGACTATATTAAGAGACATCGAGTTATGCCATTGCCTCATAGCAACTTTGAATTTCAAAAAGCACTGAGTTTAAGATTTTTAATAGATTTGAACCTTTTATAGAAAAATATACACATTGAAAAAGAAAAATTTATTGAACAAAGCATTTTTCGGGAAAAGTAAGTTCAACAGAAAACCAAAAGCAGCATAACTTGACAACCGAGCATATGATTTATTCAAAGAACGAGTGTCCAAATATAAATAAAATGTAATATTGTGTCCATAGTGCCATTAATGTTTATGTGAAGAATATTGATGTCCATAATCAAAATTAACCAATAAAATTACTGGAGAATATGCCATCTAAAATGACAAATTTAGTGGTTTTTGAGATGGTTCAAACACATTTTTATTTGTATTCTGCCGTGGCAAATAATTGGATTTACTAAAATTTATTTTCTGTAGTGAAAATTTTACTTTGGAAAAACACGGATGGGCGTCCAACACGCTTTAAATAAAACTTTATGTATTTTATACTAAAAATATTGTAATATATTAATTTCTTTAATTGACTGATTTTGTCCAGACCATTTGAGCTTCAGCCCTAATCAATTTCACCACGTGGTTTCAATTTTGTGTTTGCTTAAACAAATACATTACTTTGACCTACTTGAAAGTGTACAGAGTTTTACATGGCGCAGAAAAATGGCTTGCATTATTTCAACTGTATCTTAATAACTTTTCTGTTGTTTTTGTGCCAAAAGTTCAAACTGATGTTGCTACTCATGTTATTATTGAAGAAAAGTATAGTGCACTTCTATAAATTCAATCCAAATATTCTGAGTTACTTAAAAATTTTGTTACCAGAAGAAAAAGTATGCTTTTCACTGGAAAATTGTTCGTTATAGGTAATTTTTTAAAAGCGCTAAACGCACCAGAAAATTTGAAGAAGTACTAACTTAATGTTTTTTTTCACAGATTGACTACGAAGTTAAAAATGTTTGGTTTCTAGGCATGTAAAATGGTCTCAAAAGCACTAAATTGGTATCACTGGAATTAACTTTACCTTGGTTCAAAACTATTTATTAATGTTAGTTAAAACTCGACTAACCAAGATTGTTACAGTGCTGCTTCATTTTAAAATTTACTCGATATATAGTTTAATTGAGCAGTTATTTAGTAAACATTTTTATGTTGTATTGAGATCAATAAGGTGCGCATTTGAACACTAGAACACTGTACAAGGTTAATCTAGTATATAAAACTTGTTTGCCCACGTATAGATAATGTTAGCTGTAAAAACCAAAATATATAATGCCTGTCAAAATGGATTTTCAGGCCGAACACAAACTATCGCAATTAGTGGCATCGTTTATGATTTTCGGGTATGTCGTTATGCAGCAGTGCTTTTGATTGAGTGAATTTCTAAGTAGCTACACAAAAATAGATATCGTTCTTTAGGATAACATTTTTAGAATCGCAGTTGTCTTCACTTTCAATACCTTTTCATCTTGCTAATTTTAATTTAATTATAAAAAATACAAATAGTTTGGCCTTTAAATGTATAAAAAAATATATGAAAATTTTTTGTAAGCACGGTACTAATGGAAAGAGTAGTAGTCAAAAAGTATTTGAGATAGAGTTTCTATCGCCATTTGTTTTACTGACCGCTTCTAAAGTAAAAATAAATAAAAAAAAAGTTTATATAAAACTCTTGGAAGCTGATAAGTTTAGAATCTGAGTATTGATTGTATAGCAGAAATAATGGATAAAGGAATGAAAAATAGCATGAATGGACGGGTAAGTTCAATCAATATCACGTTGTTTGAATAAGTGATACCTTTCAATCGCCAATGTTTTGTGACCGATGTTAATAATTCAACCCTTGAATAACATTTTTTTTTATTGTGTTTCTACCGCTGATGTTGTCGTTGTTGTTGTTGTTCGTAAATCCTTTTCGTAAATTACGAGAAAATGCAACTACTGTTTTGTTTAAACTTGACAATATATAGAATGTACTTTGCATTAATTAGAGGCTTTTATTGTTTTAAAGTCTTTTTTACTACATATTTGGTTTAAATAATATAATGAGTTCACGTAGTCGTCCCTCCATTTGTTACAATTACAGAAACAGCTGCAGAACAAAAAACGAAACCCGGTATCGAATTCAATTAAAAATCTTAAACTCTTTGTAGTAAAATAATAACTACTCGGCAAGAAGTAAAAAATCCAAAACTTTAGATTTAATACAATGAAAATAAAAAAATATTCGAATTGCTTAAAGATGTATAAAGACCGTCTCGCACATTATAATTATGAAGCTGTGGTATTTGGCAGATATGTAATCTCCATAAGATCAAAAGCAATAAACTTCATTCAAAGCTCTGAAATAAATATGTGTCATATCAAATTCAATTTCACTAATAGTTAGATAGAGGTTTTTAATTTAGAAAGATATGGTAAATATTTCAAAGCCCAGTGGGATGTGAACATCAGTTTTGAACTATTGAATTTACACAGCAGAGCAGAACTTTTACGATCAGTACTCATTTTAACTGTTTTGTTACCCCTTGTAAGATGTCTTAAGGAACATACATACATGCATGTGTATATTATTTATGTGCAATATTTGATGCAATTTTTGAGGACTACTTTCACCTTCAACATCGTAAAGTAAAATATCCGTAGTATTTAAATTCAAATTACTCTATTGGCAATAACACATACTTTTTACAAAACAGTAGTTTCCTCTTTTATTGATTAAAAATTTTAACTTTCGGAGCACTTAATGATTTGTACTTATATGTAGGTCTCCAATGAGGAATGCTTACGCAGTAAAGTTGTTATATTAAGCATATTTATGCCATGTTTGTAACATACGTTGTTTTCATCGAACCGTGTTTAGTGTCTCGACTAAACATTAAAGAAATTAAAAATATATATGTTGGCAAAAGCAAAACAAGAAAAGGGCAGTTTTCTTTCTTTGCAATACTATGACAAAATTATTGTAAAAAATAACAGCCATAAGTATGTATGTATGCACATATACAAATATACATACATAACAACAGAGTCTAAGAAAATATATTAAGTTACGCAAAAAAACATTAGAAAGAGAATACTTGTCCCCCGCATCATAGAAAAGCGCAAAATTTTTGAATTTTAATAATACACTAGGTGTCAAAAATGTAAGCTCCCACAGCGTGTTGTTTAGTTTTTGCGTAAAATATAAAAATAAACGACATATTTGTTAAGATTTTTTTACGAAATTATATATTGTACTTCAGGCTTATATTAAAAGGAAAATTTTTTCTTAAATTAATAATATTTTTTTATAAAAACAACAAAAAGTCCTTTTCAAGTCAAAAAAGACTACATCAAAACTCTACGCTCATAACAAAAAAACTAAAAAAAGTATTATAACTAAAAAATAACATAAGTTTAATATCGCGTAGTTTAGCCTCGGCATTTTAGAACCTCTCTTAGCCTGGTTTGCATGGAATTTACCAGCTTTGTGGTCTCTACAGAAGAAATGTTCTCCCACTCGCTCTTAATCACTTCCTTAAGCATTGCCTTATACGTTATATTATGCTGGCGGATTTTTCTTTCTAATAATGCCCATAAATATTCTATCGGGTTAATATCGGGCGATTGTGGGGGCGTAGGCAGCATATTTGGAACATTGTATAAAAGCCAAAGCTTTACACTTTCTGCAGTGTGCTTGGGGTCGTTGTTTTGCTGAAAGTAGTAATCACTTGACAATTCCAATTTTTTAGCACTTTGCTTTAAATTCCTTTTAAGGATGTCTAGGTAACAAAATTTGTCCATTGTTGAATCAATAAATTCATAATTTCCAACTCCTCCAGCCGCCCTACATCCCCACATCATCATTCCTCCTCCACCATGTTTTTGACAGTAGATTTTCTTTCTGAAGGGCTGTACCAGATTTTCTCCAAACAATTTGTCGCCCCTTGATTCCAAAAATGCAAAATTTGCTTTCATCTGAAAAAATAATAATTTTCCAAAACTCCGGTGGCATATTAACATATTTATTCACAAACGCAATTCGTTTTTGTCGATTAACCAACGAAATAAACGAGCTATACGTCCATGGTAACCAGATCTTTTCAGCACTCTCCTCGCTGTAGATGCACTAATTGTCTTATTAAACTTTTCTTTGATGTCTGCTGTTATTTGGAGTGCCGTTGTTTTTAGATTCTTTTGAATAAGGGACACAATGCTTTGAGATTCTCTTTCTGACAGCTTGCGGGGACGGCCTGATATTGGCTTGGATGTAATGATTCCCGTTTTTTCGAAATTCTTAATTACTACTCTTACCGATGTCCAAGCTTTGCCAACCGTTCTTCCTATTTGGCGATAACTTTGTCCCTCTTTCCAAAGATTTATGATAATTTTTCTCTCACTTACGCTTAATTCTTTTCGCTTTTCATCCATTACTAAAAACTTACAAACAAATTTAACTAACTTCGGGATTTATATATTTTATTATATTTAGAAATAAATTTTTTCCAAATTAAATTAAAAAGATGGTAATATATCGCACAGTTATCAGTTATTAAATGATTAAATAGTATGAGCGTAGACTTTTGATGCTGCTTAAATACACTTCTTACAAGAAAAGT
The DNA here is from genome assembly GCA_963675445.1 of Linnaemya vulpina. NCBI lineage: Eukaryota > Metazoa > Arthropoda > Insecta > Diptera > Tachinidae > Linnaemya > Linnaemya vulpina. The sequence continues at coordinate 47,231,822 of OY776281.1, read as the reverse complement.
CCCGTTAAATTTTCTGGAATAAGCAAATATAAAAAAAATGTGCGTCGTTAGTATCGACATGCTGTAAACAACATTAGGCACAAAAAAATTTTTTGCAACATTGTGAAGAAGCATGCATATTTTTACAATTAAAATTAATGTAGTTACAGGAGCTTAGACTTTGGACACCTAGTGTATATGGCGTGGAACATCTTTATATTATAGAATCTTTGACCGAAGAAATCTGTCCTTTTCTTGTTTTGCTTTTTCCAACATATGTATATTTTTAATTTCTTTAATGTTTAGTCGACACGCTAAACATGGTTCGATGAAAACAAGGTATGTATGTTACAAACATGGAATAAATATGCTTAATATAATAACTTGACTGCGTAAGCATTCTTCATGGGAGACCTACATATAAGTACAAATCATCAACAGCTCAGAAAGTTAAAATTTGCAATCATTATAAGAGGAAACTACTTTCTTTTTTAATATGTGTTATTGCCAATAAAGTAATTTTAAATTAAATACTATGGATATTTTATTTTACGAAGTTGGAGGTGAAAGTAGTCCTCAAAAATTGCATCAAATATTGCACATTAATAATATACACATATATGTTTGTAGGTATTAACACTTCGGTCCGAGTCGATATATATTTTTTTCTATAAAAATGAAATACGTATTCTTTTCCCTACATTAATACAAGCACTTGTAAAGCTCACTTTCTTATTCACATACAGTGTGGCCACATCAGCCCTTTTGGAGCTAAATTTAGCTTTGTATTTGATGTTTAGCTGCAAATATTTCATTTAGCTCTTGGCTTTTTTTCAGTTTTTTCAACAATGTTTAGCTTTTTCTTTAATTTCAATATCGTATTATATTTCAATATATTTCTATTTCAAAAAAAATAAAAGCTATGTTCATGAACAGAATATTTGCTAGTAAATAATTTTGTTGTTATTGACTCAATGTTTCTTATATAATAGAACCATATATATATATATATATATATATATATATATATATATATATATTTAGAATTTTTATACCTACATAAACAACATTTAAGGTATAAAAATATAGATATAATGAAAAGTTGCTATTGCAAAGCTTTTAAAAAATTTGGCTTTAAAATTCCTTCTTCAGCTCCTTTTAGCTCTATTTCAAACCTGATTTAGCTATTATATATTACTTTAAAATCTGGTCACATTGTTCACATACATATTTTATGAAAAAAATATATGGAAAATACACAGAAGCACAAACATACATATGTATGTACATCTGTATACTTTAAAATATTCTCTCCTTTGATATTTCTCTCCACAAGTTTCTCTGTCTAAGAGTAAAAACTTTTTACTCTCTTTAATGGTCGCTAGTCTAAATCCCATTAACATTTTACAACCGGCAAATCAATGTATGAAAGTGCAACATCTTTATATTATAGAGTCTTTGCTATATTGTGCTATTGAAGAGCCGCCGCCGGTTCTGCCGGCTGATTTCGGCTCACACCTTAGCCATTGACACATGTAGCCACTGACATTGGATGTTATCATAAATGTTTATAATTAAAATTTGGTAAGTCTATAGTACTGGGTGAAAAATACGGGTATGGCAATATTTCAAGGATATCATGCAATTTATCCAGAGTTGCCAGTTCGGCGTTTTTGGGTCTTGATTTGGTGCTTTTTTGTAAAATTTTAGATGTGCAACAAACATCTATCTTTTATTTGCGTACATAACCAAGGAGCATTGGGAATATGCTTTCTGTGCTTTATACTTGAGTGTGTTTGGATGTATGTTTTACCAATTTCGTTGTTGCTTAGTACATAGTTTTTGTAGCTCAGCTGATGATTATTGGTGAGTAGAATTCAAAATCGAATCAAGTTACAAGTGCGGTTTTTACTTTCACTTAAGTAGATATCAGACATTATTTTTTATGAAAAATCAAATTTTTTTTGTTTTCCAAATACACAGACAAGAGTTGTCCTTTGTCATTGTGATATTGACAAATGGACATGAATAAAGGTAATTATTTTCCTGTGAATACATCTACATACATATATGTTCCTCTATTAAGAGTGCCTAAAGTGTAACTAGGAAAAAATTTGTATAACATTTTCATAATTAATAGAATTTGTTCATTTCATTAAGTTTTTTATTTAAATTTAGTATAGCGATTTTGAGTAGAAAAACAGTATAAACATTTTGAGTCTTTAGATCATAAATAGTTGACAGCTTTGAACATATCCCGCTACTTTTGTAAAATGTCACAAAGAAATATAATGAATTATTTGATAAATAAAAATCAAAAAATTTGTGAAGGTGAAAGTTCATCTGATTCAGAATCAGGAAATTTTGGACCACCTAATACCACTTCAGCTATTATTGAACACTACACTGAGATTTTTAAAAGACAGCTCTTCATTTATGACAACACGAAGATTGTTCAACCGCTCTTAAGATTAAATTAATGTATTAATCAATTTACTAAAAACCCCTATTTGTATCTGTCCATACAGTAATATATGTATATAGGTATGTGTATGTCAATATTTCTTAATATATCCCATTGAACCAAAACTATATAGAAATAGTTTATAAAAAGTTTACCGCTTCAAGCATTGAGCTTAACAATTTGTGTTGAAAACTTATAAATTATTATAACTGGTAATATTATTACATTCCTAAACTTTTTAAAGCAATGACAAATAATACTACCAGAAAGGTTCAGTTTTCTTTACTAAAAACATTATTAATATGCACGTCGTAATAGTCTTTAAAACATATTTGTAAGCTCAATTTTTATAGTAGTAGTAAACTTATTATAAGATATTTTTATATAGTTTTGGTTGAATGGCAATATATATATTTTTATATTTACTTGTTCCAAAGTAAAAAATGCTATAAAACATTTAGTATATTTACTATATAAATCTGTAAATATACAAATACACAAAACACTCAATATGTTTAATTAAGTGTCGGTTCCAGCCGGCTCAGAGCCGCCGCCGACCATTTTAGCGTCCAGCGTCCGACTATTTCTAATCGGCTTGGACCTATGCGCACTACACATCTACTGCAAGCACACTGATTGATCTCGTTTTCGTTTCTAACACTGATAGCATCCTTTTGTATGATCAAATATCAGCTCCATGATTTTCAAAACATGACCTGATATTTTTAACTTACAACTTTCTTATTAAAAAAGCTGATATATGTTTCAGTTATCGGGATTTTAATAAAATAAACATTAATAACCTCCTTGAATAGTCATCACATATTCCTTGGAGTAACATTTATTTTATGTCATCTGTTGACGAGCAATCATTGTTTTTGGAGCATAGTATTCAAGATATTTTAGAAAAAATGGTACCTCTAAAACATAAAAAACTAGGATACAAACAAAAATCCTGGTTCACATATAACGTTAAGAATGCTATACATCAAAGAGACTTCGCATACGCCAGATTTAATAGATACAAGACACCTCAACTCAAATTGCAATTTTCGATAGCCAGAAATAACGTCAACAAACAAATAATACTACTCCAATCGCTTTAGTAATGCTATTAATTCTCATCAAGCATGGAATACTATTCGTGGAATAGGAATTGGCAATACGAGCAGAAGTATTGACAGCCAAGTGGATGCAAATACTCTTAACAAAACTTTTACCAACATCCCTGTAGTCCAGACAAACCCGAGTTACTTCGATTTCCCATCTCATTCACCAAATGAGAATGATGAGTTATTAGGCGATTACTCTAAATTTTTATATGTTGCTCAATATGACATTATATCTACTTGCTCTATATTAAAATCAAATGCCGTGGGAAGTGATAATATACATCAAAAATTTGTACATTTAATTTTACCCTTGTTTCTTCCTTATGTAACTCATTTGTTTAATACTATTATAATGTCAGGCGTAGACCCATCTAATTGGAAGCGTTCAAAAATAATCCCCTTACCAAAAGCGAATGGCGAATATAAACCCATTGCTATCTTATGCTTTTATCAAAAGTTTTGGAAAAGTTACTTTAAAAAAAAAATTATCACTTGTATCAATAACCACAATTTGCTTGCATGCTACCAATCTGGATTTCGCGAGAGACATAGTTGCGTTACAGCACTTGTCGAAGTCAGCGAAAACATACGACAGGGACTCAAAGACAGGTACATTAACTTCTTAGTGCTCTTAGACCACTCCAAGGCATTTGACATGGTAGACCATGAAATCCTCAACAAAAAACTGAAACACTTTTTCAATTTTGCGAATAGGTCCATTAAACTTATATTATCTTACCTTTCAAATCGTACTCAATCTGTGTTTGTCAATGATATTTGGTCGGTTGTTATATCTGTTAACAGCGGAGTACCACAGGGTTCTATTTTAGAACCACTTTTATTTACACTATACGTAAATGATTTGCCACAACAATTAGAAAAATGCAAAATCCATTTATATGCAGATGACGTCCAAATTACATTAAAACATTATGATATAAAGAAAATTTACCTTTGGGCTTGTGCTAATGGTCTCTGTTTGAATCCGAGCAAGTCTGAATGCATTGTAATTCATCAAAGAAGAACGATTCCATTCCTTACCCATGACATTGTTTTAAATGACTAAAAAATTTAAATTGTAAATTCAGCAAAAAATTTTGGTATTATTTTCAATAATAATTTGACATGGATTGATCATATAAATTCTTTAGTTGGTCAAGTTTACATAAACTTAAGAGCTCTGTGGTTCATACAATATTTTACTCCCTAAAAATAAGAACATTAATTGCCAAAACGCACTTAATTCCTTCCTTACTATATGGATGCGAGTTATTTTCTAGTTGCGACTCAATTAGCAAAAGAAAACTCAACGTGTTATATAACAACATTATCAGATTGTATATGAATTGAGAAGGTTTGATCATGTGTCTTCTTTTTCTAATAATCTGTATGGAGTGTCTTTCGTAAACCTATTAAAAATCCGTACTCTAATATTTTTGCATAAAATCATTCATTCTCAAACACCCAAATATATATATTATAAAATAAGTTTTTGTCATTCACAACGAAACCGAAACATTTTAATACCTCGCCATCAATGTCTTGTTTCCGAATGGCAGTTCTATATTCATTCTGCTTGTCTTTGGAATAATCTTCCACTAAGTCAACAACTTAACAGCAATGCTAGTAGTTTCAAAAGATATTTATTTAAATCCTTTACATAATTGTGTTTCTTTTTTTTTCTATATTTTTCATGAACATTGTTATATCACACATTTTAGACACTATTATTGTTATTATTATTATTATTATTATGATTATTATTATTATTATTATTATTATTATTATTATTATTATTATTATTACTATTATTATTATTATTATTATTATTATTACTATTATTATTATTATTATTATTATTATTATTATTATTATTATTATTATTATTATTATTATTATTATTATTATTATTGTTATTATTATTATTATTATTATTATTATTATTATTATTATTATTATTATTATTATTATTATTATTATTATTATTACTGTTATTATTATTATTATTATTATTATTATTATTATTATTTTTATTATTATTATTATTATTATTATTATTATTATTATTGTTATTATTATTATTATTATTATTATTATTGTTATTATTATTATTATTATTATTAATTTTTCTTAAACAAAATACTTTTGTAATGTTATGCGTTCCTGAACTTTAAATATAAGACTCAGTCTTGTTGTGCAGGAAATGAAAAAATAAAAATAAATAATTTAATTTACCCTTATTATAAAGGTATAAAATATTTTTTTTCAAAATTGCTTGGGCAATGTAATGTATATGATTATATTCGCAACTGCATCTAATAAGGAACATGTCTCAACTAATTATGGTGAATACCATTCATTTATAACAAGGGCTGTTATAGGTAGAATTACAAAATCAAAACCCGTTGAAAATTAAAATGGAAATTCCTGGATAAACTATACTTCAGGGGTGCATGGATACACGTCTATTGTTTGTGCTGTGGCTTTCTCCTCCGTATGTGCGCGTGGTACGTGTTCTTTTCTTGATTGTGATGCTACCTGTCTATTTTTTCGTTGTTTATTTCGTAATTTCTTCTTATTTGGAATTCATTACAATTTCAACAATGGCTAAGTACGATTACAGAGATCTCGCCGATATTTTCTTTCAATAAAATGATTTACACCACATACTAAGCAATCAAATTTTTAAAGTATATAATGCAGAAGAAATTGAAGCAAAGAAAACAACATATTCAAAAAAATTTTCAGAACTAGGTCTAGCGATCGATCAGCCAAAGCAAGGAGAAAGAAACACAAAGATTTTTTTCAGATCCAGAAACCGCAGCATGTATCACAGGTGTAGATTTGGAACTAATAGGGCGATTTATCATTATTAGGGACAGGGGTTTCATGCAAATTCATGTTTTTCCCCTTAAGCCGGATTACGGCAAAACTGAAATATCTTTACGAATTAATGAATTTGCTTAAAAATTGCATCGATTTGTTAGTGCATATTTTGGTATATTTGCGTATTATTGTGTCATATATTGTTAAAAATTCAAACTTCAACAACAGAATTATTTTTGAGAAATTATTACGCAGGTATCACTATTTAAAGAAGTATTTTAATGTATATCTTCCTGTGGTTTATTATACAAACTACTTTGATCAATTTAAAGATGTTGTGGAAGCTTTATTTGAGGAAGACACTATAGCAATAAAGAAAATTAAAAAAATTTAAACTTACGTTCAATCAAAGATCAATTAGTGTTTGTTAATGCAAATTATGCGTATCTCATTAATATAATTGATGAGCTTCAACATTGCCCAGCCGAACCAAAATAATTGACGAAGCTATAAATAAAATTAATGCGGTTGAGGGCATAATTAGTGAAAAAATTCGGAGCAAACTATATGTCGTTATTAAAAAGAAATATTTTATTTACAAAAAAATTTGACTAGTAGCTGGCGTTTTTTGCTTTAATACCTTGTGATGATTCCTTTAAAGAATTATATTCCATTAAAGAAATAGAATCATCTAAATATGCGCCGATCACATCCGTAGATGTTGAAAGGTCTTTTTCAATGTACAAAAGCTTTCTAAGACCAAATAGATTGAAATTTTTGTTTGCAAAAAAACAGCTATACTTTATAACGAAAGATACTCTTGGAGATCTTTGTCATCCACTGTTCATAAAATTTTGTACCATGGAGAGCAAATAATTAAACACAATATGCTGCCAATATTAGATCTATCTGAAGAAGCGCAAGAAAACGAAATAAAGACTACAGATTCTTTCTCAAGCACAACACAAGAAAAATTTTCGATTGCTATTTTTTTATGCACATCAGACCCCTATATGTCCAATATTGGAAAAAAATGAAGGCTATTTAAAAGAAATATTTACTAAATTTGTTTAAATAATAATAATATTTAAAAATATTGTTATATTTATCGTTTTAAGATTTTATGTACAAACATTAGGCAGTTCTAAATTAAGAAATGTGTATAGAACTAAATTTTAACTTAAAGTTGTTCAAAGAACGAGCGTTTGAGCTTTCGTATTAAAAATTTCACAGGGGCCAAAGTTTGACACTTTCTGACAAAATTTTAAATTCTTAATAAGCATAAGTTGTACGCGTGGCTTAAAATATAAGGAAATTTTATGACAAGTTTTTTAATGCTTTACTTTTGTACCAACAGATAAAAAATAAAATGTATTTTAAATCCATCATAATTATTTTTTTAACTGGTTGATTTTATACTTTTGTACCTTAAGTTAGAGCCTATACTCTCACCTAGTAAACAAAAGAAAAACCCTGTATCAAAAGTTATAAACTTTTGACTGCCTTCTGGCGAAATGGTTCCACTGTGCGGCGGGAGTATCTCCTTTTTTTTTACTAGAGAGATGTTACTTCGCATATGCTGGAATTAAATAAAAGGAAACTTAAAGAAACAAATTGTATCTTAAAGATATACGGAGCTGGGAAGCAGAACTAGTTTTATGATAAAGATATTCTGCTCGGGCTTTCAGCAAAAACTATACAGTTTGGAGGAATTTCATTTATTTGAGTGGCATGAAATAGCAAACTTTCATTTAAATATCTTTTTACTTTCATGTATCGTGGGTATGAGAACTATCGATAACGATAGTTTGACAGCAAAGAATCTCAAAATGCATTGACGTTTCTGTTCAGTAAGGTTTGCCAAGTAATCATGAATCGCTTAATGCCAAAATAACGCTTCCAAGTTGTAGAAACTCACTTTAAAGAAATAAATTTTGTAAACGCAGTTCATTCAGCATTTTATCTATATTACGGTCAATATAAGCAGCCTACTAAACAAGCAATTCATTGATCGTTTCTCTGATTTTATTCTTCTCGATTAATTTTAGCTTTTACTAAAAACTTATCTAATAAAAATTTGTGGTAAAAGTTTTCTTAAAAGATATAAATGAAGTGATCCAGATGTTTAAAACAGAGATTTGTTCGTAGTGGATGTGCTATTGCTTAGTTTTTGCACAAGAAAATGCTGAGTAAACTTTTCAATGATTCATTCTATTTTTAAATATCAAGAATGTTTCCTCCCAACTTGCTAAACAGACAATAACAACAATGCAACTAACAATAAAAAAAATCAGTTTAATTAAAAATTACTTTACGTACTAAAGACAACTTAATATACACAATGGGAAAAAATAAAAAACACAAAATCTAAAGCCCAGCCGGCAAATAATCAGCTTTAATCCTCTGTTTACACATGTTCTTTCAAATTTGCTCATGGTCCTCCCTTTTTTATTCCATAATACTGGTTGTTTTCGTGTTTTTTTTTTTTGCCAGAAATTCCTATCGCTATGATGCAAGAGTACGTGACATGTACTTCCTATTGCACAAACACTCGTCCATGCATGCACGTAGTATGTGTGTAATTCACACACGAATTTACCTACTTGTGCTTTCGTATGCGGGATTGTGTGCTCGTGCTGTAAAAAGCCCTTTTAGAGTACTAAGGAGTAAATAGAGAGGACAATTTTATATCAAGCAAGAAGGATAGATATCTTTGTTAAGCAATCAAATAGAAATTACGTACCCATTATTAATGAAACAAATAAATCCTTCTCATTTATTTCTATGTATGTATGGATGGATGTACGTACGTATGTGAGTGTGTATGCTTGACTTGTCGCTTCCAGATCATTGTCAATAGATAAACAAATGCTCGCATTTGGTTCCTCTGTTTTTATTATTACTATTATTATTTTTTATTCTCAAGATAAATATTACCATTATACCTACTTGTTTGTTCTTATCAGCAACGATGCATCCATCCATTCGCTTCAAACATCTCTATAATCCCTGGTGTGCGCTATTTTCCAGTTTTAAATGAAAATGGGCTTTAGTTAGAGACATAAGTTGTTCAACAAAAAAACAAAAAAAAGGTTGGCAATTTAACGGTAACATTAAAAATGAAATTGTTTGAAATGAAACGTAATTAAATGTGAAACTTGAATTGGCAGCCGTGCTTGAAGGCAGCTGAAAATGCTTTAAAACAAATTTTCTATGGAAACTGTTTTTGAAATCACATTTTAAGGGCACATTAGTTTTATGAATACCGCAGTTAGTAACTGTACATACTTATATTCGACATATACGACTTTGAACGATTTTATATGAACTTCAAAAATCTTAATCATATTATTAACTACTGATCTATATTCAACTGGTAACACAAAGTTATTAAATTCAATATATCATACTTTTTGAACTTTTATTTTGATATACATTTTTTTTTGTTATTTACCACCAACTGGTGAAATAAACAAATTTATATAATCTAACATGTTTTAAAATTTTGTTTTAGTTATTTATTTTTTTTAAGTGTTGCTCATCACCTGGTGAGGAAAAAATTTATAAATTTAATATTTTTTACTGATAGGTAAATAATATTTAAATATATTGTTCTAGTTTTTCAGCCTTTGATTCTTTATATATTTCAAATAATAATATTGAGCTTGAGTCTTGTTTTTATAAAAAGTTATATATTTATTTTTCGATATCCTCTGGATATTTTCTTCAAGATAACAAACAAAATTCAAAATTAATTATAATTTATTAATAATAACAAAATTTTTGATTATACAAATTTGAATATTTTTGTTATTTTATGTTTTTTTATATAAATATTGAAATGAATGACAAAATTTTTTATTTTCTATACATATTAATTAATAATATTTTTATTCCAATGGGATCGCCAGCATCTCCAGTAGTAGCTGATATAGATCATAGTGCAATCAAGAATGTGTTCAAATTTTATTAATTGTTATACTCATTTCCTCATTTTTCAAAAAAATTTTTATAATGCAGGCATGAAAGAAAAAAAAGTTTTCAATATTTTGAAATGTTTGTAATATGTATAGAAAATAGAAAATAAAAAATTTTGTCATTCATTTTAATATTTATATGAAAAAATTTAAAACAACAAGCATATTAAAATTTTTATAACCAAAAATGTTGTTATTATTAATAAATTATTATTAATTTTGAATTTTGTTTGTTATCCTGAAGAAGATATCCAGAGGATATCGAAAAATAAATATATAACTTTTTATAAAAACAAGCCTCAAGCTCAATATTATTATTTGAAATATATAAATAATTTTTATATATTATTTCTCTGTTCTCTTTTACTTGCATATCATTAAATAGTGACTGACTTCCACATAAAAAGTGGCAACGTAGTTAAGTACGGAAAATTCCACAGAAGGCAAATCAATTGTAGAAGATGACTAGTGCTAGTGAGACGCAAAACTCTCGGAAGAGAGTGAAAGACCAGTAGTCTGGCTCCACTCATAATATAATAAATAATTTTTATTTAGTTGTCTTCAAACTTTATAAGAAATATTGGCTTTATAATTAATATTCAAATATTCTAAGCAACAAGATACATGTCTCTTACTTTCTATTTGAAATCCCTGAAATATATTTGTAATGTTGGCAATTATCCGGGGCTTATAATCGTTCGAATGAAATTTTATAATAGTTTTCTTCTTTGAAATGGCATATATTGTTTAATGTTTTGTTAACAATAAGAAAATGGTCCATTACAAAAAAATAAAAATAACTAACATATATAACTTAACTAAAGAGTATTATTAGTACCGAGATCATGTTTAAAAAATCTTTGTTTACTTTTATTAAAGAAAAGTAAAAAAGTTTGTTTTTGTAAATTGTTGACTTGGGTGATTCGGTTAAAATAGCGTTGAAAATCAGATCATATTGTTAACGTTTTGAATACAAAAACTTTTTTTAAAGCCTCTCATAAATCATTGTTTTTATAAATTAGGTCATTATGATTTGAAGCAAATGCTATTTGTAAAATAGGAAATTTAGGAGATATCTATAAACTCTTAAAATGTATAAAAAAGACCAAAGGACTTTATTTTATAAATACATATTCATGAATATTTATATTCCTTTTGTTCAAGAATTGTTATTTTGGTTATGTTGTGTTTTAATAATAAACTTTCAAAATTAGGAGTAAATTTACGTGTTTTTGTGTATCGAAATTAATTAAAAATTAAGAATTTTTATTAATCGATCAACGAATTAATCTAATTATTCATATATTATAATATATCCCATAAATTATATATTGAAATACGGTTCCAGAACTGGGAAACTTACACCTATTTCTCGACGATAAATAACAACAAAAAACAATAATTTTTTTGTTAATTTTAAAATTAGAAACTATAAAATTAGAAACTATAAAAATGAAGAACAAATTTCCAAAGAAGGGAAATTAAATTTTTTTTTGCAAATTCGGTATTTTGTGGTACACGTATTAACTAAAGTGTTTAAAAATTATAAATCCTCTCTATAAATCATGAAGATTTGCACTGATAAAAGAAAATTTTAAAAACTAAAATCTTTCTTCCAGGGTTGGGAAATTTAATTTTCTTATACATAAACGTAACCAAAATGACAACTGACGTTGTTTTTTCTTTTTATTTTGCTATATAAAAATATTTTATAATATAGAAAGAACAAATTTGGTATCAAAAATTAAAAAAAAATCTAAATTTCGAATTCAGGGTTGGACAAGTACAATATTTTATAGTACATGAACGTGACCAAAATGGTTAAAAATTTATAATATTTTTAAATATAACTACTTTAGGCCTCATGAAGAGTTGCGTTGATAATAAGATTTAAAAATTAAAATTTCCTTTCCAGGGTTGGGAAATTGAAAGTATTTTTTATGTACATACAAAAAATTGTACTACATGAAAGTGACCAAAATTGGTTACAAATTCTAAGTTTTTCTTAAACAAAACTATTTCAGTTGCATTGGGAAAAAAATTTAAAAAAAAATTTAAATATCACTTCCAGGGGTGGGAAATTAATTTTTTTACATAAAAGTAACCAAAAAGACAACTGATTTCGTTTTTTTTACTAATTAAAACTATTTTTTTATTAAGGAAAAACGAAATTGGTATCAAAAATTAAAAATAAATTAAAATTTCGATTCCAAGGTTGGATAACTGTAATATTTTGTGATCACAATGGTTACAAATATTAACAAAAGAAATTAAATTTTCGCTTCCAGGGATGGGAAATTTAAATTGTTTTATGCGTAAAAGTAACCAAAAAGGCAACTAACGACGTTTTTTTAATCATTAAAACAATTTTTTAGTTTAGGAACAACAAAATTGGTCTCAAAACTAAAAAGAAATCAAATTTTCGACTCCTTTGCAATATTTTGTAGTACATGAAAGTTATCAAAATTTATAAAAGTAACCAAAAAGGCAACTGAGGTTTTTTTTTTTTTGATAACTAAAACGTACGTTGGTGAAGTGTATATAAGATTCGGCACAGCCGAATATATCACTTTTACTTGTTTTAAATATAAAGGACAAATTTACTAAGTTGTTTTCTGATTTATACAGGGGGATATCATAAATTTTGATACCAAAATTTATATTATGAACCCAATATTTTTCAAATTAGGAAATTCAAGTGTAAAAGTGGAAAAAGGGATAAAAAGCGGTAATTTTATATATCGGAAACTACGTTAGATATACTATAAATTTCAAATGCTTATATAATTCGACACGTGCTTGCACTTTTTTTGATATACGTACATTTAGGTGGTAAAAATGAAATTTGGTACTTTTTTTCCACTCCACATTTTTTCGAAGCTATAGTACATAGCAAAAAGCATTTTAGTGCGTTTTATACTTCTGGAAAAAAATCTAGAATGTGTTTTAGCACTTTTTAAAAATTTCCAAGTGTGTCTAATATGAAAAGATACTTTCTTCAAATATACTTTTTTCCAAAAGATACAATTAAGGAAAGATACTTATTTCAAGAGAGTATATTATAAATATAAACACAAGTCGCACAAAAGATCCCGTTTTCCGTGCGAGAATTTCTTACTTGCAGACATTAACGAAGTATTCGTTCAACGTTTGTTCAAGTTTAAATTAAAGAAATTTTCTTAATATATTATTTTTACAGGCTTGACGAGACCAGCTATTTATCCTTTCCCTTCTGGTCAATATCCATATCCAATGTTGAGTCCAGATATGTCACAAGTGGCATCATGGTAAGTTGTCTTTGATTTCCTCAAATCTTTTAAAAAACTATCATAATCATGATTGCTTAAACCATTTTATTTCTTGTGTTTTTTTATAATTTTATTTTTGTAGGCATACGCCTTCTGTATATTCAGCAGCATCTAGTTTTAGAAGTCCTTACCCTACCTCCTTACCCATTAATACCACATTATCCAGGTAAATATGCAAATTAATACAGAATAAAAGTCATTTACTTAGAAGTTATAAATTTTTGAGGAAAATATAAACTTTTTACGAGAATATTAAATCTTATAGATGGATAGATTTTCCAAATACAGTTTTTCAATTACGAATACTTAATACCTTTTGATAATCGAATTTGTGTAAATGGTAAAAAGAAATTTACGAAAATAAGTTTATACTAATTCTCTCTCTCTCTCTCTGCATCCTTTTATCAACTCAGGTGTTTCATTTTCGATTTAGTCAGTACATTTATGTTAAAACCACCAAAAGTTTTGCTAAGTAAAAACCGTAACCATAAGCAAAACGAAAGACTGCTTTTCGAAGCAACTTAATGGGCAACACCATTTTCAGTTACTGGACATCGTTACCAAATGTTCAGTTATTTGATATAAGGATTTTTTAAAGTATATTATCTAAATTTTTTTTAAATAAGTTTTTATTTAAAATTCACAGTTTTTACACTATTTATTACTCTTAATCGTATGTTTTAATTGCATTTCCTGATGACACAATGCTACGTTATTGAATTTTATTATCAAAATTCATGCTCGGATAAGAAAGTGGATCGTGCACTTCTTCCATATTACATTCGGTCAGTTTGAGACTAACTTTCGTGCCAAATTTACAACGTGGGTCATTAAACCACCAACATGCACACATAGAGTACGGGCAGAGGAAAATATTGCAGTTGTATCAGCCAGTATGTCCGAAGAAGTACTGCTTAAATAAAGTAGCTTTACAAAATTGTCTTTAAAAACTTCATTGTAAAATAGGATATAAAAAATATACTTAAAACCACTTGTTTTAAGGTTATATAAAATAACTTTGGAGAGGGTTATATTGCTGTTTAATAAAAATTCGGTTTGAAGAAAAAAAATTTAGAACCACCTGTGAACAGCATATTTTAAAAAGTTACTTTAAAAATCAAATTATAATTGCTTTAAAAGTTTATAAAAATGTTTTAAAAAGTCTCCTTACAAATGATTTTTAAAGAAATATTTTTCAAAAATCAAATTTTCAAACAAGTATGGTACGTATTAAAGCACTTATTTAAAAACACCTACTTAAAAAGAATAAATATATAGTTAAATAACTTTCATAATTAAATTTTAAGTATTAACAAAGCAGAAATTATTTTCAAAGCAGATTCTTAAAAAAGCACTGTTTTATAAAAGTGCATTATAAATAAGACTTTTTACGATAAGGACGCCAAATACCTTTAGAATAAAAAAGTACCTAAAATGTACTTTCAAAAAGTTCCTCTTAAAATGTATATTCTAAAGAAAGCACCTATTAGAAAATGTCGATTACAAAATCATTCTCTTCAAAGTACATTTAACAAATATTTTTAAAAAGTACTTTTGAAGAGTATCTATCGGTAAAGTACTTTGATTAAAGTACCTATTAAGAAGTATCTACAAAAAAGGATATATCAAAAGAGTTCAGTTTCACATACTTTTCACACAGACAGTAAATATCGCTTCGCCATACAAAATTTTAAGAGCGAACCAACTTGCTGCGAACTTCTATCAATTTGCTAACATCTCCAATTTTGATAACAGATTATCGCAAGTTTTTCCGAACAAAAAATATAACAAGATTGAACAAATGAAAAATGTATAAATATAACAAAAAATTATCTTTACAAATCTAGTTTTTTTAGTAACAGTGAAAAATATTTGCACAAATAATATAAACATCAAAATAAAACAAGACGGACCAAGTAGTTACTTTTGACAATGTACAAAGTATAACCAAATAATAGTAAAATTCATTTCCTCAAGTTACTCATTTTGGTTAATGCTTAAGGCCGTGACTCATTATCTTACACAATCGTGCGATTTGCTAATTATGACATACCTAAAAATGTAACTGTGGAACAGATTTTTTTTGCGATGTAGAAAATTTTATGCAAATTTTTATGCGATTATAAAACCAACATATGATTTTGCAATTGTTGTACTTTTTAAGGTCGCTCAGATATCTGCTAGATTTTTCTGTGAGTGAATCGTTCATGATTTCCACATACACCTAATTCTGGTTTTTAGCGATAGATACGTTTCGCGAAAACTCGCATAAAAAACCGCCTAAGAAGAGTTAGAGTACCCATATTATATGAGGTAATAGATTCCACACATGAAATATCAGATAAAGTAAGAAAAATAATTCAAATTCTTGTTGCTTTATTCACAAAAATATTGTATTTTAACAAACAAAAAAAAGGAAAAAGAGTTAATCAAGAAAAGTAATTACAAACATGATGAATTTTAAAAATAAATATTTTTGTTATATAAAAATATAATAATATATTTTTAAATCAGTATCACACTCATACTTTCAGCTAAACTTATTTTAAATAAAATAGGGAAATCCCCTATTTTTTTCTTACCAGACGATTTCTAGTACTTCCAACCATGTGTTTAATTTAAAATCCTCCAAATGCGGTGTAAAGAACGTTTTTGTGGTAAAAATAAATGAATTTTTAAATTGCGTTAAATCATATCAAATATATATCTTTCGAAATGCGTTAAATCAAATTCGCGTAAAAAGAGGATTAGGTGCATATTTTAAATCCAATTTTTAAAGATAGAGGTTACAACACGAATCCCTCATATGTACGGATATCCAATATAACGGAAAATACAATTTTTTCCTCATATTAAATATTTAGCTTTAGTACTTTTAAGGGATAATAATCTCCTAAAATTACTAAATAATAGTATCACACATATCCGAGAATTTTGTATCGATTTTACATATTTTCCTATTTATAAAATTTGAAAAAATTCAAACAATATGTATATCTGCAGAATAACAAACCTAATATCTCTTAAAATATATTTCTAATGGATTGTGGTTTTCATTGAGATTTATTTTTAGTCCGCTATTTGTCTCTAATATTTACATATATATGAAATTGAGAGATAATGTTTTCAAACAATCTAACAATATATGCATTCTCGCATCCTCATATTGCTTTTCTATGTTTATGTGGCATATAATGTTCAGCACAGAAACAAAAAAACCATTTTTAAATTTATTTTTAAAGCCCCGATAAAATTTAATTTCTTCTTACGGGTTAGGATCTGATTCAAAATTGTTGGGCGTACAATAATATTGAACTAGTACTCACCGTTCCCAAATTCGAATACAAAAATATACAAATACCATACATTTACATACGCCTAAATCAGTATACCAAATATACGAGACATAAATTTTTAACTGAGCCAATATTCACTTTATTGAAAATAATTTCCTGTTCCCATTAACAAAGTTAACATTATTCAATTATCGTATGAAAATTAAAAAATCATGTTGATTATATTTATTAGGGCACTAAGCTAAATATTTGGGATTTTTAGATTAGTAACAAGTTCAATATTACTTATTCTGCATATTAGGTGCTTAAACAGTATTGAATGTCTTGACTTACTTAAAATTTTATATTGTTAATCGAGCTACATAATGGTATTAATGAAAACTCAATTAGGATGCAAGTCTGAACATCATGTTACGTTTCACAAATTATTATGTGTATGACTTTGCCATCTTGTTATTATTTTGTGGGACAATACAAAATAAAACTATATACTACTATATGTTCGTTCCTTTTTTCACTTTTGGTAAACTTTTACTCTTCTGAAATGTTGTAGCAATAATTGAATTTAGATTAACTGGAAAAATCATACATTTTGTTAAAGTGCTGCCAAATTTATACGGCACTTTATCTACAAGTATATGAAAAATATAACTGTATTTAAATACTAATTAAATTGAAATGAAAATTAACTAAATTCGTATAGGTATAAAAATTAAAGCAATTCCATCTATGAGGACGATAATTACAATTATTATAGCAAGAAATTAATTTACTGGTATTTCTTTTTAAATTATTTAGTGACTTTCCATTCCGGTTTTCACCCAGCCTTCTGCCTTCAGTACATACTTCAGCGCATCATGTGCTTAATTCGCACCCTGCTATTGCGACATCTGGTCCAAAACAAGACTGTAATCAGGATACCTCAGCAAATCATCGGTATTCAAGGTAAGTGCTTTGTTTTTATTTTATTTGGACTTCACTGTCAATTTTGTATGAGAAGAAGAAATTTTGAACCCGAAGTAGACCAGTTATGTAAATGTTTAGGAATTGTTGATAAACACCTCAATTTTTATAATTATTCTCGCTATTTCTGTTTTTCCAAAATATTAGAAAAGAAGATTCAAATTGATGATCATCAGGGAATCTTTGTCTAGAATTTCTTAGTTTATCATTCAGCATATGCTGTAGCACATTAAAGAGATATAATTATCCGAGAAATTTTTTGTTCTATAAAATAAATTTTATTGGTCTTAATCCATTAAAAATATTCATATGAAATTCCGACAGCCATGATAAATATTCCAAGGAACAGGGGAAAGACAACACCAATTCATTTTTGTTTCAATTATTAATCATATTATTTTGGATCTGTAAAGTAATTTGAAAAAACAAAATATTTTGCTTTATTTTCAATAAAAAACACAGCCCGCGAAGACATTTGCTTGTTTGCGGAAAATACACACGAATGTATACCTACCATTTAATAACTATCAATAATATAAACTGATTTTTAGCAATACTGTTGTTGTCAGCTCAGCTGTTTTTTGGGTGACATGTTACCCAGCTTTAACGGCTTTTAGTGAGCCAACATCAATCCTTGTCGACAACTATTATTTTTCAAGTGAAGTTAAACCACTGATCATTCACTCTCTTTCGAGAGTTTTGTGTGTCACCGCGCTGGTTAACTTCTACACCACGGATAACTCTATAGGATTACGGTTCTTATGAGAAATTTACCGTAGTAAACTATGTTGCTACTTTTTAAGTAAAGGCATAAGACGCGCACAGTTAGTCAAAGAACATCGCCAACATATGATACAAGTCTCTCATCTGTGCACCGATTAATTCACAAAGCTTTTTGTTAAATTCAATCACAATTTTCAGTTTGGTCTATGATGTACTATAAATTGACTTATAAAAATTTTGAACGCTTTCAGGTTATTGAATTTAATTATCAAAATTTATGATCGCTTAATAAATGTTCTGACCTGCATTAGTGCATGATTGTGTTAGTTGTTGTCGACTTGTTTCAATGAAGAAAGGTCGTTAAACATTCCCTACAACGATAAAAGAAGAGCATACAGCACCCTCCTTCTTCGGTACATGTAACAAAAAATCTAAAGTAAAAATAGTTATCCTCTTAACATTATCCCCTCCTTTCTAACTCTGGCAATTTACATATGAAGGGATCATCGCCTGATTGCTAGTCCGAGATAAAAAAAATATGTTTATATATATATATATATATATATATATATAGAATTATCTTTACAAATTTGTTTATATGATTATCGGCTAGAAGAGGGATCGGCAACTGGAACACCTTTAAATTACAGTTTACAAAATTACAAAGCTTTTAAAGAGACATTTAACTATTTCTTGTCAATAAGAAGTAGTACGAGCACAAAGTTTCATAAAAAAGCTAATCCATTTACTTACAATAACAAATTTCTATTTCTTCTACAAAGCTGCAAGTTGCCGACTCCGGGCTAGACATTAAATATGTAATTAATGATTAATGCACAAGAAGTTAATTTATAAAAACAAATAATTTTCTTTGTTGGTAATTTTTAGAAGATATGCTACTATTTGTTAACTTTAAGTAGTTAATTTCGTATTCGTATTCGAGCCGTTATTAAAAAAAATAAATTGCAGTTGATCGATTGCATCAGATTTTGTATCTCTGTTTAAATGTGGATTATCATTTTCGAACTGATGATTATTTGCAACTTTTCCAAATCTTATTAATACCAAAGAATGGTTGTGGTTGAAAAGAAGAACTGATTTTGTTATATAAGGGTTCCTAGCAAAATCCTTAAGAAAATAGAATAGCAGATATCTGAGAATGTGTTTTAAATGAAAGCGTTTTTTTAAAGTTTTTGTTTGCATAATTCATTAGATTATTTAATAATATATGAAAAAGCTATTCATGTAGAAACAGTGCGTTCTTTGACTGAGCGCAGTGTAGTTTTATCATTGAACACACTCTTACTATTAAATTTAACAACTTAAATAGATTTCTATATAATATTTTTAAAATAAAGTTGCACGAATATTGGTGGAAACGTCGTATATAGAAATATTTAGAGTTAAAATTGTTTCTATTTAAGATCTTCATGCACGTACCAACCAGCTTTTTTAAATTATTTATTATTATTATTATTATTATTATTATTATTATTATTATTATCATTATTTTATTATTATTATTATTATTATTATTATTATTATTATTATTATTGTTGTTATTATTATTATTATTATTATTATTATTATTATTATTATTATTATTATTATTATTAGTATTATTATTATTATTATTATTATTATTTTTAATATTATTATTATTATTGTTATTATTATTATTATTATTATTATTATTATTATTACTATTATTTTTATTTAAATTTCTCCTTCTTGGGTATATTAAAATAATACATTTCGGAGGCCTTAGCCCATTACAAAATATACATATTATTACTATAATTTTTATCTAAAATCTAGTTCATAAAATTTCTTGTTATGTGACAGGTATCAATGATTACAGACTTCTGCATGACATCAACAAGGTGTTGGCGGAGTCCAATGGTGTTCATGTTTCTGCATTGTTGTTTATCAATCACACCTTCAGCGCTTATTATGATGGGGATAATTTTAATTTCACTGAGGGTCCAGTTTCTTCTGGTTTCAACCGCTAGGTCCGCATATCTATTAATCCTCTCAGCATATGTTCGACTCATATTTCTGGTGGCCGGGAGTGCTACATCAATGAAGAAGGCAATACGTTCTTTTTGTTCAAGGACTGTAATATCAGGACGGTTATCGTTCGGTCATAATAGATTTTTACGTCCTTATTTTCCATTACTTGTACCGGATTAGACCTGTAGTAAGACATTTGATCTACTTGGAACCTGTATTTTTTAAGAAGGTTATTGTGGACGATTTTCACATCGTTATTATGTTTTTTTGTATACTCATTTTGTGCTAGGTTGGTGCATCCTGATATTATGTGATCAATGGTTTCGATTTGGCTCATACATCTTCTGCAGAAGTCACTGGTTACACTTGGATCTTTCATATCTGTTTTTCTATAGTTTCTCGTTGGAATAACTTGATATTGTATAGCTATCATAACGGCTTCGGTTTCTGCAAATATGTTTCCATTAGTTAGCCATTTGATTGACATTAGTTTATCAACATTATCGGCGTTTATGGATCTGTAGAATCGGCCATGTATAGGTTTAATTGACCATTTTTGATTTTTCGACACGATGTCCTCTGCTTGTCGATTGAAATTTCCATTCAAGTTTAGCGGTGTGAGATTAGTGTCTGCTTCTGTGATTATCTTTATGAGTCTAGATCTGCCTGATTTTATTTGGAAGTACTGACGGAGAGACTCTATCTGACTATCATGTAGTATTTGGAGGTCAACCAGCCCCGTCATTCTTTCACAACATGATTTTGGGTGGTGAAATTGGTAGTCACTTAGCATCGTTCTCATTTTTCGTTGTAATGTTTGAATTTCAGTTACAGTCCATTTAATAATGCCAAAGCATTTGAGTTTATGGCTTTTAATAATTTTTTCCATACAAGTTAGCTTTCGCTATTTTATGTATTCGCGATTTAAACTCCATTGTTAGCTTAATTTTTACTATTTTTTTATCTATACGATTATTCTGGGCCATGCCTAGGTATTTGTACACATCATCTTCTTCCATTTGGTCTATTTTATCAGTGCCTCTGTTTAGGTCATCACATTTCGACATATTTCCCCTATTGATACATATTCTTTTACATTTTTCAAGGCCAAATTTCAATTTTATGTCCTCACTAAACATATAAACGATCTCTATTAAGTGATCTAGGCTTTTCTTTGTCGATGCGTAAAGTTTCAGGTCGTCCATATAGAGAAGGTGACTCAGTACCTCTTGGTTAGATTGTCCTTTTATTTTGTATCCATATTTGCTGTTTCTTAAAAGATTACTGATCGGATTGAGTGCAATGCAAAACCAAAGAGCAGATAGGCAGTCGCCCTGAAAAATCCCACATTTTGTGTTCATGTCTGAAGTTTTCACCATGGCTTCATTTGTATGTACTTGGATGCTGGTTCTCCAATGTTTCATATTGTGTCTCAAAAATTCAATTATATTGGTGTTTATCTTATAGATCTCTATTAGCCAACTATGTGGTATACTGTCAAATGCTTTCTGGTAATCTATGTAGCATGAATGTAGGTTCCTGGATTGGTTGACTGTCTGTTCTAGTACAGTCTGATCAATAGTTAGTTGTTCTTTACACCCTTTAGCATATTTAGTACATCCTTTTTTTCCTCACAAATAATATCATTTTGTGTTAAATGATTATTTATTATATTTTATACCAAAAGTTTTTTAGTCTATCTGGGCCAGGTGATTTCCAGTTATGGGTCTTGGCTATGATTGCTTTAACTTCCTCACATGTTACGTAGTCTACTGTCATTTCTTCAACTTGTTGGTATTTGTTTCTCTCTTTTTTGATTCATGTTGCTTTAGTATTATGGCTTTTTTGATTGGACCATAGAGACGACCAGTACTTTTCAGCAACTTCCTTGTTAGGGTATGTATCTTTATCGTAAATCGGAGATGTTGTTTGTTTAAGGCCGCTATAAAAACTTTTTTCGTTTGTACTGAATTTTTTGTTATTTTCACGTCTTTTATTCTACAGTTTATATTTTCTTTGCCTTGCTATTTGTACATTTAGTTTCTGTTTAATTGTATCTCTTACTAGTATTGCACCTGAGTTGTTTATTTCATATTTCGTGTGCCTATAATATTTTTGGTATATTTTTTGTATTTTATTTTTAAGCCTTCTGCTGTTATTACCTTTAATAAAATTATTAACTCTTTCTATCTCCCTGTGTAAATTTGTAATATTTTTTTGGATTCTTAGCATTCTTTATTTTTTATGGGATCCTTACTTGTTTTATTATTGCACGAATTATATTTGATCTTATATCCCATTTTTATTGCTATTGTTACTGCTGCAGCGTAAATAAGCGAGTTAAAGTCTTCTGAACTGTTAATTTGTGCAGCTCTTCTTGATATAATTTCATTGTCAACATAGCTTACAACTACACTAAGCCTATGACTGGATTTTATCTTTGGTATTGGATATTGAGATATTCAGATTGGTTATCATCTACTTCTGTTTGTTGTGTTGCATTATCGGTCGTTTGAACTTCACTATTTGTTATTTCAATTTCTTGATCTTGAGGTTGGTTTATTGATTGAACTACCATAGATTCCTTTATAACATTACGTCTTATTGCTGGGATTAGATTATTTCTGTGGACGGTACGGATTTGGTTCGCCAAGCGTTGCTGTGATACATCGTATTCGGGATGTTGCGCTACGAATATTTTGTGCAGCTCTGATCGATATCCTGTTAGGTTTGTTTCCATGTTGGTTGCAATATAGTATGCGCGAATAACATTTTCGTTAACTTCGTTTGTCCATTTTCTGTGCTGTCGTGGGATGCCAGCTGCAGTGAGAGCTACAAAGGATTGTGCATGCTGTTCAACTACAGGTGGAGTATTATTACTATTCTTTGTGTTCTGTGGCTCACTTATCTCATTCGACCAAGTCAAATGCGCGGGAGTTGTAATGCGATCCCGACGCGATGGGGCTATTAGAGGTCCCCTGGTTATTTCTTTGGTTTGTTTCATTCATTTTTTTCCCATTTTATACCTACTGGCAGGTGCGTTACTCCTGGGCCGTTATTATTATTATTATTATTATTATTATTATTATTATTATTATTATTATTATTATTATTATTATTATTATTATTATTATAATAGTTATTATTATTATTATTATTATTATTATTATTATTATTATTATTATTATTATTAGTGATTTTATTTTTATTGAACATTTTTATTTTGCTATATTAATATTTATATAGGCTAATTGTTCTAACTTAGTTAAAATCTCAGAAAGACATGATGATAAATATTCCTAGGCACAAAGGAAGTCAACATCAGTTTTATTCAACTTACACAGCAGAGCAGAACAGCTGTTTGCGAAAGTCGCTACACTTTCATCTTCAGTGCTCATGTGTATATTGTGTTTATCACCACTGTTTAGGTGGCTTAGTTGAATGTGATAACAGTTTTCTATTTACACAAATTTTATTGTGAAAAACAATCCGAGAACTGTATCAACCTGATGTTAACACTTGTGTGTTATGATACCTGTGTTACCATTTGATTATTTTCTTCATGTCCCATTTTTCTGAATTTTTTGTTCCATTATACATTAAGTCAAACTTTTATGGTTTGAATTTTATACTTAAGTATATGTGAACGTTTTTTCCAATTTTCATTGGTAGCTCAAGCCAAAGCTTAAACTGTATGTGATTTTATTTTTACTGAACATTTTTATTTTGCTATATTAATATTTATATAGGCTAATTGTTCTAACTTAGTTAAAATCTCAGAAAGACATGATGATAAATATTCCTAGGCACAAAGGAAGTCAACATCAGTTTTATTCAACTTACACAGCAGAGCAGAACAGCTGTTTTCGAAAGTCGCTACACTTTCATCTTCAGTGCTCATGTGTATATTGTGTTTATCACCACTGTTTAGGTGGCTTAGTTGAATGTGATAACAGTTTTCTATTTACACAAATTTTATTGTGAAAAACAATCCGAGAACTGTATCAACCTGATGTTAACACTTGTGTGTTATGATACCTGTGTTACCATTTGATTATTTTCTTCATGTCCCATTTTTCTGAATTTTTTGTTCCATTATACATTAAGTCAAACTTTTATGGTTTGAATTTTATACTTAAGTATATGTGAACGTTTTTTCCAATTTTCATTGGTAGCTCAAGCCAAAGCTTAAATTGTATGTGATTTTATTTTTATTGAACATTTTTATTTTGCTATATTAATATTTATATAGGCTAATTGTTCTAACTTAGTTAAAATCTCAGAAAGACATGATGATAAATATTCCTAGGCACAAAGGAAGTCAACATCAGTTTT
This sequence comes from Linnaemya vulpina, assembly GCA_963675445.1. Taxonomy (NCBI): domain Eukaryota; kingdom Metazoa; phylum Arthropoda; class Insecta; order Diptera; family Tachinidae; genus Linnaemya; species Linnaemya vulpina. The sequence goes on along the minus strand of OY776281.1, from coordinate 47,206,826 downwards.
ATTCAACTTACACAGCAGAGCAGAACAGCTGTTTTCAAAAGTCGCTCCACTTTCATCTTCAGTGCTCATGTGTATATTGTGTTTATCACCACTGTTTAGGTGGCTTAGTTGAATGTGATAACAGTTTTCTATTTACACAAATTTTATTGTGAAAAACAATCCGAGAACTGTATCAACCTGATGTTAACACTTGTATGTTGTGATACCTGTGTTACCATTTGATTATTTTCTTGATGTCCCATTTTTCTGAATTTTTTGTTCCATTATACATTAAGTCAAACTTTTATGGTTTGAATTTTATACTTAAGTATATGTGAACGTTTTTTCCAATTTTCATTGGTAGCTCAAGCCAAAGCTTAAATTGTATGTGATTTTATTTTTATTGAACATTTTTATTTTGCTATATTAATATTTATATAGGCTAATTGTTCTAACTTGGTAAAATCTCAGAAAGACATGATGATAAATATTCCTAGGCACAAAGGAAGTCAACATCAGTTTTATTCAACTTACACAGCAGAGCAGAACAGCTGTTTTCAAAAGTCGCTACACTTTCATCTTCAGTGCTCATGTGTATATTGTGTTTATCACCACTGTTTAGGTGGCTTAGTTGAATGTGATAACAGTTTTCTATTTACACAAATTTTATTGTGAAAAACAATCCGAGAACTGTATCAACCTGATGTTAACACTTGTATGTTGTGATACCTGTGTTACCATTTGATTATTTTCTTGATGTCCCATTTTTCTGAATTTTTTGTTCCATTATACATTAAGTCAAACTTTTATGGTTTGAATTTTATACTTAAGTATATGTGAACGTTTTTTCCAATTTTCATTGGTAGCTCAAGCCAAAGCTTAAATTGTATGTGATTTTATTTTTATTGAACATTTTTATTTTGCTATATTAATATTTATATAGGCTAATTGTTCTAACTTAGTTAAAATCTCAGAAAGACATGATGATAAATATTCCTAGGCACAAAGGAAGTCAACATCAGTTTTATTCAACTTACACAGCAGAGCAGAACAGCTGTTTTCAAAAGTCGCTACACTTTCATCTTCAGTGCTCATGTGTATATTGTGTTTATCACCACTGTTTAGGTGGCTTAGTTGAATGTGATAACAGTTTTCTATTTACACAAATTTTATTGTGAAAAACAATCCGAGAACTGTATCAACCTGATGTTAACACTTGTGTGTTATGATACCTGTGTTACCATTTGATTATTTTCTTCATGTCCCATTTTTCTGAATTTTTCGTTCCATTATACATTAAGTCAAACTTTTATGGTTTGAATTTTTATACTTAAGTTAATGTGAACGTTTTTTCCAATTTTCATTGGTAGCTCAAGCCAAAGCTTAAATTGTATGTGATTTTATTTTTATTGAACATTTTTATTTTGCTATATTAATATTTATATAGGCTAATTGTTCTAACTTAGTTAAAATCTCAGAAAGACATGATGATAAATATTCCTAGGCACAAAGGAAGTCAACATCAGTTTTATTCAACTTACACAGCAGAGCAGAACAGCTGTTTTCAAAAGTCGCTACACTTTCATCTTCAGTGCTCATGTGTATATTGTGTTTATCACCACTGTTTAGGTGGCTTAGTTGAATGTGATAACAGTTTTCTATTTACACAAATTTTATTGTGAAAAACATCCGAGAACTGTATCAACCTGATGTTGTTGACTTGTATGTTGTGATACCTGTGTTACCATTTGATTATTTTCTTCATGTCCCATTTTTCTGAATTTTTCGTTCCATTATACATTAAGTCAAACTTTTATGGTTTGAATTTTTATACTTAAGTTAATGTGAACGTTTTTTCCAATTTTCATTGGTAGCTCAAGCCAAAGCTTAAATTGTATGTGATTTTATTTTTATTGAACATTTTTATTTTGCTATATTAATATTTATATAGGCTAATTGTTCTAACTTAGTTAAAATCTCAGAAAGACATGATGATAAATATTCCTAGGCACAAAGGAAGTCAACATCAGTTTTATTCAACTTACACAGCAGAGCAGAACAGCTGTTTTCAAAAGTCGCTACACTTTCATCTTCAGTGCTCATGTGTATATTGTGTTTATCACCACTGTTTAGGTGGCTTAGTTGAATGTGATAACAGTTTTCTATTTACACAAATTTTATTGTGAAAAACAATCCGAGAACTGTATCAACCTGATGTTAACACTTGTATGTTGTGATACCTGTGTTACCATTTGATTATTTTCTTGATGTCCCATTGTTCTGAATTTTTTGTTCCATTATACATTAAGTCAAACTTTTATGGTTTGAATTTTATACTTAAGTATATGTGAACGTTTTTTCCAATTTTCATTGGTAGCTCAAGCCAAAGCTTAAATTGTATGTGATTTTATTTTTATTGAACATTTTTATTTTGCTATATTAATATTTATATAGGCTAATTGTTCTAACTTAGTTAAAATCTCAGAAAGACATGATGATAAATATTCCTAGGCACAAAGGAAGTCAACATCAGTTTTATTCAACTTACACAGCAGAGCAGCACAGCTGTTTTCAAAAGTCGCTCCACTTTCATCTTCAGTGCTCATGTGTATATTGTGTTTATCACCACTGTTTAGGTGGCTTAGTTGAATGTGATAACAGTTTTCTATTTACACAAATTTTATTGTGAAAAACATCCGAGAACTGTATCAACCTGATGTTGTTGACTTGTATGTTGTGATACCTGTGTTACCATTTGATTATTTTCTTGATGTCCCATTTTTCTGAATTTTTTGTTCCATTATACATTAAGTCAAACTTTTATGGTTTGAATTTTATACTTAAGTATATGTGAACGTTTTTTCCAATTTTCATTGGTAGCTCAAGCCAAAGCTTAAATTGTATGTGATTTTATTTTTATTGAACATTTTTATTTTGCTATATTAATATTTATATAGGCTAATTGTTCTAACTTAGTTAAAATCTCAGAAAGACATGATGATAAATATTCCTAGGCACAAAGGAAGTCAACATCAGTTTTATTCAATTTACACAGCAGAGCAGAACAGCTGTTTTCAAAAGTCGCTACACTTTCATCTTCAGTGCTCATGTGTATATTGTGTTTATCACCACTGTTTAGGTGGCTTAGTTGAATGTGATAACAGTTTTCTATTTACACAAATTTTATTGTGAAAAACAATCCGAGAACTGTATCAACCTGATGTTAACACTTGTATGTTGTGATACCTGTGTTACCATTTGATTATTTTCTTGATGTCCCATTGTTCTGAATTTTTTGTTCCATTATACATTAAGTCAAACTTTTATTGTTTGAATTTTATACTTAAGTATATGTGAACGTTTTTTCCAATTTTCATTGGTAGCTCAAGCCAAAGCTTAAATTGTATGTGATTTTATTTTTATTGAACATTTTTATTTTGCTATATTAATATTTATATAGGCTAATTGTTCTAACTTAGTTAAAATCTCAGAAAGACATGATGATAAATATTCCTAGGCACAAAGGAAGTCAACATCAGTTTTATTCAACTTACACAGCAGAGCAGAACAGCTGTTTTCAAAAGTCGCTCCACTTTCATCTTCAGTGCTCATGTGTATATTGTGTTTATCACCACTGTTTAGGTGGCTTAGTTGAATGTGATAACAGTTTTCTATTTACACAAATTTTATTGTGAAAAACATCCGAGAACTGTATCAACCTGATGTTGTTGACTTGTATGTTGTGATACCTGTGTTACCATTTGATTATTTTCTTGATGTCCCATTTTTCTGAATTTTTTGTTCCATTATACATTAAGTCAAACTTTTATGGTTTGAATTTTTATACTTAAGTTAATGTGAACGTTTTTTCCAATTTTCATTGGTAGCTCAAGCCAAAGCTTAAATTGTATGTGATTTTATTTTTATTGAACATTTTTATTTTGCTATATTAATATTTATATAGGCTAATTGTTCTAACTTAGTTAAAATCTCAGAAAGACATGATGATAAATATTCCTAGGCACAAAGGAAGTCAACATCAGTTTTATTCAACTTACACAGCAGAGCAGAACAGCTGTTTTCAAAAGTCGCTACACTTTCATCTTCAGTGCTCATGTGTATATTGTGTTTATCACCACTGTTTAGGTGGCTTAGTTGAATGTGATAACAGTTTTCTATTTACACAAATTTTATTGTGAAAAACAATCCGAGAACTGTATCAACCTGATGTTAACACTTGTATGTTGTGATACCTGTGTTACCATTTGATTATTTTCTTGATGTCCCATTGTTCTGAATTTTTTGTTCCATTATACATTAAGTCAAACTTTTATGGTTTGAATTTTATACTTAAGTATATGTGAACGTTTTTTCCAATTTTCATTGGTAGCTCAAGCCAAAGCTTAAATTGTATGTGATTTTATTTTTATTGAACATTTTTATTTTGCTATATTAATATTTATATAGGCTAATTGTTCTAACTTAGTTAAAATCTCAGAAAGACATGATGATAAATATTCCTAGGCACAAAGGAAGTCAACATCAGTTTTATTCAACTTACACAGCAGAGCAGCACAGCTGTTTTCAAAAGTCGCTCCACTTTCATCTTCAGTGCTCATGTGTATATTGTGTTTATCACCACTGTTTAGGTGGCTTAGTTGAATGTGATAACAGTTTTCTATTTACACAAATTTTATTGTGAAAAACATCCGAGAACTGTATCAACCTGATGTTGTTGACTTGTATGTTGTGATACCTGTGTTACCATTTGATTATTTTCTTGATGTCCCATTTTTCTGAATTTTTTGTTCCATTATACATTAAGTCAAACTTTTATGGTTTGAATTTTATACTTAAGTATATGTGAACGTTTTTTCCAATTTTCATTGGTAGCTCAAGCCAAAGCTTAAATTGTATGTGATTTTATTTTTATTGAACATTTTTATTTTGCTATATTAATATTTATATAGGCTAATTGTTCTAACTTAGTTAAAATCTCAGAAAGACATGATGATAAATATTCCTAGGCACAAAGGAAGTCAACATCAGTTTTATTCAATTTACACAGCAGAGCAGAACAGCTGTTTTCAAAAGTCGCTACACTTTCATCTTCAGTGCTCATGTGTATATTGTGTTTATCACCACTGTTTAGGTGGCTTAGTTGAATGTGATAACAGTTTTCTATTTACACAAATTTTATTGTGAAAAACAATCCGAGAACTGTATCAACCTGATGTTAACACTTGTATGTTGTGATACCTGTGTTACCATTTGATTATTTTCTTGATGTCCCATTGTTCTGAATTTTTTGTTCCATTATACATTAAGTCAAACTTTTATTGTTTGAATTTTATACTTAAGTATATGTGAACGTTTTTTCCAATTTTCATTGGTAGCTCAAGCCAAAGCTTAAATTGTATGTGATTTTATTTTTATTGAACATTTTTATTTTGCTATATTAATATTTATATAGGCTAATTGTTCTAACTTAGTTAAAATCTCAGAAAGACATGATGATAAATATTCCTAGGCACAAAGGAAGTCAACATCAGTTTTATTCAACTTACACAGCAGAGCAGAACAGCTGTTTTCAAAAGTCGCTCCACTTTCATCTTCAGTGCTCATGTGTATATTGTGTTTATCACCACTGTTTAGGTGGCTTAGTTGAATGTGATAACAGTTTTCTATTTACACAAATTTTATTGTGAAAAACATCCGAGAACTGTATCAACCTGATGTTGTTGACTTGTATGTTGTGATACCTGTGTTACCATTTGATTATTTTCTTGATGTCCCATTTTTCTGAATTTTTTGTTCCATTATACATTAAGTCAAACTTTTATGGTTTGAATTTTATACTTAAGTATATGTGAACGTTTTTTCCAATTTTCATTGGTAGCTCAAGCCAAAGCTTAAATTGTATGTGATTTTATTTTTATTGAACATTTTTATTTTGCTATATTAATATTTATATAGGCTAATTGTTCTAACTTAGTTAAAATCTCAGAAAGACATGATGATAAATATTCCTAGGCACAAAGGAAGTCAACATCAGTTTTATTCAACTTACACAGCAGAGCAGAACAGCTGTTTTCAAAAGTCGCTCCACTTTCATCTTCAGTGCTCATGTGTATATTGTGTTTATCACCACTGTTTAGGTGGCTTAGTTGAATGTGATAACAGTTTTCTATTTACACAAATTTTATTGTGAAAAACATCCGAGAACTGTATCAACCTGATGTTGTTGACTTGTATGTTGTGATACCTGTGTTACCATTTGATTATTTTCTTGATGTCCCATTTTTCTGAATTTTTTGTTCCATTATACATTAAGTCAAACTTTTATGGTTTGAATTTTATACTTAAGTATATGTGAACGTTTTTTCCAATTTTCATTGGTAGCTCAAGCCAAAGCTTAAATTGTATGTGATTTTATTTTTATTGAACATTTTTATTTTGCTATATTAATATTTATATAGGCTAATTGTTCTAACTTAGTTAAAATCTCAGAAAGACATGATGATAAATATTCCTAGGCACAAAGGAAGTCAACATCAGTTTTATTCAACTTACACAGCAGAGCAGAACAGCTGTTTTCAAAAGTCGCTCCACTTTCATCTTCAGTGCTCATGTGTATATTGTGTTTATCACCACTGTTTAGGTGGCTTAGTTGAATGTGATAACAGTTTTCTATTTACACAAATTTTATTGTGAAAAACATCCGAGAACTGTATCAACCTGATGTTGTTGACTTGTATGTTGTAATACATGTGTTACCATTTGATTATTTTCTTGATGTCCCATTTTTCTGAATTTTTTGTTCCATTATACATTAAGTCAAACTTTTATGGTTTGAATTTTATACTTAAGTATATGTGAACGTTTTTTCCAATTTTCATTGGTAGCTCAAGCCAAAGCTTAAATTGTATGTGATTTTATTTTTATTGAACATTTTTATTTTGCTATATTAATATTTATATAGGCTAATTGTTCTAACTTAGTTAAAATCTCAGAAAGACATGATGATAAATATTCCTAGGCACAAAGGAAGTCAACATCAGTTTTATTCAACTTACACAGCAGAGCAGAACAGCTGTTTTCAAAAGTCGCTCCACTTTCATCTTCAGTGCTCATGTGTATATTGTGTTTATCACCACTGTTTAGGTGGCTTAGTTGAATGTGATAACAGTTTTCTATTTACACAAATTTTATTGTGAAAAACAATCCGAGAACTGTATCAACCTGATGTTAACACTTGTATGTTGTGATACCTGTGTTACCATTTGATTATTTTCTTGATGTCCCATTGTTCTGAATTTTTTGTTCCATTATACATTAAGTCAAACTTTTATTGTTTGAATTTTATACTTAAGTATATGTGAACGTTTTTTCCAATTTTCATTGGTAGCTCAAGCCAAAGCTTAAATTGTATGTGATTTTATTTTTATTGAACATTTTTATTTTGCTATATTAATATTTATATAGGCTAATTGTTCTAACTTAGTTAAAATCTCAGAAAGACATGATGATAAATATTCCTAGGCACAAAGGAAGTCAACATCAGTTTTATTCAACTTACACAGCAGAGCAGAACAGCTGTTTTCAAAAGTCGCTCCACTTTCATCTTCAGTGCTCATGTGTATATTGTGTTTATCACCACTGTTTAGGTGGCTTAGTTGAATGTGATAACAGTTTTCTATTTACACAAATTTTATTGTGAAAAACATCCGAGAACTGTATCAACCTGATGTTGTTGACTTGTATGTTGTGATACCTGTGTTACCATTTGATTATTTTCTTGATGTCCCATTTTTCTGAATTTTTTGTTCCATTATACATTAAGTCAAACTTTTATGGTTTGAATTTTTATACTTAAGTTAATGTGAACGTTTTTTCCAATTTTCATTGGTAGCTCAAGCCAAAGCTTAAATTGTATGTGATTTTATTTTTATTGAACATTTTTATTTTGCTATATTAATATTTATATAGGCTAATTGTTCTAACTTAGTTAAAATCTCAGAAAGACATGATGATAAATATTCCTAGGCACAAAGGAAGTCAACATCAGTTTTATTCAACTTACACAGCAGAGCAGAACAGCTGTTTTCAAAAGTCGCTACACTTTCATCTTCAGTGCTCATGTGTATATTGTGTTTATCACCACTGTTTAGGTGGCTTAGTTGAATGTGATAACAGTTTTCTATTTACACAAATTTTATTGTGAAAAACAATCCGAGAACTGTATCAACCTGATGTTAACACTTGTATGTTGTGATACCTGTGTTACCATTTGATTATTTTCTTGATGTCCCATTGTTCTGAATTTTTTGTTCCATTATACATTAAGTCAAACTTTTATGGTTTGAATTTTATACTTAAGTATATGTGAACGTTTTTTCCAATTTTCATTGGTAGCTCAAGCCAAAGCTTAAATTGTATGTGATTTTATTTTTATTGAACATTTTTATTTTGCTATATTAATATTTATATAGGCTAATTGTTCTAACTTAGTTAAAATCTCAGAAAGACATGATGATAAATATTCCTAGGCACAAAGGAAGTCAACATCAGTTTTATTCAACTTACACAGCAGAGCAGCACAGCTGTTTTCAAAAGTCGCTCCACTTTCATCTTCAGTGCTCATGTGTATATTGTGTTTATCACCACTGTTTAGGTGGCTTAGTTGAATGTGATAACAGTTTTCTATTTACACAAATTTTATTGTGAAAAACATCCGAGAACTGTATCAACCTGATGTTGTTGACTTGTATGTTGTGATACCTGTGTTACCATTTGATTATTTTCTTGATGTCCCATTTTTCTGAATTTTTTGTTCCATTATACATTAAGTCAAACTTTTATGGTTTGAATTTTATACTTAAGTATATGTGAACGTTTTTTCCAATTTTCATTGGTAGCTCAAGCCAAAGCTTAAATTGTATGTGATTTTATTTTTATTGAACATTTTTATTTTGCTATATTAATATTTATATAGGCTAATTGTTCTAACTTAGTTAAAATCTCAGAAAGACATGATGATAAATATTCCTAGGCACAAAGGAAGTCAACATCAGTTTTATTCAATTTACACAGCAGAGCAGAACAGCTGTTTTCAAAAGTCGCTACACTTTCATCTTCAGTGCTCATGTGTATATTGTGTTTATCACCACTGTTTAGGTGGCTTAGTTGAATGTGATAACAGTTTTCTATTTACACAAATTTTATTGTGAAAAACAATCCGAGAACTGTATCAACCTGATGTTAACACTTGTATGTTGTGATACCTGTGTTACCATTTGATTATTTTCTTGATGTCCCATTGTTCTGAATTTTTTGTTCCATTATACATTAAGTCAAACTTTTATTGTTTGAATTTTATACTTAAGTATATGTGAACGTTTTTTCCAATTTTCATTGGTAGCTCAAGCCAAAGCTTAAATTGTATGTGATTTTATTTTTATTGAACATTTTTATTTTGCTATATTAATATTTATATAGGCTAATTGTTCTAACTTAGTTAAAATCTCAGAAAGACATGATGATAAATATTCCTAGGCACAAAGGAAGTCAACATCAGTTTTATTCAACTTACACAGCAGAGCAGAACAGCTGTTTTCAAAAGTCGCTCCACTTTCATCTTCAGTGCTCATGTGTATATTGTGTTTATCACCACTGTTTAGGTGGCTTAGTTGAATGTGATAACAGTTTTCTATTTACACAAATTTTATTGTGAAAAACATCCGAGAACTGTATCAACCTGATGTTGTTGACTTGTATGTTGTGATACCTGTGTTACCATTTGATTATTTTCTTGATGTCCCATTTTTCTGAATTTTTTGTTCCATTATACATTAAGTCAAACTTTTATGGTTTGAATTTTATACTTAAGTATATGTGAACGTTTTTTCCAATTTTCATTGGTAGCTCAAGCCAAAGCTTAAATTGTATGTGATTTTATTTTTATTGAACATTTTTATTTTGCTATATTAATATTTATATAGGCTAATTGTTCTAACTTAGTTAAAATCTCAGAAAGACATGATGATAAATATTCCTAGGCACAAAGGAAGTCAACATCAGTTTTATTCAACTTACACAGCAGAGCAGAACAGCTGTTTTCAAAAGTCGCTCCACTTTCATCTTCAGTGCTCATGTGTATATTGTGTTTATCACCACTGTTTAGGTGGCTTAGTTGAATGTGATAACAGTTTTCTATTTACACAAATTTTATTGTGAAAAACATCCGAGAACTGTATCAACCTGATGTTGTTGACTTGTATGTTGTGATACCTGTGTTACCATTTGATTATTTTCTTGATGTCCCATTTTTCTGAATTTTTTGTTCCATTATACATTAAGTCAAACTTTTATGGTTTGAATTTTATACTTAAGTATATGTGAACGTTTTTTCCAATTTTCATTGGTAGCTCAAGCCAAAGCTTAAATTGTATGTGATTTTATTTTTATTGAACATTTTTATTTTGCTATATTAATATTTATATAGGCTAATTGTTCTAACTTAGTTAAAATCTCAGAAAGACATGATGATAAATATTCCTAGGCACAAAGGAAGTCAACATCAGTTTTATTCAACTTACACAGCAGAGCAGAACAGCTGTTTTCAAAAGTCGCTCCACTTTCATCTTCAGTGCTCATGTGTATATTGTGTTTATCACCACTGTTTAGGTGGCTTAGTTGAATGTGATAACAGTTTTCTATTTACACAAATTTTATTGTGAAAAACATCCGAGAACTGTATCAACCTGATGTTGTTGACTTGTATGTTGTAATACATGTGTTACCATTTGATTATTTTCTTGATGTCCCATTTTTCTGAATTTTTTGTTCCATTATACATTAAGTCAAACTTTTATGGTTTGAATTTTATACTTAAGTATATGTGAACGTTTTTTCCAATTTTCATTGGTAGCTCAAGCCAAAGCTTAAATTGTATGTGATTTTATTTTTATTGAACATTTTTATTTTGCTATATTAATATTTATATAGGCTAATTGTTCTAACTTAGTTAAAATCTCAGAAAGACATGATGATAAATATTCCTAGGCACAAAGGAAGTCAACATCAGTTTTATTCAACTTACACAGCAGAGCAGAACAGCTGTTTTCAAAAGTCGCTCCACTTTCATCTTCAGTGCTCATGTGTATATTGTGTTTATCACCACTGTTTAGGTGGCTTAGTTGAATGTGATAACAGTTTTCTATTTACACAAATTTTATTGTGAAAAACATCCGAGAACTGTATCAACCTGATGTTGTTGACTTGTATGTTGTGATACCTGTGTTACCATTTGATTATTTTCTTGATGTCCCATTTTTCTGAATTTTTTGTTCCATTATACATTAAGTCAAACTTTTATGGTTTGAATTTTATACTTAAGTATATGTGAACGTTTTTTCCAATTTTCATTGGTAGCTCAAGCCAAAGCTTAAATTGTATGTGATTTTATTTTTATTGAACATTTTTATTTTGCTATATTAATATTTATATAGGCTAATTGTTCTAACTTAGTTAAAATCTCAGAAAGACATGATGATAAATATTCCTAGGCACAAAGGAAGTCAACATCAGTTTTATTCAACTTACACAGCAGAGCAGAACAGCTGTTTTCAAAAGTCGCTCCACTTTCATCTTCAGTGCTCATGTGTATATTGTGTTTATCACCACTGTTTAGGTGGCTTAGTTGAATGTGATAACAGTTTTCTATTTACACAAATTTTATTGTGAAAAACATCCGAGAACTGTATCAACCTGATGTTGTTGACTTGTATGTTGTGATACCTGTGTTACCATTTGATTATTTTCTTGATGTCCCATTTTTCTGAATTTTTTGTTCCATTATACATTAAGTCAAACTTTTATGGTTTGAATTTTATACTTAAGTATATGTGAACGTTTTTTCCAATTTTCATTGGTAGCTCAAGCCAAAGCTTAAATTGTATGTGATTTTATTTTTATTGAACATTTTTATTTTGCTATATTAATATTTATATAGGCTAATTGTTCTAACTTAGTTAAAATCTCAGAAAGACATGATGATAAATATTCCTAGGCACAAAGGAAGTCAACATCAGTTTTATTCAACTTACACAGCAGAGCAGAACAGCTGTTTTCAAAAGTCGCTCCACTTTCATCTTCAGTGCTCATGTGTATATTGTGTTTATCACCACTGTTTAGGTGGCTTAGTTGAATGTGATAACAGTTTTCTATTTACACAAATTTTATTGTGAAAAACATCCGAGAACTGTATCAACCTGATGTTGTTGACTTGTATGTTGTAATACATGTGTTACCATTTGATTATTTTCTTGATGTCCCATTTTTCTGAATTTTTTGTTCCATTATACATTAAGTCAAACTTTTATGGTTTGAATTTTATACTTAAGTATATGTGAACGTTTTTTCCAATTTTCATTGGTAGCTCAAGCCAAAGCTTAAATTGTATGTGATTTTATTTTTATTGAACATTTTTATTTTGCTATATTAATATTTATATAGGCTAATTGTTCTAACTTAGTTAAAATCTCAGAAAGACATGATGATAAATATTCCTAGGCACAAAGGAAGTCAACATCAGTTTTATTCAACTTACACAGCAGAGCAGAACAGCTGTTTTCAAAAGTCGCTCCACTTTCATCTTCAGTGCTCATGTGTATATTGTGTTTATCACCACTGTTTAGGTGGCTTAGTTGAATGTGATAACAGTTTTCTATTTACACAAATTTTATTGTGAAAAACATCCGAGAACTGTATCAACCTGATGTTGTTGACTTGTATGTTGTGATACCTGTGTTACCATTTGATTATTTTCTTGATGTCCCATTTTTCTGAATTTTTTGTTCCATTATACATTAAGTCAAACTTTTATGGTTTGAATTTTATACTTAAGTATATGTGAACGTTTTTTCCAATTTTCATTGGTAGCTCAAGCCAAAGCTTAAATTGTATGTGATTTTATTTTTATTGAACATTTTTATTTTGCTATATTAATATTTATATAGGCTAATTGTTCTAACTTAGTTAAAATCTCAGAAAGACATGATGATAAATATTCCTAGGCACAAAGGAAGTCAACATCAGTTTTATTCAACTTACACAGCAGAGCAGAACAGCTGTTTTCAAAAGTCGCTCCACTTTCATCTTCAGTGCTCATGTGTATATTGTGTTTATCACCACTGTTTAGGTGGCTTAGTTGAATGTGATAACAGTTTTCTATTTACACAAATTTTATTGTGAAAAACATCCGAGAACTGTATCAACCTGATGTTGTTGACTTGTATGTTGTGATACCTGTGTTACCATTTGATTATTTTCTTGATGTCCCATTTTTCTGAATTTTTTGTTCCATTATACATTAAGTCAAACTTTTATGGTTTGAATTTTATACTTAAGTATATGTGAACGTTTTTTCCAATTTTCATTGGTAGCTCAAGCCAAAGCTTAAATTGTATGTGATTTTATTTTTATTGAACATTTTTATTTTGCTATATTAATATTTATATAGGCTAATTGTTCTAACTTAGTTAAAATCTCAGAAAGACATGATGATAAATATTCCTAGGCACAAAGGAAGTCAACATCAGTTTTATTCAACTTACACAGCAGAGCAGAACAGCTGTTTTCAAAAGTCGCTCCACTTTCATCTTCAGTGCTCATGTGTATATTGTGTTTATCACCACTGTTTAGGTGGCTTAGTTGAATGTGATAACAGTTTTCTATTTACACAAATTTTATTGTGAAAAACATCCGAGAACTGTATCAACCTGATGTTGTTGACTTGTATGTTGTGATACCTGTGTTACCATTTGATTATTTTCTTGATGTCCCATTTTTCTGAATTTTTTGTTCCATTATACATTAAGTCAAACTTTTATGGTTTGAATTTTATACTTAAGTATATGTGAACGTTTTTTCCAATTTTCATTGGTAGCTCAAGCCAAAGCTTAAATTGTATGTGATTTTATTTTTATTGAACATTTTTATTTTGCTATATTAATATTTATATAGGCTAATTGTTCTAACTTAGTTAAAATCTCAGAAAGACATGATGATAAATATTCCTAGGCACAAAGGAAGTCAACATCAGTTTTATTCAACTTACACAGCAGAGCAGAACAGCTGTTTTCAAAAGTCGCTCCACTTTCATCTTCAGTGCTCATGTGTATATTGTGTTTATCACCACTGTTTAGGTGGCTTAGTTGAATGTGATAACAGTTTTCTATTTACACAAATTTTATTGTGAAAAACATCCGAGAACTGTATCAACCTGATGTTGTTGACTTGTATGTTGTAATACATGTGTTACCATTTGATTATTTTCTTGATGTCCCATTTTTCTGAATTTTTTGTTCCATTATACATTAAGTCAAACTTTTATGGTTTGAATTTTATACTTAAGTATATGTGAACGTTTTTTCCAATTTTCATTGGTAGCTCAAGCCAAAGCTTAAATTGTATGTGATTTTATTTTTATTGAACATTTTTATTTTGCTATATTAATATTTATATAGGCTAATTGTTCTAACTTAGTTAAAATCTCAGAAAGACATGATGATAAATATTCCTAGGCACAAAGGAAGTCAACATCAGTTTTATTCAACTTACACAGCAGAGCAGAACAGCTGTTTTCAAAAGTCGCTCCACTTTCATCTTCAGTGCTCATGTGTATATTGTGTTTATCACCACTGTTTAGGTGGCTTAGTTGAATGTGATAACAGTTTTCTATTTACACAAATTTTATTGTGAAAAACATCCGAGAACTGTATCAACCTGATGTTGTTGACTTGTATGTTGTGATACCTGTGTTACCATTTGATTATTTTCTTGATGTCCCATTTTTCTGAATTTTTTGTTCCATTATACATTAAGTCAAACTTTTATGGTTTGAATTTTATACTTAAGTATATGTGAACGTTTTTTCCAATTTTCATTGGTAGCTCAAGCCAAAGCTTAAATTGTATGTGATTTTATTTTTATTGAACATTTTTATTTTGCTATATTAATATTTATATAGGCTAATTGTTCTAACTTAGTTAAAATCTCAGAAAGACATGATGATAAATATTCCTAGGCACAAAGGAAGTCAACATCAGTTTTATTCAACTTACACAGCAGAGCAGAACAGCTGTTTTCAAAAGTCGCTCCACTTTCATCTTCAGTGCTCATGTGTATATTGTGTTTATCACCACTGTTTAGGTGGCTTAGTTGAATGTGATAACAGTTTTCTATTTACACAAATTTTATTGTGAAAAACAATCCGAGAACTGTATCAACCTGATGTTAACACTTGTATGTTGTGATACCTGTGTTACCATTTGATTATTTTCTTGATGTCCCATTGTTCTGAATTTTTTGTTCCATTATACATTAAGTCAAACTTTTATTGTTTGAATTTTATACTTAAGTATATGTGAACGTTTTTTCCAATTTTCATTGGTAGCTCAAGCCAAAGCTTAAATTGTATGTGATTTTATTTTTATTGAACATTTTTATTTTGCTATATTAATATTTATATAGGCTAATTGTTCTAACTTAGTTAAAATCTCAGAAAGACATGATGATAAATATTCCTAGGCACAAAGGAAGTCAACATCAGTTTTATTCAACTTACACAGCAGAGCAGAACAGCTGTTTTCAAAAGTCGCTCCACTTTCATCTTCAGTGCTCATGTGTATATTGTGTTTATCACCACTGTTTAGGTGGCTTAGTTGAATGTGATAACAGTTTTCTATTTACACAAATTTTATTGTGAAAAACATCCGAGAACTGTATCAACCTGATGTTGTTGACTTGTATGTTGTGATACCTGTGTTACCATTTGATTATTTTCTTGATGTCCCATTTTTCTGAATTTTTTGTTCCATTATACATTAAGTCAAACTTTTATGGTTTGAATTTTTATACTTAAGTTAATGTGAACGTTTTTTCCAATTTTCATTGGTAGCTCAAGCCAAAGCTTAAATTGTATGTGATTTTATTTTTATTGAACATTTTTATTTTGCTATATTAATATTTATATAGGCTAATTGTTCTAACTTAGTTAAAATCTCAGAAAGACATGATGATAAATATTCCTAGGCACAAAGGAAGTCAACATCAGTTTTATTCAACTTACACAGCAGAGCAGAACAGCTGTTTTCAAAAGTCGCTACACTTTCATCTTCAGTGCTCATGTGTATATTGTGTTTATCACCACTGTTTAGGTGGCTTAGTTGAATGTGATAACAGTTTTCTATTTACACAAATTTTATTGTGAAAAACAATCCGAGAACTGTATCAACCTGATGTTAACACTTGTATGTTGTGATACCTGTGTTACCATTTGATTATTTTCTTGATGTCCCATTGTTCTGAATTTTTTGTTCCATTATACATTAAGTCAAACTTTTATGGTTTGAATTTTATACTTAAGTATATGTGAACGTTTTTTCCAATTTTCATTGGTAGCTCAAGCCAAAGCTTAAATTGTATGTGATTTTATTTTTATTGAACATTTTTATTTTGCTATATTAATATTTATATAGGCTAATTGTTCTAACTTAGTTAAAATCTCAGAAAGACATGATGATAAATATTCCTAGGCACAAAGGAAGTCAACATCAGTTTTATTCAACTTACACAGCAGAGCAGCACAGCTGTTTTCAAAAGTCGCTCCACTTTCATCTTCAGTGCTCATGTGTATATTGTGTTTATCACCACTGTTTAGGTGGCTTAGTTGAATGTGATAACAGTTTTCTATTTACACAAATTTTATTGTGAAAAACATCCGAGAACTGTATCAACCTGATGTTGTTGACTTGTATGTTGTGATACCTGTGTTACCATTTGATTATTTTCTTGATGTCCCATTTTTCTGAATTTTTTGTTCCATTATACATTAAGTCAAACTTTTATGGTTTGAATTTTATACTTAAGTATATGTGAACGTTTTTTCCAATTTTCATTGGTAGCTCAAGCCAAAGCTTAAATTGTATGTGATTTTATTTTTATTGAACATTTTTATTTTGCTATATTAATATTTATATAGGCTAATTGTTCTAACTTAGTTAAAATCTCAGAAAGACATGATGATAAATATTCCTAGGCACAAAGGAAGTCAACATCAGTTTTATTCAATTTACACAGCAGAGCAGAACAGCTGTTTTCAAAAGTCGCTACACTTTCATCTTCAGTGCTCATGTGTATATTGTGTTTATCACCACTGTTTAGGTGGCTTAGTTGAATGTGATAACAGTTTTCTATTTACACAAATTTTATTGTGAAAAACAATCCGAGAACTGTATCAACCTGATGTTAACACTTGTATGTTGTGATACCTGTGTTACCATTTGATTATTTTCTTGATGTCCCATTGTTCTGAATTTTTTGTTCCATTATACATTAAGTCAAACTTTTATTGTTTGAATTTTATACTTAAGTATATGTGAACGTTTTTTCCAATTTTCATTGGTAGCTCAAGCCAAAGCTTAAATTGTATGTGATTTTATTTTTATTGAACATTTTTATTTTGCTATATTAATATTTATATAGGCTAATTGTTCTAACTTAGTTAAAATCTCAGAAAGACATGATGATAAATATTCCTAGGCACAAAGGAAGTCAACATCAGTTTTATTCAACTTACACAGCAGAGCAGAACAGCTGTTTTCAAAAGTCGCTCCACTTTCATCTTCAGTGCTCATGTGTATATTGTGTTTATCACCACTGTTTAGGTGGCTTAGTTGAATGTGATAACAGTTTTCTATTTACACAAATTTTATTGTGAAAAACATCCGAGAACTGTATCAACCTGATGTTGTTGACTTGTATGTTGTGATACCTGTGTTACCATTTGATTATTTTCTTGATGTCCCATTTTTCTGAATTTTTTGTTCCATTATACATTAAGTCAAACTTTTATGGTTTGAATTTTATACTTAAGTATATGTGAACGTTTTTTCCAATTTTCATTGGTAGCTCAAGCCAAAGCTTAAATTGTATGTGATTTTATTTTTATTGAACATTTTTATTTTGCTATATTAATATTTATATAGGCTAATTGTTCTAACTTAGTTAAAATCTCAGAAAGACATGATGATAAATATTCCTAGGCACAAAGGAAGTCAACATCAGTTTTATTCAACTTACACAGCAGAGCAGAACAGCTGTTTTCAAAAGTCGCTCCACTTTCATCTTCAGTGCTCATGTGTATATTGTGTTTATCACCACTGTTTAGGTGGCTTAGTTGAATGTGATAACAGTTTTCTATTTACACAAATTTTATTGTGAAAAACATCCGAGAACTGTATCAACCTGATGTTGTTGACTTGTATGTTGTGATACCTGTGTTACCATTTGATTATTTTCTTGATGTCCCATTTTTCTGAATTTTTTGTTCCATTATACATTAAGTCAAACTTTTATGGTTTGAATTTTATACTTAAGTATATGTGAACGTTTTTTCCAATTTTCATTGGTAGCTCAAGCCAAAGCTTAAATTGTATGTGATTTTATTTTTATTGAACATTTTTATTTTGCTATATTAATATTTATATAGGCTAATTGTTCTAACTTAGTTAAAATCTCAGAAAGACATGATGATAAATATTCCTAGGCACAAAGGAAGTCAACATCAGTTTTATTCAACTTACACAGCAGAGCAGAACAGCTGTTTTCAAAAGTCGCTCCACTTTCATCTTCAGTGCTCATGTGTATATTGTGTTTATCACCACTGTTTAGGTGGCTTAGTTGAATGTGATAACAGTTTTCTATTTACACAAATTTTATTGTGAAAAACATCCGAGAACTGTATCAACCTGATGTTGTTGACTTGTATGTTGTAATACATGTGTTACCATTTGATTATTTTCTTGATGTCCCATTTTTCTGAATTTTTTGTTCCATTATACATTAAGTCAAACTTTTATGGTTTGAATTTTATACTTAAGTATATGTGAACGTTTTTTCCAATTTTCATTGGTAGCTCAAGCCAAAGCTTAAATTGTATGTGATTTTATTTTTATTGAACATTTT
This sequence comes from Linnaemya vulpina, assembly GCA_963675445.1. Lineage (NCBI taxonomy): Eukaryota > Metazoa > Arthropoda > Insecta > Diptera > Tachinidae > Linnaemya > Linnaemya vulpina. Next base: position 47,187,818 of record OY776281.1, on the reverse strand, counting down.
TATTTTGCTATATTAATATTTATATAGGCTAATTGTTCTAACTTAGTTAAAATCTCAGAAAGACATGATGATAAATATTCCTAGGCACAAAGGAAGTCAACATCAGTTTTATTCAACTTACACAGCAGAGCAGAACAGCTGTTTTCAAAAGTCGCTCCACTTTCATCTTCAGTGCTCATGTGTATATTGTGTTTATCACCACTGTTTAGGTGGCTTAGTTGAATGTGATAACAGTTTTCTATTTACACAAATTTTATTGTGAAAAACATCCGAGAACTGTATCAACCTGATGTTGTTGACTTGTATGTTGTGATACCTGTGTTACCATTTGATTATTTTCTTGATGTCCCATTTTTCTGAATTTTTTGTTCCATTATACATTAAGTCAAACTTTTATGGTTTGAATTTTATACTTAAGTATATGTGAACGTTTTTTCCAATTTTCATTGGTAGCTCAAGCCAAAGCTTAAATTGTATGTGATTTTATTTTTATTGAACATTTTTATTTTGCTATATTAATATTTATATAGGCTAATTGTTCTAACTTAGTTAAAATCTCAGAAAGACATGATGATAAATATTCCTAGGCACAAAGGAAGTCAACATCAGTTTTATTCAACTTACACAGCAGAGCAGAACAGCTGTTTTCAAAAGTCGCTCCACTTTCATCTTCAGTGCTCATGTGTATATTGTGTTTATCACCACTGTTTAGGTGGCTTAGTTGAATGTGATAACAGTTTTCTATTTACACAAATTTTATTGTGAAAAACATCCGAGAACTGTATCAACCTGATGTTGTTGACTTGTATGTTGTGATACCTGTGTTACCATTTGATTATTTTCTTGATGTCCCATTTTTCTGAATTTTTTGTTCCATTATACATTAAGTCAAACTTTTATGGTTTGAATTTTATACTTAAGTATATGTGAACGTTTTTTCCAATTTTCATTGGTAGCTCAAGCCAAAGCTTAAATTGTATGTGATTTTATTTTTATTGAACATTTTTATTTTGCTATATTAATATTTATATAGGCTAATTGTTCTAACTTAGTTAAAATCTCAGAAAGACATGATGATAAATATTCCTAGGCACAAAGGAAGTCAACATCAGTTTTATTCAACTTACACAGCAGAGCAGAACAGCTGTTTTCAAAAGTCGCTACACTTTCATCTTCAGTGCTCATGTGTATATTGTGTTTATCACCACTGTTTAGGTGGCTTAGTTGAATGTGATAACAGTTTTCTATTTACACAAATTTTATTGTGAAAAACAATCCGAGAACTGTATCAACCTGATGTTAACACTTGTGTGTTATGATACCTGTGTTACCATTTGATTATATTCTTCATGTCCCATTTTTCTGAATTTTTCGTTCCATTATACATTAAGTCAAACTTTTATGGTTTGAATTTTTATACTTAAGTTAATGTGAACGTTTTTTCCAATTTTCATTGGTAGCTCAAGCCAAAGCTTAAATTGTATGTGATTTTATTTTTATTGAACATTTTTATTTTGCTATATTAATATTTATATAGGCTAATTGTTCTAACTTAGTTAAAATCTCAGAAAGACATGATGATAAATATTCCTAGGCACAAAGGAAGTCAACATCAGTTTTATTCAACTTACACAGCAGAGCAGAACAGCTGTTTTCAAAAGTCGCTACACTTTCATCTTCAGTGCTCATGTGTATATTGTGTTTATCACCACTGTTTAGGTGGCTTAGTTGAATGTGATAACAGTTTTCTATTTACACAAATTTTATTGTGAAAAACAATCCGAGAACTGTATCAACCTGATGTTAACACTTGTATGTTGTGATACCTGTGTTACCATTTGATTATTTTCTTGATGTCCCATTGTTCTGAATTTTTTGTTCCATTATACATTAAGTCAAACTTTTATGGTTTGAATTTTATACTTAAGTATATGTGAACGTTTTTTCCAATTTTCATTGGTAGCTCAAGCCAAAGCTTAAATTGTATGTGATTTTATTTTTATTGAACATTTTTATTTTGCTATATTAATATTTATATAGGCTAATTGTTCTAACTTAGTTAAAATCTCAGAAAGACATGATGATAAATATTCCTAGGCACAAAGGAAGTCAACATCAGTTTTATTCAACTTACACAGCAGAGCAGCACAGCTGTTTTCAAAAGTCGCTCCACTTTCATCTTCAGTGCTCATGTGTATATTGTGTTTATCACCACTGTTTAGGTGGCTTAGTTGAATGTGATAACAGTTTTCTATTTACACAAATTTTATTGTGAAAAACATCCGAGAACTGTATCAACCTGATGTTGTTGACTTGTATGTTGTGATACCTGTGTTACCATTTGATTATTTTCTTGATGTCCCATTTTTCTGAATTTTTTGTTCCATTATACATTAAGTCAAACTTTTATGGTTTGAATTTTATACTTAAGTATATGTGAACGCTTTTCCAATTTTCATTGGTAGCTCAAGCCAAAGCTTAAATTGTATGTGATTTTATTTTTATTGAACATTTTTATTTTGCTATATTAATATTTATATAGGCTAATTGTTCTAACTTAGTTAAAATCTCAGAAAGACATGATGATAAATATTCCTAGGCACAAAGGAAGTCAACATCAGTTTTATTCAACTTACACAGCAGAGCAGAACAGCTGTTTTCAAAAGTCGCTACACTTTCATCTTCAGTGCTCATGTGTATATTGTGTTTATCACCACTGTTTAGGTGGCTTAGTTGAATGTGATAACAGTTTTCTATTTACACAAATTTTATTGTGAAAAACAATCCGAGAACTGTATCAACCTGATGTTAACACTTGTATGTTGTGATACGTGTGTTACCATTTGATTGTTTTCTTGATGTCCCATTTTTCTGAATTTTTTGTTCCATTATACATTAAGTCAAACTTTTATGGTTTGAATTTTATACTTAAGTATATGTGAACGTTTTTTCCAATTTTCATTGGTAGCTCAAGCCAAAGCTTAAATTGTATGTGATTTTATTTTTATTGAACATTTTTATTTTGCTATATTAATATTTATATAGGCTAATTGTTCTAACTTGGTTAAAATCTCAGAAAGACATGATGATAAATATTCCTAGGCACAAAGGAAGTCAACATCAGTTTTATTCAACTTACACAGCAGAGCAGAACAGCTGTTTTCAAAAGTCGCTCCACTTTCATCTTCAGTGCTCATGTGTATATTGTGTTTATCACCACTGTTTAGGTGGCTTAGTTGAATGTGATAACAGTTTTCTATTTACACAAATTTTATTGTGAAAAACAATCCGAGAACTGTATCAACCTGATGTTAACACTTGTATGTTGTGATACCTGTGTTACCATTTGATTATTTTCTTGATGTCCCATTTTTCTGAATTTTTTGTTCCATTATACATTAAGTCAAACTTTTATGGTTTGAATTTTATACTTAAGTATATGTGAACGTTTTTTCCAATTTTCATTGGTAGCTCAAGCCAAAGCTTAAATTGTATGTGATTTTATTTTTATTGAACATTTTTATTTTGCTATATTAATATTTATATAGGCTAATTGTTCTAACTTAGTTAAAATCTCAGAAAGACATGATGATAAATATTCCTAGGCACAAAGGAAGTCAACATCAGTTTTATTCAACTTACACAGCAGAGCAGAACAGCTGTTTTCAAAAGTCGCTACACTTTCATCTTCAGTGCTCATGTGTATATTGTGTTTATCACCACTGTTTAGGTGGCTTAGTTGAATGTGATAACAGTTTTCTATTTACACAAATTTTATTGTGAAAAACAATCCGAGAACTGTATCAACCTGATGTTAACACTTGTATGTTGTGATACCTGTGTTACCATTTGATTATTTTCTTGATGTCCCATTTTTCTGAATTTTTTGTTCCATTATACATTAAGTCAAACTTTTATGGTTTGAATTTTATACTTAAGTATATGTGAACGTTTTTTCCAATTTTCATTGGTAGCTCAAGCCAAAGCTTAAATTGTATGTGATTTTATTTTTATTGAACATTTTTATTTTGCTATATTAATATTTATATAGGCTAATTGTTCTAACTTAGTTAAAATCTCAGAAAGACATGATGATAAATATTCCTAGGCACAAAGGAAGTCAACATCAGTTTTATTCAACTTACACAGTAGAGCAGAACAGCTGTTTTCAAAAGTCGCTACACTTTCATCTTCAGTGATCATGTGTATATTGTGTTTATCACCACTGTTTAGGTGGCTTAGTTGAATGTGATAACAGTTTTCTATTTACACAAATTTTATTGTGAAAAACAATCCGAGAACTGTATCAACCTGATGTTAACACTTGTATGTTGTGATACCTGTGTTACCATTTGATTATTTTCTTGATGTCCCATTGTTCTGAATTTTTTGTTCCATTATACATTAAGTCAAACTTTTATGGTTTGAATTTTATACTTAAGTATATGTGAACGTTTTTTCCAATTTTCATTGGTAGCTCAAGCCAAAGCTTAAATTGTATGTGATTTTATTTTTATTGAACATTTTTATTTTGCTATATTAATATTTATATAGGCTAATTGTTCTAACTTAGTTAAAATCTCAGAAAGACATGATGATAAATATTCCTAGGCACAAAGGAAGTCAACATCAGTTTTATTCAACTTACACAGCAGAGCAGCACAGCTGTTTTCAAAAGTCGCTCCACTTTCATCTTCAGTGCTCATGTGTATATTGTGTTTATCACCACTGTTTAGGTGGCTTAGTTGAATGTGATAACAGTTTTCTATTTACACAAATTTTATTGTGAAAAACATCCGAGAACTGTATCAACCTGATGTTGTTGACTTGTATGTTGTGATACCTGTGTTACCATTTGATTATTTTCTTGATGTCCCATTTTTCTGAATTTTTTGTTCCATTATACATTAAGTCAAACTTTTATGGTTTGAATTTTATACTTAAGTATATGTGAACGTTTTTTCCAATTTTCATTGGTAGCTCAAGCCAAAGCTTAAATTGTATGTGATTTTATTTTTATTGAACATTTTTATTTTGCTATATTAATATTTATATAGGCTAATTGTTCTAACTTAGTTAAAATCTCAGAAAGACATGATGATAAATATTCCTAGGCACAAAGGAAGTCAACATCAGTTTTATTCAACTTACACAGCAGAGCAGAACAGCTGTTTTCAAAAGTCGCTACACTTTCATCTTCAGTGCTCATGTGTATATTGTGTTTATCACCACTGTTTAGGTGGCTTAGTTGAATGTGATAACAGTTTTCTATTTACACAAATTTTATTGTGAAAAACAATCCGAGAACTGTATCAACCTGATGTTAACACTTGTATGTTGTGATACGTGTGTTACCATTTGATTGTTTTCTTGATGTCCCATTTTTCTGAATTTTTTGTTCCATTATACATTAAGTCAAACTTTTATGGTTTGAATTTTATACTTAAGTATATGTGAACGTTTTTTCCAATTTTCATTGGTAGCTCAAGCCAAAGCTTGCATTGTATGTGATTTTATTTTTATTGAACATTTTTATTTTGCTATATTAATATTTATATAGGCTAATTGTTCTAACTTGGTTAAAATCTCAGAAAGACATGATGATAAATATTCCTAGGCACAAAGGAAGTCAACATCAGTTTTATTCAACTTACACAGCAGAGCAGAACAGCTGTTTTCAAAAGTCGCTACACTTTCATCTTCAGTGCTCATGTGTATATTGTGTTTATCACCACTGTTTAGGTGGCTTAGTTGAATGTGATAACAGTTTTCTATTTACACAAATTTTATTGTGAAAAACAATCCGAGAACTGTATCAACCTGATGTTAACACTTGTATGTTGTGATACGTGTGTTACCATTTGATTGTTTTCTTGATGTCCCATTTTTCTGAATTTTTTGTTCCATTATACATTAAGTCAAACTTTTATGGTTTGAATTTTATACTTAAGTATATGTGAACGTTTTTTCCAATTTTCATTGGTAGCTCAAGCCAAAGCTTAAATTGTATGTGATTTTATTTTTATTGAACATTTTTATTTTGCTATATTAATATTTATATAGGCTAATTGTTCTAACTTGGTTAAAATCTCAGAAAGACATGATGATAAATATTCCTAGGCACAAAGGAAGTCAACATCAGTTTTATTCAACTTACACAGCAGAGCAGAACAGCTGTTTTCAAAAGTCGCTACACTTTCATCTTCAGTGCTCATGTGTATATTGTGTTTATCACCACTGTTTAGGTGGCTTAGTTGAATGTGATAACAGTTTTCTATTTACACAAATTTTATTGTGAAAAACAATCCGAGAACAGTATCAACCTGATGTTAACACTTGTGTGTTATGATACCTGTGTTACCATTTGATTATTTTCTTCATGTCCCATTTTTCTGAATTTTTCGTTCCATTATACATTAAGTCAAACTTTTATGGTTTGAATTTTTATACTTAAGTTAATGTGAACGTTTTTTCCAATTTTCATTGGTAGCTCAAGCCAAAGCTTAAATTGTATGTGATTTTATTTTTATTGAACATTTTTATTTTGCTATATTAATATTTATATAGGCTAATTGTTCTAACTTAGTTAAAATCTCAGAAAGACATGATGATAAATATTCCTAGGCACAAAGGAAGTCAACATCAGTTTTATTCAACTTACACAGCAGAGCAGAACAGCTGTTTTCAAAAGTCGCTACACTTTCATCTTCAGTGCTCATGTGTATATTGTGTTTATCACCACTGTTTAGGTGGCTTAGTTGAATGTGATAACAGTTTTCTATTTACACAAATTTTATTGTGAAAAACAATCCGAGAACTGTATCAACCTGATGTTAACACTTGTATGTTGTGATACCTGTGTTACCATTTGATTATTTTCTTGATGTCCCATTGTTCTGAATTTTTTGTTCCATTATACATTAAGTCAAACTTTTATGGTTTGAATTTTATACTTAAGTATATGTGAACGTTTTTTCCAATTTTCATTGGTAGCTCAAGCCAAAGCTTAAATTGTATGTGATTTTATTTTTATTGAACATTTTTATTTTGCTATATTAATATTTATATAGGCTAATTGTTCTAACTTAGTTAAAATCTCAGAAAGACATGATGATAAATATTCCTAGGCACAAAGGAAGTCAACATCAGTTTTATTCAACTTACACAGCAGAGCAGAACAGCTGTTTTCAAAAGTCGCTCCAATTTCATCTTCAGTGCTCATGTGTATATTGTGTTTATCACCACTGTTTAGGTGGCTTAGTTGAATGTGATAACAGTTTTCTATTTACACAAATTTTATTGTGAAAAACATCCGAGAACTGTATCAACCTGATGTTGTTGACTTGTATGTTGTGATACCTGTGTTACCATTTGATTATTTTCTTGATGTCCCATTTTTCTGAATTTTTTGTTCCATTATACATTAAGTCAAACTTTTATGGTTTGAATTTTATACTTAAGTATATGTGAACGTTTTTTCCAATTTTCATTGGTAGCTCAAGCCAAAGCTTAAATTGTATGTGATTTTATTTTTATTGAACATTTTTATTTTGCTATATTAATATTTATATAGGCTAATTGTTCTAACTTAGTTAAAATCTCAGAAAGACATGATGATAAATATTCCTAGGCACAAAGGAAGTCAACATCAGTTTTATTCAACTTACACAGCAGAGCAGAACAGCTGTTTTCAAAAGTCGCTACACTTTCATCTTCAGTGCTCATGTGTATATTGTGTTTATCACCACTGTTTAGGTGGCTTAGTTGAATGTGATAACAGTTTTCTATTTACACAAATATTATTGTGAAAAACAATCCGAGAACTGTATCAACCTGATGTTAACACTTGTGTGTTATGATACCTGTGTTACCATTTGATTATATTCTTCATGTCCCATTTTTCTGAATTTTTCGTTCCATTATACATTAAGTCAAACTTTTATGGTTTGAATTTTTATACTTAAGTTAATGTGAACGTTTTTTCCAATTTTCATTGGTAGCTCAAGCCAAAGCTTAAATTGTATGTGATTTTATTTTTATTGAACATTTTTATTTTGCTATATTAATATTTATATAGGCTAATTGTTCTAACTTAGTTAAAATCTCAGAAAGACATGATGATAAATATTCCTAGGCACAAAGGAAGTCAACATCAGTTTTATTCAACTTACACAGCAGAGCAGAACAGCTGTTTTCAAAAGTCGCTACACTTTCATCTTCAGTGCTCATGTGTATATTGTGTTTATCACCACTGTTTAGGTGGCTTAGTTGAATGTGATAACAGTTTTCTATTTACACAAATTTTATTGTGAAAAACAATCCGAGAACTGTATCAACCTGATGTTAACACTTGTATGTTGTGATACGTGTGTTACCATTTGATTGTTTTCTTGATGTCCCATTTTTCTGAATTTTTTGTTCCATTATACATTAAGTCAAACTTTTATGGTTTGAATTTTATACTTAAGTATATGTGAACGTTTTTTCCAATTTTCATTGGTAGCTCAAGCCAAAGCTTAAATTGTATGTGATTTTATTTTTATTGAACATTTTTATTTTGCTATATTAATATTTATATAGGCTAATTGTTCTAACTTGGTTAAAATCTCAGAAAGACATGATGATAAATATTCCTAGGCACAAAGGAAGTCAACATCAGTTTTATTCAACTTACACAGCAGAGCAGAACAGCTGTTTTCAAAAGTCGCTACACTTTCATCTTCAGTGCTCATGTGTATATTGTGTTTATCACCACTGTTTAGGTGGCTTAGTTGAATGTGATAACAGTTTTCTATTTACACAAATTTTATTGTGAAAAACAATCCGAGAACTGTATCAACCTGATGTTAACACTTGTGTGTTATGATACCTGTGTTACCATTTGATTATTTTCTTCATGTCCCATTTTTCTGAATTTTTCGTTCCATTATACATTATGTCAAACTTTTATGGTTTGAATTTTTATACTTAAGTTAATGTGAACGTTTTTTCCAATTTTCATTGGTAGCTCAAGCCAAAGCTTAAATTGTATGTGATTTTATTTTTATTGGACATTTTTATTTTGCTATATTAATATTTATATAGGCTAATTGTTCTAACTTAGTTAAAATCTCAGAAAGACATGATGATAAATATTCCTAGGCACAAAGGAAGTCAACATCAGTTTTATTCAACTTACACAGCAGAGCAGAACAGCTGTTTTCAAAAGTCGCTACACTTTCATCTTCAGTGCTCATGTGTATATTGTGTTTATCACCACTGTTTAGGTGGCTTAGTTGAATGTGATAACAGTTTTCTATTTACACAAATTTTATTGTGAAAAACAATCCGAGAACTGTATCAACCTGATGTTAACACTTGTATGTTGTGATACCTGTGTTACCATTTGATTATTTTCTTGATGTCCCATTGTTCTGAATTTTTTATTCCATTATACATTAAGTCAAACTTTTATGGTTTGAATTTTATACTTAAGTATATGTGAACGTTTTTTCCAATTTTCATTGGTAGCTCAAGCCAAAGCTTAAATTGTATGTGATTTTATTTTTATTGAACATTTTTATTTTGCTATATTAATATTTATATAGGCTAATTGTTCTAACTTAGTTAAAATCTCAGAAAGACATGATGATAAATATTCCTAGGCACAAAGGAAGTCAACATCAGTTTTATTCAACTTACACAGCAGAGCAGAACAGCTGTTTTCAAAAGTCGCTCCACTTTCATCTTCAGTGCTCATGTGTATATTGTGTTTATCACCACTGTTTAGGTGGCTTAGTTGAATGTGATAACAGTTTTCTATTTACACAAATTTTATTGTGAAAAACATCCGAGAACTGTATCAACCTGATGTTGTTGACTTGTATGTTGTGATACCTGTGTTACCATTTGATTATTTTCTTGATGTCCCATTTTTCTGAATTTTTTGTTCCATTATACATTAAGTCAAACTTTTATGGTTTGAATTTTATACTTAAGTATATGTGAACGTTTTTTCCAATTTTCATTGGTAGCTCAAGCCAAAGCTTAAATTGTATGTGATTTTATTTTTATTGAACATTTTTATTTTGCTATATTAATATTTATATAGGCTAATTGTTCTAACTTAGTTAAAATCTCAGAAAGACATGATGATAAATATTCCTAGGCACAAAGGAAGTCAACATCAGTTTTATTCAACTTACACAGCAGAGCAGAACAGCTGTTTTCAAAAGTCGCTACACTTTCATCTTCAGTGCTCATGTGTATATTGTGTTTATCACCACTGTTTAGGTGGCTTAGTTGAATGTGATAACAGTTTTCTATTTACACAAATTTTATTGTGAAAAACAATCCGAGAACTGTATCAACCTGATGTTAACACTTGTGTGTTATGATACCTGTGTTACCATTTGATTATATTCTTCATGTCACATTTTTCTGAATTTTTCGTTCCATTATACATTAAGTCAAACTTTTATGGTTTGAATTTTTATACTTAAGTTAATGTGAACGTTTTTTCCAATTTTCATTGGTAGCTCAAGCCAAAGCTTAAATTGTATGTGATTTTATTTTTATTGAACATTTTTATTTTGCTATATTAATATTTATATAGGCTAATTGTTCTAACTTAGTTAAAATCTCAGAAAGACATGATGATAAATATTCCTAGGCACAAAGGAAGTCAACATCAGTTTTATTCAACTTACACAGCAGAGCAGAACAGCTGTTTTCAAAAGTCGCTACACTTTCATCTTCAGTGCTCATGTGTATATTGTGTTTATCACCACTGTTTAGGTGGCTTAGTTGAATGTGATAACAGTTTTCTATTTACACAAATTTTATTGTGAAAAACAATCCGAGAACTGTATCAACCTGATGTTAACACTTGTATGTTGTGATACGTGTGTTACCATTTGATTGTTTTCTTGATGTCCCATTTTTCTGAATTTTTTGTTCCATTATACATTAAGTCAAACTTTTATGGTTTGAATTTTATACTTAAGTATATGTGAACGTTTTTTCCAATTTTCATTGGTAGCTCAAGCCAAAGCTTAAATTATATGTGATTTTATTTTTATTGAACATTTTTATTTTGCTATATTAATATTTATATAGGCTAATTGTTCTAACTTCGTTAAAATCTCAGAAAGACATGATGATAAATATTCCTAGGCACAAAGGAAGTCAACATCAGTTTTATTCAACTTACACAGCAGAGCAGAACAGCTGTTTTCGAAAGTCGCTACACTTTCATCTTCAGTGCTCATGTGTATATTGTGTTTATCACCACTGTTTAGGTGGCTTAGTTGAATGTGATAACAGTTTTCTATTTACACAAATATTATTGTGAAAAACAATCCGAGAACTGTATCAACCTGATGTTAACACTTGTGTGTTATGATACCTGTGTTACCATTTGATTATATTCTTCATGTCCCATTTTTCTGAATTTTTCGTTCCATTATACATTAAGTCAAACTTTTATGGTTTGAATTTTTATACTTAAGTTAATGTGAACGTTTTTTCCAATTTTCATTGGTAGCTCAAGCCAAAGCTTAAATTGTATGTGATTTTATTTTTATTGAACATTTTTATTTTGCTATATTAATATTTATATAGGCTAATTGTTCTAACTTAGTTAAAATCTCAGAAAGACATGATGATAAATATTCCTAGGCACAAAGGAAGTCAACATCAGTTTTATTCAACTTACACAGCAGAGCAGAACAGCTGTTTTCAAAAGTCGCTACACTTTCATCTTCAGTGCTCATGTGTATATTGTGTTTATCACCACTGTTTAGGTGGCTTAGTTGAATGTGATAACAGTTTTCTATTTACACAAATTTTATTGTGAAAAACAATCCGAGAACTGTATCAACCTGATGTTAACACTTGTATGTTGTGATACGTGTGTTACCATTTGATTGTTTTCTTGATGTCCCATTTTTCTGAATTTTTTGTTCCATTATACATTAAGTCAAACTTTTATGGTTTGAATTTTATACTTAAGTATATGTGAACGTTTTTTCCAATTTTCATTGGTAGCTCAAGCCAAAGCTTAAATTGTATGTGATTTTATTTTTATTGAACATTTTTATTTTGCTATATTAATATTTATATAGGCTAATTGTTCTAACTTGGTTAAAATCTCAGAAAGACATGATGATAAATATTCCTAGGCACAAAGGAAGTCAACATCAGTTTTATTCAACTTACACAGCAGAGCAGAACAGCTGTTTTCAAAAGTCGCTACACTTTCATCTTCAGTGCTCATGTGTATATTGTGTTTATCACCACTGTTTAGGTGGCTTAGTTGAATGTGATAACAGTTTTCTATTTACACAAATTTTATTGTGAAAAACAATCCGAGAACTGTATCAACCTGATGTTAACACTTGTGTGTTATGATACCTGTGTTACCATTTGATTATTTTCTTCATGTCCCATTTTTCTGAATTTTTCGTTCCATTATACATTATGTCAAACTTTTATGGTTTGAATTTTTATACTTAAGTTAATGTGAACGTTTTTTCCAATTTTCATTGGTAGCTCAAGCCAAAGCTTAAATTGTATGTGATTTTATTTTTATTGGACATTTTTATTTTGCTATATTAATATTTATATAGGCTAATTGTTCTAACTTAGTTAAAATCTCAGAAAGACATGATGATAAATATTCCTAGGCACAAAGGAAGTCAACATCAGTTTTATTCAACTTACACAGCAGAGCAGAACAGCTGTTTTCAAAAGTCGCTACACTTTCATCTTCAGTGCTCATGTGTATATTGTGTTTATCACCACTGTTTAGGTGGCTTAGTTGAATGTGATAACAGTTTTCTATTTACACAAATTTTATTGTGAAAAACAATCCGAGAACTGTATCAACCTGATGTTAACACTTGTATGTTGTGATACCTGTGTTACCATTTGATTATTTTCTTGATGTCCCATTGTTCTGAATTTTTTATTCCATTATACATTAAGTCAAACTTTTATGGTTTGAATTTTATACTTAAGTATATGTGAACGTTTTTTCCAATTTTCATTGGTAGCTCAAGCCAAAGCTTAAATTGTATGTGATTTTATTTTTATTGAACATTTTTATTTTGCTATATTAATATTTATATAGGCTAATTGTTCTAACTTAGTTAAAATCTCAGAAAGACATGATGATAAATATTCCTAGGCACAAAGGAAGTCAACATCAGTTTTATTCAACTTACACAGCAGAGCAGAACAGCTGTTTTCAAAAGTCGCTCCACTTTCATCTTCAGTGCTCATGTGTATATTGTGTTTATCACCACTGTTTAGGTGGCTTAGTTGAATGTGATAACAGTTTTCTATTTACACAAATTTTATTGTGAAAAACATCCGAGAACTGTATCAACCTGATGTTGTTGACTTGTATGTTGTGATACCTGTGTTACCATTTGATTATTTTCTTGATGTCCCATTTTTCTGAATTTTTTGTTCCATTATACATTAAGTCAAACTTTTATGGTTTGAATTTTATACTTAAGTATATGTGAACGTTTTTTCCAATTTTCATTGGTAGCTCAAGCCAAAGCTTAAATTGTATGTGATTTTATTTTTATTGAACATTTTTATTTTGCTATATTAATATTTATATAGGCTAATTGTTCTAACTTAGTTAAAATCTCAGAAAGACATGATGATAAATATTCCTAGGCACAAAGGAAGTCAACATCAGTTTTATTCAACTTACACAGCAGAGCAGAACAGCTGTTTTCAAAAGTCGCTACACTTTCATCTTCAGTGCTCATGTGTATATTGTGTTTATCACCACTGTTTAGGTGGCTTAGTTGAATGTGATAACAGTTTTCTATTTACACAAATTTTATTGTGAAAAACAATCCGAGAACTGTATCAACCTGATGTTAACACTTGTGTGTTATGATACCTGTGTTACCATTTGATTATATTCTTCATGTCACATTTTTCTGAATTTTTCGTTCCATTATACATTAAGTCAAACTTTTATGGTTTGAATTTTTATACTTAAGTTAATGTGAACGTTTTTTCCAATTTTCATTGGTAGCTCAAGCCAAAGCTTAAATTGTATGTGATTTTATTTTTATTGAACATTTTTATTTTGCTATATTAATATTTATATAGGCTAATTGTTCTAACTTAGTTAAAATCTCAGAAAGACATGATGATAAATATTCCTAGGCACAAAGGAAGTCAACATCAGTTTTATTCAACTTACACAGCAGAGCAGAACAGCTGTTTTCAAAAGTCGCTACACTTTCATCTTCAGTGCTCATGTGTATATTGTGTTTATCACCACTGTTTAGGTGGCTTAGTTGAATGTGATAACAGTTTTCTATTTACACAAATTTTATTGTGAAAAACAATCCGAGAACTGTATCAACCTGATGTTAACACTTGTATGTTGTGATACCTGTGTTACCATTTGATTATTTTCTTGATGTCCCATTGTTCTGAATTTTTTATTCCATTATACATTAAGTCAAACTTTTATGGTTTGAATTTTATACTTAAGTATATGTGAACGTTTTTTCCAATTTTCATTGGTAGCTCAAGCCAAAGCTTAAATTGTATGTGATTTTATTTTTATTGAACATTTTTATTTTGCTATATTAATATTTATATAGGCTAATTGTTCTAACTTAGTTAAAATCTCAGAAAGACATGATGATAAATATTCCTAGGCACAAAGGAAGTCAACATCAGTTTTATTCAACTTACACAGCAGAGCAGAACAGCTGTTTTCAAAAGTCGCTCCACTTTCATCTTCAGTGCTCATGTGTATATTGTGTTTATCACCACTGTTTAGGTGGCTTAGTTGAATGTGATAACAGTTTTCTATTTACACAAATTTTATTGTGAAAAACAATCCGAGAACTGTATCAACCTGATGTTAACACTTGTGTGTTATGATACCTGTGTTACCATTTGATTATTTTCTTCATGTCCCATTTTTCTGAATTTTTCGTTCCATTATACATTATGTCAAACTTTTATGGTTTGAATTTTTATACTTAAGTTAATGTGAACGTTTTTTCCAATTTTCATTGGTAGCTCAAGCCAAAGCTTAAATTGTATGTGATTTTATTTTTATTGGACATTTTTATTTTGCTATATTAATATTTATATAGGCTAATTGTTCTAACTTAGTTAAAATCTCAGAAAGACATGATGATAAATATTCCTAGGCACAAAGGAAGTCAACATCAGTTTTATTCAACTTACACAGCAGAGCAGAACAGCTGTTTTCAAAAGTCGCTACACTTTCATCTTCAGTGCTCATGTGTATATTGTGTTTATCACCACTGTTTAGGTGGCTTAGTTGAATGTGATAACAGTTTTCTATTTACACAAATTTTATTGTGAAAAACAATCCGAGAACTGTATCAACCTGATGTTAACACTTGTATGTTGTGATACCTGTGTTACCATTTGATTATTTTCTTGATGTCCCATTGTTCTGAATTTTTTATTCCATTATACATTAAGTCAAACTTTTATGGTTTGAATTTTATACTTAAGTATATGTGAACGTTTTTTCCAATTTTCATTGGTAGCTCAAGCCAAAGCTTAAATTGTATGTGATTTTATTTTTATTGAACATTTTTATTTTGCTATATTAATATTTATATAGGCTAATTGTTCTAACTTAGTTAAAATCTCAGAAAGACATGATGATAAATATTCCTAGGCACAAAGGAAGTCAACATCAGTTTTATTCAACTTACACAGCAGAGCAGAACAGCTGTTTTCAAAAGTCGCTACACTTTCATCTTCAGTGCTCATGTGTATATTGTGTTTATCACCACTGTTTAGGTGGCTTAGTTGAATGTGATAACAGTTTTCTATTTACACAAATTTTATTGTGAAAAACAATCCGAGAACTGTATCAACCTGATGTTAACACTTGTGTGTTATGATACCTGTGTTACCATTTGATTATATTCTTCATGTCACATTTTTCTGAATTTTTCGTTCCATTATACATTAAGTCAAACTTTTATGGTTTGAATTTTTATACTTAAGTTAATGTGAACGTTTTTTCCAATTTTCATTGGTAGCTCAAGCCAAAGCTTAAATTGTATGTGATTTTATTTTTATTGAACATTTTTATTTTGCTATATTAATATTTATATAGGCTAATTGTTCTAACTTAGTTAAAATCTCAGAAAGACATGATGATAAATATTCCTAGGCACAAAGGAAGTCAACATCAGTTTTATTCAACTTACACAGCAGAGCAGAACAGCTGTTTTCAAAAGTCGCTACACTTTCATCTTCAGTGCTCATGTGTATATTGTGTTTATCACCACTGTTTAGGTGGCTTAGTTGAATGTGATAACAGTTTTCTATTTACACAAATTTTATTGTGAAAAACAATCCGAGAACTGTAT
>OY776281.1:47136430-47148930 GCA_963675445.1 Linnaemya vulpina | reverse complement strand
ACCAATATACAAAAATGGCTTAAAAATAAATTACAATAACTACCGCCCAATTGCAATATTATCAGTCATCGAAAAAGTAATGGAAGAAATAATCTGTAGACGTTTGACTAACTATACTGAAAAATACAAAATTATCAACAATAATCAGTTTGGGTTCCAAAAAGGGAAAAATATCAATAAGCTTATTGGCAACTTTTCCACCTACATAAACTCGCAGTTAAGCAAAAAACACCACTGTCTGACTCTGTTTATAGACTTTACCAAAGCTTTTGACACATTGTCACATAAAAACATTTTAAATATGTTAGAAAGACTTGGTATAAGAGGTCAGACGTTAAAATTATTCGAAAGCTATTTGGAGTGTAGAAAATATAGTGTTAAAATTGGTAACAAATTAAGTGATTTAACGGACCTAGAGCACGGAGTACCTCAAGGCTCTAAACTTGGCCCAATACTATATATACTATACACAAACGACCTAATGAATATGTTAACGGCATGTAAAGCATACGCATATGCAGACGACACCGCAATAATAGTAGGTCATAAAAATCTAGAAGATGCGTCAAGGATAATGCAAGATCAATTAGATATTACAGCAAAATGGTGCCATGACCAGGGATTAATAATAAATGCTACTAAAACTAAGTTGATGCACATTAAACCCCCCACACATCACATATGAAGATATAAAAGTTAAATTCCACGAAACTGATTGCATGCATAAAACAAAATGTATGAACTTTAACTACCAAACAGATACTTGCAAAACGACAATAGAACTCGTAAATACGTATAAATATCTAGGTGTACATATCGACCATAACTTCAAATGGAAAACACATATAGATGAAGTACATAAAAAACTTAGAAAGGCATCATATATGATGCACCAATTGAGTTATTGCTCCAACGATAAGGTACTGAGACAAGCCTATTTTTCCTTTGTGGAATCACACCTGCGGCATGGCATAACAGCGTGGGGTCAATCGACTCACTGTGGAAAACTCCAACAAATACAGAATAGAATTCTTAAAATTCTAAGACCATACACACAGCCCCAAAATAACAATCATCATAATACAAACAACCTACTAAGTACTTTCACAAACACGTCAACGGGGAATGAAACAACAAATTACCCAAAAGATAGAAATGTCCTAAGCGTCCGAAACATATACCACACAACTCTAGCCATTGAATTTTATATGGATAACACATATTTACAAAAAATTAATCATAACCATCAAACGAGAAGAAACGTTGAAGGAAGATACTGCATCCCTAAGTTCAGGAATGAATATGGCCGAAGCACTCTACAAGTCGCGTTACCAACTGTATTTAATACAATACCAATTGAAGTCCTCAAAAGATGCAACAACAATAATGCAAGAAAAAAAATACTAAAATCTTATTTCATAAGCACACAATAATTAAAAATTTATAAAAATTAAATTTAATATATTTAATAATAACACAAAATTTTTTAAAAATTTAAAAATTACACAATGGTTACTCTACATTCTCTCACTTTTAAAAAATCTAGTAAAAATTTTTTAAATATAATATCAACACAAACTTTGTAAATACATTTTATGTTAATTATACCTGCAGACAAGCCGAAATGGCTTCGCAAGGTTTTATAAACAATGAATTGTACTACACAGAATTTTGGAAATAAATCAAATAAATCAAATAAATCAAAATTATTAATTATTATTATTATTATTATTATTGTTATTATTATTATTGTTATTGTTATTATTATTATTAATATTATTATTATTATTATTATTATTATTATTTTTATTATTTTTATTATTATTATTATAATTATCATTATTATTATTATTATTATTATTATTATAATTATTATTATTATTATTATTATTATTATTACTATTATTATTATTATTATTATTATTATTATTATTATTATTATTATTATCATTATTATTATTATTATTATTATTATTATTATTATTATTATTATTATTATCAGTATTGTTATTATTATTATTATTATTATTTTTATTATTATTATTATTATTATTATTATTATTGTTATTATTATTATTTTTATTGTTATTATTATTATTATTATTACTATTATTATTGTTATTATTATTATTATTATTATTATTATTATTATTATTATTATTATTATTGTTATTATTAATATTGTTATTATTATTATTATTATTATTATTATTATTATTATTATTATTATTATTATTATTATTATTATTATTATTACTATTATTATTACTATTTTTATTATTATCAGTATTGTTATTGTTATTATTATTATTATTATTATTTTTTAGAGCAACGAAGCAGCTTATCTACAATGTCTTATTGATATAATGTTTATTATACTTGTTGGTTTTAATTACTTGTTTGTAGATTACATAATTGAATGTAGTATACTTTTTTATTAATTGTCATTCATATTCTTATTATATTTTCATTCATTAAATAAATCTGAACTACATAAGATCGTTTTAATAGGTTATGGGCCCAGACTGGTTTTGAATCTTATCTGGTGTCTTAGCGAATATAATGGAAATTCATTAAAGTAAAATATTAAACGAAACGATTATATAAACAAAAGCAGAAACCGTGAGTATGGCTGGTGTTGTGCGTATTGAACCGCTAAACGCGGAGAACTATGACACATGGAAGTTGCAAATGCGTGCTATCTTAGTGAAGAATGATTTATGGTCGTATGTTGACGACAGCATCAAATGTCCCACAGTTGAAAAAGAAGCTGAGTCTTGGAAAAACCAAGATCAGAAAGCGGCTGCTGATATTATGCTTGCGATGAGTTCTTCGGAACTAGGTTTGATATCAGAATGTAAAACTGCACGACAGATGTGGCTGAGGTTGGAAGCAACTTATCAATCGAAAGGTCCGGCTCGAAAAGCATCCTTACTCAAACGTGTAGCATTATCGCGTATGCAAGAAAATGATAAAGTACGTAATCACTTAAATGAATTTTTCGATGCGGTGGCAAAATTAAGAGAAATTGGTGTTTGCATCGGTGATGAACTGTTAGCCATTTTATTGCTTTATAGTCTTCCAGATTCATTCGAGACTTTTAGATGTGCGTTAGAAACACGCGACGAATTGCTAAAGCCCGAGATGCTTCGCGTGAAAATTTTAGAGGAATACGAATCAAGAAAATCTAAAGAAGGTAAAAATGAATTAAGTGCATTATATATAAAAAGAGAACAGCAAAAACAGAAACAAATGAAACCGAAACAAAACATAACATGTTTTAAATGTGGTAAACTAGGACATTTTTCAAGAAATTGTAAAACAAAAGTTAAAAATATGCAAAGTACTCAAAACATTGAGTTAGATACAAAGAAATCAAATATTTGTTTTACATCAACGGAATCGGTGTTTCTGTGCGCGACTGATAATACAAAGTGGTGCTTGGACAGTGGATGCACTTCGCACATGAGTGCTGACATTAATAATTTTGATCAGTTTTCAAAAATGAATCAAACGCTTAACTTGGCAAACAATAGCAAGACTACAATAAGCGGTATCGGAAATATGAACATTTGTGTCAATAATCGTGGTTTAAATTCGAATTTGCATTTGAAAGACGTTCTTTATGTATCTGACTTAAGAACAAATTTATTATCGGTATCAAAAATTACCGAAAATGGTTATGACGTAATATTTAGTAAAAATAATGCAATAGTAACTAATAAAAGTAAAAAGGTGTACCTTTGTGCAGAAAGAATAGGCAATTTGTATTATTTGAAAAATTATGAAAACACAGCAAACATAACTGAAGCCAAAAATGAACTCGATTTATGGCACTACAAAATGGGACATGTGAATGAAAGAGATCTTAAAAATATGGCAAAGAATGGTGATATTTATGGACTAAATTTTAAACAAGAATTGAAATTATCAACCTGTGAAGTTTGTATAAGTCAAAAACAAACACGCACGATTTTTCCAAAAAGTAAAAATAATAGATCCAAACAATTACTGGAAATCATCCATAGTGATTTATGTGGACCAATGAGATGTAAATCAAATTCTGGTGCTCAATACTTTGTGACATTTATAGATGATAAATCTAGGTGGTGCGAAGTATATTTTTTGAAACACAAATCAGATGTATTTTCTGCTTTCCAAAAATATAAAGCTTCGGCAGAGACTTTTACTGGTCATAAAATTAAAACATTACAATCAGACAATGGGCGTGAATATTGTAACCGGGAGTTTGACTCCTATTTGGAGAAACATGGTATAAAAAGACGTTTGACAACTCCTCATAGTCCTCAACAAAATGGAACGGCAGAACGGAAAAATAGAACCCTTGTCGAAATGTCACGATGTATGATGAAACATTCCGAATCACCTGCGTCTTTTTGGGCAGAAGCCATTAATACTGCATGTTATATTAGAAACAGATGTATTACAAAAAGTAATAATGAGATTCCTTATAAACTTTGGACAAATAAAAAGCCTACAGCAATACATATGAAAGTTTTTGGTTGTAAAGGATACGTGCTAAATAAAAATCCTAACAAAGGCAAATTTGATTCGCGTTCAGAACAATGTGTTTTCGTGGGATATTCTTCTGAATCAAAAGCTTATCGTATGTGGTCTCCAAAGAAAAGAGATGTTATAATTAGTCGGGATGTAAAGTTTATTGACGAAAATGGTTTTAATGACAAATATGAAGACTTTTGTGATATAAAAAACAACAACCTTGAAATTGAATTGAGGAAATCTGATGAAATACAGCAATTGGAAGCATGTATAGACGACAGTCCAGCAGATACTGATGTCAGTCCAACAAATGTCGATGCTAGAAGTGAAAAACGTGGCAGAGGACGTCCAAAATTGCTAAGGTTAGGTTCACGTGGACGACCTAAGAAGTTGTATCATACAATAAAAGAAGATGAAACTAATTCCAACAATGAGGATTGTGAGTCAACTCAGTCAGAAGATGATTTTGAAGAGTGCGAACTAGCTTTCTTGACGGCGATGTCTGATCCTGTAACTTTTACCCAAGCTATGGAGTCGCCTGATGCAAACGGCTGGACAATGGCAATAGAAGACGAATATTTGGCTTTAATACATAACAATATATGGGAAATTGTAGATCATCCTGACCAACGAAAAGTTATTGATAGTCGATTAGTATTTCGTACAAAACACGATGGAAAGAGAAAGGTTCGTCTCGTAGCAAAAGGGTATGCTCAACGTCCAGGTGAAGATTTTCACGAAACTTACTCTCCCGTAGCCCGTTCATCATCAATTAGACTTTTAACAGCGTTGGCAGCAGAATTGCATCTGGAAATACACCAAATGGATGTAATTACAGCTTACTTGAACGGTGATCTGCAGGAAAACGTATACATCAAAATACCTGATAACTTAGAATGTATATTGAAGAAAATAAAATCTGGTAAGCCCATGGGATCCAATGGTAATACAAACCATGATAAAAATGTTGAAAAAACAGCTAAGAAATGGTTACAGACCATATCTACTACAAAAAGTCCTGTATGTCTTTTGAAGAAAGCTTTGTACGGACTACGTCAATCTGGTCTTATGTGGTATTACAAATTAACAAAAGAATTGTTAAAATTGGGTTTGAAGCCAACTAAAAAGGATCCTTGTCTATTTTCGAAAAAAGAAGGCGATAAAATTTTACTTATTTTAATCTACGTAGATGATTTGTTAATAGCTTCAAATGAACCTGAATGGATAAAGCATTTTAAAACATCCTTATCTCAATGCTTTGAAATGAAGGATATTGGCCCGGTGAAACGTTGTTTGGGCATTGAATTTTACCAAAACCTTGGTTCAAACCAGATTTTCTTATCACAGCGTAACTACGCCGAAAACGTTTTGGATCGTTTTGGTATGTCAGACTGTAAACCTGTAATGACTCCTTTGGAGCCAAACTGCAAATTAACTCGTCCTTTAATTAAAGATGAAAAAGTAATGTCCAAATATTCTTATCAAAGGTTAATAGGAGCGTTAATGTACCTTGCTGTAACAACACGCCCCGACATTGCATATGCGGTAAACTACATGAGCCAATTTAATTCTAATTATAATAAAGAGCACTGGCAGTCAGCTAAACGAATTTTGCGGTATATACCAGGGACACTCGACTATGGATTACAATATAAAGCTAGCAACATAGAATTGTATGGAATAGTTGATGCCGATTGGGGATCAAACCTTACAGATCGCAGATCGTACTCTGGGTATGCATTCATATTAGGAGGTGCTGCAATAAGTTGGGAAGCCCGTAAGCAGCGAACAGTATCCTTATCTAGTACCGAATCCGAATATATAGCTATATCCGATGCAATGAAAGAAGCTCTCTACATTAGAAGTATTCTTGAAGACATTGGTATAAAATACGAAAATATTACTGTGTTCAATGATAGCCAAAGTGCACAAAAATTAATTAACAATTTTGGATACAATTCGAGGACAAAACATATTGATATTCGCCATCATTTTATTCGTGATTGCGTTCGTAGTCACAATATAAAAATTGAATATATGTCTACAGAAAATATGCCAGCTGATATGTTAACAAAGCCAGTTGGTAAAATAAAACAACATTCTTGTTCAACTAACTTGGGTTTAATAATTCAACATCAAAAGAACTTGTAGTATCTCTACTTCGAGGGGAGATGTTAGAGCAACGAAGCAGCTTATCTACAATGTCTTATATTATTATTATTATTATTATTATTATTATTATTATTATTATTATTATTATTATTATTATTATTATTATTATTATTATTGTTATTATTAATATTGTTATTATTATTATTATTATTATTATTATTATTATTATTATTATTATTATTATCAGTATTGTTATTATTATTATTATTATTATTATTATTATTATTATTATTATTATTATTATTATTACTATTATTATTATTATTATTATTATTATTATTATTATTATTATTATTATTATTATTATTGTTATTATTGTTATTATTATTATATTTATTGTTATTATTATTATTATTATTATTATTTTTATTATTATTATTATTATTATTATTATTATTATTATTATTATTATTATTATTACTATTATTATTATTATTATTATTATTATTATTATTATTATTATTATTATTATTATTATTATAATTGTTATTATTAATATTATTATTATTATTATTGTTATTATTAATATTATTATTATTATTATTATTATTATTATCAGTATTGTTATTATTACTATTATTATTATTATTATTATTATTATTATTATTATTATTATTATTATTATTATTATTATTATTATTGTTATTATTAATATTGTTATTATTATTATTATTATTATTATTATTATTATTATTATTATTATTATTGTTATTATTAATATTGTTATTATTATTATTATTATTATTACTATTATTATTATTATTATTATTATTATTATTATTATTATTATTATTATTATTATTATTACTATTATTATTATCAGTATTGTTATTGTTATTATTATTATTATTATTATTATTATTATTATTATTATTGTTATTATTATTATTATTATTATTATTATTATTATTATTATTATTATTATTATTATTATTATCAGTATTGTTATTATTACTATTATTATTATTATTATTATTATTATTATTATTATTATTATTATTATTATTATTATTATTGTTATTATTAATATTGTTATTATTATTATTATTATTATTATTATTATTATCAGTATTGTTATTATTATTATTATTATTATTATTATTATTATTATTATTATTATTATTATTATTATTATTATTATTGTTATTATTATTATAATTATTGTTATTATTATTATTATTATTATTATTATTATTATTATTATTATTATTATTATTATTATTGTTATTATTATTATTATTATTATTATTATTATTATTATTATTATTGTTATTATTATTATTGTTATTGTTATTATTATTATTAATATTAATATTATTATTATTATTATTATTATTATTATTATTAATATTATTATTATTATTATTATTATTTTTATTATTTTTATTGTTATTATTATTATTATTATTATTATTATTATTATTATTATTATTATTGTTATTATTATTATTATTATTATTATTATTGTTATTATTAATATTGTTATTATTATTATTATTATTATTATTATTATTATTATTATTATTATTATTGACTTTAATAATATATATATATATATATTATTAAAGTCAATATGCAGATATGTGCAACAAACTGGCACGAAATATTAAACCACACAAACCCAAATGTAATGTACAACGAAATCTGTAATATTTTTAACAATATATACAATGACTCAGAAAGAAAAACCCAAAAAAAGAAAAACAGAACATCTAGTCCCTTGATAAGTGAAACATTAATAAAAAACTGTGAAATTAGGGATAAACTTTATAAAAAATGGTATAGAAACAGAAATAATAAGTTATATGAACGAGAATATAAAGCATACAGAAATATATTAAACAAACAATTAAATTATGCTAAAAATCAATACTACATAGCAAAATTTTATGAAAATAGAAATAATATCCGCGAATCATGGCAGATTATAAATGAAATAATAGGTAAAAAAACAAGTAGCATTGATGATTTCATACTACGAAATTTCAAAAACGATACAATTACCAACATATGTGACAACTTCGCACTTAACTTTAAACATAACGTTGAAAAAATACTACATAAATGCAGCATTAAAACTAGTAGGCACGCCACAAATACACTTCCAAACTCAATGTATATACTAAACACAACGAATACTGAAATAAAAAATATTTTAAGCACTCTGAATGCTAGAAAAAGTCCTGGATTTGATGGAATTAGGGCCATCGATTTAAAAAATAACGCAAACATACTGGCACCAGTCGTGACAAAATTGATAAACTTAGTAATTGACACAGCGACCATCCCCGATGTCATGAAAATAGCATTTATACGTCCAGTTTATAAAAATGGTTCTCGTTCGGATGTTAACAACTTCAGACCGATTGCAATACTTTCTGTGTTAGAAAAAGTAATGGAGGAAGTTATATGCAGAAGAATAACTGATTTTATTAAAAAAAACAATATATTAAATACAAACCAATTTGGATTTCAAAAAGGCAAAAATATTAATCAGCTCATCGGCAATTTCTCAAACTATATTAACGAAGAATTGAGTAAACATCATCATTGTCTTACAATGTTTATTGATTTTAGTAAAGCTTTCGACACAATACCACATGATAAATTATTAAACGTACTGCAGAAAATTGGCATCAGAGGACATGGCCTAGAATTAGTGAGAAACTATCTAACACTCAGAAAATATCATGTTAAAATATCAAGTAACATTAGTAGTGAAACTAGTCTAGACTTTGGAGTACCTCAGGGCTCAAAACTTGGACCCATACTTTACGTAATATATACAAACGAATTAATTAATTTACTTGGGGTAGGTAAAACATTTGCTTATGCAGACGATACTGCGATTATATGCACACAAAAACCTGAATGAGGCAACTCTTATCATGCAGCAACAACTGAATATTGCTACAATGTGGTGTCATGATCACGGGTTAATAATCAACGCAACTAAAACTAAATTAATGCACATCAAACCCAGTCATTTCCGGTATGAAGAAATCAATATAAAATTTCACAATACAAATTGTCTTCACAACAACAGGTATAATACCACTGCACCTCACGCAGACGCATGTACGACAACAATTGATATGGTACAGTCATACAAATACTTAGGCGTGATCGTTGACCACAATTTTAAATGGGATATGCACGTGGAAGAAGTACGTAAAAAACTAAGAAAGGCTTCACTAATGTTACACAGACTAAGTTATTGTTCGCAAAACGCTGTATTAAGACAAGCATATTTTTCGCTTGTTGAATCACACATTAGACACGGTATAACAGCTTGGGGAAACTCCAAACATTGTAGAAAGCTACAGCAATCACAAAATCAAGTTCTAAAAATCCTAAAGAAAAGTGAATCAAATGCAAATAATAACAATACCAACATTGCCAAAAGTCTCAATGTGTTGAATGTTAAAAACATATACAAAACAACGTTAGTGACAGAGTTTTATAACGATGCTAGGTATTTACGGAAAATCGACCACAGATATCGTACTAGAAGAAATGAAGAAGGAAGGTACTATGTGCAGAAATTCAGGAACGAATATGGAAGAAGCACCTTAGGGGTCATGCTTCCGACTATTTACAATACTCTGCCAATGGAAGTAATAGCAAAAAGTGCGAACGTTATTACAAGGAAAAAAACTATCAAATGCTATTTTGTTAACCAACAATAAGTATAAATTTAATTAATCAATTATGAATTGTTATGAAGAAAAAAGAAAAAAAAATTTTATTTATTGTTTAAAGTTGTTTGAAATGTACTGATCATTTAGTTATAAATTAACCTGCAGACAAGCCAAAAAGGCTTTGCAAGGATATAAATAATGTAAATGAATTGTATTTCTAATAAAAAAAAAAAAAAAAAAAAAAAAAATCATTATTATTATTATTATTATTATTATTATTATTATTATTGTTATTATTATTATTATTATTATTATTATTATTATTATTATTATTATTATTATTGTTATTATTAATATTGTTATTATTATTATTATTATTATTATTATTATTATTATTATTATTATTATTATTATTATTATTATTATTGTTATTATTATTATTGTTATTGTTATTATTATTATTAATATTATTATTATTATTATTATTATTATTTTTATTATTTTTATTGTTATTATTATTATTATTATTATTATTATTATTATATTTATTGTTATTATTATTATTATTATTATTATTATTATTATTATTATTATTATTATTATTATTATTATTATTGTTATTATTATTATTATTATTATTATTGTTATTATTAATATTGTTATTATTATTATTATTATTATTATTGTTATTATTATTATTATTATTATTATTATTATTATTATTATTATTATTATTATTATTATTATTATTGTTATTATTAATATTGTTATTATTATTATTATTATTATTATTATTATTATTATTATTATTATTATCAGTATTGTTATTATTATTATTATTATTATTATTGTTATTATTAATATTGTTATTATTATTATTATTATTATTATTGTTATTATTATTATTATTATTATTATTATTATTATTATTATTATTATTATTGTTATTATTAATATTGTTATTATTATTATTATTATTATTATTATTATTATTATTATTATTATTATTATCAGTATTGTTATTATTATTATTATTATTATTATTGTTATTATTAATATTGTTATTATTATTATTATTATTATTGTTATTATTATTATTATTATTATTATTATTATTATTATTATTATTATTATTATTATTATTGTTATTATTAATATTGTTATTATTATTATTATTATTATTATTATTATTATTATTATTGTTATTATTATTATTGTTATTGTTATTATTACTATTGTTATTATTGTTATTCTTATTGTTATTATTGTTATTGTTATTATTAATATTGTTATTATTATTATTATTATTATTATATTTATTGTTATTATTAATATTGTTATTATTATTATTATTATTATTATTATTATTATTATTATTATTATTATTATTATTGTTATTATTAATATTGTTATTATTATTATTATTATTATTATTGTTATTATTATTATTATTATTATTATTATTATTATTATTATTATTATTATTGTTATTATTAATATTGTTATTATTATTATTATTATTATTATTATTATTATTATTATTATTATTATTATTATTGTTATTATTATTATTGTTATTGTTATTATTACTATTGTTATTATTGTTATTCTTATTGTTATTATTGTTATTGTTATTATTAATATTGTTATTATTATTATTATTATATTTATTGTTATTATTAATATTGTTATTATTATTATTATTATTATTATTATTATTATTATTATTATTATTATTATTATTATTATTATTGTTATTATTAATATTGTTATTATTATTATTATTATTATTATTATTGTTATTATTATTATTATTATTATTATTATTATTATTATTATTATTATTATTGTTATTATTAATATTGTTATTATTATTATTATTATTATTATTATTATTATTATTATTATTATTATTATTATTGTTATTATTATTATTGTTATTGTTATTATTACTATTGTTATTATTGTTATTCTTATTGTTATTATTGTTATTGTTATTATTAATATTGTTATTATTATTATTATTATTATTATTATTATTATTATTATTATTATTATTATTATCAGTATTGTTATTATTATTATTATTATTATTATTGTTATTATTAATATTGTTATTATTATTATTATTATTATTATTGTTATTATTATTATTATTATTATTAT
>OY776281.1:47103930-47118930 GCA_963675445.1 Linnaemya vulpina | reverse complement strand
GACCATGGAGTTGCCGCTGGTTTACATTCAGTCATGCCCCATCGTTCCAGTATTTCTTCGGTATACTGCTTTTGGTGTATAGTAATGTCACCTCTCAAACCATCCGGATGAATTTCCATCCCCAGATAAAATGAGATCGGACCACGATTAACAGCTTCAACGTACTTATTTAAAGTTGAAACAATATTATTCATCTCTAGATCGCTAGAACATGCTAACAACATGTCATCTACATAGGTGGCAATAAGACTGACTTCATGACCATTTCGTTTCATATAGACACAAGTGTCAGATTTGCACCTCATAAACCCCATTTCTAACAAAATATCGTTTACTTTTTTGTTCCATTCCCGTCCAGCTTGCTTTAAACCATACAAGGCCTTTTTTAATTTGCATACCTTATTGGGATAATTTTTGTCTTCAAACATTTTGGGTTGTACCATATAAACATCGTCTTCTAAATTCCCATTTAAATAAGCTGTCAAAATATCAATATGATTTACCAATAGTTTGTGTTTAGCAGATAAAGCCAGCGTGGTAGTCCACGTTGTATTTCTGTGAACAACCTTGTGCCACAAGCCTAGCTTTAAATTTTTCGATAGAACCATCAGGTTTACGTTTTATTGCAAAAACCCATTTGCAACCAATTATGTTGTTACCACTGGGCTTTTCTACCAACTCCCATGTTTTATTTTTCATTAATGAATTATATTCATTTTGCATTGCCTCTGTCCACTTCACAGAATTTTCTGATTTCAATGCCTCAGCAACGATATTCGGACTTTCAATAATTGAATTTATCATAACGGGTCCATCTTCACTGCAATAGATTTTTCTTGGTCTGCCTTTTCCACCAGATTTTATGAACTTAGGTCTTCCACGCTTTCGTTTTTTGTCACCAACAGGTGTATCTTCTCTTTCAGTTTTAGGTTCATCACTCATCTCTTCTGCTTGCTTTTTATTTTCATCACCATCACTGCATGTTTCTTCTCCACCTTCTCTACCCACTGCATCATCATCAGCTTTGGAAATTCGAACATAAAACGTATCATTAACATTATGAACATCATTTTCATAATTTAATTTTTTAAAATATTGTTCGAAAAATATAACATCTCGAGCGATTATAATTTGCCTTGCATTTGGATTATATAAGCGATATCCCTTTGTATAAGGCTGGTAGCCAACAAATTTCATTTTTGTACCTTTAGGTAAAAACTTACTACCTTTCGGCTTTGGACCCTTTTTCATAACTACAGCATCACAACCAAACGTTTTCAAATGTGACACAGACGGTTGTTTACCACACCATTTCTCACAAGGCGTAACATTTTCGAGGACTTTTGTTGGGATAAACTTTGTAGTAATGCTGACGATTCCAGTAAACACCTTGCCATTTCGACAAGGGTTCTATTAGCCCTTTCCGAAACACCATTTTGTTGAGGCGAGTAGCTAACTGTTGTCTGGTGAACAATACCTTTTTCAGCAAAATATTGTTTAAATTTAGAATTAATAAATTCTTTACCATTATCACTGCGAACAGTTTTTATTTGGCGGCCTGTCTGCTTCTCCGCGAGCCCAGCAAAATTTATAAAAGCATCAAAAGCATCACTTTTATTTTTCAAAAAATATGTTGAAATAAACCGTGAATAATCATCAATAAATGTAATAAAATACGATGATCCACCAACAGATTTCACACCAATTTGTCCGCATAAATCAGTGTGCACCAATTCCAAAATATTTTTTGTTTGCACATTCGCGTAATTTTTATAAGAAGTAGCAGATATTTTGTTCACTGCACATGTAAAACATTCAATAGTTTTAGGCAATTTAACATATAAACCTTTTACCATATTTTTGGTCGTTAATTTATTTAAATCGTTCATGTTTAGATGACCAAATCTTTGATGCCATTTTCGAACCACATTTTCATCTATAGCTGCACTAATAATTTCACAAGTATCTATTTTTTCCAGATTTGCAATAAAAATATCATTTACAAGTTCAGCTGTTAATATCTTTTCAGTTTGGTTACTTTTCATTACAGCCTTATTCTTGTCGAATTGAACAATATGGCCAGCCTTAACTACTTTGTTTATTGATATAAAATTTAAATGTAAACGAGGTACATACCATACTTTATTTAAAGTCAGCGTACAAAAATTAGTTTTTAATTTTACTTCGCCAATGCCCTCTGCAAATATACTTTCACCAGATGCTAAAACAATTTTTTGATTTGTTTCTGTCAACGTCTCAAAGTATTCTTTTGTTCTGCACATATGTGACGTCGCACCACTGTCGACTATTCACGATTGCTTTAAATTTATTTTTCCTTCATTAAGAGAACAAGCGAAATCACTATCTCTTTTTTCACTTTCCTTACATTGAGATCGTATGTGTCCTTTTTTACCACACCGATAACATTTAATGTTATTGCTATATGCATTTATGTTATTGTTCTTTTTTTCTTGGTGATGATTATATTTTGACTTCACTTGTTTAATGCTATTAAGACTTCTGTGACTGTTGCTGTTGTTAAAAGACTTTTTATTCCTTTTATTATACTCATTTCTTGGAGCCGCTGCAAACACAGTTTCAGCTGGTACATTACTTTTGTTACCTTTTCTCAGTTCTTCTTCTAATATTTTTGAGACCAAATTTTCATATTTTGGCAGATTATCCCTGCTTTCCATAGCAACAACAAACGATTCTAATTCGTCAGGAAGACTACACAACAACAAAATGCACAATAGGTCATCATTTAGAGTGATTCCGATTTCTTTCAAATCATCCACCGTACAACAAAATTCATTAATTTGTGGGGAAAATCTTTCACTTGAACTCAATTTAAAACGTACCAACTTTTTAAACAAGTTTACCTTTCTGGATGGAGTGTTTCCTTTATATAGCTTACTCAAAATATCCCAGGCACTTTTAGCTGAAACACAATTCTTTATATGTATCAACTCAGTTGGCTTTACACTTAAGGTTATCATTGCCAGAGCTTTGCTGTCATCTGCTTTCCATTTTTCCTCACTATCTTCAGGACGTCTTCCCAAAATGGTATGATGCAAATCCAAAGTTATAAGCAAACTCTTCATTTGTATACACCATGACGCGTAATTTCAGAATTTAATTTTTCAATATTCGCGACAGCGCCTGCCATTTTCTTCTCTATTCTTTTCCAGTCATATATAAGAATACTTTTCCAGTTGAAGATTTTTTATTTATCAATTTTAGAAATTCCATACACTAAGTACTAGGAGATCTGGGCCCATAACCTTTGTTAGCTTTCATAGATCCATGCACAGTGAACATATGCGTGAATCCCAGACTTATCTTCTCCAATAATTTAAAAGAATACACAGTTATATTCAATGCAATTTATTTGACTATAAATAAATTTATTATTAAAAGAAAACAAAAAAGTTCTTGTTCAAGTGAGAATAGAAAAAGGATGAATGGAAAAAATATTAAGTTAATAATTTAACTTTGACAATTAAAAACATATATACTAAAACAGTACGCATTTGAATTGTAGTGGAATTTCAACAATTTCAACATTATTATTATTATTATTATTATTATTATTATTATTATTATTATTATTATTTTTATTATTATTATTATTATTATTATTATTATTATTATTATTATTATTATTATTATTAGTATTATTATTATTATTATTATTATTATTATTATTATTATGATTATTATTATTATTACTTTTATTATTATTATTATTATTATTATTATTATTATTATTATTATTATTATTATTACTATTACTATTATTATTATTATTATTATTATTATTATTATTATTATTATTATTATTATTATTATTATTATTACTATTATTATTATTATTATTATTATTATTATTATTATTATTATTATTATTACTATTACTATTACTATTACTATTATTATTATTATTATTATTATTATTATTATTATTATTATTATTATTATTATTATTGTTATTATTATTATTATTATTATTATTATTATTATTATTATTATTATTATTATTATTATTTTATATTTAAGATAATAATATTGAGCTTTAGGCTTGTTTTTATAAAAATAATAATTATGTATTTATTGATATCAATATTTCGATATCCTCTGGATATCTTCTTCAGGATAATAAACAAGATTAACAATTAATAATAAAAATTTTTTAAATGTTTAAATTTGAATATTTTTGTTGTTTTGTTTTTTTAAATATTGAAAATGAATGACAAAATTTTCTATATTTTCTATACATATTAAAAACATTTCAAAATATTGAAAACATTTCAAAATATTGAAAACATTTCAAAATATTGAAAACATTTTTTCCTTCATGCCTACATTATAAAAAATTTTTTGAAAAATTAGAAAATGAGTATAACAATTAATGAAATTTTAACACATTCTTGATTGTACTATGATCTTTTTAATAATCTATTCTTGTAAATCAAATGTTTATAATTCTGTGCTACACTATCAGTATCAGCTTTAAAATTAATTCTTTTACCTAATGGTACATTTATTATCTGTAACATTTCTAACATATAGCGATGTCTATACCTACTTTCAGAATTTAAAATAGATACATTTTCAAAATCTGGATAGTGATTTGAATCACGACAATGTAAAGATAATGCTGTTTTTTGTGTAGAATTATAATTTCTATATTTTAAGTTTGACTTATGTCCAGTTAATCTTGTCTTAATTTTATTTTGTGTTGTACCTATATATACTTTATTACAGATTTCATTATCTTTTCCCTTACATGGAATTTTATAAACAACATTAGACTTTTCTAATTTATCTATTTTATCTTTGGTCTTACTAAATAATTTACCTAATGTATTAAATGATTTGTGTGCCATTCTATATTTGTTTTTATTATAAATATCTGATTTTTCTACTCTTTCTGAAACTATTGGAATATATGTCATAGATTTATAAATCTTTGGTTCAATATTATTGTTTCTGTTGTTTGTATTTATTCTTCTGTTATATTCATCTATTAAATTGCATGCTAATCCTACAGGAAAATCATTATTAACTAAAATTTCCTTAATAATATTTTTATTCTTATTATGAAATCTTGCATCACTTACACCTAGTACCCTATCTATTAAATTCTTCGCTGTGTTAATGACTATTCTCTTTGGGTGTTTAGAATAATAATTAATAATTCTACCTGATGATGTTGGTTTCTGATACCAATCTATAGATAACTTATTGTTATTACGTATGATCATTGTATCTAAGTATGAGAGTTTATTGTTCTTTTCTATTTCCGCAGTAAATTTAATATCTGAGTGGAATGAATTAATAGAATATTATTTAATTCTGATTCTAAAATTATACAAAATATATCATCAACATATTTTGTTATAATTTTAGGCTTAACAGATAATCTACCTAAACAATTTTTCAATAATTCTTCCATAACAATATCAGCTACTACTGGAGATGCTGGCGATCCCATTGGAAGACCTTTATTTTGCATATAAATTTTGTTATTATATTTAAAATATCTATTATCTATTATGCAAAATTTAACTATTTTTAAAAATAAATCTTTATCTAAACTAGTAAATCCTTCAATATTAACAAAATTGTTATCTATAATACTAATTGCCAATTCAATAGGTATACTAGGAAACAATGAAACAACATCAAATGACACCAATATTTCATTACTATTTATGTTAATACTTTCCATCTTTTTCCTGAATTCTAATGAGTTTTTTATATTATATATTGAATGTTTAGTCATATTTTTTAAAATATGTGTTACATACTTACTAAGTTCATAAGATGGAGAATTAACAAATGAACAAATTGGTCTAAGTGGGAAATTATCTTTATGAATTTTCGGTAATCCATATAATCTTGGTGCAATTGATGTGTTTGTTTTTAAATTATTCTTTTCATGCAAAGTAATTATTTTTAACTTAAATTTCATTATTTATTTTTTGCAACCTATTTGTTGGATCATTCTCTAAAACTTTGTATGCTGAAGTATTTTCTACAATATCTTTCATTCTTGATATATAATCTATTCTATTCAATGCAACTGTTGTATTACCTTTATCAGCATCCAAAACAAGTATGTCCCTATTATTATTCAAAAATTTTTCTGTGTCCCTTACATTATTAAGAATAAATTTATCCCTATTATTCAATTTTATCTTATTCATTTGGTCATCTATTATAGTCGTAAATCTTGTTCTTGCTACTTCTTTTTCTTCGTTTCCTTCTATTGTCTGTACTAAGTCTTCACCATCTGATATAATTTTTAATAGAGGAAATTGATTTTTCCTTATTGGTAGAGAAAATTTCTTTCCTAAAGAAAGAGTTCTCTGAATATCAGTTGGAATGTCTTTGTCCGTTTTGTTTATGAACCAATTTTTATTAAACTTTATACCTAATTGTTCTCTTTGTAAATAACTTAATCTATCAAATTTATTTTTATGTACCTGTTTAATTTTATTATTTAAAGAATCTGCTATATGGTCTTCAAATTCCAAAAATCTTCCAATTTCCTCATAATTCAAATATCTTCTTAATTTATGCTTTATTATTAATATTTCCCTTTGGTTATCCTTAAGTAATTGATGTCTTTCTTTAATTGCAAAATTCAAAACTTTATTTTGAACAAGTTCCAAATACTTTCTAATGGGATTTTGTATCATCCGTTGTCCATTTACATGAAAAAGATTATAAATATTATTAATAGAATTCTTTATAAAATTTGGAACGATACCTGCATTACGGCAACGACTAAGGAATGTTATATTCGCTTTAAGCTTTATAATTTTATCTCTAACCTTCTTATACCTGTTAATAACTCTTCTTACTTCTTCATTTTTCTTAAACCAAGAGTAGTTCATTTTGCTTGAAACTTAATTCTAGACTTATTATTCTTTGTTTTTGAAATTCTCCCTCTAATATTGTTCTTCTTTTCCAATGTATTTCTAATTTCCCAGTGTTGATGCTTCTTCAATAATCTTGAATATTTATTTCTAGAATTCTTCTGACTCTTACTCGTGCTCTTCTTTTTTCGAATATATTATTTTAGTTTTTTTAGTCTTTAATTATTTTATATATAAGATAATAATATCGAGCTTTAGGCTTGTTTATTATAAAAATAATAATTATAAATTGGCAGTGCTGCCAAGTGCATATAGCCATTTCATTTCATTGTATACACCATGACGCGTAATTTCAGAATTTAATTTTTCAATATTCGCGACAGCGCCTGCCATTTTCTTCTCTATTCTTTTCCAGTCATATATAAGAATACTTTTCCAGTTGAAGATTTTTTATTTATCAATTTTAGAAATTCCATACACTAAGTACTAGGAGATCAGGGCCCATAACCTTTGTTAGCTTTCATAGATCCATGCACAGTGAACATATGCGTGAATCCCAGACTTATCTTCTCCAATAATTTAAAAGAATACACAGTTATATTCAATGTAATTTATTTGACTATAAATAAATTTATTATTAAAAGAAAACAAAAAAGTTCTTGTTCAAGCGAGAATAGAAAAAGGATGAATGGAAAAAATATTAAGTTAATAATTTAACTTTGACAATTAAAAACATATATACTAAAACAGTACGCATTTGAATTGTAGTGGAATTTCAACAATTTCAACATTATTATTATTATTATTATTATTATTATTATTATTATTATTTTTATTATTATTATTATTATTATTATTATTATTATTATTATTATTAGTATTATTATTATTATTATTATTATTATGATTATTATTATTATTACTTTTATTATTATTATTATTATTATTATTATTATTATTATTATTATTACTATTACTATTATTATTATTATTATTATTATTATTATTATTATTATTATTATTATTATTATTATTATTATTATTATTATTACTATTACTATTATTATTATTATTATTATTATTATTATTATTATTATTATTATTATTACTATTACTATTACTATTATTATTATTATTATTATTATTATTATTATTATTATTGTTATTATTATTATTATTATTATTATTATTATTTTATATTTAAGATAATAATATTGAGCTTTAGGCTTGTTTTTATAAAAATAATAATTATGTATTTATTGATATCAATATTTCGATATCCTCTGGATATCTTCTTCAGGATAATAAACAAGATTAACAATTAATAATAAAAATTTTTTAAATGTTTAAATTTGAATATTTTTGTTGTTTTGTTTTTTTAAATATTGAAAATGAATGACAAAATTTTCTATATTTTCTATACATATTAAAAACATTTCAAAATATTGAAAACATTTCAAAATATTGAAAACATTTTTTCCTTCATGCCTACATTATAAAAAATTTTTTGAAAAATTAGAAAATGAGTATAACAATTAATGAAATTTTAACACATTCTTGATTGTACTATGATCTTTTTAATAATCTATTCTTGTAAATCAAATGTCTATAATTCTGTGCTACACTATCAGTATCAGCTTTAAAATTAATTCTTTTACCTAATGGTACATTTATTATCTGTAACATTTCTAACATATAGCGATGTCTATACCTACTTTCAGAATTTAAAATAGATACATTTTCAAAATCTGGATAGTGATTTGAATCACGACAATGTAAAGATAATGCTGTTTTTTGTGTAGAATTATAATTTCTATATTTTAAGTTTGACTTATGTCCAGTTAATCTTGTCTTAATTTTATTTTGTGTTGTACCTATATATACTTTATTACAGATTTCATTATCTTTTCCCTTACATGGAATTTTATAAACAACATTAGACTTTTCTAATTTATCTATTTTATCTTTGGTCTTACTAAATAATTTACCTAATGTATTAAATGATTTGTGTGCCATTCTATATTTGTTTTTATTATAAATATCTGATTTTTCTACTCTTTCTGAAACTATTGGAATATATGTCATAGATTTATAAATCTTTGGTTCAATATTATTGTTTCTGTTGTTTGTATTTATTCTTCTGTTATATTCATCTATTAAATTGCATGCTAATCCTACAGGAAAATCATTATTAACTAAAATTTCCTTAATAATATTTTTATTCTTATTATGAAATCTTGCATCACTTACACCTAGTACCCTATCTATTAAATTCTTCGCTGTGTTAATGACTATTCTCTTTGGGTGTTTAGAATAATAATTAATAATTCTACCTGATGATGTTGGTTTGTGATAAAAATCTATAGATAACTTATTGTTATTACGTATGATCATTGTATCTAAGTATGAGAGTTTATTGTTCTTTTCTATTTCCGCAGTAAATTTAATATCTGAGTGGAATGAATTAATAGAATATTATTTAATTCTGATTCTAAAATTATACAAAATATATCATCAACATATTTTGTTATAATTTTAGGCTTAACAGATAATCTACCTAAACAATTTTTCAATAATTCTTCCATAACAATATCAGCTACTACTAGAGATGCTGGCGATCCCATTGGAAGACCTTTATTTTGCATATAAATTTTGTTATTATATTTAAAATATCTATTATCTATTATGCAAAATTTAACTATTTTTAAAAATAAATCTTTATCTAAACTAGTAAATCCTTCAATATTAACAAAATTATTATCTATAATACTAATTGCCAATTCAATAGGTATACTAGGAAACAATGAAACAACATCAAATGACACCAATATTTCATTACTATTTATGTTAATACTTTCCATCTTTTTCCTGAATTCTAATGAGTTTTTTATATTATATATTGAATGTTTAGTCATATTTTTTAAAATATGTGTTACATACTTACTAAGTTCATAAGATGGAGAATTAACAAATGAACAAATTGGTCTAAGTGGGAAATTATCTTTATGAATTTTCGGTAATCCATATAATCTTGGTGCAATTGATGTGTTTGTTTTTAAATTATTCTTTTCATGCAAAGTAATTATTTTTAACTTAAATTTCATTATTTATTTTTTGCAACCTATTTGTTGGATCATTCTCTAAAACTTTGTATGCTGAAGTATTTTCTACAATATCTTTCATTCTTGATATATAATCTATTCTATTCAATGCAACTGTTGTATTACCTTTATCAGCATCCAAAACAAGTATGTCCCTATTATTATTCAAAAATTTTTCTGTGTCCCTTACATTATTAAGAATAAATTTATCCCTATTATTCAATTTTATCTTATTCATTTGGTCATCTATTATAGTCGTAAATCTTGTTCTTGCTACTTCTTTTTCTTCGTTTCCTTCTATTGTCTGTACTAAGTCTTCACCATCTGATATAATTTTTAATAGAGGAAATTGATTTTTCCTTATTGGTAGAGAAAATTTCTTTCCTAAAGAAAGAGTTCTCTGAATATCAGTTGGAATGTCTTTGTCCGTTTTGTTTATGAACCAATTTTTATTAAACTTTATACCTAATTGTTCTCTTTGTAAATAACTTAATCTATCAAATTTATTTTTATGTACCTGTTTAATTTTATTATTTAAAGAATCTGCTATATGGTCTTCAAATTCCAAAAATCTTCCAATTTCCTCATAATTCAAATATCTTCTTAATTTATGCTTTATTATTAATATTTCCCTTTGGTTATCCTTAAGTAATTGATGTCTTTCTTTAATTGCAAAATTCAAAACTTTATTTTGAACAAGTTCCAAATACTTTCTAATGGGATTTTGTATCATCCGTTGTCCATTTACATGAAAAAGATTATAAATATTATTAATAGAATTCTTTATAAAATTTGGAACGATACCTGCATTACGGCAACGACTAAGGAATGTTATATTCGCTTTAAGCTTTATAATTTTATCTCTAACCTTCTTATACCTGTTAATAACTCTTCTTACTTCTTCATTTTTCTTAAACCAAGAGTAGTTCATTTTGCTTGAAACTTAATTCTAGACTTATTATTCTTTGTTTTTGAAATTCTCCCTCTAATATTGTTCTTCTTTTCCAATGTATTTCTAATTTCCCAGTGTTGATGCTTCTTCAATAATCTTGAATATTTATTTCTAGAATTCTTCTGACTCTTACTCGTGCTCTTCTTTTTTCGAATATATTATTTTAGTTTTTTTAGTCTTTAATTATTTTATATATAAGATAATAATATCGAGCTTTAGGCTTGTTTATTATAAAAATAATAATTATAAATTGGCAGTGCTGCCAAGTGCATATAGCAATTTCATTTCATTGTATACACCATGACGCGTAATTTCAGAATTTAATTTTTCAATATTCGCGACAGCGCCTGCCATTTTCTTCTCTATTCTTTTCCAGTCATATATAAGAATACTTTTCCAGTTGAAGATTTTTTATTTATCAATTTTAGAAATTCCATACACTAAGTACTAGGAGATCAGGGCCCATAACCTTTGTTAGCTTTCATAGATCCATGCACAGTGAACATATGCGTGAATCCCAGACTTATCTTCTCCAATAATTTAAAAGAATACACAGTTATATTCAATGCAATTTATTTGACTATAAATAAATTTATTATTAAAAGAAAACAAAAAAGTTCTTGTTCAAGCGAGAATAGAAAAAGGATGAATGGAAAAAATATTAAGTTAATAATTTAACTTTGACAATTAAAAACATATATACTAAAACAGTACGCATTTGAATTGTAGTGGAATTTCAACAATTTCAACATTATTATTATTATTATTATTATTATTATTATTATTATTATTATTATTATTATTATTATTTTTATTATTATTATTATTATTATTATTATTATTATTAGTATTATTATTATTATTATTATTATTATGATTATTATTATTATTACTTTTATTATTATTATTATTATTATTATTATTATTATTATTATTATTACTATTACTATTATTATTATTATTATTATTATTATTATTATTATTATTATTATTATTATTACTATTACTATTATTATTATTATTATTATTATTATTATTATTATTATTATTATTATTATTATTATTACTATTACTATTACTATTATTATTATTATTATTATTATTATTATTATTATTATTATTATTATTGTTATTATTATTATTATTATTATTATTATTATTATTATTATTATTATTATTATTATTTTATATTTAAGATAATAATATTGAGCTTTAGGCTTGTTTTTATAAAAATAATAATTATGTATTTATTGATATCAATATTTCGATATCCTCTGGATATCTTCTTCAGGATAATAAACAAGATTAACAATTAATAATAAAAATTTTTTAAATGTTTAAATTTGAATATTTTTGTTGTTTTGTTTTTTTAAATATTGAAAATGAATGACAAAATTTTCTATATTTTCTATACATATTAAAAACATTTCAAAATATTGAAAACATTTCAAAATATTGAAAACATTTTTTCCTTCATGCCTACATTATAAAAATGTTAACACGTCTATATTTGAAATCACACTGATTATAGTGTTGACCAGGGTTGTAACATTTTGACAACTATAGATAAAATTGGCAGCGCTGCCAAGTGCATATAGCCACATTGTCGTTTTATTTAAATCTATATCTAATCTTTGTAACACTGCCGCCCACTTAAGCCTGTTCGACCCGAATAGGCATACAATCACCTCTTCCATAGTGCGCCAATCGTTCGAGATGTACTATCTTCATTTTCGACCTTGGGCTATTGTGCTTCTGTATCCGGTATACAACGTCATTCACTCTCTTAATCACTTTATACGGGCCATCCCAGTGAGTCTGTAATTTTGGGGACAATCCTTTCTTCCGTTGTGGGTTATACAGTAAAACCAATTGT
This sequence comes from Linnaemya vulpina, assembly GCA_963675445.1. NCBI lineage: Eukaryota > Metazoa > Arthropoda > Insecta > Diptera > Tachinidae > Linnaemya > Linnaemya vulpina. Next base: position 47,106,114 of record OY776281.1, on the reverse strand, counting down.
CCTTCCATAAATCCCTCCGAGTTTACTGCGCGGTCATACCTAGCCTTCATCTTGTCACTGCCCATCTGGATTCGACTACGCGCGGACTCATGCCGTTCGTTTAAGTCGTCTTTCTCTTGGGACGTAATAGCTCCTGAGTTGTACTGTTGTAGCTGTCCCCGGCTTCCTCTTACTGGGCCTTTTGCTGCTTCGCACTGTGGACAGTTTGCTATCCAGTCGGCTACGGCTTGTTGACATCCAACCCAATAAAAACGCTGCTTCAGTTTCTCAAGTGTTTTTGTTACTCCAAGATGACCGCCACTAGGTCCATTATGAAACTCCTGTAAAACTTTACTTATCTTGGAGTATGGCACAACTATTAAGTTTGAAGTTGTTTTGCCATCTACACTTTCCCATATGCGGTATAAACACCCTTTTATTACCTTAAGGCTGTTCCACTAAGCCCAATAAGATTTGGCGAGTGGGCTTTCAACCGCAATTTCATTCCGGGATGGTCGTCTGTCCTCTTCTTTGGCCGCTATAATTTTCCTTAGCATGCTGTCGTCTCTCTGTGCCGCTGGCCAGTCTTCATCAGGGCCGATGTGAATTAGCAGAACATCCACAACGCCTTCCTTTTGCTCGGTTGTATCACAATGTTTACGCTCTGAACAGCAGGGTCTTCTTGAAAGAGCATCCGCATTGTTATGCTTTGTGCCTCTTCTATGCTCAATGCTCTTTCTTGGTGGGAAAACAGATATACCTCTCTTCCTTGATGCTTTGCAGCTGCGCTGAAAATGACCGATCCTTCCGCAGTTGAAGCCCTTAGGCTTTTCTTTGATATCACTTTCTGCCAGCAGTTGTCGCATTGCCTCCTTAAAGCTGGCAATTAGGTTGTTATCTTCCTCAGACAAAGCCTCCACATTCCGCACTCTACCTGTCTTCCTTGATGCTTTGCAGGTGCGCTGAAAATGGCCGATCTTTCCGCAGTTAAAGCACTTAGGCTTTTCTTTGATAGCCTTCTCTGCCAGCAGTTGTCGCATTGCCTCCTTAACGCTAGCCACTAGGTTGTTATCCTCCTCAGACAAAGCCTCCACATTCCGCACTTTACATATCTGTGGCTTGAAAACCATCCTGGCAGTCTCTTGAGCCAGCGCAAATGACACAGTTTCAGCGAAAGTGGATTTCTGCGTAGCGCACACCGCCAGTTTAACATCAGAGTCGCGAATGCCGTTAACGAAAGCCTCAGTTTTAAAATGGTCCAGGAACGGGTGACTCTCGCCTGGATATGTGAGCTGCACTAAACGCTCGATTTCCATTGCGAAATCTTGTAGAGATTCGTTAGGCTTCTGAACTCTACATCGCAATTCCATTCTGTATAAATCGCGCTGCCATTATTTCATTGTAGTTGTTTCTGCTGCTTACTGGCACAGTCTCAAGTACCTCTGCGGCTGTACCCTTTAAGGACAAGATCAACTCTATGGCCTTTTCTTCAGCATCCCATCCATTTCTGCTAGCCACCGTCTCAAACTGGAATTTGAAGATGCCTAATGGTACGCTGCCGTCGAAGCATGGCGCTTTTGCCCGCGCAGAGGCCTCCGCAACTCCTCGTACTGGCCCGCCACTACACTCCAGGTTATGCACTTTGTCCTCTAGAGTATGCAATCTCTCTTCGACCTCCTTTGCATGCTGTTCCAGCTCTGAGAATTTATTCTCAATAGAATCCACCCTCCTGTTAAGGGCTTCAGAAACCTCTACCAGGGTCTCGTTCATGGCTTTATTTGACTCCTGTATTTCGGCTACAAGTTTTTCCGGTTATTTCGGCGAGGGCATACCTGCACATCGTCTTTGTCCTCAAACTCGTATGTCCCGATGTCCATGCCGCGATTCTTAAACTCATCTATCAGCCTCTTCTGCAGTTCAGCCTTATTACCTGCAGTTGGCAATTCCAGCTTGCTGAGCTCCTTTTTCAGCTGTTCAACTTTTAGCTCATCAAATTTCATGATTATTTATTAAATATTTTTTTTTTTAATGTCCTTTTTTCTCTTTTTCTTTAAATTGCAACGTCCTTTTAATTATTTTTGCAATCCCACTTCTGACACCAATTGTTACGTTTTTAGACCTTTTCGTAAAAACGGTTTTATTACTTATCCTTCAAGGATTCGTTTTATTGCATCAAATTAAAACACGGACAAATTAATTTAAGAA
>OY776281.1:47058930-47101430 GCA_963675445.1 Linnaemya vulpina | reverse complement strand
CCAGAAACTCAGCATGTCGGCGACGCCGCTCTTGAGCCTGATCTGGTGTCTCAGCAGCTCTGTGAGTTGCCTCACGCTTCGCCTTAAGTCCAGCTACTTTCACAACTTGAGCTTTATTGGGGGTTTGGGAAAGATTTGACTTACGCTTTAGCGGCATAATTCTTAATATTTTTCTAATAACGATAAATATTATTATGACAAACTTGAAAAAAGATATACAACTTATGTAATGAAATCAAAAATTGATACCTACTAACGGCAAATATTATATTCACAAATCTGACAAAAAAAAGAAATACAACCTAACCAAAATAAAAATCAATACAGTAGGTAACGACAAATATTATTTTTTCAAATTAAAAAAAAATTTTTTATATTTTCCTAATTAATTGACACAATTTACACAACATCTTTATAAATTATAGCCTATGTGTTATTCTGATGTATAAGCTAAATTATTGTAAAGTTTCATTAAAATCCATTCAGTAGTTTTTGCGTGAAAGAGAAACAAACATCCACACATACACACTCACAAACATTCGGCTTCATAATATTAGTAGGATATAACAAAAAAATTAAATTTCGCCGTCTAATTGCTTCAAGGACAGAAATGACTGGATCAATTATTTTATCGCTCTGCGAGTTATTTGCTTATATTAAATAGTCAATTGGAAATTAGTCAAAGAGTTAAACGATGAAAAATTCATCAGTTGCCCGATTAATACTTAATCGACTCATAAGTATGCCAGTATATACAAACTGGCAATTCAAATGTTGACAATTGACGGCCTAATTTTCTTTTGCCAAAATTTAAATCTAGAATAATCCTTTTCTTTGGGTGGCTCTTTGCGTTATTGTTTTGTTTTGCAGTGAGTATGCATGTATGTATATTTAGATGAGTATGGATTATTGGGTGTATAAGAGTGAATGCTTTTGAATGAATCCGCCATATTGATTTCACTTGCTTTCACCTAAGGTGAAAGCAAAATAGCTTTGCTATTGGCCTTCTATAAACATATGGAGATCTCTCTTACTCAGTCATTTTCTCTTTCTATCCTGAAAAAAGTTCTTTTAAATATATCACCCCTTGTTAAACTGTAAAAAAAGCAATAACAACAACATGGGTTTTCTGCAAAAGCATGAGTTGGGTATGTGTGTGCAGCCATGCATCCATACAAACATCCTATTTTGTTCCTTTGTGTGATTTTAGTGGTGTTAGGCTATGGGTTTTTACTTTTATATGTGTTTATCAAATCGCTAAAGAGAAAAAGTACTGTCGACAGTAATCAAAAAGTTTAACCACAGATGGCACTTTGAATTTTTACGGTTCATGTCCAGGATGAATAAGTTGCGACATCTGTTGTAAGTTCTTGCGACAGCTTTAGAACCTTACAATTTTCGCGTTGAGATTTTCAAAACTAAATGCATGTATTGCTGGAGGTAGACAACTTTTTAACTGATTTTGAATTAACATTATATAATGGGTGATTTTTAAGAGCTTTCGGATTTGATAAAAGAAATAAATATATAAATTTTTGAAAAATGTGATGTCACGTAAATGTTGACCTCGGCTAAGCCTTTATTTTGGTGTACCATATCTAACAAATCGACCGGTATCTCATACATAAGTTCTTCAATATTGGCTGATATTGCGTCAACCGTTGAGTGCTTATTCTTTAAAAATTTGCGCCTTAACATAACCGCAAAAACAATAGTCTAAAGGCTTCATATCACACGATCTAGACGGCCAATTGGGGCATTGTATCGACTGGCATAGTCTTGTTGAAAACGCATCTCAGCTAAGTCCAGCTCTTCAATTTAGGGCCTGTAGCGTTCATGATTCATAATGACAGTTATTGCAATGCTTCTAGCTGCTCTTCACACCAAAATCTATAATTTAGTTTGCTCACATATCCATTCAACCAGAAATGAGCTTCGTCGGTGAACACAATTGTCTGACAAAAAGGTCTCCGATGCACTTTCTAAAGCTTTATAATAAAATTCAATAATCCGCAAGCGTTGTTCGTTCCTACATCATCACGGTTAAGTTGTAGACCAAAGTAAACATATATATCCGTAATATGTTGTACGAAAACATCTGAGCCGCAGAAAGGCATTAAGAGTGACTCTATACTGTGCTGCAGCGATGCCAAACAGATATTGATTTTCTAATAATAGTACCAGTGTTGATTGAAAACTAGTATAGTGCCTAGGAATACGTCTTAATTGATTTCATCAAAACGTTTGTGACGTTTTGATGTTTTTCTGTTAAAGTAAATATTAAATTGAATATATAATGACACTGAAATTAATTTTATTTATTATAATTTTTTCTTTTTAATTTAGCAGGAGTTGAAAAAAATAATGCATTTTTTTTTATTTTAAATAAACAATACAAAATTTTCTTTGATGTTATGTGCGTCCTCTGCTAATTGTTTACAAAAAGACTGGCGTTTTAAAAAAACAGCTAAGTACATGAAGTTCGAAAGGCGTGTGATGTTAAACTTATGAATGAATTATTTTGTTTTTTCTTTCTTAGTTCTTGACATTAATATTTTTTTATTGAAAAACCATAGCATTTCTTATATAAAACTCAAAGAACAAGTAACTTTTTTCAAGCCAAAATAAATAATAAAAGGGCTGCCAGCATTTTGCTCAGAATTTCTTTAAAATGTTCTTCCCTTTTCCTTGTTTACTTATATGTTGTTTTGATAAAAAATGTGATTACATATTTCGAAGAAAACTGTGGAACAAATTAAAAATCAAACAAATCGCGCGGTTTCCAGAACATGCAAAAATACATATAGCGTTTTTTAAAACGTATACTTTTTGAAAACGAGCCGATTGTCAGAACATGCACGATAGTTTAAGTTGATTATCATAAAAATTTAAACTGTATTTAAATACACTTTCAGTTTTTCACTCAGACTTAAGGACTTCTATTGATTTATGCGAAAAATATAATAGCACCATGAACTGTCCAACTAAAAATCGCCATTTCCCAGAAAACCGGTGTTTTGCTAATTATTTAAAGTATTTCAAGTGTTGTGTGTGATATTATTTTAAGTTCTTCAATTGTGTTAAAAGTCTATTTGTGCTATTTATCGATTATATGATCAATTTCTTACTATTTTTTTATTGATAATTAACTTTATTTACATTTTTTTTTTGCAAATTTTCCTCAATATTACAATTTTGTTTTCTGTTAAAAGAAACAAATGTCAAAGTCATATGTTCACTGTGCACGAATTAAATCATATTTAAATGTACCAAAAAGGGACATTTATGTTTTATTTAGTAGTTAACAACTAAGTTTTGTGTTTAAATGGAATTTAAAAGTAAACAACGTTTAATTATTAACTTATTTAATGGGCATAAGTATTTGAAACTAAAAAATAAAAAACATAACTATATATATCACCCCCTACTTCGCCGGGACTTTCTCTAACACAGAGACCAGAAAAAAAGTGCTGTAATTCTATCACAATAAAAAGGACTCTTATGAAAATAAAATTTAAAAAAAAATAAATCAATTCCTTTGGTCATTGAGTTAGAAGCCACGTTAAGATTCCTAGCATAAGGTAGCTTTCAAAGGTCGGGTGGTAATGACCAGTGTGGCCATTTTGGCATTTTTGCGGCTAGATTAAGCATTTTTATTTTAATTTTAGCCGTAAATTTTCCTTTTAGCGGTTAGCATTTTTCAATTATATTTTTAGCATTCTTTATTATATCAAAAATATATATTTTTTCAAAATAATAATGATAATTTCAAAGTCTACCACAATTTAAATCTGAAACCCAGGTAATAAATAAATCTAGTATCACATTGTTTATGTTTCAGAAATTATGTTGACTTGCTACAACTGCCAAAACGGGCCCTATTTTTTTATTTTGTTTGAATGTAAACCTGAGATGTTAAAATTTTCGTTGCTAAAGAAAATTGTAGAGTGGCAGAAACTAAATTCATATAATTAATTAAATAAGAATTCAACAGTTGACTTTTGAATAATTGTATACGAATATAAAAATGCACTAAATGAAAATCCCTTCAGTGAATTAGCTACTTTTGTAATGAAGCTCCTGGTCTTGCCATTTAGCAACGCGGAAGACATATAATGATGTTAGTTGTTTATATCCGGAATGGTTTGAAAAGGTTGCGAAAGTTTTCAAATAGCGAACGATCCGATAAAAATGCGATAAGAACATATGTACTCGTATGTTACAATGATATCCCGTCAACTCTTCAGAGCCTGAAGAAGAAAATTACGCACATACTTAATTTATGGTTAAAATTTATTTATCTAATCGTAGTCAATGGATATAATCCTTACAGACTATTAATATGATATGAAATTCTAATTAATAGCCATTAATGGTTGATGTTATTTTGATTTTTTGTTAACTTTATAATAATTCAATGTGATATTGAATTTAATGATACCTTTTATTAAAAAAAAAACTTTTTATGAGTGTACGTACATACACTTCAGGACATATTCTGTTACTTTTTAATCATTTTACTTTATTAAAATGATGTGCAGTATTTATTTATAAAGAAAATTTTGAAAAATAAACCATTTACAAAGATATATTAATTAAAGTAACAAAAAATAATACAATTAAAATTTTAGCACTATTTTTTGGCAGTTTAGGATTCTTAGCATTATTTTAAGGCCGATTTAGCTGTAAAATATATTTGGATATGGCCACTCTGGTAATGACTCAGCTATAGCTATGCACATAACTACGTACCCAAAATCTTTGTCTAAGATGATATATATATATGTATATATATATATATATATATATATATATATATATATTAGAAAAAGTGCTCAGCCGACCCAGAATATCTTCAAAGGTCAAAGAATATCTTTGAAAAGTTCAAAATTCCAGGGGTGATTGGTTGTATTGACGGCACCCACATTAGAATTGTGAAGCCCGGAAATCAGGACTATTTATACTATAATAGAAAGGGGTATTATAGTATAAATGCGATGGTTGTAATTCATATTTCTTAGATGCGTGATTATAAAATGAATATAATTGCAGTGGATGTCAGTCGGCCTGGTTCTAGTCGCGATTCTTTCGTTTGGAACTTGACTATGGTACGAGATTATTACCTTGCCAGATGTGAAAGTGGGGACCATAATTCGTGGCTTCTAGCTGATTCGGGCTATGCCTTTCTATGCGAGAGGTGGAAACATAATTGAAAGAACAATTGGAGTCTTAAAAAGCAGATTACGTTTTTTATCTGGCGTCTTGTGGTATAAACCACCAAAGATTGTAAAGATAATAAATGTATGTTGTGCGATAAACGATATGTGCAGATTTTATAAATTGGAAGAAGATTTTGTTGGCTCCATTGCTCCAATTGAAGAATCTGAGTTCAGTAACACTGAAGATGAGTCTGTCAATCTAGTAACTTCAGAAGCAAGCAGAAATCGAGATACCATTGCTAAAAGTCTATTTACAAACAATTTTCTCTAAGAATAGGTCGCTAAGGATGTTTCTACCAAAACTAAAATAAAATTGAATAAAAAGTTAATAAAAAGTTTTATTATTTAAATTCATTTATTATTTTATGAGCACTTGGTTACACTAATCTTTGTACATATACAAAGGAAGTTAACTTTAAGTTACATTTTCTCAAGTTGTTGTTTTTGTATTTCCAAACGTTGTTTTTTAATTTTGTTTTTTTCATATAATTGTTTTTCCACTTTCAGGTTATGGCGTTTAATTTCTTTACTTTGCATAGAAACTTCTGCTGTTTGTCTATTAATGGCTTCAGTTTGGTTATTAATGGCTTCAATTTGTTTATTAATAAGCTATAGTTTGCTGACCAATGCAAGCAACCACATTTTCCAGGGCTTTGTGCATCCGTCTGAAATAAGTTTCACTATTTTGAAATGTTTTTGAATTTGTTTTTAAAGTGTTTGTAATGTCCTTAAAATCGTCCTGAAGTACACTATTCTTTTCCTTCTAAGATTTTCTTCCAGGGAAGATGAGTCCAGTCGTTTTCTTTTGTTTGACTGCTTAGAACTGGTCCGCATATCGAATTCAGGGCAGTTTTCGATTTCAATGCAATCAGGACTAACTTCCAAACAAATGTTTGATACATTAGTCTTCTGCCGAGTTTCATAATAAAAGCTTCCCTCAAAACCATCAACGCAGTCATAAAGACAACATATTTTTCCAATACTTTCTTTATATTTGAAATATATAACAGATTATGTGGTTCTCCACCCGTAGCACGAGCCTCTTTTATTTATAGAAATTTTTTTCTTTGCCAAAGTCCTTCAGCTTCCACTCTATTGCCTTTAACAATTTTTTTTTGCCAATTTAGGATGTTCTTCCATAAAATTCACCATAAACTCCTCCTGGGCATTATTTGTATGTTTTCCCCTAAAAATTATTTTTTTTTTTATTATTGCCTTAAGGTACAGACTTTAATACATATACTTACATTTTGGTTCAAATATTTTACTTTTTTCTTAAAAACGTGCGCAAGTACCTTATCGTTTTAAAAACAGTTACAACAGTAAATTTTCGTTTTTCATCATATTCTTTTCAGTTTAAATTTTCATAGAAACAAGTGCAAAATGAAATCAAATTCGATTTGACGAAGAAACCGAATTAAAATCAAAACGAAAGAAAAATAAGTGGTGTCATCACACCTTTTTCGATTTTATCACGTTTTTGCTTCGAAATTGATTTCCATCACATGCCTGATAATCTTTATTAATTTTGCCTGAATGTATGTTACACAATTTGTGTGATTACAAAATATTGTACAGAGTTGATAAACTTAGTAAATACTTCCACTAAACACTATACGTAAAATTGTTAATACTGTGTTCAGACATGCATTTTTAATTGAGTCACTTTAATTTTAATTGAGCAATTAAATCTAGTGTTCACACATACTCAATTTAGCTGATTCAATTATCATCTGACAGCTGATAAAAACATTGTTTTTATTTGTTCCGTGAATATTCGTGATTGTAAATTTAAAAAATTAATGCAAATTTTGGTTTAAAAGAAATTTGACTTGCATATAGTAGAAATATGGAGCTCTTGGAGTCATTGCGATCGATTTTCGATTCAAAATTATCAGTGCTTAAAAAAGAAAAAGGAAAACTTAAAAATTTTACAAAGTTTGGAAAAGCAGCTATTGCTCCTTTCATTATGCCAGCAAAATGCAGCTCAAAGGTCACCTTCTTCACCAGCCATTTCGTTTTTATTTATTTATTTATTTATTCAGTCTATTTGAAGATTCAGTTTGTTTTGTTTATATGTTTGTATATTTTTTGACATTTGGCTCGCCACTATAGGAAATTTTTCTGGTCACTGAACACAGTTCTTAATGAACATACTTATGATCAGGGTTGCAAGTTTTACGCAATCAGTGATACAATTAACTACTAATTGCTCAATTATTTAATTGACTTATTGTATGATAAATTGTGGTCAATTAAGGCCTTAATTGTTTATTAACTCTAAAAACTTTCAACGAGAGAGCCACAAAAGAGAGCAAAAAGTTGAGAGACTGGAAAATTGTTAAAAATTCTTAATAGTAAAATTTTTACTTCCAATAATTTTCCAAACAGCTGTTTTGTGTTTACTTTAAGAAACCAAGTTTTCTAAAAGCCGCTAAGAATAAAAATATTTTGCAAAATTTGAGAAATGTTGAATAATTGCAAATATTTTAAGCTATTAAATATGTTTACAACTATTTTTGTTAAACTTAGGATCAGCAGCAACCAAATATCACGGAATTATAAAGGAAATGAGTTAAGTAGTACAACACCTAGTACATCGGGGACATAGGATGCCGCAGAGAATGGACTTGATTCCTGTAGACTAATGTATTTCTTATTTAAAAATTAATCATTATTATATTTAACGGTTAATTCTTGTAATTTGAGCAATAGTGAAATGTTAGAAAACTGTTAGCTATAATTCGATACATGTAGTGATTGTAAAAACTATAAATGCTGAATACTCGACACTTCACACAATAGCAGTAGATAATCGAATTATTTAAGATATGCATTTACATATGAAATAAATGATTCTTAAAAATTGAAATATTTTATATAATGTAAGCTCGCTCAAAATATATTTTTGGCTTTACATAGTGCCTGGCTTCTGCAGAAGAAATTATCATTATGATTGGCATGATATATGCTATAAACACAATTGGGACGAACGACGAATTTTTCGTAACGAATATTCGTCGTTGAAAATAAAACACATTTATGTAAATGAAAATACACACAAAATGTACGTTGTACGAAATACGCCGTACACAACGAACTTTGCGATAGTATTATTTATATTTCTTACGCCAACGAATGACGAATAAATTGGTGCAGTGTGTAGGGATGCAAACGATACATCGATGTTATAAAAACATCGATGTATCGTTTATAAACATCGATGTTAACATCTATGTTTTGGTTGACGATACATCGACGATACATCGGCGTCATAACTAAAAAACATCGACATCGTTCATTTAATATTTTTCTGCTGATACAAAACGCGTGTTTATGTGGTTTTATTACTTTTATTAAATTAAATGAATATTTTGAGTTTGCTCTACAATAATCGATGGTTTTTACTGAAGTTGCAGTAAATAAGAATATTAAGTAAGAATCTTTAATTATAAGTTTTCAAGCATATTTACAATATTTGCTGGTATTTGTAGAAAACAATGTCAACCAATAAATTGAAGAGTAAAATTTGGGAGTATTTTAACAAAACTGGGGATAAAGAAGCTGTTTGCAAAATATGCAACAAAACCCTTAAAACTTCAGGAAATACGAGCAATCTTCGTGGTCATTTAGAAAAGTTGCATTCGCAGCAATTGGGAGATACAGAAGTGCAAAGCAAAAAAGCTAAAACTGTATGCACCATTCCTGATTATATGGAAGTGGAAACAATTGATTTAAGCGCTTCTACTAGTTCAGTCAGCATGGGAAAAGTTATCCCTCAACAAATTTCACTTGATAGTACGCCATCAACCATAGTTGCTGTTAGTCACAAAAAACCAACACAACCAAATGTAGATGACTTTATAAAAAATATGAAAAGTATAACCACGCAGGATGGAGCAAAATCAAAAAAAATAAGTGAAGCTATTGTGAATTTTATAATAATTGACAATAAACCATTTTCTACAGTAGAAGGTAAAGGTTTTTTACAGCTAATGAAAGAAGTTTGCCCATTGTATAAAGTACCAAGTCGAGAAACAATAAAGACCAGGATTGATGCCAAATATGAGGTTATGAGCAAACTTTTCAATACATACATAAATAATGCTGAAAGCTATTGCATCACTTATGATATATGGACGGAAACAATGCAAAATAAATCATTTGTAGGTGTTACAATACACTTTTTGGACAAGCTTAAACTTCTAAGCGGAACGCTAGGTGTTTTCGAACTAACAGAAGGTCATACATCAGTGTACATAGCTGAGAAACTTAGAGATATTTTCACAGAGTGGAATGTTTCTATTCCCAAGGTTTCAGCTGTTGTCACAGATAATGATAGCACAGTAATGAAAGTTAATCGTGAACTATTTGGGCAAGAGAAGATTATTCCTTGCTTTGCTCATACGCTCAATTTAGTTGTAACTAAATCCATTGATAACGCAAAAGACTGCACTGAATTAATAAGCAAAGTCCGAAATATTATAAAATTTATTAAAAGAAGCGTCAATGCAAGTGATGAGTTAAGGAAAAGGCAAATTGACTTAGGCTTGAAAGAAGGCAAAATAAAAAAGATGGTTCTTGATGTTCGCACAAGGTGGAACTCGTGCTTTTACATGCTTCAACGCTTTATAGAATTGGTGTCCATAGTAGGAGCAATACTGTTGCCTCGACCGGAAGCTCCCCCAATGATTTTCAGTAATGAAATAGGTTGCATAAAAGAAATTATAGAATTACTGTGCCCGTTTGAAAAATTAACAAAAGAGCTTTCTGGTGATTCTTATGTAACGGTAAGCAAAGTCATCCCACTAGTTAGCTGTGTCCGGGAAGTAATAGAAAATATGAAGCCTAAAAATGAAATGGTTTCACAATTAAAAGAAGAAATTAATAAACAACTAGCAAAACGGTTTGATAATATAGAACATTCGCCAATTCTTTCTATATCAACTACTCTTGACCCCAGATTTAAGTTCATGCATTTCAAAAATTCTACTGCCAAAGGAAAAGCAATCAGTTGTCTAAACAAATATGTGCGGGAGTATAATACTTCACACTCATCAACAACATCCAATAACGACACATCCGATACTGATGAAGATAACTCAGAATTTGATATTTGGAAATACCACAAGCAGTTGACACAAACTAACATGAAAAATAAATCATCTAAATCTGTTACAGATACTATTAGTGAAACGGAAGTACAGATGTATCTGTCATCTCCTGTTACACCAGTAAAAAGTGACGCTATTGAGATTTGGGAGGATATGAAATCTTTGTTTCCCAAACTCTCAAAGATTGCAATGCTATATCTCCCCATCGTTGCCACGTCTGTACCAAGCGAGCGTTTGTTTTCGGAAGCTGGAGCAACCATTACTCAGGACAGAAATAGGCTTCTGGGAACAAGATTATCAAAACTTCTTTTCCTTAATTCTATATCAAAATTATTAGGTAGTAATGGAAGCAAATAAAATTTTGAAGAATTAATCTTGTATTTCATTTAAAATATGGTCAACTTATTTGTAAAAATACTTTTGAGTTCATATTTATATAAGAAACTTAAAACATCGAAAAAGCATCGATGTATCGTTAATATTACCGATGTTTTTTAACATCGATGTTTTTCATGGAAACATCGATATTTTAAAACATCGATGTTTTTAAGAACGATGTTGCATCCCTAGCAGTGTGGCCGTTTTTCTTGTACATTTTTTAGTGTAAACAAAAAAGTAACTTTTTGCTTTAAGAAATGTTTTCTTTTTTATTTACGGCATATAAATTCAATTCTTAATTGTATAAAATATTGTTTTAATTCACTTTTGTCATTATTTTGTTTTTTGATATTAATGTTTTTTTTTGTTGTTGAAATATGGTTACACGTAAAATGTTTTTGTTCATGTTTTTCTAATATTTTATTTATTTATGTATTTAAGTAACAAATAATTTTCAATGACATTAACCGCTGTTATTTTCGCTCTAATTGTGTCTTATTCGACGAATTTACACAACGAATTCATGATGATAAGTTCTTCATGCTGTGCGAAGTTCGTTGTTCGTCGCAATTGTGTTTTTACCATTACATTGTTGATCCATAGAACAATCACCCTTATTCTACGTTTCGATTACGTTCCCGCATTCAGTAATGCTCGAATTGAAAATTGGTATTCTGAAAAAAACCTAATCGAAAGAAAAAGAGACGAGTATGTTTAAACCAGCTGCTTTGCTATGAAACGTATGAAATGGAAACATAAAAATGTTGTAAACATTGTAATTGTTAAACTATAAGAAGCAAAATTTTATGAATAAACAGTGATAAATACATGTATAAAAACTAAATATTGTGGTAACTATAATTAAATAAACTCATCAATTAAGTGCGGAATGGAGGAAAATATCTAGATTATAAGCAAATGGCATGTGTCCAAACTATTGCAGTGTGAGGAATCCTGAAGCGCCGGACGAAATTTTAATTTTCTGCACATCAATGCAAAACAGTTTAGAGAAGAAATGGAACCGACAGTAGCGGCGCTTTTGTTGGAAGAGGAGAACAATGCTGTCTAGAATGCAGAATCAAGACCAGAAGAGCGCAAATTGAGAGACAATTGCAATCCATTAGAGCTGTACGGCTCCTGAATGAATTAATTCAATTGAATCATTCATTCAATTGAGCGAGGTGAATCTTTCATTCAATTGAGCGTTTTTAGCTCAGTTGTTTCAGTTGATTCATTAGATCTGTCTCTTTCAGTAGCTCTTTTCAATGATGTTTCAATTTGTATGTCAAAATCCATACGAAAAAAATTAATTAATTCACACACATGTGCTAATGCATACAGGGATGTAGTGCTCTTTATTTATAGAGTTGCCAGCAAAAAAAAACAACTGAGCTATTGAATGAACTGAGCTAGTGAAACAACTGAGTTACTGAATAAACTGAAGTACTGAAACAACTGAGCTACTGAATGAACTGAAACAACTGAATGAACTGAATGAATTAATTCAGTAAAGTGAGCGGAGCTAAAAAGAGCGCTCACTCAAAAGAGCTGTTTTGTACAGCTCTACAATCCATACGATATAAGTGAGAGATTGCAAGATATTTGTTTTATATGTGTATGAAACAATTAATATATTTAATTTTAAATTTACAACTCCTTCCCAAAGTGCCTGTACTTCTTCCTTGGGATGATTATGATATTCAGACGTAATATCATCCTTCGTAGCCATTAAACTGGCCAGTTTTTCATACTGCTCAGTTGTTGTGTTTTTAGACCTGCAAGGAGTTAGATATAGCTTTAAAGTTACGAAAAAAAAACTTATTACAAAATAAATTTATAGCATCTAATACTCACATTTTATATAATTATCTTCTTTTTTGACCACAGAAACAAAAATTAAAATCTTTCCGTTAATAAGTCAACGATTTGAAAAAACGTCCCTACGATTGTAAAGCAGAATACATACAATCGAAAAACAAAACGAATTAATACGGGGAACGCAACGCAGAATACAAAATTACGATCCGAATCAAAACGCAGAATAAGGGCGAATGTATTGTTTATTATCCAAATCTAACAAAAGTATGTACATACAATAATGATAGATATATTTACTTATTCTGCGTTTCAGAGAATAACAAACGTTTTGTTGATGCGATAGGATCTCACATTAGAATAGAAGCACCGCGATTTGGCACAAGATCATAATAAAATCAATAACATGATAAGCAGTTAAGACTGAAAATTATTCTTATATGAATATTTCATTCATTGCAATAGTTCAAAATTCCAGAAAATAAACTTGGGCCTGTGCTTTACATATGTTTTTATAATAAAAATTATACATTTTGATACTGTTAGTAAGTTTGTGTAGCTAAATGTTTATTATTTACTGTGTTGTTGCACGACTGCTACATATAAAAAGCAATTATTTGTTAATTTCATTGAAAAGAAACAAATGTAATTAAAATTACATTATTATACCCTTCACAAAAAAAGTGAAAGGGTATATTTAGGTTTGCCATTCCGTGTGCAATTTCTTCGATATTAATGTTCGACCCCATAAAGTATATACATTCTGGATCCTTATGAATATCGATGACGATTGAGCGATTAACACCAAAAACCAATTTTTGTTTGTTGTAAATTGAACCTATTTTATGCTTTGGTAAAACTCAATTGTGTATTAAAAGATAAAAAAATATTTTAAAAATTTCCAGGGATGGAAATTAAGTTTCTTTTTGGCACATTCTGTATTATGTGGTACACGTAATAACTAAAATGTTTAAAAATTTTAGGTTTTTCTAAAACAAAACCGCTTTAAAGGCCATGATGATTTGTATTAATAAAAAAATTTTAGTTTTCGCCTCCACGGATGGAAAATTGAAATATTTTTTTATACTTGAATGTAACCAAAGAGACAGCTAACGTCATTTTTTACCAATTAAAGCTATTTTTTAATTTAGGAAAAACAAAATTCAAAAATAAAAAAACAAAAATTTCGATTCCAGGGTTGGATAACTGTAATATTTTATAGTACATGAAAGTGACCAAAATGGTTAGACATTTTAAGTTTTTCTTAAAAAAGACTATTTCATACCTCATTAGAGTTGCATTTGTAAAAAAAATAAATTTTCGCTTCGAGGTATCGGAAATAGAAAGTTTTTTTAGCACCTTCGGTATTTTGTGATACACGTAACAGCTAATATGTTTAAGAATTTTAAGTTTTTCTTAAATAAAACCGCTTTATAAATTTTAAACAAATTTAAATATCTCTTCCAGGGATGAGAAATTAAAATTTTTTTATACATCAACTCAACAAAAAAATAGCCGACGTTGTTTTTTTGCTAACTGAAACAATTTTTTTATTTAAGCAAAAAAATTGGTAAAAAAATAAAAATTTCGATTGCAGGGTTGGATAACTGCAATATAATTGGGAAGGGGCCCAAGTTGTTAAAAATTTTAAGTTTTTCTTAAGTAGAACTCATTGTGCCTCATTAAGAGTTTCATTGGTAAAAAACAAAAAAAATTAATTTTCTCTTCCAGGGAAAATGTGACCGACAATAAGAAAATCCAATGTAACCAATGCAATAAAAATATACAAAATAAATGTGCACTGAAAATATATATAAATATATATATGAAAATATATATAATATATATATATATATATATATATATATATATATATATATATATCGATTTTAGTATATCTTGGAGGAACAGAACACAATTTTTAATCCTTAATTTGTTGTTAAAAACTGTGTGTAGGTATCAACAACCAATACATTGAAGTGTATAACAAAAACAATTGCAGCTTGTTGGATTGTTTACACAGAGAAGTGCAGATTTATATTCAAAATGTCGTGGAAGGTAAATGTTATGAAGAAGTTAATAGATAAGTTTAAAAAGATTTTCGTTATTAAGTTGCTGCTAAATTTTATTACATATTACCTAATCTTTCGCAAAAAATTGGACCTTTTGTGCGGTTTGTAAATTCTAACATACTTATTGAAAAAAGTACCTTCCCCCAAAAAAAAATCTTTTGAAATAAGTATCTATTTTCAAAAATTCCTTTTTAGAAAGTTATATTTAAATAAGGGTTTGAAAAGCGTTACAATCTTACCCTTATAACAGTGAATATTAAAAAAAACTAGTTCGAGAATTTTTTTCAAAAGAACAATACGAACTAAAAATCTTTCTGCTGTATACTGTAGTTAAGATCTATGCAGTTGAAAAAAGCATCGAATTTAATTTCTGCTCCCTAAGATCACTGTTTCGACACTGCATTCAGTCATAAATATGTTGTAGATTTTTTAATTGTTGATGAAGGCTGAACATTAACGGCAACGATTGAAATTATCAGAATAAGGTAATATTCATATAATTTAATATAATTAACACTCCCGCCGAAATTAGAATGAACTACAAAATAGACACGGAAAATTGTGCGCATACGTATAGACATATAATAACAAAAACAAAACACAATAAACCAAAACAAATTTAGTAAACATTTAACCCTTTTCAAAACTAGACGGCTTTACTCAATAGTAAGACAAAATATATGTATATACGTGTTGTTATATTTATAGTTTTAAACACTTGTTTATAAATAACTCTTTAGTTAATTTAAATCAATTTAAATTTTTGTGATAGTGTAAATGTTGTGACAACAAAATTGTTTTTTCAGTTTTTCCTGAAGAAGAACACCGAAGGTGTTCGAAATATCGAAATAATAAAATATATACAGATATAACGAGATAAAACATAGCAAGTTTTATCTTCGATTCTTAGAACTAGAGCCTGAAGAATAATTATAAGAAGAATTTAAGTAAAAAACAAGGTCGAATAAAATACAAAAATAATTGTTTATTATGAATTCAAAATACTATAAATAACGAAATAATGAAAAGTTTCTAGTAGAAATCTATTAATAATTGGTCTGATTTTGAAATAATATAAATCTAAATCAGGTTTGAAATAGAGCTAAAGAAGGAATTTTAAAGCCAATAAATAAAGCAAATTTTTTTATAGCTTTGCAATAGCAAATTTTCATTATTTCTAATTTTTATAGTTTAAATGGTGTTTATATAGGTATAAAAATATATTTTTGGTTAATTTAAATAAGAAACATTAAATCAATAACAACATAAAATTATTTATGGAGCAAAAATTCTGTTCATAAATATAACTTAAAAAGAAAACAAAAAACAAACAAGGGGTTCTTCAACTAAAACTAAAAAGTCTTATGATAGGGATAAAACTCTTAAAACTATAAGAATATGGGGTTTTCGAAAGCATCTTAGGTTTATATGTGAAATAAAAATGGCCAAAAGATCACAAAAGTTTTACTTTTATATTGCATACACCAAAAAACCTTTACAATTAATATAAAAACTTTTCAATATAAAATATGTTGAATTATACTTGGTTTTTTTTATAAAAAATATTTATAAATAAAAACTTTTTAAAACTTCTATAACAAGGTTTGGCTATATATTAAACATTTCATCGTATTCTTCTATATTTTCTTCTACTTCTGAACAAGACAAAAAATCATTATAAGTTGTATAAATATCCTAATCAAATTTTTTTTTTAAAAGATCCTTAGTTATTCCAAAACTATGGCAACACTTATTTAATCTTTTAACCCACATCGCGCTCAACTTCTGCGTCACTGAAAGGCAAAACTATAAATCTCATCACAAAAGTTGACAATTCCCTAAAAGGGTTTTCATCAATTATTATTATCTTTTTAAATTACTTTATATGGTTATCACACATAAATTTATTCGGATAAACTGTTTTATTTATTTTGAAATAGAAATATATTACACGAAATTAAAATTAAAGAAAAAGCCAAATGCATTGTTCAAAAAAGCTGGAATAAAGCTAAGAGCTAAATAAAATATTTCGAGCTAAACATTATAAAACAAAGCTAAATTTAGCTTCAAAAGAGCTAATATGGCCACACTGTTAATTATTTAACATAGTTGGAGAAGAGAATTGTTCAGAGAATGTGGTTATATAGGCTATTAATGTAATGTAAGTCTGTAACTATAAAGATATCGTTCATTATATACATTGGTTTATACATATGTATGT
Organism: Linnaemya vulpina; assembly: GCA_963675445.1. Taxonomy (NCBI): domain Eukaryota; kingdom Metazoa; phylum Arthropoda; class Insecta; order Diptera; family Tachinidae; genus Linnaemya; species Linnaemya vulpina. The sequence goes on along the minus strand of OY776281.1, from coordinate 47,084,611 downwards.
ACTTACATTTATTTAGAGATGTGCCGAATTTAATTTTCTTATATTCACGAATACAAATAAGAGGGCCTGAGACAATTTCTCGAGTAGAAATGCGAGCACGAATATTGTGTGTGGAATTTAATGGTATTTAATAGGGGTACTATTGACGTTTTTTATAAAAAAGAGCTTCATAATTCTGTTCACGTTCATAAAATTTTTTTAAAAATTAAAAACACGAATCTCTGTAGCAAATGCATGTCATTGATTCATTTAAATATATATAATATTTTTTAGAAATGTCAGCTTATACCAAAAACTCGACGCAAATTGTAGTCAGACTTGGGTCGAACTCGTTCATTCGCTCGTTTTACATAAAAACTTTCCTACAAGAGCAGTGACGGTCATTTTACAGGTCATATGACTGGCACTGCTGAAAAAGTTTCCGTCAGCACGTAGAACAAAGTTTCAATCATTTTATTAAGGTCAAATGTAAAAACTGATGGAAACTTTTGTGTACGTGTGATCGTGCATCCCTCTCTAACTTGTGTATCCAAGGTTCAGAAAGTACACACATCAAAGGTACAGCGTAGTGTTCAAAAGCAACGAACACATTTTTTTATTTTCATAACATTTATGTGTTTCAAAATTTTTGTTCGTGTTCAACACAGTCGTACATGTTCTTTGTTATATTTTGAACACCATCATAAAATGAACATGTTCTGTTCGATTGGAACACACTTCCAACACACACTTTCATATGTTCAAAAATTTTAAGTACGTGTACGTACGCCGCAAGAAAGTACAAGTTCAATAAACAGGTTCGCGGGTGCCTATACATTATGTTCATGTTGTGTTCAACAAGAAAAGTACATGTGCAATATGAACATACTCGTGTTCATGAATTTTAAGTACATGTTCATGTTTGAAAAAAGTACATGTTCGCTAACAAAAACGTACATATATGTACGAACATTTTTTTCATTTCTCAAATTACGTACGGCAACTACCATGTAGTTGTTTGAGTATCCAGAGAAAATAGCAATAGAACTGGAAAAATCTGATAAATGTAAATAAAAACAACAATAATTATTTCAATAACTCTAATTTTTTTAAATGAAAATATGTATATAATTTATTGGCAGCAAACACGATAAGATATATATTAAATTAAACTTTTATTCAGTTTTTTCTATTTTAAGAGCTGAGCAGTCAATCAAGTCAAAATTTAATTTTGTAATTAAAATGTTTGAAATTGACTTCTTTGAGAGCTTAGATCTTAACTTGGTCAAGACTATAGCAAGTGCACTAAACGCACGTTCAACAGAAACTTGTGTTGCAGGTACAGCAAGTACCACTTCGGCAAGCTTACTTAGTTTTAAATTATATTGTAACATTTTTTTCCAGTACTGCAGTACATTAACTTCTAATGCCTCCATTTGTTTTTCACATATAGCAAGTAGTTCTGTTTTTATGTGATAATTTTGAGTTATGGGACTTAAATTTGCTTTATTTGCGAGGATATTTATATGTTGTGCTAGTTTAGAGTGTGCGGTATTTGATGTACTTGGAGTAATATCTATTGGGTTCTCTGAAGATGTAGTATTGGCATATTCGTCTTATGGAGATGACAAATGCGATATGTGATTAAGCATTTCATATGTCTTAATTAAGTGATCCTAAAAAGTTAAGTATATCATTTTTATTATTTTTTTTTAAGTTAAAGTTAAAACCTACCACTGCCGTTTGTTTTTGATCGTTGGTTAATAGTGGAGTTCCTTGAAAATTAAACCGAGGATCTAAATACAATGCTGAGACAAAAGCATCGTTTTCAAGAAGCTTACGTTTTCTTCTTGCTTCATATAAAGCCTCTGCATATGGATTTCCTTGGACCATATCTTGTAATTCTAACTCACATTCCAACCAGTCGCGAAAAAAATCTCCAATAATATATTGTTCTTTTTGCATATTTATTGTACATTCAGCCAATGGTTTGAATGCAGCAAAACTTTCTACAAATATCCTATTGACGGATATATTTGAAGAGTCATCGAATATTAATATAGTCTTTGAGACGTAAGATGGAAATAACCATATCATATGTAGAATTCCATCTAGTCGCGTTATCTAAACATCGTACGCTTATATCTTGATTGCCGGTCCTTAAAATTGTTGGAATTTTTTTTGTAACATCTCCTACATTATTGATTTCCGCTTCCGAACCACAGAAAATACTGAGGAAAGTTGATCTTCAAATGCATCATATTCATTATCTTCTGCCATTGCTAGGTTATCATTCTGCAATTCTTGTAATAGCTTTGAAACTTTCAATACGTTGGCGACATTATCGGTAGTATTAGAATAAATTTGCTTTATATCGATATTATATTCTTCAAGGCATTTCATTACTTCCTCTTTCAAATATTGGGCTGTGTGTTTTTTATTCAGCTGACTCATACCTACATGTGTGCGAAATTTATTTATGGTAAAGCAAAACTAACTAAATAGAATTAGTATGAAACATACCTATGGTGTTTATACAAATTTTAAAATCACTTATATATTGAATATTAACTCCTAAAACGTGCTTGTCTTGCCGACTGGCGACATCAATTTTTAAGCAAATCATTTTGTTTTCGACTATCGTCGCAATGGATCTCTTTATATGTTGACTAGTGTCACCAAGAATAGTTGAGATATTTTTCGAATTCAAAGTTATATCAAAATTTGTTTCATAGGGCTCTATAATTTTTTTTTAAAAAGTCTTTGTCGTCAAAAATTCGGAATGGCAAATTTTTTCTGGACACTAGTCCAATGCAACATTTCAAAAATCTTTGTTTAATGTAGTATTTAACTTAGATATTGCTTTCTTTCTCTTTTCAATACTCTTTGGAATTGTGTTCACTTCATCAACAGTAATATTATGCACCAGTTTATAGTGGCGTTTTAGATTTGATGTATTTGCTGCACTTAGTTCTTTTTTTGCATGTTTCAACAAGACATATAAATTTTTTCCTGTCCTCATTCAAAGTTGCGAAATTTTCAAAACAAAACTTTTTTCGGTTATTGTTTTCCATATTTTTATTTTTTTTAATGTTTATTTAATATATATTTAGAATAAAAGTTATAACTCCAAATAAACAAAAAGTGTAATGATATTATTTATATACAAAGTCCCATTTTAACGAGCTCTCAAGTATAAACGTATTTAGTAATTAATTTAATTTTTCGGTTAATTATATATAATTATATATATTATAAAAATTTGGTATCCAGATTAGTAGTAAGCAAAAATATAATAAAAATCTTACTATTATTAATAAAGATAAAACGTAAGGTCAAGGGTTAAAATCAAAGAATTTTTATTGAGTTAGCCACCAATATTTATTAAGATTTAAATTAGACTTAATATTTTTATCACCCAAAAAAATACTTGTTTCAAAACGACAGTTTTGTGGTGTTAGTTCGTTACAATTTATAGTTTTTATATTGGATCGTCTGTGAATGTGATAAAGTATAGGAATGCCATCATCGTTTTGAATAAAACCATTTTTATCAAGATAAAGAAACGCCTCGGGAGGGATGAAACCATTTTCCATTGTTTTTAAAATATATTCCTCATTAGCGTAGTAAGGAGCCAAAATTAAATTACTCTCAATGGTATTTGAGCTGCTTACAATATGGTTTCTTATAATGTGAATAATAAAGTTATCAAATCTAGATATTTCAGCTTTTTCATAGAGAATTTTATTAGATATATATTTTTTATAGTTACTATTTTTTTACCTGTACAGTGACGTACAACACCTGAGGCATTTCCTTTCGAATACGCGAATCTTCTCCATATACGAGGGGCATATATTAAACCAAATTTGGCAGCCATATGATAAAATTGGTCTAATCAAACTCTGATACATGATAATTTTAACCCTTGATTGTATATACTTAGAAAAGAAAAATTTTTTGTATACAAAAAATGCATTTCTAGCTTTTATAATTTTCTGGTTTATGTGGTTATGAAAGTATAAAAATTTATCTAAGTCTATGCCTAATAGCCTAACAGTTTGTTTTACAGGTATGTTTATATTATTTGTGGACCTAATACCAAATGACTTCCAGTTTCTTCTAATATTATTGGTACATTTTCCAACTGGTGGTCTAAAAAGAATACATTCACATTTGTTTAAATTGATCTTCATTTGCCAATCCTTAGAATATTTTTCAATAATCAAAAATTTATTTTGTAAACCATCATTAATTTTGTCAACTGTATTGTCTTAATGATATATAGTTATGTCGTCTGCGAAGGCTATAACATTGTCTATTTTATCTAATAAATCAAACAAGTATAAAGTAAATAGTATAGGAGAATTTACAGTGCCCTGTTGTAGTCCGTTGACAATTGTGAATTTTCCAGTACCAACTGTTTTCTTCCCATAAATTGAAAATGTTTTGTTATTTAGCATGTTATTTATAAGGCTAATGAAATGAAATGGAAATTTATACTTAAATAATTTAAAAATAAGGCCAGGAATCCAAATACTGTCGAAGGCTTTTTCAAAACCAATTAAACAAGCGCCAGTATATAAAGATTTGCTCAGGTTCCACTGAATATTTGAAACAAGTAAGTGAATCGCGTTTGTTGTTGAATGTTTGTATTTAAAGCCAAACTGTTTTTCACCAACTACATTATTTTTGTCGCAATGCTTGATAATAGTCATATTGATATATACTTCAAATACTTTGCTTATGTTTGGAAGTAAGCTTATTGCCCGTAAATTTTTTGGATTTGACGTATCCTTATCTTTCTTGGGTAGCACTATTACTTTGGCTTGTTTCCAAGCCCGCGGAAAGTAAGCATTATTTAACATATTATTGAAAAGAATTCCGTATTTGAATATGAAACTATCAGGTAAATTACGCAAGACAACGTTGGGAATGTTATCAACTCCTGATGACAGTTTGGGTCTTAATTTTTTAAAAATTAGTAAAACTTTATCTTTTTGTACGAATGTGTTATTTAATTGAGTTTCGTTTAAGTCATCTGATTTATTTGACTCAGAAAATGTTGTCAAGGTTGAAAAATTGTATTCATATTGCATTTTTTCTTCCAAAAATACATTGAAACGATTATCAACTTCCAGATGAACTGTATTATCAGGATCAATCTCCTTATAAGAGTGAACCGATTCTAAAAACGAACCAAATATGTTTAGGTTTTGCTGCTCACCGATACTCAAATAGTTGTTACCTTCCTATTCTAGATCTAGGGGGTCAATATTAGCGTTTCTTATCAACCTTTTATCCTCTAGAGAAATTCTCATAATATCTAGTTCAAAAGGCCGTGTTGTCTTAAACTGTTTTCTAATTTCTCCAAACGTATTAGATGAGTCTTTAGGACTCAATCTAGTAAGTTTATCTTGTAAATGTTTATTTACTGCAATTATAAAGTTATCATTAAAAAGTTTTCTAATTAGTTTCAACTTCGCCTTAAGAACTTTACTTTCGGATTGTGTTAAAGAGGTTTCTAGTCTGTTAAAGCGTTTAATCATGGTAAGAATTTTACTCTTCTCCACTTGTAACTTTTTAATTGTCGAATTGGTGAATCTTTCAGTAGAGTCATGTGTTTTATATTTTGGGATTGCCGTATCCATGACTCTTAAAATATAATTGTTCATTTCACGCAAATAAAAATCTATTTCGTTATTCATCAGATTCCTCTCATTCGGAATTATAATATTATCATTAGTTTCTCTTAACAAAATATTTTTGAACTTGTTCCAATTTGTCTTCTTAAAGTTAAGAAGCCATGAAAACTGACTATTTACCCTAAAAAAGGACGCCACTTTTAATTGGGAAAATCCAAAAATGTTTTGTGAGGGTGTATTGAGAAATATATTTTCTACATTGCATTTTATTACAGGTAGTTTTTCAAAGGGGAAAAACCCTTTGCAAAAACATTCCAATGTTTTAATTATTTTTTATGTTTGGAAGACTCTGTGGCAAAAAAAAAATTGCTTAAATTTATTTGTCCAGGAATCTAGAAAATGCAAACCCGTTTTATTACCCCTGCATTCAAAAATAGTGTTTGAAACATCAAGTGCTGGTAGTTTCCACAACAAGATTACAATAACGAAAACGTGCTACATTGCATTTTATTGCAGATAGTTTTTTCCTGATTAAAAAAAAGCATTGGAATGTTAAAATATAGTTTTCTATATTTTTAAGGCTTACAAGTTAACTAGAGAAGTAGTTGTTACTCTTTATTTAGTCACACAACTCAATAGAGGTAAAAACAAAGTTAATTAAGTCATTATATTATATTCAGTTCTACTCATCAGCCCAAACGTTGCCGCGTAAGTAATTGGTTTCCTATCATAATTATTAAAAAATCTACTAAAATGCTTTTGGTCATAATATAATTTAAAACTAAGCAAGCTCGCCGAAGTGGTACTTGCTGTACCTGCAACACAAGTTTCTGTTGAACGTGCGTTTAGTGCACTTGCTATAGTCTTGACCAAGTTAAGATCTAAGCTCTCAAAGAAGTAAATGTCAAACATTTTAATTACAATATTGAATTTTGACTTCATTGACTGCTCAGCTCTTAAAATAGAAAAAACTGAATAACAGTTTAATTTAATATATATCTTATCGTGTTTGCCGCCAATAAATTATATACATATTTTCATTTAAAAAAATTAGAGTAATTGAAATAATTACTGTTGTTTTTATTTACATTTATCAGATTTTTCCAGTTCTATTGCTATTTTCTCTGGATACTCAAACATACCATGTAGTTGCCGTACGTAGTTTGAAAAACAAAAAAAATGTTCGTACATATATGTACGTTTTTTTTTTTAGCGAACATGTACTTTTTTCAAACATGAACATGTACTTAAAATTCATGAACACGAGTATGTTCATATTGCACATGTACTTTTCTTGTTGAATACAACATGAACATAATGTGTAGGCACACGCGAACCTGTTTATTTTAACATGTACTTTCTTGCGGCGTACGTACACGTACTTAAAATTTTTGAACATATGAAAGTGTGTGTTTGAAGTGTGTTCCAATCGAACAGAACATGTTCATTTTATGATGGTGTTCAAAATATAACAAAGAACATGTACGACTGTGTTGAACACGAACAAAAATTTTGAAACACACATAAATGTTATGAAAATAAAAATATGTGTTCGTTGCTTTGAACTGTGTTCGTTAACATTTATGTACGAGATTTTTGTACGGTGTGTGTACTTTTCTGAACTCTAATAGTATCGCCTGTAGAACATATATTCAAACTACTTACTCTAATGTTAATGTTCTATATACATTTTTCACTAATGACTGGTATGGTTTCATTGGTGACCGGTCACCCTTGACGGTTATGGTGTCACTGATGACCGATCACCCTTGACGGGTATGGTGGGGCTGCTAACAATCCTGACCTAACCAAATTTGATGAAATAAAACGCATTTAATATCATTTCAATTAATTTATAATAAATTTATTATATCAAGTATGCTTGTTTTATATTTTAACATACATTAAACTTACAGAAATCAGTCCATGGATCAAAATAATTAAATAAACCCGTGGTAGACAACAAATCCAAAGAACTTAATCCACCATAAATGCTAGGGTCGTCGTGATTACTATGTATGGAGTATACTGGTATGGATATATTCAGGTTGGGATCCACTTAACTAACCGTTTCGTTTATGGCACTGTGAAAATTTTGACTGCCGTTACTTGAAAATTCAACCTAAATTGGGCGATCACCAAAAGTATACATTCTCAATAGTTTCATACAAATAAATTTTGTTTTATACCTTGTTTTATCTTCAAAACAACAACTTACTTGTGCAATGCATTTTGGCGCATCATCGTGAAATAAATCACCGCCCAACAAAATGAAATCAACATCTCCCGTACAGCTAATTCCAACATTTCCTAGAAAGCGAAGAAACTGTCATCAGCTGCAATATAAGAATAAAGTATCACCGGTAAGAAATTCTCAAAAGAACATGGACATAATACAAAAGAGAGATTTACCTCTTACAGTATCCTTTTCTCCGTATCCCAAATGATTATCAGTCGATATCATAATACACAAGGATATCATTAGTACCATTATTCGCTTCACTAGACATTATTCCAATTTTTCTTGTATATCCAATATATATCTTATACATATATTCAATAATATATTTCGCCACGACCCGCGGGAATGAAAAAATTCCACTTTATTTGTGAACACCTTAGATTTATTTACCTTAGATTTATTGGCGGTTATGGCATGATATCAAAAAACAGTTTGAAGGCCAGAAGGCCAAATATATACTAAAATAGCATATTAGCCGTTACTTTATTAGCGTTACTAAGGAAGTCTGCTCCACGGCGAGAAATATGATCTTTTGAGCGATATTTTCTTAAAAAGTACCGTCTCTAGCAAATCTCTTTCTTTCAAATGTCTTTCCTTAAAAGTACTTTTTTGAAAAGTTATATGTGAAGAAAGTACATTTTTCAGTTAAGTAAACATAGTACAGCACAAGAAATAACTGGAAAAGGGTACGACTTAAGCCCTAATAATTGGGAATTTTTAAAGTTAAAAAGCTATCTCCTTTGTATTGTAGTTGAGAACATGTATAAAGTGCAAAAAAGTATAAAATTTAATATACCAAAAAAATACCAAACATATTTCGAATTATTTTATCTTTTGTTCCTCGTGATTCCCTAAAAGTAATAAAAATGCTTGGAATTATTTTTGAGCTTTTGAAATATTTGGTGTATATTTCTGAGTTTTAGATTTAACTCTGAGTTTCTAGCTTTGTGGCTTGGCTGGACGATGATGAATTAGCCAGATCTAAAGGCGTTGCTTTTAAATACATATTGCAATTGGTAAAAATTTCAACTGTGTTTTCTTCATATAGACGAGATATATATTAATTTTAGTTTTTTGTAATAAATATAAAGTTGGAAAAATTCTTGATAATAATTACAAAAATTGCTATACTAGCATTTAGCACTTTTATATTAAAATTGTGGCATTTGACTGGTTAATTGTTTTGTTGTCAAAATAAGAGCAAAAATGTGAGACACGTTTACTTTAAATGAGAGATAGATTGACAATGAAAGAACTTAGTACATGGCAGCGCTCAACTAACAATTAAAACATACAACAACAAAAGAAATTGTTGTTTGCGTAAATTTACTGTATACGTCAAAAATTATAACAACAAAACTCATTGAAGTACTGCACACATGCACAACGTCCACATACATATACCAATAGAAACAGGACTCATTGTACATAAAAAATTTTACATTAATGTAGAAAAAAAATGGTTGAGCACTGTCATCTGAGGTTGCACTGCCACATGTTTATTACATTATCCATAACCCTGCATTTACACATGAAAGTAATTTTATGGTAATTTTTATACGTACCTATTATAAAATTAGAAAGTTAATTTTTAGTAAATATGTCGTTAAAAACCTAGAGTTTCCAACGTAATTAAATATAAAATTTCTTTTTATTTTATCATATTTTCATTACATTACTTATTTTATTATTTGTATTATTTATATGCAATAAGAAATATATTAAAATTTTTCGAGTAAGTTCAAAAAACTTATTGTATTTGCTATGGGGTTGTTCTTAGCTGAACCATATGTGAATGAAAAAGTGTGAGTGTATGTATAGCAGCTTTCATGTGATATCTATCCCTTCTTGTGTTATTAATTTAAGCACTTTTGCAGATATTCAAGATGAACGATTCCTTCATATACAAATTTGTATTTGACGTAACGAATAGACCCGATATATATTCAAGAAGCCAAATGCATTTTCTCACATGCTTTGATATATTTTAAGTTTGCAGTGACCTTGTTAATTGTTTGTAGAGCCTTAGCTGTTATTAACACATGATTGAAATCAATGGCAAATTAGCTGTGATTAAAAAATTGTTGCAAATTTAAACGAAACTAAAAATCGGCAAATAATTATACAGCGAGAGAACAAGAAATTTGAAAACAAGTTTAAAAACTTATCGAGAAGATTGCTTGAAAGTTGTCGCAACAGAGATTTTGAGTACATACGAATAATATAATATGAAATCAAAATATCTATAGGAATACTGGGATATATTTTCAACTGGGTTTATATTAGCTTTATTGACATAATTATATATCTGTTTCTATATACAAACTAAGTTAATTCAATTATCGTATGCCAACTAAAAACCAAATTGTTTATATGCATTCGGCGCTTAAGCTCAAATCTGAGATTTTTTTTAGGTTTCAAAATAATAAAAAAATTTGTATTAATAAACCTAACTTGAACTTGGTTTGACATATTTTGCTTATTCTACATATTAGATACTAAAACTCGCTTAGCTTTGTTGAGCAGTTGTGGTTTCTTTCTATATTTTTGCCATCGAATATTAGAAGCAAGAGTTAAAATATGTATACAAAAAGTAAAATGGATGATAAAATCGGTTTTTAATTTAATTATTACGTTTTATAGGAAAGACCTTGAGGAACTTAAAAATATTTTATGTGTTAAGAACTAAATACCACATACTTTGGCGATTTTTGAAAGTTATTGCCAAAAAGGATCTGGCATCCCTGCCCAATACTACTCATGGAAAAGGACATCAGGAACAAGAAGACGAAGTGAAACACAATTTGATGTAACGAGAGAGTAAATATTCGTTCATCCACCAAACACGACACACTCTACCTAAAACATTAAGATTGAAGATGGATGGTTTAGTTTTATTTAATATGTTTAATTTTTCCTGTCTTAATTACATCTACACTTGTTGTATTCTATTTTTTAGCGTATACATGCTGTGTATATATGTGTGTATTTGGGTTAACGTGGGTGCGTTTATGTTGCTGCATAAGTTTACGTGCGAGCGAGTGTGCGAATAACCGTATATGGGTGTACAAACAAAGATTGCAATACATAAAAGAGAGAATATATATATATATATATATATATATATATATATAAATCATTGGAAAAGTGATAAAATTAATTTGTAGGCATTTCCCAAGCAGAGCAAAATTAAATAAATTAAATAAATATTAAGTAGAATTGATAAGAAAATTTAACAAGAATTGTTAAGTGTAGTAGCCTTTAAGGCGTGGTAATAAAAAAAAAACAAAACAAAACAACATACGGTTTAGAATTCAAAATTATAATGAAAATAAAGAAAGGCAAGAAAAATTAAGTACATCATCATTATCATAAAAAAAACTACTTTTATTATATAAATCGTATTTTCAGCCACAACGTACAGGACCTGTAGCTAAGAGTTTCATAGACCAGACATCAGGACTAATAAAATAATATAAAAGTTTTTTTAAAAAATACTAAATTTACTTCAAGATGTTGTTGGTATGTTAGTGAAACTAAGCTGGCCCAACTTTAAGTATTAGAAACGAACTGTTTATACAGATGAATACTGTCAATGCCGAACAAACTTTTGATGATGTTAACAATAAAGGTAATGCAAATGAATCGTATTTGAAAACCCTTGACAGATTAATGCCACCTCCTTGCTACGATTCTTTAGAGTTTGTAACGCCACTACCGCCATTATCAACAACAAGTGTGAATTTGTTAAGTGATTCAGCAGAAGCGGCTCTATCGCCTCAGTGTAATTTGTACAATATTCTTCATAATAAGCCAAAAGCTAACCATCTCCATTCCTATTTCAATTCACAACAAAAGGTTGGTAACGATACATCCAGTTATTATTTGGGGCATTCACAATACAAAAATCAAATATCTTCAAGTCATAACCTGACCACAACATCACCGGTCACAACATCTTGGCCCTTGGCAGCTACAAATTTGAATTCTATTTGTGCTACAACTTGTAAAAATAATCAAAATATATTTGGTACCGCCTCAAATGGCGACTCTTTTGCTAACATGGCAGTTGCTATAACTGAGGACACAGTTGTTGATGTTGGTATATCATCTAACTATAGAAAAGATGTAGCAAAGAAAAAACACAACATTACAGCTGTTGAAACGCCAACAACTAAAACTGATGAAATAGTTATTGAGAAATACGAAGCAAACAAACATAATGAAGACGAGGAAATACTAACGGTAAACACACCATGTGATGATCCCAATTCAATAAGTTTTAGAGATGGTAATAAATGTGCAGGTAATCGCACTAAAGGTCGTAGTTTATTACATAGACTGGCCTCATTTGCTGCAGCTGCTAGTAATAGTACAAGCTTCACAAATTCTTCAACGCCAAATCGGCAATGGGAAAAACTGGCTAAAAGATCATTTCGTTTCGGTCCGTCGTGTGTGAAACAACCTTCACTTTTAATGGAGATCATTAATCTCAGTAATCTATCGGAAGAGCAACAGCATCAGTATTATTATAATCAGCTGAATTGTAAGGAAACTGCTAAAACTTCGAATCTCTCAACGACTTACCATATGTTGGCCACTCAGTTACTATACTCCCAATTACAGCAGCAAAAATCTCCACTGCTTATATTGGACTACACATCAAACAGCAGCAATAAAAATTTAGACTGCCAAAGTCGTGAACAAAAAATTAGTGATAGTGCCGATGATAACGAAGGTGAGATAGCAACACCACCGACAACTGCAAACGAGAAGCTCGATATAAAAGCTGAGGAAAGTCCCTCAAATGATACATATCTCAAAGTCCGCCCAGCTTCACCCGCCAATTCTCTAGACACCTTTTCTACCACTTTTAATGAGGCGAAAATTTTGAATTTGTGGCATGAAAAATTTAGGGTTTTAACTCAAGCCCATACATGTCTCGAACAATTTTTGGAAATAAATCAAGAAATGCGAAATTCCTTTGAAGCCTCCATGATGAAAAAACAACATCCTGGATATCAAATCTTTGACAATCTAAAAGATGAAAAAGGTTCCGTGGAGTCTTTAATAGCTAAAGTGCATCATGTTTTAAGACATTGTGAAGACTCAAAGCAGCTGTATTTGCGAATTAATTCGCAACAAACACACGATGATTCTACTTCTCTTTCACCTGCTAACAATCTTAAGTATTTAATAGAAGAATCATATACCGCTGACATCAAGACAATTACTAGAGCAAAAAAATCTGAACAAGAAGAGAATGAAAAATTGGCAATTAAACGTGAAAAAAATTACTCAATCGGCAACATGGGAAGCGAAACAAAAGCCAAAGTTTTAAAAAATGTATGGCAACCTTTTGTTAATGAAATGGAACAGGATATAACAAAAGAAGAAGAAGAACAAGGTGAGGGTGAAGATAATGAAGTTTATAGGGACGAACAATTTCCAGAAGAAATGAAAATTAATTCACCAGTATGTTTTTGGCATCCCAAAAATTTGGGTTTGAACAGAAACGAAAATGCCGTCACAGCAGTAGAAATTATTTTGGAATGTGCAGCCCTTAATAGAAATAATCATGCCGCATCAAGAGCTAAAACCACAACAGCAGCAGTAACAGCAAAACTACTTAACATTCCTCTAAATTGTCAAAGTAATTTAGAAAATATGAACAACTCTTCCAACCCTTCACCACAACCAATAACAACCACAACAATTGCACTACCGATATTAAGCTCTTGCAATTCTTCATTTGCGCAAACCACCTCTTTATCATCATCCTCATCGAACACTTCGTTATGCTCAAATCATCCGGAGGAAGTGCCAACCTTAAATATGCTTATGGCCGATTGTGGTACATCATCATTTTTAACAGCTCTCAGCAATCGCGCTCTCATTAACATGGCCTCTTCTTCAACTTCGACTATTAACGCCAATATACCACCGATAACAACTACCAGTCCCAGTTGTAGACGTAAAACAAAGAAACAAGATATCGTTACGCCAACCACCTCTCATGCCAATTTAAATACAACTCCCTCCTATTCTACAAGTCCGCCCGTAACCAACAACCAAATCTATGGCGCACACGCCTCAACGGCCGCCGCTGCTGTAGCAGCTCTACAAGAAAAAGCTTTAAGTGATATGTTTAAAGCACGGTTTAGTGCTTTTACTGCTGCTGCTGTAATTAATGCTGCCACAGCCTCAGCAAATGCAGCAGGAACCGTTGCTACGGCCGGTACTAGCAATACAATCCCATTAACGAACTCTACAATGATTACGGAAGGACCATATGATCTCAGCATTGGCAGCAAATTTAAAAAGATGTAATTTTACATTAAAGCTTTAGATCATGAACGAAATAGTTAAATTAGTTACTACTGGAATGAGTCGATCAGTTCAAGAGTGGTTCTTATCACCTTAAATTAGAAAGAGTAATACTTAAAGAAGAAACAAATATGGAAGAAGTTGCCTCTAAAGGCCATCCCCGTAATTTCCCGCTAATTTTAACCGCAAAGCTATCGGATTTAAAAAAAATAAATCACTTTTTTCAAATCCTTTCGTTTGTGATACCTCACAAATGGATTAATCGATTTTGACCCCGTTTGTACTGGTCGAGCTTATTGAGTTGTTCCAAAAAAAGAAGCACTCAAAAATACTGTTCACTTACATATATGTATATGCACACGCAAACACACATACACATATAGTGACGGGCTCTCAGATTTAGCCAGGGAAACTCGATTTTTTTAAACGGTGGTGAAAAAACCGATTTTCTAAATTTTGAACTTTCCTACTGGGAATTTAGAAATAAATAAACGTTAAGGAATTCAGTTTTAGACCACTCTTGTATTTATCGCTTCAAAATATTAACAAAAATGCACAGAAAGCTGATAAACATACAAATACATACTTATGTATGTGCTTACATCCATATGTATATCTGCATCTAATATATCTATTAATCATAACTAAGTTCATGGTAAATCCTTAAGGCAAATCAAACTGTTGAAAACAAGTTTTAACGCCAAAGCCAATTACAACATGTTTTGTTCGTAAGCTTTATCCTATAAAATTTCTTACTGACAAAATTGGGTTATTCTAAAATACAAAATTCTTGTGTCTAGTATTTTAACCTTTTTGCTGGTAACTCTTAATAGATTTGTTTGAGTTTTGAGGTTTTTTATATTAATATTTTGTATGCGATATTTCGCTAGCCATCCGTTAGTGTATTCAGGAAGTCATATGTTATCCTCAAAAATTTTCTTTTCGAATATTGTGTACTAAATTTTTATTTTTTAACAACATACATCATAAAATGCATAATACTAATTCTAAAATGTATAAATAGTATAAATTTTAATTATATACAATAATGTAATGAAACCGGTGTTTGTCTTAACTATAGTTATATTAATGTTGAGTAATATATATTATTATAAGCAACACTTATGCCCAATAAATCGGTAGTTAATTTTGATGAATATTTAAAGTCTATTTAAATATGCTTTCAGTTTTACAGTCAGACTTAAATACTTCAATTAACTTATGCGAAAAATGTGGTAGCACCATGAAATATGTAAACAAAAATCGCCATTGTTCAGAAAACGTGTGTTTTGCTTATGATTCAAAGTATTTCAAGTGTTGTGCATGAAATTATTTTAAGATTTTCAGTTGTGCTAAGAGTCCATTTGTACAATAAATATTATTTGATTGATTTTTAACTTTATTCCATTGATAATTAACTTTATTTACATAACTTTTTAAAATTTTTTAGCAAATTTTTCTCAACATCACAATGTTTTCTTTTTGTTAAGAGAAAAAAGTCAAAGTCATATGTTTTCTGTGCTCGATTTAAATAACATTTAAATGGCCATTGAGGGGCATTTAAATCTTATTTAAGTTTGCGGTGAAAAACGAAATTTGGTATTTAAATGGTATTTAAAGTTAAATGCAATACATATATTTATGTATATATATATATATATATATATATATATATATATATATAGACAGTGGGTCAAACGTAAATTGGACACTTTACAGTACTTAGCATGTTTTATTAAAAACGATTCTTAAAATAGGAAATAGAAACAAAAATAAAAAATTTCACGTGAAACGCATAAAATAACACTTAATGTAAATGAAGAGTTATTGTTGTAAAATGGTCCTTTGGACCGTTATTTTATTCAAATGCAATTGATAAATTGTTATGCAAGTATCGTATTAAAAGTACACGTCAAAGTTGCAATGGATCAAAGGAAAACACAGACAACTTGGGAAACCCGATATTTAATTATAAATTTGCATTGTGAGGTTAAATTAGTTCATAAAATCGAAGAAATTCTTGATCGATGCTCATCCACAGTTCATGCTATCATTGAAAGATGAAAAAAATTTTCGAGTAGAAAATAAAAGTTGTGAAGGTCAAGGAATAGCTGAAATGATTATGATAAGCGGTTTGTTTTGAGAGGAATAGAAGCAAAACTATTCCCAACGGCGAATGAATTAAAGAATCTTACATAAAAAAGATTGTTGTGCCGAGACCGTTCGAAATGTGTTAAGGAATATATATATATATATATATATATATATATTTATATATATATATATATATATATATATATATATATATTTATATATATATATATATATATATATATATATATATTATATATGGCTTACTAAATTGTGACCATTTATTATATTATGATTACAGTGTAAGTCTCCCAACTGTAAGAAAGCCAAAATTGCGGAAGTTGTTAATGCATTCCATACAATGTGGCCATACTAGCTCTTTTAGATCTAAATTTAGCTTTGTTTTTTAATGTTTAGCTCCAAATATTTCATTTATCTCTTAGCTTTTTTCCAGCTTTTTTCAACAATGTACTTAGCTTTTTCTTTAATTTCAATTTCGTGTAATATATTTATATTTTAAAATAAATAAAACAGTTTATCCGAATAAATTTATGTGCGGTAAACATATAAAGTAATTGAAAAAGATAATAATAATTTATGAAAACCCTTTTAGGGGATTGTCAACTTTTGTGATGAGATTTTTAGTTTTGCCTTTCAGTAACGCGGAAGTTGAGCGCGGATTCAGTGTTATGAATACAATAAAAACTGAAATAAGAAACAGATTTTCTTTAAATACCATGAATTCACTTCTGTACATCAGATAGGTTAAAAAGATTTATTAAATGTTGCCATAGTTTTGGAATAACTAAGGATCTCTTAAAAAAGTTTGATAAAGATATTTATACAACTGATAATGATTTGTTGTCTTGTTCTGAAATAGAAGAATACGATGAAATGTTTAATATATAGCCAAACATTGTTATAGAAGTTTTAAAAAGTTTTTATTTATAAATATTTTTTATAAAAAAAATCAAGTATAATTCAATATATTTTATATTCAAAAGTTTTTATAATAATTGTAAAGGTTTTTTGAAAAGATATTATTTTGTGAATTATACATAGCCTTAAGTTTTTTGGTATATGCAATATAAAAGTAAACTTTTTGTGATCTTTTGGCCATTTTTATTTCACATATAAACCGAAGATGCTTTTGAAAACTTCATATTTTTATAGTTTTAAGAACTTTATCCCTATCATAAGACTTTTTAGTTCTAGTTGAAGAACCCCTTGTTTGTTTATTGTTTTCTCATTAAGTTATGTTTATGCACAGAATTTTTGCTTAATAAACAAATTTATGAAATAATGAAAATTTGCTATTGCAAAGCTATAAAAAAATTTAGCTTTATATATTGGCCTTAGAATTCCTTCTTTAGCTCTTTTTAGCTCTATTTCAAACCTGATTTAGCTTTACAACGGCAAAGGAATATGAGAATTCAAAAGCATTTCTGTCTGTTTTTATATATTGAAGGCAATATACATCACAAAAAATAAATAAATACAGCTAGAAATTATTTTAATCAAAATTACGATAAATTATAGCGAAAAAGAGCTGGCAACTATTAACAATGAGCTTAAACCGGAATTTGATAACTATACATTTGTGCATTCCCTATGTTCTTAAACATTGCACGTGGTTTCGTACTTATAAGAATTTTAGATTGTTAGTGCAATTAATTGTTGATACCAATTATTTAATATATGTATTTTTTTTCTACTACTATATTAGGAATCTGGACAACAAAAATTCTTCGAATTTACGGGGAAACGACAACTGTAAGGATAATTCAATAGAAAAAAAGAAGCCACATATTAAAAAGCCTTTGAATGCCTTCATGTTATATATGAAGGAAATGCGTGCCAAAGTTGTGGCCGAGTGCACACTTAAGGAATCAGCTGCCATCAATCAAATTTTGGGTAGACGGGTAAGTTTTATGTGCATGTGGATATACATACTCACATATGTATGTATATACGTATGTAAAAGACATATATACATATATATATATATATATATATATATATATATTTATATATATATATATATATATATATATATATATGTATATATATATATACTCGTATGTATAGACATATATATATATATATATATATATATATATATACATATATACATGTATATAGGTATATATATTATATAGAATTCAAATATTTTGGAATAACATTTAAATGGGAAACTAAATTATTCACAAACTTAAACGGGAGTGAAGCTATTTAAATTAAATATAGAAACAAACTTTTTTAACCAATTAAAATTGTTAATTTTCGTCAGAGAGAATATCAGTTTAATAAACAAATATTTAAATTAATTTGCTCAACTGATAATAATTGATTAAATTGAAATGTTTGTAACATCTTTAATTGGTGGAAAAAGTAGGTCTTTATCTATCAAGCAATGACACCTTCGATTTGTTTGATAATATACATATAACACGTTCATGAAATAAAATATTACTTGAGATTCAAACAAAGATTAAAGCCTATGATATTATAAAATTTAGTTGCACATAGATATTTTCTTCAATCAAGAGTATTAGTAAAATATTATATAATTAAGAGAGGAAAATATTGAACAATTATTTAAGACGTAATGGGAAAGTAAATACCTGCATATATTCAGGTCGTCATACTAGTGGCAAATTGAATAAATATTGTTAACATTTTAGTACTTTTATATCGCATATGAATACAACCGCAATAAGAGGCATTGCCATTGAAATTTTACGTGTTATTGTGTTTGTTTCACTCTTGGGCACTTATTTGTGAATATAGGAAAAAAATGTCATGAATTATTGCTTAACGTCAAATTGCGCCTTAAGATTTTGCTGCATTTGAAGTAGTCACCTAGACTGTTACACACCAACTAATATCTTGAGCCGAGTACAATACTGGTAATGCCAACACATTAAAAGTTTCATGAAATATCCTGTTGCAAAGTGTTGATCAGTCATCTATAGACAGTTGTCAAACATTAAATTTGTCATTTGCTTGCTGAAAGTGAATACTTCATATTGAAATATTTGTTAGGAATGCATTTAATTTCATTAATTTCTCAGTTGATATTTTTATTATTTCCCCTACTAAGTTGCTGTATGGCTACGAAGAGAAAAATATATGAAATCTTTTTTTGAGTCGATAGATATGTAATTTATATAATTTAATGTTTAAAGACAGCTTCATTTAAATGTTAACCGAGGCTCCGTCTCAAAGGATTCATACTCTGGGTTCAATTTCGAATAAATTCAATACTGTTTCGAGCTTGGGCCTTAACATAGCTCCAAAAAATTATTTTCTAAAGGAGCTAAATCGTGCGAAATAAGCAGCCGATTGGTATTCTCCAAACGTGCAATAAACTGTTCAACAAACTCGCCTCTCGATCCAGCCATTACTTAGCTGTAGTGGCTAAGTCGTTTGGCTTCAATTATTGCATCAGCTGTATTAACATTGTAAGCACGAATTCAAATAATAAAATTCCATGATGTCCAAGCGTTGGTCGTTCGTAAGTCGATCATTGTTAAATTATAGACCGAATTGAACATGTTGGAAAGTAAAATGTTACGGAAAATCAGATAAGCTAACGAAACCAATGTTGCCAGAACGGAGTTTCAAAGAACTTTCCTTCATTTGTTTTCATATACATGCTATAGTAGTTATAATTAAGCGCTATGTTACAAATAGAAGAAGAAGTGAATATTACTAACTTGCGTAATGCCAGTGTATTCGCAAAATGTTATGGATGAGGAAAGTTTAAAAGAAATGGCATTACTTTAATTGCTGAGCCAGTATTACTATGTGTTTAATATATATATATATATATATATATATATATATATATACGCGATATGCGGTAGAAGCCCATTACATACGCAGCTTCTTGACTACTAACTTAGGTGTATACGTAGTTATGTACATATATAAATATATATATATATATATATATATATATATATATATATATATATATGCAGGCATTACTTAAAAATCGAATTGACATTAATAGGGATAGAATTTGCGCCGTTAGATATAATTTCCAATGTTTTGTCTGACAACAATGGCTATCAT
Organism: Linnaemya vulpina; assembly: GCA_963675445.1. Lineage (NCBI taxonomy): Eukaryota > Metazoa > Arthropoda > Insecta > Diptera > Tachinidae > Linnaemya > Linnaemya vulpina. The sequence goes on along the minus strand of OY776281.1, from coordinate 47,064,247 downwards.
ATTTTTTTAGAAATTAAGCTAAACAACTGTTTAGGTTCAGCAGTCATACTAAGATGCAGCAAAATTTTTTCCCAAAACCAAAACGGACACCAGACCCCAATGAAAATTTTTAATTTTCGATTGAAATTGAAATTTTAAGCCAAAATTCTTACTGTGCTTAATTGTTGACAAAATTTTTGGTCTTTTAACCGTTCAATCATAAGCCGCATCTTTATTGGTCTCAAGTAACTTTTGATTCATTTAAAAAACTCTTCCCAAATAATATGTTTTTGTTTTACACCATTTTTTTCTTAAAATGCAATAAAAATAAAGCTCAAAAAATTAATAACAAAATTAAGCGTTGGAATTTTCAAGAAGCTGTAATTTAAATTGTTGTTTCTTATATAATAATTGTTAGTTTAATCTATGATCACTTTTGAATACTGTAAATGGTCATAATAATTAAACTAGTTGTTGATCAATATATGTATGTAATTTCATTGAAACGTATGCATTTTTAAATACAACCCCTACCTCACCAAACTATTTTGTAGTGGCATGAACTGTCCCGCGAAGAACAAAGTAAATATTATGAAAAAGCTCGGCAAGAACGTCAATTACACATGGAACTTTATCCGGGGTGGAGTGCACGGGACAACTATGGTTATGTTTCGAAAAAGAAAAAGCGTAAAAAAGACAGATCGCCCGCGGATTCGGGAGGTATTGCACAAAATTTTTTTCTTTTCATTTTTTTTTGTTATATTTCAAATTTGTTTTTTATTATTATTTTTTATGAATATATTCTTTTAATTGTAACTTTTTTATAACACTAAAACATTAACTATCATCATCTTACATTAATTACAGTATTAAAAATGTTTAAACCTTTTTAGTCTGTTTTTTTTTTATTGCAATTCAACTTCCTTTTTTAATTTCTCGTTTATTCAACAAACAACAACACTTTTTAACATTAGAGCATACAATTAATGTAATACTAATACATCAAATAGACGTAAAGCGTCAATATCAGAAGTTAAAAATCAAAACTAAATAAAATGTATTCACTCGGACAAAAGAAAAAAAAATTACAACTAAAATATTTTCATCAGCTCAATTATATAATTTTACAGCACTGTAGTAACCTTGGAAATAATTCAATATAACTTAATTAAATTTCGCATAGACGTACTAGCTGAGCAGTTAAGATGTTTTTGAATTCGAATTGTCATGAAAGGGAGATTTTTAAATTTGGCCACTTCGACTGTCAGTTGTGGTCTGCAGTTCAGGTACTTTCATATTGTGGCAAGTAATATTTGTCATAATCATGGCTGGATTGGTTGAATATATCCTTGGTTTCAGACAAGCTTCAGCTTTGGGGATTTAAACATCAATATGAATAAAAATATGGATAAATAAATATAAGCGGAAATCGCACTTTGATGTATATTAACATTTCGAGAATTAAAGCTCTGTTTTTTCCTACAAAGCGTGAGCATCGTTTTTAAGAGACATTGTAAATATATCATAACAGCTGTTTTGTTTGTTTGGCTCTTTTTCGTGCCCAATATTAAATATAACGGCACAAAAAGATATGTAAAGTAATAAAATACATATTACAATAGCTAACTGATATCTTTAATGTTTTTTTTTTACTCTTTTTAAAGATAAATTTTAATTAGATAGTTTTGGTGACTTTTTTAATAGTTTAGGAGTTATAAGCTTATGTTAAAAACTTTAAAATTTGTATTTGATATTAGCAATGTTAGTATCAAACGAAAGCTATTAAAAATAACTTTTAAGCGATTTATATATTTCACCGATCAATTAACTCATTAAGAACCCACTTCATAAAAATTTGTTTTCACATTCGACTTCACATACCTCAAAATCGATATAAGTAAACAAATTTTCAAAATTTTAAACTTTTTTTGTTTTATGGCTTAAAAATAACGTTAAATATTTTTGGTGAAAATTAATAAACGAAATGAGTCGACTTTTGCCATCATATTCATGAGAACGGGCTATAACTATTTGATAAATTAAATAAACAAATTGAAATATAGCATAAATAGGTTAAAATCTCGAAGTATAAAAAGTATAAAATGTCGGATTTTACTTCTTAACAATAAAAATGAAATATGTACATATATAAATCTAATTTTTTTTGTGGTAAAACTATAATGAGTTAAATTTACTAGTAAAGAATAACAAGAATTTCAAATGAAATTGTTTTAGTGCGATTTTAAAACTTTTTTTCGCTGTAGCTGTAATAAGTTGGGGGATTTTCGGGTTAATTTAATTATTTTGACGGTAGGTGCAGTGACGTATACTGCCGGTGCAGTGACGTATACTGCCGGTGCAGTGACGTATACTGCCGGTGCAGTGACGTATACTGCTTTGTGAGGGCAGGTTGGTAGATATATAAACAACAACAAAAATGTCAGCTACTTCAAAAATGTAAATTTGCAATTACCAGTTTCCAATGCCTTAGTATAATGTATTTTGTTGTTGTGGTCATGGAAATTGTAGAATATATCCTAGGTTTATAGAAAGTACAAGATCTACGGGGTAGTTTACAACGAAGCGTGATTTCCGCCATATATATAAAATAAGGTAATTGCATTCGACTTTTGAAAATTATGTTCATAATAAGAAGAATTCAGAAATATTTAAATTAAAAAACAATTTTAAGTCGACCGATATTGGTTTTCGTCAAAGACTTATATACTTCTAAAAGTAAAACTTAACAAAAGCAAATCAATTGAAACTACGTGCAAAAACTTGGGGGTTAAAATCACAAGCAAACAAGAAGTAGTCCTTTGGTACTAAAACCGGTGAATAGGGTGGCTGAGAGCGCGATTCGTACAGTAAATTGCGGACGACTGTGAGCAAATGCGTACTCATCTTATGGAAACCATTCTTATACTCAAGCAATTATTAAAAATTTAAACGGCTGTCACATGTGAAGAGACCTCACGTCGGACATACGAAACTAATCAATCCAGTTCTTATCACATATGTATACATATATATATATATATATATATATATATATATATATATTCCCCAACGCACTAGCATCCAAGTATCCAGATCCGGTGATTGATACTAAATCCAACCCATTTTCGATGATATAATATGCACAGCCTGTCAGTAGGATGGCGAAACATTTGTGCTACTGCCCTAACCTGAGTGCCTTATTAATTCGAATTGAAAAGACTTTAGAAAATACATCGAGGAAGCTTAGTCTAACCAATTGTTGTCGCTCTTTTTAATCTAACCCAACCTAAAGCCAAACCATAGTTTATTAGACCATTTAAATCGATTTCGGCAAGTTCTGAAAGTTGACCTAGGAAATGAGTGCTTAAAAACTTGTGTCGAGAGATGCAAAATTTATCTTTCCTGCTTTAGTTACCACATCTATGGCAGAATTCTTTATGTCGAAAAAGAGGTTGGCCATATTTTCTCAACATCATTATATTAGTCTGTATTATACTGGAACCCTCTTCGCTCCCTCACCGCCAAAATCGCAGCCTGAAATATACCGACTTTATTTGGAATCATCCTAAAAAACTCCAACATCAAACCATCCCAACCATTGATGATCCATTAGTAAATACTCGTAGTTGCAAGACGCTTTCTCTTTTTAATTTTTTCTTCCTTCTATTACCGCCTGAGGGTCACTAGGACTTTAAATATGTTGACAAAGTTCACATAAGGTTCGATGTAAATGTACAATTCTGTCAAACACAAACTAAGTAGCAGCTTATTCAGATGCCTTTTGGAAGGAGCAGTAATGCCATATGATTTAAGATACAGGAAATGCAAAGGGTGAATTATCCACTGGCACGCTATTAAAAGAGTAAAGCAGTAAATTCAAAGAATGAATTGTGATTGCAAATAGAACAACTTTTGCCGAGGTAGTAAGATAGTGGAATTCAAGCAGAAATGTGTGAAGTGATCTGAAGGTCTTATTGCGCACATTTTTTATATTTACCTAAATCATACCAAACTGCTAGTTAGCAATTAACATTGCAGTAAATAGTTGTGTATACCGTCAACTGCCTTGTCCAGAAATCTTACAAGGCAATTAATATACACCTTTACAATGAAGTAATTTTACGGGCCCTGACCAGCCACTTTATTTTTGGTACTACGAGTGTCAATTTTTTATACTAAGATGGTGTATCCTTCCCTGCTTTACATCAGCTTCCCTCTTCCTCCATTCCATCACATATCTTGGGCTGGACTCATTGAAGTGTACTTACCTAATACGATGTTCGCACTCACATTTTAAATTGAGTCCATATTCACACTTCCTGATCACATAAACAAAATATTGTAAAAAAGAGAATAGAATTGTTTGAATATTTGTTGTTGTTTACATATAAATTTCGCCATGGCAATGTGATTTACAAAATTAGGGCCTAAGTTATTACAGTTATCGCATGATAACTAAAAAACCAAATAGCTTTTATTCATTGAAATCTGGGATTTTAATTTTTTAAATATTAAAATTTTAATAGTAATTTTAATATCAACAAATACTTGAAATATATTTTAGAGTTTTTTCTATAATCTGCAAGCGTTCGTTTGTCGTTTATAAGTCGATTCATATTTAAATTATAGAGTGAAATACGTTACATGAAAACAGCTGAGCTACCAATGACAGTGTTGCCAAAAACAAAGTTAGTGACTTCTGCTTTGTGCATATGTATATATGTAAGTAGATAAAATGTTGACGTTGTTAGATAAATAAATTGCTCCTATAGACTGCCGCTAGCCACAGTGACTTTGTTTAGTGTTACCAAAATGAAGTTTATCGACCGTAACACATTAGTTAACGAGAACTTCTTGCTTTGGAAATAATTTAGTACTTCGTGAATCGTTCAAAAGGTTCTAGATTGAACGCTTAGATTAGCGCAAATGTGGACCACGGATTCCGAACTTAAAGTGGACAACATGGAAGCATTCCAAACCTTTAAAAACTTTACAATGACCATGTTATAGTCTGATTGATTTTTTATGTATTAGATGTTTTCACTTAAGGCCCAATCGCTCTTGTAAACCAAAATTTTTAAATTAAATATTATTTGTTTGAAAAAGATTCATAAGGAATTAGTTTTACTTTCTTGTGTTTATAAAATTTTCGAAGCCTACTTATGATTTTGCAGACGTAATTTTCAATTGATAATTGTTCTTGCTTAAGCTTAGAGGTTTTGTTATATTGGAATTAGGTTGAATTCTACTGATGATTTGGTCTAAGTACAAATAAAATGCGCATGAAAATACTAAACCTATTGCATATTTTTGAAAGTGCAGTGCCATCCCCACGCTT
>OY776281.1:47026430-47051430 GCA_963675445.1 Linnaemya vulpina | reverse complement strand
TGAAATAGTCCATTACTACCAGAACATAACGATTTGCTCCTTCAGTGACGGAAAAAAAGCTTGAATCGCGATACGCTCGAATGATACACCTGACTTGTACTGTTGTAACTGTTCTCGGTTATAATCTTGAGGCTTTTTCACTGAGCCCAGTAAGATTTTGAGAGGGTGATTTTAGCTTAAATGGTATTTTGTCCTCTTCCTTGGCCGCTATAATATTCTTCAGTATGTATCTATGTGCCGCAGACCAATCTTCATTAGAATCGATATGCATTAGCCGGACATCGAGAGCGCCTTCCTTCTGTTCTTACATAACTCAATGTCTGCATTCTAAACTGCAGGACCACCTCGATAGAGTGTTCGCGTTGTTATGTTTCGCGCCTTTTCTATGCTCAATGCTGAAGTTGTAGCTCTGTAGTCGCTCAATACCCTTCACGATTTTTAAACTGCAACAGCCATCTCAGTGCAGAATGGTCGTTCCTTAACGTAAAGTGCTAACCATACAGGTACTAATGGGAGTATTTTATACATTCCAATACTGCCAGTTCGTGTCACACAGTAATTCCTTTCAGGCTATAATAGCCTATAACTTTTTCTTACCACTAATGTCGCTCGCCAATACAACCTTTTCTCTGGATGTGGGTAATACTGGTGAAGTACATAGTAAATCGTTTAGCTTTTGGAATGCATTTTCTTCCTGTTCACCCTAATGGTATGGTCTTGACTTTTTGATCAGCTCATGCAGGCCCAGAGAGCTTCGCAACTCATGCAGGTTTTTAGGACGATGCTGGTCCTTTACTGCTCGCATTTTATCTTTACTTGCCGAAATTCCCTCTGCATTAACACGATGCTCAAAATATTTTACTTCTTTTTTTAGTCCAGGTTCTTAAGATGTTCATCTTCATCACGACTATGTCATTTATATATATCAAGCATGTCTTTCAGTGAAGACCCTTCAGTACTGCTCCATTAGGCGTTCAAATGTTGCTACAGCGTTGCAGAGACCGAATGGTTTAACTTTGAACTGCCATAAATTGTCACTGGCGCTGAAAGCATCGTCCTTGTCTTTTTCTGCAATCTGCACCTGCCAATATACACGTAGAGAACCATTTTGTACCAGACAGCGTGTTCAAAATGTCGTCAATTCTGGGAAGCGGAAGTAGTCTACGCAGAATCTTGTATTGCCATCTTTCTTTTCAACTAAAACTACAGGCGTGCTCCAAAGACCTAACGATGGTTCGATTGCACCATTTCGCTTTCAAGTTTCTTGACTTTATTACGCTTTGCTAGAGGTACATTTCTGAGTGATTGCTTAATCAGCTTCTATTTCACCTTTATTATGAAGGGCCTTATGATCGATTTAGACGCCCCTGTGTCTATGGTAAATACATGCTTTTTTCCATTGATGGATCCCGCTGCAGTAAGATTGCTTTTTGTTCTTTACTTTTCTAAATGGCGAAACAGATCTGTTCCTTTACAGTTGCGCTGAAAATTACCGGTCTTGGCGTAGTTAAAGCGTCTGGGCTTCGCTTTTGCGCTACTATCCACTAACGCCTGTCGTACTGCCTCCTCAATACTTCCCACTAGATCATTCTCCTTTTAAGCTTTCACCTCTACGTTTCGTATCGTACATACTTGGGGCTTGAAAATCATCCAATTCAGGATCGCGAATACCGTTAACAAACGCCTCTATCTTAAAATTTTCCATTAACGGGTGACTTTCGCCGGAATACGTGAGCTGCACCAGCCGCTCAATTTATATTGCGAAGTCTTGTAGAGCCTCATTATGCTTTTGAGCTCTACACCGCAATTCCATCCTGTATACATAAGTCTCGCCACCAAACTTGCGCTGCAATGCCGTCATTATCTCGCTGTAGTTATATTTGCAAATTACTGGTACAGTCTCAATCTCTTCTGCAGCAGTACCCTTTAAAGCCAAAATGATCTCTATGTCCCTCTCTTCAGCATCCCATCGATTTTTATTGGCAACCGTTTCGAAAATTTGAATCTTGATTTTAAACTTTATAACAGTATCTTCGAGTAATTGCTTTATAAGGCGTTTAAATGTGGCCAGAGCGTTGCAGAGAACTGCAATAATACTTAATTTTTTTGTCCAATCATCACCTTGCAATAATCACTTTCAATATCTAGCGTGAAGAACCATTTTGTAACAGCTTGCTGTCTAAAGTGTCGTCAATCATCGGGAGCGGATAACTGTCATTAGCAATGTCGTTGAACTTCCTGTAGTCCAAGCAGAATCTACTACTGCTATAATTCTTTCTTACTAGGATCACAGGCTGAAAATTGGCTCCATTACGATATTGTGCTCATTCCACTCTTTTACTTCATTCCCTTTGTCAGGATATACTGGCTGGCTGTTTAATTGGCCTCGTTTCGCCTATACTTACTTCGTGCTTGTCTATTTTAGCTCTCCCTTAGCTTTCGCTAAGCTAAGAGCTGTTTGCTGTATTTCTATTAGAATTTGCTAGCCCTGCCTCCGAGTTGTTGAAGCTCCTTTAGAGAAATTTTTTCGATTCTTGCTTTTTCTCGTAGTTTATTGTTGCCTCTGTTGGAGTACATTGGCATATATCGGAATTTTTGGCGTTTTAAATTATAAAATGTTGCAATAAATAATGTTAATAGCTCTCTACCTGTCTTCCTCTCTAAATCTTTGCTAGTTCTATTGGCCCACAACTAATGTTCTTCACAATCTACCCCCGTACATGCCCATGTATCTATTGTGGTAACGTTTTTCTCTCAGTAACGAACACTTTTCCTAAGTGCGATTGACTGTCATATACAACACCAAGTGGTATTTCTACTTCTAGATTAATCACAAGTTGTTGCCTCACTTCATTGTGTAAAGACTCGCATTTCCTTTCTACCATATGGTCCCTGAGTATTGACTCGGAGCTAGCTTTTGTCCTTGAGTGCCAGCTCGTTTTAGTTTAACGCATACTATTGTGCTGTTGGTGGCTTCAGCCTTGTGTTATTTCTTCGTAGCGAAACAGATCTCCATATTTTTCTTGACGTTTTGTAGTTATGTTTTAGGTGACCAAGTTTATCGAAGTTAAAGCACTTAATGTTTACTTTCCATGCTATCAACTATATCGCTTTAATTTTTTGCCATAAGTTCTACATACGTTCCGCACCGTGTACACCAGATAACGAAATTGTGTACAAGACAATTTAATGTACACCCGCTGTACAATGTACACCCTCAATACATTGCCTTTCTTTCGTTGTGTACACTTTTCGTTATGTACACCTTCGGCCTGTACTTGTGTACATCTCCGTGTATATGGAGATACCATATTTCACAGTGGCAAGCCTCTATAGTGATGGAAATAATAATAATATCTTTTGAAATTTGTTTTCCTGGCAATTTTATAAGGGTCGTTTTATTTATGAAAGTATATTTACCTCTTTCACATTTAATTTCATTTCCAAAATATGCAAAATGCAGCAAATTCTTGAAAAATAGCCGCGTTTCTGTTGTTTTGTGTTATTGCTTACCCGAAAAATTAATATATTTTCTTTGACCCTTTTTATTATGAGTATATCTGTTTTTTGTGGTGTTGTTGTTATGTGTGTTTCTATTTAAAAACTCTTGGCACCTCATAGTCCCACACATTAATTTTATAAAGATACAAAAACAAATATAATGTTATGATCACCGCAAATGTGTATACGGACATAAAGTTAATTCAATGTTTTCAATGTCTTCAATGTCCTCAATGTCTTCAATGCATAGTCCTGTACACTCGAGATGTATTTGTGTATAAAGTGTGGCATGTATACATTTTTCAATGGGTTTTTTTGGATGTAGTTGATGTAAATTTGTGTACACAAAGGCTAAAAAAGTAAAGTATTTCGTTCTCTGGTGTACACCTGTGCAGCCTAGCAGTTTTTAGGTCAGTGTAAATAGTACTGTTTCTACGTTCTTGCGTAGCACATACGACAGGTTGGAAGCCAGGCTCACGGATACCGTTTACAAAACAAACAAGATAACAAATAACATGTTAAAAAAGTATCCATTCTGTATGTAAGTTGCCAATGACAGTTCAAGTCCTGGTCCACTTTCTTGTTAATAAGGGAGTCAAATATTATCCGACTTGCTAATAAAGTAGTTTTATAAAAAAATACCGTTGATGCCACAACTTTTAGACAAGTCAAAATTTTAACTATCGTTGATATCAATTTCGTAAAAAAAACTAATCAGGTCCTTCTTTACTTGAGACCGTCGACAAATTTTTTCATAACATATTGCAAAAACGGTAATGATACTAATAAAACTAAGTTGAAAATTCTTTTCCAGGCTCAAGATCAAAGCAAATTCGCAGATTAGTTTTTATTTTAAGGGTTTGTTTTTTTCAAAGTTTTCATTAAAAGTGAAATATTTTATATCATCGTGAAATTAGCAGAACGGCTCAGTACTGAATTTAAGGTCCTTACGCCATCTTAAAAACATTGATTAAATAATCGATATTCCTAGATTTGTATTTGAGCCAGAATAACAGTTATCAAGGTAGTAATTTGATCTCAAAAGTTCGAATTCATGATTAATAGTAATTATATTAATATTTATAAGCAAATGAAATTAATATGTATGTGCAAAATAAACTTTTTTCATTCGCTTTTAATTGGTATATATTTGTGACACATTGATATATACACACTCATAGATATTCGGGGGATTCACACTGTAGTTATAAATTCATGTCATAAAATATTAACATGGAAATGTATGAGTACAGTGAACACCTCGTAATAATAAATTATTGTCCAATTATGTAATTCGGTTAGATGATAAGCAAATAATACATTTGTAATCAGTTGCAACTTAGAAATAAATTAAAACATTTGTAATATACAACTGCTACCGGTAATATGAGCCGTATGATATTTTGAGCGCTGGCATGTAGGAAACGTGCAGTGAGTGCTAGTTATATTTAACAAGTTAAATTTTTTGTCTGTATATGTTTAAATATTGCGGTGTAATTATTAATTTGAAATTTATTAATTTAATTTATTATTAATGTTGCAAAAATGTAATGTACAGCTAACGATGGCTAACATAGTATGCTATCGCCTTTTTGACTAAAATTTAAGCCTTTTGCCTGAAATATCTACAGGTATCTAATAACAAGACATAAAATTATCTCAAAAAGTCTTATTATTTCAATGTTTTTTTGTATGCAACACAAAAACTATTTTTTATACCTTTCTGTTAATTTCTATCTGTTAGGTTTTATTGCTTTCAAAAGAATAAACGAATAATGTGAAAAATTTTAATACATGACGTTTTCAACTATATCGGTTACTTTGATCTTTCTGTAAAAGTTAAGTAAAGTGTTTAAGTATTGCCGTAATATAATTAACAATACATGATGCCAGATTTGTAAGCCCAGGCGATTTTTAACACTACTCCTCAAATATGACTTCTTTCATAAGGCTCTATGTATTTAGTAATTTCAAACCGAGTGAGTTGATGCATTTATTGTGCTTCGGGGACACCAATCCTTTTGTTAGGACGTCAGCTGGCATTTCCTCAGTTTTCATATACTTTACATCAATCTCGCCATTTTCGATAGTATCACGTACAAAATGATGACGGATATCCACGTGCTTCGTGCGATTGTGGAAGACTGGATTTCGGCATAACTTCTCAGCGCTTTGGTTGTCGTTGTAGATGCAAATTTAACTGTTATTGCCTAGTATTTCGCTTGAAAATCGTTTGAAGTAAATTGTTTCTTTTGTCGAATCTGATAATGCCATATACTCTGCCTCGGTGTTAGATACTGCTACTGTTTTCTGTTTTCTAGATTCCCAACTGATGGCAGCGTTTGAAAACGTAAAGACATACCCTGTGTATGACTTTCTGTTATCTATATTTGATCCCCAGTCTGCGTCGGCGTAGCCCTCTACTGGTTTGTTGTTCGAAGAAAACATAAAAACAACTTCTGTGTATGTTTTAAATATCGTAGTACTCTTTTGGCAGCTACCCAGTGTGCCGTTCCATAATTCGTGTTAAACTGGCTGAGGATGCTTACTATATGTGCTATATCGGGTCTGGTTGAGACAGCCAGATACATTAAAGATCCGATCAGACTTTGATACGGAAGTTTTTCTGCCTCGAGCCTTTCTTAGTCCTTTGGGCACATCTGTTTGCAAAGCTTTTCGCTTGTGTTCATCGGTGTTGAAACGGGTTTACAGTTTGTCATGCCAAACCTCTCTAAGAGGTGTTGAATATGTTTTGATTGTGACATGCAAATCGTTCCGGCTTGAACATTATGGCTGAATTCAATTCCAAGGCAAAATTTTATGCACCCCAAGTCCTTCATTTCTAATGCCTTTGCCAGTTCTTCCTTTAAATTTCTCATCGACGTAAATTGCTATTATTGTGATGTCATTGTTGTTTTTACGTATGTAAACGCAGGGGTCACATTTTGATGGGTTCATGCCCATTTCTTTTAATTTTCGATCTAGTTTCTCGTACCACAATCTTCCCGATTGCTTGAGACCATAAATAGCCTTCTTGAGAAGACATACTTTGTTCTTGTATTTCGACGAGTCTTTCTTATCTAATACTAGATTCAAATCACTTGGCATTTCCATATAGATTTCTTTTTCGATAACTCCATTCAAATAAGCACCCACAAAATCGAGTTGGTGTACGAGTAGACCAAGTTTAGCGGCAGTTGCTATTAGGAAACGTATGGAGCTCATCCTAGAAACTGGTGCGAAAGTTTCATTGTAGTCAACGCCAAAATGTTGAGTGAAGCCTTTCGCTACAAGTCTAGCCTTTCTGCACTCTACTGTACCATCAACTTGGTATTTTGTACGAAGTGTCCATCTTGATTGGACTACCTTTCTGCCAATTGGCCTATCAACTATGTTCCAGGTCTGATTTTTCATTAAAGTTTTATACTCTTTCAGCATTGCGTTACGCCATTCGACTGCATCTGGTCCAGAAAGAGCTTCTGCGCTCGTCTTTGGATCTGTTATTTGGATTAAATTTGCTGATTGATAGTTCTCCTCATCAGAGGTCTTAAAACCATGAAGATCATCTACATCATCTGCGTTGTCTTCGTCTGCTATGATGTTTTGTATTTTCTTAGGTCTGCCTCTCTTTCTGGTTGTGGATTTCTTAGGGCGGCCTCGGCCTCTTTGCTTTACGCCTTTATTTTTGTCTTCTGCGACTTCGACTTGGTCTGCTCTTGTTGTGTCTTCATTTGTCAATTGTTTTAAACTCAAAGGGAATATAAATTCCACGTTTTTCGGTTCGGATTCTTTAAGACTGTTTGTGTCCAATGTTGATGTAAATACCACGTCACGACTTCGAAGTACTGTTCTTGCTTGGGGATCCCATAAACGGTATGCTTCCGACGTTTCGGAGTATCCTACAAGTACACATTTCTTTGATTTGGATTCGAATTTTCCCTTACCTGGTGTTTTGTCAAGCATGAATGCCGATAATCCAAATTTTCGAAAGTATTTTACATCTGGGGTTTCATTCATCCATATCTTATAAGGTATTTCACCGTTAAGGCTTTTTGATGGACAACGGTTTCAAATGTAATTCGCGGTGTTCACTGCCTCTGCCCAAAATCCGTGTGGTAGACCGGAATGCATGAGCATACACCTTGCCATATCGAGTAAAGTTCTATTTTTTTCTTTCTGAAACTCCATTTTGTTGTGTAGTGTATTCGATGGTTAGCTCATGTCGAATTCCATTGCTTCTCATGATGTTTTTCATATGGCTGTTGAGATATTCTGTCCCACTGTCGGTACGTAGACATTTTGTTTTCTTTCCGGTTTTTGTTTCTGCCATGTTTTTAAATTCTATGAATTTGTTTGCAACTTCGCTTTTATTTTTAAGAAAATAGATTTCACACCAACGGCTTTTGTCGTCTATGAAGATTACAAAATATCGGGAACCACCGACAGCATTCACTCGCATTGGGCCGCACACGTCTCTGTGAACTAATTTCAATAGTTCCACTCTTCTGTTTTGAGATTCTTTAAATGGGGTTTGGGTTTGTTTTCTCTGGATGCAAATTTCGCAGGGTGGCAACTTCGTTTCTATGTCCGTATATATGCCCTTAACTCTTTTTGTTTTTATCATTTCTTCTCGTTTATGTGTCCGAGCATTTCGCGCCAATCCTGAAGAGATTTCTTTTGTTATTTTATTGGTGAAGCTACTTCAAAATTTTCCTTTACGTAGTACAGTTCGTTTTCTCGTTTTGCCACAAATAGTTTTCTATTGTTTTTTGGATTTCTCACTATGGCTTCGTTTTGTGTGAAGATCACTCCAAAACCGTTTTGTGTGATTTTAGGAACAGACAGTAAGTTTGTTCTCAAATCGGGTACGAATAACGCTTCTTTTAGACTTATTTCGCATCTGGAGCTCTCAAATTTAACGTTTATATTTCCTGATCCACGTATATTAGTCGTGTTGTTGTTTGCCAATACTAGTTGTTTATTATCTGTGATTCTTATTTCGCAGAATTTGTCTTCTGTGGAGCACATGTGTGATGAAGCTCCCGAGTCTAAGCACCACTTACCATATTTGTCTTCTGTATTATTAAAATTTTCCTTTTTCGGTGTTATTTTTATTATTGGTGTTATTTCTGTTTTGGCCTGTCTTATTTTTAGAGTACATTGTTCCCTCAATATGTTCGTTTGTGTTTCGCTTGCGTGCCTCAAATTCTTCGAGAAGTTTGATTTTCAATATTTCGGTTTTAGGGAGTTTCTCCTGTACAGCAGAAGTATGGATAGCAGCTCATCAATTATCACTAATTGCATTTCGTTTAACTTATCGACAACCGCAAAAAATTTTTGCACATGGACGCGCATGTCTTCGCCGCTCTGCATCTTTTTCAATATTAAGGACTTAAGCAACATTGCCTGACGGGCAGGCCCTCGTGACTGATACACAGAATGTAGCTTTTCCCATATGTCCTTTGAAGTGCTGCAGTTTTTTATTTGTTGCAGTTCGGATGGGCTGATAGCTAATATGAGATCCGACTTGGCCTTTTCGTCGTTTTCTTTCCATGCACTTGCTTCTGCTGGTTGTTCTGGTTTCACGCATGCGCCTGAAACGCATTTCCACGTTTCGCTCCGCTTTAACAAGGCCTGCACCTGGATCTTCCAAGTGTCGAAGTTCTCCTTGTTCAGCAGTTCTATATCAACGGCCGTATAACTCATATTTTACTTACTGCGGGCTCTTATTGTACTTCTTCTGCTTCTCAAACTTCTTGCCGTAATACCAGATATGAAGTGTTAGCTTCAACTTTCTTGCTTCCTTCGTAATTTATTAATTTTTCTTGATGACTATTCTTTCTGCACGCAGTCGAAGCGTTCTGGTCCCATGACCTGTTAAATTCTATCTGTTAGGTCTTATTGCTTTCAAAATAATAAACGAATAATGTGAAAGATTTTAATACATGACGTTTTCAAGTCTATCGGTTACTTTGATCTTTCTGTAAAAGTTAAGTAAAGTGTGTAAGTATTGCCGTAATATAATTAATAATACATGATGCCAGATTTGTAAGCCTAGGCGATTTTTAACACTTCCCAAATAATATGATTTTATGACATTATGTAAAATATTTTTACACTAAGTGATCGACAAGGTGACATTTTGTTAACGTTTCAAATAGTATTGCTTAAATATTCTTTTCATACGCTTATTTAACAATATTTGCTTGAGGCAAAGTATACAATTTAATTAAAGAAGGTTGGAAGGAATCGAATTTTCTAAAACAAATAAATAACATCTTCACTGGTATTGTTTTTTTTTTTTTTTGTAATTTGAAAGATAATAATTCATGAGTAATAAGAAGCAAAACCAGCCTTAGACGTAAAACAGAGGAGGCATTCTCAGTAAATATCTATAGGGTTATGAAGCAGAGAAAAATTTTACCGGTAGTGACGGTTAACAGATTGGACGATTTAAGGTAATTTCGACGATTTATTGTGATATTAACGATGTTGGATCTGCGAAAATTGTTTTTAACTTTATGTGTTCTACTTATCTACTTCCAAATACATTAACGTCACTATAAACACAAATAACGAAACAAAAGTAATAAAACATCGTTCTTACTATCATTCGAAGCATATGTATTTATCTACATTTTTACCACTACCTGTGTTTGTAAAACAAATAGAATGTTAATACAAAACCAGAGAATGAAGTAAAGAAAATGCACATAAATGTAATCGACAAAAACCGATCTGTTACAGTTGATACAATCTTCTACATCTTTACATATAAACACAATTCAAATTTCGCAGCAGAACTGAACGCAAAGCTGATAAAATTGCTAACGTTGATAATGTTAAACTGATTTCAAATAACTTACATTACACTAATAACAAAAAAATTATATTTTAACTAACAAATAAATTAAATTTCAATTAATAATATGTTTAGGAAAATTAAATTTCATATGATCAAATGCGGTTAGAAGAAATTTTCATAAATAATATATTTTAGGCGTCCAAATTTTTATTGGTGGATTACAATGATGACAAGAATTGCTTAGACCGTGAAGCAAATAATTTAGTAATGCAGGCCAGTGATATATCAGATATTTGTTGATAATATCATTGATCAAATCGAAAAATCTAAAAGTGTAAAGTGTCTTATTTTGAACCGCATAAATAAATTAATTTAGATATGACTTTGAATATACATTAAATAGTTAAGGCTAATTAATTCATACAACAATACTAAAGAATATAATATTGACCAGTTTTTGTTATAATATAATAAAAATTGTTGAATTAAGGCCCAACTATAATGTGCTTAGGCCAGCGCAGGCAAATGTGTTTGTTGGTTGTTGTTGGTTGTGCAATACTTAACATATAGCTATATACGTGTGTTTGTATACATGACAATGCTGACTTGTGTGTTTTGCTTATGGTGACTATGCGTGCTTGTATGTATGAGTGTTCTGCGTGTTTTGTCTATGGTAACTATGAGTGGTTGTATGGATGAGTGTTCTGTGTGTTGTGTGGTTTTGTTTCTTCTTCTCCTATGTGTATATGGCTGTGTATACTTGTGAACCTGTTTAGCTTTATTAGCAGCGAATACTTGCATACAAGATCATTAAGAATAACATCTTTTAGCATTTATGTTGCTAGGTTTTTCGTTGTTGTTGTTTACACTTATTATTGGCACAGCCTCGGATGATCTTGTATATTCTGGAGTATTCCATTTCCCTTAATTTGAATATTATCTATATTGTGTTGACCAGGGTTGTAACATTTTGACAACTAGAGATTAATTGGCAGTGCTGCCAAGTACATATAGCCACATTGTCGTTTTATTTAAATCTATTTCTAATCTTTGTAACACTGCCGTCCACTTAAGCCTATTCGACCCGAATAGGTATACAATCACCTCTTCCATAGTGCGCCAATCATTCGAGATGTACCATCATTTTCGACCTTGGGCTATTATGCTTCTGTATCCGGTATACAACGTCATTCACTCTCTTTATCACTTTATAGGGGCCATCCCAGTGAGTCTGTAATTTTGGGGACAATCCTTTCTTCCGTTGTGGGTTAAAACCATTTGTCCTTCCATAAATCCCTCCGAATTTGCTGCGCGGTCATACCTGGCCTTCATCTTGTCACTGACCATCTGGATTCTGTTACGCACGAACTCATGCAGTTCGTTTAAGTCCTC
This sequence comes from Linnaemya vulpina, assembly GCA_963675445.1. NCBI lineage: Eukaryota > Metazoa > Arthropoda > Insecta > Diptera > Tachinidae > Linnaemya > Linnaemya vulpina. The sequence goes on along the minus strand of OY776281.1, from coordinate 47,039,732 downwards.
CTTCTCTTGCTCCTTCTTCTACAGTTGGCTTAACACCAAATTCCAAATCACCAGGTAGTTTTAATTCCGTCCCGAAGATAATTTTGGCTGGCGTTCTCGATGTTGAGTCATGTACAGCTGACCTATATGCCATCAAAAATTTGGGGGTGTGCTCGTCCCAATCCCGCTGATGGTTGCTTACTACTTTTCGTAGGTACTCTTCTAAGGTGCGATTGAACCTTTCTACCATGCCATCAGACTGTGGATGCAACGGCGTCTTTCTGGTTTTTCTTATCCCATATAACTCTCACATTTCCCTGAATATGGCAGACTCGAAATTCCTACCTTGGTCGGAATGTAACTCTATTGGGACACCATAGCGACATACCCAGTTGTTGACGAATGCATTTACAATTGTCTTTGCTTCCTGGTTAGGTATAGCATATACCTCTGGCCATTTACTGAAATAGTCCATTACCACAAGTACATAACGATTTCCGGCTTCAGTGACAGGAAAGGGACCTGCTACATCCATTGCGATCCGCTCGAATGGTGCTCCTGAGTTGTATTGTTGTAGCTGTCCCCGGCTTCTTCTTACTGGGCCTTTGGCTGCTATGCACTGTGGGCAGTTTGCTATCCAGTCGGCTACGGCTTGTTGTCATCCAACCCAATAAAAACGCTGCTTCAGTTTCTCAAGTGTTTTTGTTACTCCAAGATGACCGCCACTAGGTCCATTATGAAACTCCTGTAAAACTTTACTTATCTTGGAGTATGGCACAACTATTAAATTTAAAGTTGTTTTGCCATCTACACCTTCCCATACGCGGTATAAACACCCTTTTATTACATTGAGGCTGTTCCACTGAGCCCAATAAGATTTGGCGAGTGGGCTTTCAGCCGAAATTTCATTCCGGGACGGTCGTCCGTCTTCTTTTTTGGCCGCTATAATTTTCCTTAGCATGATGTCGTCCCTCTGTGCCGCTGACCAGTCTTCATCAGGGCCGATGTGCATTAGCCGAACATCAACAACGGCTTCCTCTTGCTCGGCTCTAACACAATATTTATTTACACTCTAAACAGCAGGGTCTTCTTGAAAGAGCATCCGCATTGTTCTGCTTTGTGCCCCTTCTATGCTCAATGCTTTTTCTTGGTGGCGAAACGGATCTACCTCTCTTCCTTGATGCTTTGCAGCTGCGATGAAAATGACCGATCTTTCCGAAGTTAGAGCACTTAGGCTTTTCTTTGATAGCATTTTCTGCCAGCAGTTGTCGCATTGCCTCCTTAACGCTAGCAACTAGGTTGTTATCCTCGTCAGACAATAACTGCACATTCCGCACTCTACCTCTCTTTCTTGATGTTTTGCAGCTGCGATGAAAATGACCGATCTTTCCGAAGTTAGAGCACTTAGGCTTTTCTTTGATAGCATTTTCTGCCAGCAGTTGTCGCATTGCCTCCTTAACGCTAGCAACTAGGTTGTTATCCTCGTCAGACAATAACTGCACATTCCGCACTTTACATATCTGTGGCTTGAAAACCATCCTTGCTGTCTCTTGAGCCAGCGCAAATGAAACAGTTTCAGTGAAAGTGGATTTCTGCGTAGCGCACACCGCCAGTTTAACATCAGAGTCGCGAATGCCGTTAACGAACGCCTCAGTTTTAAAGTGGTCCAGGAACGGGTGACTCTCGCTTGGATATGTGAGCTGCACTAAACGCTCGATTTCCATTGCGAAATCTTGTAGGGATTCGTTAGGCTTCTGAACTCTACATCGCAATTCCATTCTGTATAAATCGCGCTTGTGCTCACCACCATACTTGCGCTGCAATGCTGCCATTATTTTATTATAGCTGTTTCTGCTGCTTACTGGCACAGTCTCAAGTACCTCTGCGGCTGTACCCTTTAAGGACAAAATCAACTCTATGGCCTTTTCTTCAGCATCCCATCCATTTCTGCTAGCAACCGTCTCGAACTGGAATTTGAAGATGCCTAATAGTACGCTGCCGTCGAAGTATAGCGCTTTCATCCGCGCAGAAACTTCCGCAACTGCTCGTACTGGCCCGCCGCTAAACTCCAGGTTATGCACTTTGTCCTCTAGAGCATGCAATTTCTCTTCGAACTCCTTTGCATGCTCTTCCAGGCCACCGCTTTCTAGATGTTGGACTCTATCCGCCAGCTCTGAGAATTTATTCTCGATAGAATCCATCCTCCTGTATCTGCTGAGAGTTCTGTTTTATTTCAGTTATTTCGGCTACAAGCTTGTCCTGCATCTGCTGAGAGTTTTGTTTTATTTCACTTATTTCGGCTACAAGCTTTTCCTGCATCTGCTGAGAGTTCGGTTTTATTTCAGTTATTTCGGCTACAAGCTTTTCACTGCTGATCCTTGATGCCTCCTGCATCTACTGAGAGTTTTGTTTTAATTCACTTTGTGCATCACTGATTCCTTTTATCTGGATCATCATAGCAGCGAACATTGAATTTATGTCCATGCTGGTGGTCGTGGCAGGAGGGTATACCTGCACATCGTCTTTGTCCTCAAACTCGTATGTCCCGATGTCCATGCCGCGATTCTTAAACTCATCTGTCAGCCTCTTCTGCAGTTCAGCCTTGTTACCTGCAATGGCTTCAGAAACCTCTACCAGGGTCTCGTTCGTGGCTTTATTTGACTCCTGTATTTTGGCTACAAGCTTTTCCTGCATCTGCTGAGAGTTTTGTTTTATTTCACACATTTCGGCTACAAGCTTGTCACTGCTGACCCTTGATACCTCCTGCATCTGCCTTAGAGTTTTGTTTTATTTCACTTATTTCGGCTACAAGCTTTTCCTGCATCTGCTGAGAGTTCTGTTTTATTTGGATCATCATAGCAGCGAACATTGAATTTATGTCCATGCTGCTGGTCGTGGCAGGAGGACATAGCTGCACATCGTCTTTGTCCTCAAACTCGTATGTCCCGATGTCCATGCCGCGATTCTTAAACTCATCTATCAGCCTCTTCTGCAGTTCAGCCTTGTTACCTGCAGTTGGAAATTCTAGGTTACTGAGCACCTTTTTCAGCTCTTCAACTTTTAGCTCATCAAATTTCATGATTATTTATTTAAATTTTTTTTAATGTCCTTTTTTTGTTTTCTTTAATTGCAATGTCCTTTTAATTATTTTTGCAATCCCACTTCTGACACCAATTGTTACGTTTTTAGACCTTTTCGTAAAAACGGTTTTATTACTTATCCTTCAAGGATTCGTTTTATTGCATCAAATTAAAACACGGACAAATTAATTTTAGAAATATAATGCGGCGATACTTTATTTACTACTTTATTAACACGAGTATTTGTACTACTCAACACTTAGCGATGTTAACACGTCTATATTTGAAATCACACTAACTCGCTGAGCTCTGGCAGCGCCTTTATATAGCAAAAATGACCTCGTCTGGTAACTTCGCGAAACTTCTGGGCATGGTTGTTGTTGGTTGTGCTTTACTTAACATGTAGCTATATACGTGTGTTTGTATACATGACAATGCTTACTTGTGTATGTATTAGTGTTCTGTGTGTTTTGTCTATAGTAACTATGAGTGGTTGTATGGATGAGTGTTTTGTGTGGTTTTGTTTCTTCTTCTCCTATGTGTATATGGCTGTGTATACTTGTGAACCTGTTTAGCTTTATTAGCAGCGAATAGTTGCATACAAGATCATTAAGAATAACATCTCTTAGCATTTATGTTGCTAGGTTTTTCGTTGTTGTTGCTTACACTTATTATTGGCACAGCCTCGAATGATCTTGTATATTTTGGAGTATTCCATTTCCGTTAATTTGAATATTATCTATATTGTGTTGACCAGGGTTGTAACATTTTGACAACTAGAGATTAATTGGCAGTGCTGCCAAGTACATATAGCCACATTGTCGTTTTATTTAAATCTATTTCTAATCTTTGTAACAATATATTATAGTGTTTATTTTCTTACAATTAATGATATATTACCAACCACTCGCACACACTGTTGTATATCTTAGTGCTTTTCCAATTTATTTCTTACATTGGTACTAATGAACTTGCTTGTGATATATATATATATATATATATATATATATATATACATATATATATATATATATATATATATATATATATACATATATATATATATATATATATATATATATATATATAAATATATATATATATATAATTCTTGTGTCTATATATATGAAATATTTATATATGTATTTATATTTTATGTATATATCATAAATTAGAGTTTGCAAAAGTACATTGTTTTGCAACTGAGTGTAAGTATAATATAGCCACACAAATGTTTGCATATGCATTTGACAGTCTTTTCGTCGAGTTTTGACAGTACCCTACGCCAGATTAAGCACATTATAGTTGGGCCTTTAAAATTGTGAAACAGTAATACAACTTTAAGATGGTATACGACTTCGACAAGATTTTAGCTCTTAAACTAATTTTATTTTATAAAGAAAATTATATCTAAATTTTAAAAATTTACGGCTATTTTGTTAAAAAATAATATATTATATAAACATCTAGTTTGAAAAAACTAGATATTTATATTTTTTACATATAATTCTCGAAATTCGGCGCATTTTTCCCTTCTCCATCTGGCAGCTATGCATATCGTTAACATTTTTAATTGCTTCTGCATTTAAAAATGTATTACTAAAAGCTGCTGCAAAATCAGTAATTAAAGAACAGCACTGCATGTTTGGATGTAAAGAGAAACTAAATTTAAATTGCAGTCCGTATCTTACATTAAAAACATTGGTAATGTTCGTTAAGGCGCAGGTGTAAGCGATGTAATCCCCCTTATTCTGTAACTCGCTGTCAACGTCACTTCAAGACAATATTACTTTCCCACTCTGCGTATTACAATTAATTAACTTCTGACAGACAGACTATTCTTTAAGGACTTGAATATAACAAGAGAATGTCAAAAAGGAGTCAGCTAGATTCTAATCGAATGCTAGTGTAAACCATAACAAGAAATTGTTGCAGATGTCAATTGCTGAAGAAAACGAAGGCAGAAGTACTTTATTTTTTATATTGTCTCCAAGTGACGTTGATAAATAGTTAAGGAGTAAGAAGAATATATTTCATTGAAATTGTTATGGACTGTAAATCTACGATGATGTATTTAAAGAAAATTTAATTAAATCATTTTAACTTTATCGAAAGTCAAATACCATCTATATGCAACTGTTCAACTCACATGCTCACATTATAGTCATACGTGTTTTCTAATAATATATTATTCCAATAGTGTTATTGGTAATTTGCATACGAAAATGTGTTCTAATTATATAATTGAAACTTATAGGGTTAGCAAAAAGTTGTATTGGCGCCAGGATTGGGAATATTTTCACAAGATTAATTTAGAAAAATCGTTTAAACGTGTGATAACCAACACTGGAAAATAAATTCTTCATAACTTTAAACTTTTATTAAAAATTTCTGACAAATATGTTGTATCGCTTTTTATCGCATTTTTAAATCTCGCAAATTGTAAATGTCAATTCAATGTAGTTAAATCAAACCAAAACCAGTGATGTCAAAGATGTTAAGTTCGGATTTATCCATTGCCTCGGAATAAATTTTTTATGTGATTTGAGGTTTTTCTTCTTCAGGAGAAGTTAAGAGAAAAGTTTTTTCTATGTGTTAATTGTTGTCTCCCTTTTCAAATGACGAACTTCGGTGCACACAATATCAATTGAACAGTGCTGGCAGCCATTAACACTAATGATGTTTTAATTTTTTAAAAAATGTAAAGCAAATAAATATGTAATAGATTCTTTATTTTATTCTATATAACCCACTAATCTATTTCTATATAAAAGAATTGAGTGAATAAATAACTCATTTAAACTAGAAACCATTCAACTAGAAAGTTCAAATTTTGTATATGGCTTGTAGTGGTTTTAGAAATTCGCTTACGATGGGTGTAAAAGGGCTAAAAAATTTTAAATTAGGTTATTTTGCATCCCTAAGACTACGATAGACAGACTTGATATTCCAAAAACATAGAAATAACGTATGGTAAAATTTGATATATGTAATTCTAAAGGATGAAAAAGAGGTAAAAATTAAAGCAAAAAGAAACTAGGATGCGTTTGAAAAATGTCAATTATAAGGGGTGAAAATGAAACCCGTCTCGGTTCTTGTATTTTTAATAAGAAATTCTTGATACATCATTTAAGCTATATTACCGTAATGCAAACTTTTTTGCGCGTTTTATTTTTCTGAACAAAAGTCGAATACGATTTAGTAGTTTTAGAACCCCATTTCGGCTCTTTCTTATTAATAAAAAAAATTAATTGTGCATGAAATATGTAAATGAAATTTGTACATATTGACAACAATGATATGTGGAAAGATTCTGCATCACCAAGTCCAAAAATGCAATTATTGAGTTATGACAATATTGCAATAAAGAAGTAATATGTACTACTGTTTTTCTGTGATAAAGCCGTATATTTATATGAAAGGGCAGCATTTCATACTGAACTAAAATTGAGTAGTTCTTATCGCAATTTTTATTAAAATCTATACACTACTTGTTTCTTGGTATACATCGAGGTTTTATTAGAGTATATTTCCTTTTGACATGTCGAATTCAATGTTAATTAAATTTTCTATGAAATCTAAGTTCACAACTTTTCATGTATAATTTAAATACATAGTAGTTTATTTTCATACATTGTGAAAGAAAACCAGAGCTGTCATTGTTAGTAGTGTAGATTTTAATGGTATTTTGATAGAATCTAGTGACCGAGTTTTGTACGGGAAACACAATAAAACTCTATTAGATTTGGTATGAAATTTCGTAAGTGCAAAAACAAAAAAGAAAACAACATTTTACTTTCGCGTTTTACTTAGAACGCTTATATCATACGCATTTATATGCTAACTACATTTATGTAACTAAAGCTATTTAAATTATATTTTTAATAGGGATGCTAATTACGCCCGTAGGGTTAATATAATATAAAACATTAGATTTCTCAAAAACAAAACTTAATTAAAAGCGATTTACATTCGGTTGTCAGATCTAACAATAATATCAGTAAAATATGGCTAACAATGGACTTCAACTGGAATCCAACTGCTTATTTATATATCACAACTTCGCCGAAAAAATCATTGTCAGTTGTAAGGGAATGAAATTGTCGCACATCTCTCAATCGTGAGAACACTTTTTGATACAATTGTCACATATCACCATATTTTTCTTGCCAAATGTATATAAATGAATGCAGCTGACAATGGCATCATTGTATGACAAACATATATATATATACTGGTAACATTGTAAATGTAAAAGCAACCTCTGATGTGGTAAAGAATTTATTAAAATAAATGGTAAAAAATGCAAAAAATACTTATATGATTTCCAATTAACTCAACAACAAACGCCATATGTTTTCTGTCAAATGCTTTGGTCTGATAATGTTGTTATTCTATACTTTGATGACCGTGTGAAGTAAATATATATTTTGTCGGATAAATTTGTCAGGGCTTCTTCTATTATCAGTAGATTGCAAAGTCTTATAAAACTGTTAGAAATTGTGTACAAGACAATTTAACGTACACCCGCTGTACAATGTACACCCTCAATACATTGCCTTTCTTTCGTTGTGTACACTTTTCGTTGTGTACACCTTCGGCCTGTACTTGTATACATCTCCTCCGTGTATATGGAGATAACATATTTCACAGTGGCAAGCCTTTATAGTGATGGAAATAATGATAATATCTTTTGAAATTTGTTTTTCTGGCAATTTTATAAGCATCGTTTTATTTATGAAAGTATATTTACCTCTTTCACATTTAATTTAATTTGCAAAAATGCAAAATGCAGCAAATTCTTGGAAAATAGCCGCGTTTCTGTTGTTTTGTGTTATTTCTTGCCCGAAAAATTAATATATTGTTACGGTTTTAGACCTTTTCGTAAAAACGGTTTTATTACTTATCCTTCAAGGATTCGTTTTATTGCATCAAATTAAAACACGGACAAATTAATTTTAGAAATATAATGCGGCGACACTTTATTTACTACTTTATTAACACGAGTATTTGTACTACTCAACACTTAGCGATGTTAACACGTCTATGTTTGAAATCACACTCACTCGCTGAGCTCTGGCAGCGCCTTTATATAGAAAAAATGACGTCGTCTGGTAACTTCGCGAAACTCTTGGGCATGGTGGTTGTACTTTACTTAACATGTAGCTATATACGTGTGTTTGTATACATGACAATGCTGACTTGTGTGTTTTGCTTATGGTGACTATGTGTGGTTGTATGTATGAGTGTTATGTGTGTTTTGTGTATGGTAACTATGAGTGGTTGTATGGATGAGTTTTCTGTGTGTTGTGTGGTTTTGTTTCTTCTTCTCCTATATGTATATGGCTGTGTATACTTGTGAACCTGTTTAGCTTTATTAGCAGCGAATACTTGCATACAAGTTCATTAAGAATAACATCTCTTAGCATTTATGTTGCTAGGTTTTTCGTTGTTGTTGTTTACACTTATTATTGGCACAGCCTCGAATGATCTTGTATATTCTGGAGTATTCCATTTCCGTTAATTTGAATATTATCTATATTGTGTTGACCAGGGTTGTAACATTTTGACAACTAGAGATTAATTGGCAGTGCTGCCAAGTACATATAGCCACATTGTCGTTTTATTTAAATCTATTTCTAATCTTTGTAACAATATTTTCTTTGACCCTTTTTATTATGAGTATATCTGTTTTTTGTGGTGTTGTTGTTATGTGTGCGTCTATTTAAAAACTCTTGGCGCCTCAAAGTCCCACACATTAATTTTATAAAGATACAAAATATAATATATTGTTATCATCACCGCAAATGTGTATACGGACATAAAGTGAATTCAATGTTTTCAATGTCTTCAATGCACAGTCCTGTACACTCAAGATGTATTTGTGTATAAAGTGTGTCATGTATACATTTTTCAATGGGTTTTTTTCGATGTCGTTGATGTAAATTTGTATACACAAAGGCTAAAAAAGTAGACTATTTCGTTCTCTGGTGTACACCTATGCAGCCTAGCAGTTTTTAGGTCAGTGTAAATAGTACTGTTTCTACGTTCTTGCGTAGCACATACGACAGGTTGGAAGCCAGGATCACGTATACCGTTTACAAAACAAACAAGATAACAAATAACATGTTAAAAAAGTATCCATTCTGTATGTGAGTTGCCAATGACAGTTCAAGTCCTGGTCCACTTTCTTGCTAATAAGGGAGTCAAATATTATCCTAATTGCTAATAAAGTTGTTTTATAAAATTGGAAATAAAGTTGTTTTATGAAGTTGATGCCACAACTTTTAGACAAGTCAAAATTTTAACTATCGTTGATATCAATTTCGTAAAAATAACTAATCAGGTCCTTCTTTACTTTAGATCGTCGATAAATTTGTTCAAAACATATTGCAAAAACGGTAATGATACTAATAAAACTAAGTAGAAAATTATTTTCCAGGCTCAAGATCAAAGCTGAAATTCGCAGATTAGTTTTTATTTTAAGGGTTTGTTTTTTTCAAAGTTTTCATTAAAAGTGAAATATTTTATATCATCGTGAAAATAGCAGAACGGCTCAGTACTGAATTTAAGGTCTTTACGCCATCTTAAAAACATTGATTAAATAATCGTTATTCCTAGATTTGTATTTGAGCCAGAATAACAGTTATCAAGGTAGTAATTTGATCTCAAAAGTTCGAATTCGTGATTAATAGTAATTATATTAATATTTATAAGCAAATGAAATTAATATGTATGTGCAATATAAACTTTTTTCATTCGCTTTTAATTGGTATATATTTGTGACACATGGACATATACACGCTCATAGATATTCGGAGGATTCACACTGTAGTTATAAATTCACTGTAGTTATAAATTCATGTGTACAGTGAACACCTCGTAATAATAAATTATTGTCCAATTATGTTATTCGGTTAGATGATAAGCAAATAATATATTTGTAATCAGTTGCAACTTAGAAATAAATTAAAACATTTGTAATATACAACTGCTACCGGTAATATGAGCCGAATGATATTTTGAGCGCCGGCATGTAGGAAACGTGCAGTGGGTGCTAGTTACATTTAACAAGTTAAATTTTTTGTCTGTATATGTTTAAATATTGCGGTGTAATTATTTTTATTATTAATGTCACAAAAATGTAATTTAATGTACATATGTAAAACGTCAATAGTTCTCAAATAGTTTTTCATTCTTATATAATGTACAGCTAACGATGGCTAACATAGTATGCTATCGCCTTTTTGACTAAAATTTAAGCCTTTTGCCTGAAATATCTACAGGTATCTAATAACAAGACATAAAATTATCTCAAAAAGTCTTATTATTTCAATGTTTTTTTGTATGCAACACAAAAACTATTGTTTACACCTTTCCAAATAATATAATTTTATGACATTGTGACAAAATAGCACAGTGTGAATATTTGTAAAATATTTTTACACTAAGCGATCGACAAGGTGACATTTTGTTAACGTTTCAAATAGTATTGCTTAAATATTCTTTTCATACGCTTATTTAACAATATTTGCTTGAGGCAAAGTTTACAATTTAATTAAAGAAGGTTGGAAGGAATCGAATTTTCTAAAACAAATAAATAACATCTCCACTGGTATTTTTTTTTTTTTTTTTGTAATTTGAAAGATAATAATTCATGAGTAATAAGAAGCAAAACCAGCCTTAGACGTAAAACAGAGGAGTCATTCTCAGTAAATATCTATAGGGTTATGACGCAGAGAAAAATTTTACCGGTAGTGACGGTTGACAGACTGGACGATTTAAGGTAATTTCGACGATTTATTGTGATATTAACGACGTTGGATGTTCACAATAAGGATCTGCGAAAATTTTTTTTAACTTTATGTGTTCTACTTATCAACTTCCAAATACATTAACATCACTATAAACACAAATAACGGAACAAAAATAATAAAACATCGTTCTAACTATCATTCGAAGCACATGTATATCTCTACATTTTTGCCACTGCCTGTGTTTGTAAAACAAATAGAATGTTAAGACAAAACCCGAGAATGAAGTAAACAAAATGCACATAATTTAACGGTTTTTAAATAATTATGACTGTATTGATAATGCAGCACAAAAGTAATCGACAAAAACCGATCTGTTACAGTTGATACAATCTTCTACATCTTTACATATGCACACAATTTAAATTTCGCAGCAGAACTGAACGCAAAGCTGATAAAATTGCTAACGTTGATAATGTTAAACTGATTTCAATTAACTTACATTACATTGATAACAAAAAAATTATATTTTAACTAACAAATAAATTAAATTGCAATTAATAATATGTTTAGGAAAATTAAATTTCATATGATCAAATGCGGTTATAAGAAATTTTCATAAATAATATATTTTAGGCGTCCAAATTTTTATTGGTGGATTACAATGATGAGAAGAATTGCTTAGACCGTGAAGCAAATAATTTAGTAATGCAGGCCAGAGATATATCAGATATTTGTTGATAATATCATTTATCAAATCGAAAAATCTAAAAGTGTCTTATTTTGAACCGCGTAAATAAATTAATTTAGATATGACTTTGAATATACATTAAATAGTTAAGGCTAATTAATTCATACAACAAGACTAAAGAATATAATATTGAGCAGTTTCTGTTATAATATAATAAAAATTGTTGCGAAGAGAGAGAGAGAGAGAGAGAGAGAGAGAGAGGGAATTTAATATATCTTCAGAGAATTAAGGCCCAACTATAATGTGCTTAGGCTAGCGCAGACAAATGTGGCAATATACACAATCAAATGTGTACAACCATAATTTGCTGTGTTAACATTTCCTTAAATTTAATGTTCTTACGCATAGAGCGAAACTAATCCCAATTTCCTTAAGTGGCCAACTACCATAGACATGATACATGCCGATATGGACGCCGAAATCAATTTTATAGAAAATTAATAAATAATGTAAAAAACTAACTGAAGTATTTTATGTTCAGCGTTTGTATAATATATGTACCATATATTATAGTGTTTATTTTCTTACAATTAATGATATATTACCAACCACTCGCACACACTGTTGTATATCTTAGTGCTTTTCCAATTTATTTCCTAATTACTTTCTAAATTGGTACTAATGAACTTGCTTGTGATATATATATACATATATATATATATATATATATATATATATATACATATATATATATATATATATATATATATATATACATATATATATATATATATATATATATATATATATATACATATATATATATATATATATATATATATATATATAATTCTTGTGCCTAATTTTTTAACCTTTATATATATATATATATATATATATATATATGTATATGAAATATTTATATATGTATTTATATTTTATGTATATATCATAAATTAGAGTTTGCAAAAGTACATTGTTTTACAACTGAGTGTAAGTATAATTAAGCCATACAAATGTTTGCATATGCATTTGACAGTATTTTCGTCGAGTTTTGACAGTACCCTACGCCAGATTAAGCACATTATAGTTGGGCCTTTAAAATTTTGAAACTGTAATACAACTTTAACATGGTATACGACTTCAACAAGATTTTAGCTCTTGAACTAATTTTATTTTATAAAGAAAATCATATCGAAATTTTAAAAATTTACGGCTTTTTGCTTAACAGATAATATATTACATAAATATCTAGTTTGAGAAAACTAGATATTTATATTTTTTACATATAATTCTCGAAATTCGCCGTATTTTTCCCTATTCCATCTGGCAGCTATGCATATCGTTAACATTTTTAATTGCTTCTGCATTTAAAAATGTATTACTAAAAGCTGCAGCAAAATCAATAATTAAAGAATAAGTTAGTATATTTAGACTTGCATCGGAACCGAAAATACATTCTGCTGCCACACAGCACTGCATGTTTGGATGTAAAGAGAAACTAAATTTAAATTGCAGTCCGTATCTTACATTAAAAACATTGGTAATATTCATTAAGGCACAGATGTAAGTGGTGTAACCCCCTTATTCTGTAACTCGCTGTCAACGTCACTTCAAGACAATATTACTTTCCCACTCAGCGTATTACAATTAATTAACTTCTGACAGACAGACTATTCTTTAAGGACTTGAATATAACAAGAGAATGTCAAAAAGGAGTCAGCTAGATTCTAATCGAATGCGAGTGTAAACCATAACAAGAAATTTTTGTAGATGTCAATTGCTGAAGAAAACGAAG
>OY776281.1:47018930-47021430 GCA_963675445.1 Linnaemya vulpina | reverse complement strand
ACATATACATATACATATACATATACATATACATATACATATACATATACATATACATATACATATACATATACATATACATATACATATACATATACATATACATATACATATACATATACATATACATATACATATACATATACATATACATATACATATACATATACATATACATATACATATACATATACATATACATATACATATACATATACATATACATATACATATACATATACATATACATATACATATACATATACATATACATATACATATACATATACATATACATATACATATACATATACATATACATATACATATACATATACATATACATATACATATACATATACATATACATATACATATACATATACATATACATATACATATACATATACATATACATATACATATACATATACATATACATATACATATACATATACATATACATATACATATACATATACATATACATATACATATACATATACATATACATATACATATACATATACATATACATATACATATACATATACATATACATATACATATACATATACATATACATATACATATACATATACATATACAGTATTTATCGCTTATATGCATTTAAAATTTTGCGCAACTCTTGGTGCTTATAAGCGAGAAATGCATATATAAAAATTTGCTTATATGCTTCAGTGGTGCATGTTTGTAAAAAAAACCTAGAATGAGTAAATAAAACCCCAAACTTTGTTTTTACAAAGCTTTAATTAAAATTATTATTTTGTACATACAAGGATAAAACAGGTAATAAAAAGTAAATTAAAGAAAAAGGTACGTTACATTTAGTCCTTCAGGCAATTAGATACATTGCAACACTTTTGAAAAATAGTAAATTTGAGCTTATAAATAAATACAATTTAAACGCGATTGAGTACGTAATATTTTTTTAATATTTTCCCTACAGTTTGACAGCTGGTGTTACACAGAAATGTAAAATTAAAGTATTAAATTGAAATGGAAGTTTTTGTTTATGGTCGAAAAATTACTGCAAAATATTATAATTCTTGGAATATTTAGCGTGCATATATGAGAATATATTTAATACATTTAAATAAAATGTACATTTTTTACGGGGCATAAAAGCCAGAAATGCATATAAACGAAATGCAAATACAAAAAATTATTAATGTTTTTATATACGTTAAATGCAAATAACGGACGCACAGTGGACCATTTCGCCAGAAGGCGGTCAAAAATATATAACTTTTGAACGAAGCGGTTTTTTTGTTTGTTTACTAGGTGAGACTATAGGCTTTAAGTTAAAGTAAAAACGTTTGAAATCGAGTAACTAAAAAAAAGTTATGATGGACTTAAAAAGCATTTTAGTTTTTTGCTATTTTTGGTACAAAAGTGAAGTATTGAAATGTGTTATAAAAAATTGTTTTACACACAACGTGATATTTTAAGTCACGTTTACAACTTATATATATTAAAAATTTTTAATTTTGTCAGGAAGTGCCAAACTTTGGCCCCTGTGAAATTTTTTATACCAAAGATCAAAGGCTCATTTTTTTTAATTTTAAATTAAAATTTAGTTCATTAAGTAGCATAAACAATAAAAATATTTACTTTAGATAAAAAGGTTTTAATGAACTTATATTCTATAAGTTCAAAATGGACATTATATATGTAAACTTTTATTTGAAATTTGTAAATTTAAAATTGTGAAATGCATGTTTGAAATTTTAAAACGATAAATATAACGATTTGTTTGCAATACAATTATTTTTTAAAAAATTTTTGTAAATATTTCTGCTAAGTAGCCTTGATTTTCACTTCTAGAAGTAGTTTAGCTTCTATATCTAATCCAAATTTTGTCGAATATTGGACATATAGGGATCTGGTGAGCATAATAAAACAGTAATCAGATCTTCATTAGTACAACTTTTGGAAATTTTTCTTGTGTTGTGCTCGCTAAAAAATCTGTAGTCTTTATTTCTTTTTTCTTGCGCTTCTTAAGATAGATCTCCTATTGGCAGCATATTGTGTTTAATTATTTGCTCCCCATGGTACAAACCCTTATGGACAGTTGATGACCTAGACCTCCATGAGTATTTTTATATCTATTTTTTTTTGCGTATTCTACAAATTTTTTTGCATTTATCTTACTCTGCATTCTAGAACTTGTAATAGAATGTTGAATCGCCTTATTAGTTCCAAATCTACACCTGTGATAAATGCTGCTGTTTCTGGATCTGAAAAAATTCTCCTTGCAGTATTTCCATCATTTGTGTTTCCTTCTATGTTCCATAAAACTTATTTTTGCATGAAGAGGGGACTATCAAAATTCGTATGTTTCCTTAAAACTATCATCTTCTGGAATGGCTCAATTGACTTGATGTATTTTGGCATATAACGCAACTCGACGATGCTTTTGTATCAGTCAAAGCTTGTGTAACTTTTCCATCGATCATTTTAAGCCACATATTAAAAT
>OY776281.1:47003930-47013930 GCA_963675445.1 Linnaemya vulpina | reverse complement strand
ACTTATTCATGAAGCATATAACCACGCCATTGGTCATTTCATACCCCATTTCTTTGGCTTTGCGTACGCGGTTTAACAAACGGTTATAAAAGTAGTAGACGCAAATGAGTGCTGATAAGAGCATAACGACTTCGATATTCTTTTCACCCTTGTATATTGAATAATGAAATAAGTATTAATTTATTCATGTTCCTTGGTATTAAACAATATGAATAAGAGAATTATATTATGAACCTCAGCCTGAAAAACACTTTGGATTCTATAGCGAAAATGTTTTTTCTAAACAATTTCCTTGTTGTTTAGTTTTCGTTTTCGCTTTTTCACAAGTCAAAATTTATGATTTTGCCTTATAATAGGTTCGAATCTATATTTTTATAAATAATTGCATATTAATTTTTATTCAAATTCAAATATTTGAAATTCAGTGCTTCTCTTGTAAATAATTTACCCTATTTTTTCTTATTATTAATGCAATTACTATATTGTATACCAGATTTCGCTTTATAAGATAAGAATGTGTCTTTTAAAATTTGAAAATCAGAGATAAAAAATGCCTCTCAACATGTATTTTTGTGCACAAAAAGGTTTATTAATAATTAGGTATGTGAAATTCTACAAAAATCATACACATACTTACATATGTAGGCATTGGCAGCGATATAATGGCCTATTTGTAGGACTGTTCCACTTATATAAGAAAACAGTCCGAATTCGCACAAATAAGTCAAAAATCATTCCAGATAATAATTTTTGCACAATTTTGAGAGTGATATATTTCATTTTCTGCCAATTTTGATTAAAAGTTTTCTTTGGACTAGAAGTAAAGTACCACCTGCTTTTATTTTTTATTTAGATTGGAAAATGAAAAAGTAATTAGAGAATTATAAGAAGAATTTAAGTAAAAAAAAGTAATTAGAACATTTACAAACAAAGGGAAAAAGTTTTTGTTCATAGATCTATTAAAAAAAACTTGATGCATATTTGTGCTTATATCTCCCTTTCTTTGATATACAAAAATCCTTAGGTTGCTTTCAATTTCTATCTGTTTATTTCATGACGGCTTTTAATAGCTCTTGCAATTTTTTTTTATGATTTTATGCGTTAAGCGTTTGCCACATACAGAGAGTAATTTTATTTGTATTGTCATAAGTCCGAACTGTTTTGTTATGCACCTGGAACAGACCTTATGTATGGCTTATGACATTTAGTGCAAAAATGCCTGAAATAGTTGTAGTGATACACAAACCTCATTAATAAAAATTAATATTTTGTACATTTTCTTGACAGTGACATGTACCTTAAAAGTATGTACAGTTAATTTAGCATTGTTGTACTTGAAAAAACTAAATATGTATTTTAAATAACAACACTATGCAATTTCGTCGATCATCAAGTACATTAATTGCAATAATATGGAAAAAGATAAAAATTTGCTAGACAAATGTCACATGGCTTGGTACTCCTGTTCTATTAAAATCGCTACACGAGTTTTGATAAACAAGTGGCGGTACTTCGTACATACAAATAAAACAGTATATCGTTGCTAAGAGTTAAACCGAAAGTTGTGCATTTATGTTAATAAACTATAGCTGATCACGTTTTATTTAAGAAAATTAAAAATTGGTCGGCGAAAATATCGATTACAGAATCGTTTGTACGTTATATATAAGTGAAACAATAACATACGTAGCTCATATACATATTCAAACGCTCTGTCGAGTGATTGAACGCCTTCCACTTGTAGACGAAGTAAGCGAATTACCGACGCGTTCATTTAATGACCACAAAGGCTCGATAGTGTGGTGCATTAAATGGTGTATGGCTGTGGGTATCCCTTACAGAATTTTCATTGTCGCACACATGCAAAGCTTCGAGAAAACTTCCAACTTGCTTATAACGAAGGCAACATAATTTGAAATGTATTCCTTATCGAAACTATGAGTTGTTCTCTAGCAACAGAAAGTGGCTTCAAATCACCACTTCTAGAACTAACTTCTTATTGTTATTATTTATATGCACATATATTAATTAACATATAATAAGTTTAAATATACGACACAAACATCCTAACATACAAAGAACCAATAAGTTACAAAAATTACCTGCAGATTTTACAACCAGACACTAGTCATTAATGGGTTAAAGATAACGATGTTTATATATATATATATATATATATATATATATATATATATATATATTAATAAATTAACTATTTGACATACTGTCATTGTACTATTATAATATGAAATTTGTTTTTTGGGTGGTTAAGCAATGTCTATATGCATTTCATTGGCGCTTTATCCCAGATCGTCAGTAGACTTTAACCACAGTTTCGAAAAGTTTCAAACTTCTCAACTTATTAAAAGACTTCTATAAACAATCTAAGAATTCTGCCAATAAATTATCTATAAAAATTCACAAATAATTTTAAAAAATCACATTATAATAAGTGTAGTAGGCTACAAAACTTAAACAAACCAAAACCCAACAAACAACTTTTATTCGATATGACTCTATTTTATTTTTCTACACCTTTATACAACTAGAAATCCTTTCATTTTTCATATTATAATAGTACAATGACAGTATGTCAAATAGTTAATTTATTAACAATTAAATTGAGATTTAATTTTTCATTTTGCCTTATAAATACTTTCATTGTTATCCAAAGGATTTCTAATTATATAAAGGTGTAGAAAAATAAAATAGTCATATCGAATAAAAGTTGTTTGTTGGGTTTTGGTTTGCATAAGTTTCATAGCCTACTACACTTATTATAATGTGATTTTTTAAAATCATTTGTGAATTTTTATAGTTAATTTATTGGCAGAATTCTTAGATGGATTATAGAAGTATTTTAATAAGTTGAGAAGTTTGAAATTTTTCAAAACTATGGTTAAAGTCTACTGACGATTTGGTATAAAGCGCCAATGAAATGCACATAGACATTGCATAACCACCCAACAAATAAATTTCATATTATATATATATATATATATATATATATATATGTGTATATATATATATATATATATATATATATATATATACACATACATATATATATATATATATATATATATATATATAAATATATTTATATATATATATATATATATATATATATCTACACATGTATATATATATATATATATATATATATATATATATATATATATATGTATATATATTTTTATTTGTCTATGGATACATATATATATAGCATTTATAACCAAGCTATGTGTAGATATATGCATACATATTTACTGTATATGCAAGTGTATATAACATTATTAAAAAAAAAAATTTGTATGAAAAATTTTTTTCTTACTCTTAAAAATAAGAACGGTCTAGGATTCTTCGACTTACATATAATATTAACATGGCATCACCACCATTACTATCATAATTATCACCGGCGAATAATTGAATGTAAACTAAAACCTACCTGCCGGTGTAAACAGTATCTTTAAAATTTAGATCTGATCAAGTTGTTGCTGCATATCTCTATTAGTAGTAAGAACAATAATGGTGGTGGATGTTCATACAAATGTTATATATTAATAGAAATATTAATAAAATCTTTTGTTTCCTTTCGTTACTGAAAAAAGTTATTGGATTGGGCCATTTTTATTTTTGTACTCGTTTTCTTTTGCAACATTAAAGAAAATCTCATGAATTTCAAATGTAGTAATTAATAGTTAAACCAATAACCTTTAGACGTCAACCTTAAGGCTGTAGACATATAGGGTTATCCGTTTTGCGATTTCAAAAGTAAACGTAAATAAAACACATAAAATATATTTTTATATTTCTTTTTTATTATAAAGTTTGAACGTTGACATTATGTGTGAAACACTACATCATTTAAATGACCACCACGCGAAGTGTTGCAAGCATTGACTCTTTTGAGGTAATTTTCGACCACTTTTTGACACATATTGGGCGGTATCTCAGCCATAGCTTGACGAATGTTGGTTTTTAAGTGCTCAAGAGTTAAAGGTTTATCTGCATAAACACGGTCTTTCACGTAGCCCCACAAAAAAAGTCTAATGTTGTCAAATCGCACGATCTTGGTGGCCAGTTGATATCGCCACGACGAGAAATTACGCGGCCAGGAAATGTATCCTGCAATATAGCCATATTCGCTCGATGTTGTATGGCATGTGGCACCGTCTTGTTGAAACCACATATTCTCCGAGTCGTATTCTTCAATAGCATGCAAAAAAATCGGTTACCATATGACCATAACGCTCCGAATTGGAGGAATCGACACATTCAGTTCTTCGGCAACACTTTCACTTATAGCAGCGATATTTTCAGCGGAACGACCGAAACGATGATGCACAGACCTTACAATATTTGTAACCGCTCCAGTCTCTTCAAATTTCTTCACAATTTTGCCAATTGCTTGCGTAGTTGGACGATTATGTAAACCATAATATCCTCTTAAAGCACGATATGTGGCTGTTGTAGTATGTTCTGATAATTTTTATGCGTTGTGTGATAGTTAAGCGATCCACTTTCGTCAATGTCAGACTTTCAACTGAAAAAATTGGTTTAACAACTTAGTTTGACAGATGTCGAGTTCCAGTCCTATACTTTTGAAACCACGAAATGAATAACCCGGTACAATACTTTTTATTTACGACTTCCTATAAGTATATATTTAATTAAACTCTACTGGTTTTTTTAACATATTTTTAATTAATAATACTCTCTAATATTGTTAGCCTTAAGGTCTCTTTAGTTTTAAAAAATATTTTTTTTTCAATAATCAAATGTTTAAACCTGTACATGAGAATATATTTAAATAAGGAACATTTCTACAATGAATTTTCAATCCTACTTATTTACACATTTTTCAAAAAAACTCAAGAAGTTTCAAACAAATAAAAATATATTATAGTAGAATATATAAATCTATATGAGTACATATTTATATATATCCAAAATAATTCTAAACAATTTTTTATTCTATATATGTGTATATACATATAAATATATATATATATATATATATATATATATATATGTATATATATATATATATATGTATATATATATATATATATATATATATGTATATATATATATATATATATATATATATATATATATACATATATATGTATATATATATATATATATATATATATGTATATATATATATATATATATATATATATATATATATATGTATATATATATATATATATATATATATATTATAAACTTATTCGACCTTAAATTTAAAAATAAATTTAAAACCAGATTAGCTGGTCATAGAACAGATCAAAAATATAGAAACAATATTTCTTCACAAAAAACAGCATTAGTATCTCATTGTGTAAATTTTAATCATTTTCCAGATTTTAATAATGTCTCAATTTGAAATAGAGAGAATAATCATAAACTTAGATACACGTTAGAGATGCTACATATTATTAATGTTCCAATAAATAAGAGAATTAATTTCAAGGCAGATACAGCTAATGTTGCTCGTACATATAGATATATATATATATATATATATATATATATATGTATATATATATATATATATATTAAATAAAAACTGAAATTAAATAATAGGATATAATAATATTTTTGTTTGCTTATATATGTTTGTATAATTGTTCATTTTTTCGTTTTGACAAAAAATATTTTGTTTGTATTTGTGAATTGAAAAAATGTTGTTTCAAATAATTTTTGTTTGTATATGTTAAATTGAAAAAAGAAAAACATTTAATTTTAATTACATATCCCTGAAGAAGCTACACAAAGAAGTGGCGAAATATTGGAATTAAAACATAATTTTTATATAAAAAAACAATAGACCTCTTGCTTAAATAAATTATATATATATATATATATATATATATATATATATATATATGCAAATTCACACACACACACACATCTATTCCATAAACATACACAAAAAACATGTATATACATGTATACACCTATTCATGAGCAAAATGCAAAAAATCCCAAACAAATTCATATAAATTTAAAAAAAATTTTAAACCCATAAATGCACAAATATTTAGAACTGAACAACTGTAAAAAAAAACATATGCACACATATTTTTCCATAAAATTCAAAAAATCTGAAATAAATTTTAATAAACCTGAAAATATTTCAACAATAAAAATATATTTAAACCTATACATACGTATATTTGCATATAAAATTCTATGTCTTGCTAACAAGAGAAAAAAAAACAAAACAAACTTTTTTTCATAGCAAATAAAATAATTAATTTGCTGAAAAATGCACACAAAGGAGTGACGATTTCATCACTCCTTTCAAAAACAAATTATTTATTATAAAATTAAGAGACCTTAAGCTCAAAAATATTAGAGAGTATTATTTATTTAATTAATTGTGGATATCTTTCCTTGCATAAAATTGTTTGTATAAATTATTGCATTTCGTTCGTTTTGTCATAATAAGAGAATTATTAGTAATAATAGAATAAATAAATAATTTTGTAACCCAAAATCTTTTATTAAGTTCGTAAAACTTTAATTTACTCAATCAACTGAAATAATGCATATCTATCAAGTTTGCTGTCATGCAAAATGTAAAAGGTTTTAGTTATTCTTTAATCATCAATCTTCGTAATAAATAAAACAATAAGTTTTTATGCCATAACATTTTTCAAAAATTTAACTTTTTCTCAATATGAATCAAATAAAAAACGTTGTACTGTGGAAAAATAAAGTTACAAAATTCAAACAGATTTAGTTTGGAGTAATATTGCTAGAAATAGAAAAAATACTAGTTCGGAGATCATTATGTACATACTGTACTTATATAAAGTAGAAGTGACAAAAACTGTACAAATTATGCAAGTATGTACTTGTATTTAAAATAAAGATGTGTGTAACGATATTTTAAAATCAACCGATTTTTTGGCGTTAGAATTAATGTAATGAATTAGTGTGGGATATATAAAACAGTTACTTTCTTGTGTTAAGATGTGTTTAAACGGGTTAGGATGGATTAACATATTGGATCTAATTACTTATTCCGTTCCATAAGTGTGGAAATAATTTTTTGTGCGAAAACAAAACTTGCAACTAATCATTCCGTTGCTATGGTATACTTCCGCGGCTGCGAAACCATTTCCAATGCGAATTATTGATTCCGTGGTATATATATATTTTTTTTCATTTTCCTCACGCTCCAATTTTTAACAGGAACACAACGAATACAAAACAATATAAGAAATATTATAAAATTAAAAACAAATGAAATTTTTAGTTTATATATTTGCAGGTTACATGTGTTAAAAGGAACACATATAAACTGCAAATAGAAAAAGTAGTAATTATAATGCAAAAAAATCTAGACTTAGTTTGTGGTTTTAGCTACCGCGCTATAGCAATAACACTAAATGGTCCCAAACCACGTTCAAAAGATACCGCTGGTTGAAGGAAAGTACAACATATATTTAGAAAAATTTTGCTATTGCGAGCATTAATTGCAATTTTATTTTACTTTTTTGAAAGCTAAGAAACTTAAAATTTTTGTGAACAATTAAAATCTTTTGTTTGAATTTACTATCTATTACTCATCTGCAACACATCTTCAGACTTATAGCAAAAGAGGCTACTGTGTTCATTTTGCAACAATATATTTTGCAAATTCACATTTTTTACATATAATTTACAACAATGTCTGCGCATTCAAAATATATGTGGTTTGACAACATTGCCAACTCATAATTAATTAACACAAGGATTATATAACTAATTTGTGGAATCAATAATACCACTCACTGTATCGGCTGTTTTTATAGAGATATACAAGTTTAAATCATAATAAAACATAGTCACAAACTTTTCGCAGCATTTGCGGCCATATCTCGCCGATAACTCTTCTTTTACATAACCACAAAGAAAATAATCCAGTGGGGTTAAATCGCACGATCTTGGGGGCCTATAAATTGGGCCATTTAGTGAAATTAATTTTTCGTCAAAAGTTTCCTTGAGTAAATCAATTGTAGCGCCCGCTGTGTAGCATGTGGCTCCGTCCTGTTGGAACCACATATCAGCTAAATGAGGTACGAAAAAACTTCGAATAATGTTCCTATGCCGTTCACTATTGACAGTAACATTCTGACCATCATCGTTTTTTAAGACATGTGGGCCAATGTCTCCGCCAGCCCATAAAGCGCACCAAATAGGAATTTATGTGGATGTAATGGTGTTTCGACAAAAACCACAATTCTGTTTATTTACGTACCCATTCAACCAAAAATGGGGTTCATCGGAAAATAAAATTTTGAATGGAAATTCAAAATCAATATCAATTTGCTCTTCAGTGCGCACTGTTCGGTGTTTCACGGGATGCACATAATCAGTAACAGTAAATGTGGTCCGTAAACGATCCATTGTTCTTCGAATTAGCAGCTCTGAAGGACGATTATGTACGCCATAAAATGGACGAAGTGCACGATAAGCTTGACGAACAGGACCACAATTTTGATTAAATATTTCCATAATGAAATATTAAAGCAAACTAAACAAAAAGCAAATATCAGCTGTTATGGGTGGTCAAATAAAGCAGTGATGCCAACTCAAAGTTGTATCACTCTATAAAAAACACCCGATATATAAAATATATATTTGCACGAGATTTAATCAATTTTTAATTCATTGCATATACCACAAATTCTTCAAATGAACGTAAGCTTGAATAGAAATTGATGTAGCTTTTACGCAAAAAAATTAAAGGAAAATATTTCTACAAAGAACAAAAATATGTTCTTCAATTCGTCCAATATATTCTTTAAATATGTACCTTTTACTGATCCATTATGTTTAAATATCACACACATGTTCCTTTAAGCGTAGCGCCTTTATGTTGTATATATGTTTCTTATATATGATATTTCGTTAACCTTAGGTATATTTTTTCACAAATTTTTATGGTTTGTTCCAATATTTTCTTCTGTCAATAAAAAAACTTTTTGAGGTTTCATTAATAATTGCCAATTTTCCAATTATCTTATTGTGCTGAAATTAATAGAGCATTATTTATTATTATATGATGGTGTTGTCAGTTGCTAAAATAATGTACATATCTGAAAGAAAGAAAAAAAATCTCGTTAACAACATAATTGGGTATATGCAGGGTAATACATATTGACTATTATCCGAATGTCACGGTCAAGTGCAAACACTAGTATATTATATACAATATATTAGCACATTCATTTGATTTCGAAGACGTGGGTATATAGAAATGCAAAATAATAATTTTAAATATATCCTGTAAAATTTATTGAACGAAGAAGAACTTTAATAATCCACAAACAAAATTGAGTTTTTCACTTTTACACACAGAATAAAGAAGTTAAAAGTAAATAAAAGACGGTTCGCTCAATATTTTGGTGGTGATTTTTCTTCATGCGTTTTTCATGATAATTCTCAATAACTAGGGAAACGGCTTGAAATTTTAATAATATTATATATCAGTAAAGTTGAAACACATTTGCAAATCGTGATTAATCAAAAAATGTACATGTTGCATTAATATGCAAATGCAAATCTTCATTAAGCATGTAATTAATTGTAAATTAATATAACCATCAAGTAATATATATATATATATATATATATATATATATATATATATACAATATGTAATTACACAAATACGTAAGGAATGTTGCAAATTCACAAAGTTCATTAAAAAATATTTCATCCCTTACTAGGTGTGATTGAGTTTAAAAACACAAAAGCTTTCTTTACTTTTGCATGAAGAATATTGTATTGTTCCATTAACAACATTTGGAAAGTCTCTTCTAAAATAATCCTTAACAAGTAGAACGAAATTATTAAATGCTATTCCATATACATAAATGTACATTATAGTTACATCCTCCATTTGGAAACAACTTTAGGATAAAGACAAAAACTTCTTCAATTAATATGAATCAATATTGCCTAGGAATATTTATCATCATGTCTTTCTGAG
>OY776281.1:46993930-46998930 GCA_963675445.1 Linnaemya vulpina | reverse complement strand
ACGAGTTTGTTTTAATGCTTTATTATTTTAAAATATATAATATATGCAACAAGTATTAAAAAATGGGATATATGTATTACCTTTTTGCGATTCCATGTACCGAAAATTTTCATTTGTCAAAAACATTAATAACATATGTTTTTTTTTTAAATTAACAACTTTTAATATCTTTATTATATGACATATTGTCATAATACTAAAAAATTATAAAATATAATTTATATATATATATATATATATATATATATATATATATATATACATATATATATATATCTATATATATATATATATATATATATATATATATGTATGTATATATATATATATATATATATATATATTTATGTATATATTTATATTTTATATATACATATATATAACAAATATGTATATATTTATATATACATATATATATATATATATATATATATATATATATACATATATATATATATGTATATATTTATATTGTATATATATATATATATATATCTATATATATATATCTATATATATATATATATATATATATATATATATATATATATAATAATTATTTATATATATAAACATATATATATATAAATATATATATATATATATATATATATATGTATGTATATATATATATATATATATATATATATATACAATATATATATATATATATATATATATATATATATATATATATACAATATATATATACAATATATATATATATATATATATATATATATATATATATTTACATATATACATACTACATATATATATATATATATATATATATATATATATATAAATATTTGATATTGTAGAATAAAACACAAGCGTCACTTTGTACTGTTGGCGAAGTAATAATGCTGTTTTACATTTTATCTCTTCTTTTTGGACTTATTCTAACGTTACCAGACATGACTATTATTATAAGGTTGCCGAGTAACATTAATAATATTATTCTACTACAGCTCGGCCAATCCTGACATTAATGATCGTCCACGATCATATCTACTTAATCTAATTTATTTACAAAACTAAAGTTAGTATAAGTTATTAATTTGCTTTTCCACAATCTTATATTACAAGCTTCAATAACTCCGCCGTATGGTATTTGCGTTATCTGACCATTCTCTATGTCCCTTATAACATAACGATCATTTGATAAAACCTTAAAGACTCCATATGGACCTTTAAATTTTGGGAATAGTTTCTTATTCGTGCCCACTGAAGTATCGATATTTTTAATGACAACAAATTCACCCTCTTTAAGTGATCCCACCGATACGTTTTACCTCTCATTATATGCAATATTATAATTCTGTGTACTTTCAATACTCTCACTTGACTGCTCCCTTAATATTCCTAAATCCCTCACTGGCCCCGAAGTGAACTGGTCAATGTACTCTGTCATTTTATCTACAATTTGGCCCCTTTGATTAACTCCAAATAAGGATGTACTTGGAGTTTTACCAATAGACCGGTTTATGGTGTTATTAATCGCAAACTCAACCGTATTCAAATGCCTCACCCAATCTGCGTGTGTTATTGGATCACTGTGCTTCGCTAACATTCCAACAAGGCTACGATGATTCGTTCGACCTGGCCATTAACCTGTGGCGAGTGTACCGCTACCTTAATATGCATAATATTCCTTTCTTCTAAAACAACAGTAAATTCTTTCGAAGTAAAGCCTCTGTCCGTTATACATCTTATAGGACGTTATACATCTATATAGAAATGGCTCTGAATGCTTCCTAATGCTATGTAAGTTCCTGTTGTTTGGCCTATCCGGTGGGGAATACATTATGCAACGAATGCAATTCTTTTTAAATTTATCTATTTTCTGTTTTATATCCGGAAACCAGTAGTTGCCCCTGATCCTCTGATAATATTTCTCTATACCTTGGTGACGAAGGTGTAGAGAATAACACACGAACATATTCGTGTGTTATTCGTTAAGTTCATTTTCCAGTTCCTTCGGCAAATACATTGTCGTAGATTCTCCGTCTTTTCTAAAAACAACTCCATTCATCATACAAAACTTATCCATTTCCTCATTTTCAAGTCTATTTCTTAATTCAACTATGTGATCATCCCGTGACTGCATTATTTGTAACTGAAAATCTAAGTCCTCACTATCTATTACTGCAACCATATCCTCACAACTAAAATTATTTCTATTTCAAGCATCTGCATGTGCCATCTTCGTTCCCGAACTGTGAGTAACAGTGTAATGTCAAGGAGTTACAATCAGTTGCTATTTTAAATCTAATACCTTCAAGGTATACCCTAAAGCATCGAAGTGCATATATTACTGCAAGAGTCTCCAACTCAAAACAGTCATAACGTCCCTCTGTGTCCAAAATCCTCTCAGAAAAATGTGCAATTGCTTGAAAATATCCGTCATCCTATTTCTGAAGGACAATTGCACCAAACCCACTTTTATTAGCATCACAGTGTTACTCAGCCTCCCATCTAGGATCATAAATTTCTAAGACGGGACTTGAAATTAATCTCTTCTTTAACAGCTGAAAACATCTCACGCATTCCTCACTAAATAAAAATTGTGTCTGCTTCTTCACGAGATCATATAAACAATGAGACAGGATGGAAAAAGATTTAACAAATTTTCGGAAGTTCGAACATAAACCCAAAAATTATTGGAGCTCACGTGTATTCTTTGGAAGGGGATAATCTCTAATTGCAACGATTTGATTCTCAGAAGGTCGTATTCCCTTTCGAGACACTCTGTAACCCAAAAATTCAATTTCCTCGCGAGCAAACTTACATTTACTGAGCCTCAACTCCAGACCATTTTCCCATAAACGGATCAAAACCATCTGAAGAAGATCCAAATGTTCATCAGTTGTTCTTGTAGCAAGAACAATATCGTCCATATAAATCACTAATAAATTCCGATTCATCAAATCCCTAAAAATCGTGTTCACAAATCTCTGAAATATAGCCGGACCATTCTTAAGGCCAAACGGCATTCTTAAGAATTCGTATTGGCAATTCGGTACCACAAAACTTGTATATCCTATCGAGTCCCCTGCCATCCTAATCTGATGGAAGCCAGACTTCAAGTCCAAAAGGGTGAAATATCTCTTATCCCCCAAGAATTCCAATCAGTCCTCTATCAGTGGTAAAGGATAATTATCCCTCACAATCAACTTGTTCAAATTCCTATAATCTACGCACATTCTTGTCTCCCTGTTTTTCTTCTGCGTCAGTAGTGGTACTATCCGAATTCAATGATATTTTCGCTTCGTAATTATTACTAGTCAATGTTCCCTTGCTATTACTAATATATTCTCTCACCAAAAACTCGATACGTTCCGCATATTCACCGTTCAAACCAATATCAATCTCCTCTCCAACATCACATACCTGAATATTACATGTTTCACTAAGAGCCAACCGGAAATCTTCTAGTTCCGTATCCTCCGTCTCATCATTGTTAGTTCATTTAAAGGTGGTGAACTCAAAGTATTTTTATATTCATCTGTATTTATGTTAACAGAAATAAAATTATTCACTTCAGTGCGCATATACAAATTAATATTAAAAGAGTTCAAAAAGTCTCTCCCCAATAATAAGGGAAATGGTAGACACTTATCAGGTAATACAAATAAAGTCAAAATCCTATGTACATTCTTATATTTTATCAACGCATAAACTTTCTTTTCAGGGTAAAATTCAGTTGAACCGATTCCTTTAAAGGGAGTAATTTTTTCTTCCTTTATTTCGCGACATCTTTTTATATTATTGAGAAAAGACTTTCCAATAAAACTACTCGGACTACCGGTAAACAAAAAATTTCTTCAAACTGTGGATCAGCAATATCATCAAGATCTAAAGCAACACTTACCGTTTCCTTAAAATTTAATTTAATCAAAGTAGTCATTTTTCTCTATGGACGAGTACTGAGCAATTAAAGCATCTCACATCTTTGCGTTTTACACTAGTCTTAGTTGGTTTAACGTATTTTTTCAATTAATTTTTCATACTTCGGAAGTAGCTTCTTAAGTTCTGCTACAGAAGTCACGTTACAAAATATCATAGACCCGGAAGTTTTGTCACACAGACCATCAACAATATAATCTATTAATTGACTTACAGTCATATGGGATCCACTCGCTCTCTCTTGCATCGTCAAAACATAAAAATATAAATTTTCGGAATTGCGATTTCAGACACGTGATTCAAGTTTCTTATATACGTTACGAGTATTTTCGCCTTTGTTAATTTCCATCCTTAAAGTGAACTTAAGTTCATTCCAACTTCATACCGATAACAAACGCAAGAATAACTTTGCGCTACCAGTGATCATTCGACGACCAAAAAGCAATTTTGAATTTTCATCACAGCCCTGAGTAATATATTCAAAATCGGATATCCATTTAAGCACATTGTAATTGTCATCTCTGTTAAATTTCGTTAAAGCAGCTTCGATGTCATTAAAATCGAACGAGATCTTACTTCCGTTTTGTGCCTCCAACACTTCTACTTCTTTTGGTAATTTTAAAATGCGAAGGCGCTGTGCAAGTTTAGCTTCAATTTGATCCATCTCGTCATTTACATTAACCACTTCGACGCTGCTTGGACCAAATTTTGACAGTTATTTGTTGTAGCGTTATTTTGTATAACGGCACTTGCCGTTACTACACCAGCCGCATCTACGAATTCGCGACGTACTGATGTGATGACAGATTTGTCCACCCCTACAAATACATTATCCATGTGTTCAACTTGCGCTTCGTCCGCAACAGGCTCCAAAGCTGCATAATTATTTTCAGGCGCTGGTTCACCGATAACTTGCTGCATTAGGTTTTTAATTGTGTCAGTGAGGCTGTTTCTGGAAATTCAATTCCCATTCCTCTTAAAACCACAGCAATATCCTCCCGAGTTGACATCTTAATTTGTCAATAATCGTTCGCTTATTTCTTTTTTTAAAGTTTTTCCTTCTATTTTTTTTTTTTTGGAATTCACCC
>OY776281.1:46973930-46991430 GCA_963675445.1 Linnaemya vulpina | reverse complement strand
TGTCCGGTATTTGAAAGATTACTCTTTTCTTGTAGATGTGAAATTGAGCTTTAATCGACAGAATGAAATAGATTATTCGACCAAAGCTTGTATATTTTCAAATTCTTAGATATTTAAACAAATCATTGTTTTTAAATTTATTATGTTAGGTTTTACAATGCCTAAATATAATTTAGTGCTGTCTAAAAACATGTCCAAGGAAACTTTTTCTGTAAGTTTATTTGCAAATTCTTTCTGAAATTTTTGTAGTATTTTATTTTCGCTGTTAATATGATCAATTAATGCTATAAATACAACTG
The DNA here is from genome assembly GCA_963675445.1 of Linnaemya vulpina. Lineage (NCBI taxonomy): Eukaryota > Metazoa > Arthropoda > Insecta > Diptera > Tachinidae > Linnaemya > Linnaemya vulpina. Next base: position 46,991,131 of record OY776281.1, on the reverse strand, counting down.
GGACGAACGACGAATTTTTCGTAACGAGTATTCGTCGTTGGAAATAAAACACATTTATGTAAATGAAAATACAAACAATATTTACGTTGGACGAAATACTTCGTGCACAACGAACTTTGCGATAGGTTTACTTCTATTTGTTACTCCGTTGAATGACGAATAAATTGGTGCAGTGTGACCGTTCTTCCCTTACGTATTTTAGTGTATAACAAATAAAATAACTTTTTACTTTAAGAAATGTTTTCTTTTTTATTTACAGCACAACAATTCAATTCTTAAATACATAAAATATTGCTTTAATTTAGTTTTGTCATCATTTTATCTTCTCATATTATGTTTTTTTGTTGTTGAAATATGGTCACACGTAAAAACTTTTTATTCATGCTTTTCCAATATATTATTTATTTATGTATATTTATAACAAATAACTTTAAATGACATTAACACCTGTTATTTTCGCTCTAATTGCGTCTTATTCGACGGACTTACGCAACGAATTCATGATGATAGGTTCGGCGCAACTGTGTTTACATCATAATTCGTTGAACTAGTTAGTAGTAATTGTATCTGCTTTGAAATATGTGTTTTTTCATGTTTACTCTATCGGCTTCGATCACAGTTCCAAACAGAAATTTCAAACCATCTCCAACAAAATATTCTGGTGCTTTTTTATGTCTACTTAAAAATACTTGTTTTTTTTTTGATGCTATAGGTTAAGGTATTTGTTTGTTATATTGTTTTGATAGAACTTTGTTGGCTCAAATTGTTGTAGGAGTGAATTATAACTATATCAGTATGAGTTTTGTTGATGCACAGTGTTACGGCTTACAATGGTTCAATAACAAATAAACTATCTGCTTAGTTAATGTTTTTCAATTCATGACCCATAATTTACATATATTTAGTTAAGCACAATTTAAAACATTGCATTTTTATTGAAGTAAAATTTTTTTCTTTCATGTATTGACTGCCCCAATTAATTGTAATATTTAGTTCCGCATGTTGTGCATTTTTATTTATAAATTATGACTATTGTATTAATTAGTATATAAGACCAACGTTTCAATAAAGAAGCTGTCAGTCACAGTAAAAAAAACATAATTTCAATTACTTGGATACTTTTTCTGGTTTAAGTGCTAGAAGAAAGTAAAATTAACTTATAATTTAGTGCCAGCCCAAATTTATATGTTTGGACTAATTATCACTGAAGACCAGAAACATTGGTGACCCCGACGTGATATCTGTGCATTTAAGGATTTCCCAACACAATTAAGGGTCCTAAAAATCAATAGATATAAACAAGGATAATTTAAAAAAAAACTTTGGATATCAAGAATTCCTAGCAGGTGCTTCTGTCAAGGGTAAAGTTTAGAAGAGTAGCAACATCGATCATATAGGCATCGTGACCATGGCTACCATAGACGACCTAGTAAAGCAGAAAGACGACGTCGCGCTAAATAAAACATAACATAAAAAAAAACGCCAAAGGGGAGCATATTTCTAGAGTACTACGAAGGGAAGTCCCAGGGCAACATTGTGGCAAGCATTTGAAAGCAATGATAACATACTTCGAAGAATATTATCTGTTACACTTCGGGATCGAAGCAGCCATCGACTAGGCATGGATTAGTAATGACGCTACAAACGCCTATTACCATCATCAAAAACAAGCTGGATGAGTTGCTGGAAACCGAGTCTGGAAATTCCCACTTACATGTCAAGTCAAAACTGAGGCATATAGATAGCCACATCAGCATATAGATAGCACACCCGGAGTTTAGCAAGGGTGGTAATATCGATGTACTTTTTGGAGTCGAATATTATTTAGAACTGCTGACCTTCGGCAGAATTCATTTAGCTGATCTACCAATTTTACAAGATGGGAAAATTTGTGCCGAGAATATAGACCTCGACAACTACATTTTGGAAGAAAAAGCAATAGAGAACAAATACATTAATGTCCAAGAAAGACAAGAGGTGACCGTGTCACCAACTCAACAAGAATCATCAGTCCAATTACCGAATGTATCAATACCATAATTTTATGGAGACTACTTGCAATGACGTGAATTCTATAAGCTATTCAATGAAGTCATAAGAACCCGATGCCGATAATAAAAATATGTGGTTCCTGAAGACTAATGTGAAGGGCGAAGCTCGTTCAACAACTTTCTTTAACTGAAGTAAAATATACAACAGCGTGGAATCTGCTTCAGAACAGGTATAACAATGTAAGGGTTTTCACGCTATTAGAGAAACTCACAGTGCAAAGCAAACTACCTGATAATCCATATGCTTCCCCAATAAAAAATTTGCGCTATAACATACAAGAAACTCTCGCAGTACTCAACAATTTAGGCGTGGACACAATTTCATAGGGTCCTATAGTCCTCCACATAGTTATGAATAAATTGGATAAGGGAACGTACATGCTTTATGAGCAATCGTTATCATGCCCATAGGAGATTCCAGTGTTAACAGGATATTTAAAATTTCTTGAAATCAGGCTTTGGAAGCAATGGGACAGAAACCCAAGCAACTTTTCACAAAGACGTGCTTCTCCGCAGCAACTAGCTCAATTACAGAGGGCAAAATATGCTTTTGCAACGAAAATTTGCATCCCTTGGACAGATGTCAAAGGTTTTTAAGCCAGTTTATAAACAAGAGACTGAAGCATTTGAAATTGAACAAATTATGTATAATTTGTCCCAAAACAAGCCAGGGCATGCCTGTCACAGCATTTCGGACAATTCTCAGCAAAGCTTCAAGAAGCTTGATGCTACGTCAACGGTGGCGTCTTTACAGCGAGCTGGCACTTAACAGGATTATGTATTGCTGCCAACTACTAGGGTCAGAGTATAGGGTAACAACGAGCAAGTCGGTGAGTTTAAAGCACTATTAGACTCCGGTTATCAGATTAACATCGTGACATTCAGACTGGTGAAACACTTAAACATTAAATCTGCAGAAGCAATAATACGGATAGAAGGCATCGGAGGTCAATTAAAGAAATCTGATCAACGTCTTAATGTGAGTCTACAGTCAACAACAAGCGGGCTTAAAACTCGACTTGAGGCCTTCGTTCTTCCCAGTATCATCCCCATTCAACCATCAAGGGATTTTAATCACTCATTGTGGCCGATTACAGAAAATATTTAACTCGCGCACCCGGAGTTTAGCAAGGGTGGTAATATCGATGTACTTCTAGGGGCCGAATATTATTTAGAACTGCTGACCTTCGGCAGAATTCATTTAGTTGATGATCTACCAATTTTACAAGACACAAGGTTAGGTTGGGTTGTCAGTAGAAAACTCAACAACAGGACCAGCGAAATTTCAATATCCGCAGTGTACGGTGAAAATGATACAAGTGACACAAGCGAATTGATACAACAGTTCTGGAAGAAGGACGACTTAGCATCTCAAGCAGCGACTTCACACTTAAGGAACAACTTTGTGAAACACATTTTGCAAAAAATACAACAAGAGGGCAAGACGGACGTTTTGTTGTCCGACTACCGTTTTCAAACAATCCAAGTTCCCGCGATGAAACATAGGGTATGGCGATCTCAAGATTTCATGCGTTAGAGCGACGACTATTCAGAGATAAAAATTTATGGTCACAATAGATTGAGTTCATGGATTAATACGAAGCAGTGGGTTACATGACTCGCATCAATGGCGATAAGATGCAATCACCTCACTGTTATATTCATTACGTGCTAAGACCAGAAAGTAGCACCACCAAGCTTCGTATGGTATTTGACACCTCGGCAAAATCTTCCTGTCGTTAAACGACATATTACAAATCAGTCCCATCACCGAAGGTTATTTATTCGGTATGTTACTAAGTTTTTGGATGCCAAAATTTGTGTCTTGCACTGACATCGAGAAAGTGCATCTTCAAGTTTTGCTCCATCCAGAAGACCGTAATATGCAATGAATTCTTTGGAAAAGAAATATATCTAAACCTATTTCAACGTACATGTAATATATATATATATATATATATATATATATATATATAATATATAAATATATATATTATATATATATATATATATATATATATATATATAGTATATATATAGTACATGTAATATATATATATATATATATATATATATATATATATATATATAATACTGTAACCTACGGGACATCCTCAGCACCTTACCTCTAACCATAGCAATTTAGATGTAGCAACAACCCACACATTTGCTCAATAAAGCTGGATTCAAACCAAGAAAATGGTGTGTAAATCACTCCCAGTTACTAAAGAATATTCTGATTGAAGACCTGGCGGTTTACTTAGACTTCGACAATCAATCAACTAGAGTTCTAGGAATAACATGGCGGCCGAAATCAAATATGTTTTCCTAAAGGCAAGCATTAAATATAACCAAAAAATAAATAAGCGTTGTATTGTGTCCGATGTGGCAAAACTATTCGACCCATTAGGCATTGCAAGGTCAGTAGTAGTGGCTATAAAATGTTTTATCCAGAACCTGCAGCCACAAGTTGCTTGGGATGACTCATCACCGGAAAAATTGAGCTCAGAATGGAGTACATTCCGCAAAAACTTGACGAGGCTAAGCCATGTACATTCTAGAAAACACATATTTGACAGTTAGGCAATGAGCCACACGCAATTACATACATTCGTGGATACATCGGAAAGGGCGTATATAGCTGCCGTTTACCTACGTCCAAGATTGCAAGATGGACGAATTATTGTTAGGTTGCTATGTTCCAAATCTCGAGTTGTGTAGAGTTCAGATCTCAACCTGTCACTGGTTTGTCGACTGAATTAGAAAATATTATATACAAGATAAATCATCATGATTCCATTAGGTGACTTCAAAAAGCAGTGGTTTACATACAGCGCGTTATTTGAAACACCAAGGTATTAAAAGATAGCCCCGCCATCAACTAACCTTCTCATCCCTCATGAACTAAACTCTGCAATATATCAGAAGGTTAGAGCTATACAAATAGCTGGTTTCAAACAAGAAATCAAGAGACAACGGAACAACACGGAAATAAATAATTCAAATCCTATATGTAGCCTGTCTCCCTTTCTTGATGAGCATGGTGTGTGACAAGTCGGAGGAAGATTAGAAGCATCAAATATTTCATACGACGCCAAACTTCCTTAAACAATGTTGGCAATATCCAGACAACAGCTTTGGATTATTAAGGGAAAATCCGTAGCCAGAAACATCGTCCAGAACTGTGTGCATTGCACAGGGTCAAAACCAAGGTTGCTTAATCAAGTTATAGGTGAGCTACTGGCAAGTAGAATAACTTAAGCTCGAACATTCATAAAATCAGTAGTGGATTACTGTGGGCCCTTCTGGGTCCACTACAAGGTTAGAGACAAAAGACCGCACAGGGTGTATGTAGTAGCTTTCATTTGTTTCGTGACGAAGGCCATTCACTTAAAAGTAGGCATTGACCTGACCACTGAAGCATTCATTGGGGCTCTCAAGAGGTTTGTAGCACGTTGAGGGCGATGTCAAACAATATACTCAGATAACGCTTCGAATATTGTGGGTGCCCAAAACCAGCTAGATGAGCTGAATATGCTGATCCTTCGCAAGAAACGATCATTCGATCCTGTAGTAAAGATGGCATTGAATTTAAGTTCATACCGCCGTAGGCGCCCCACTTTGGCAGACTATGGGAAGTAGCAGTCAAATCTGCAAAGCATCTTTTGTTGAAAAATGTGTCAACAGCTTCCCTCACACACGAAGGGTTCGAAACTATTATATCGAAATTGAAGCAATTCTAAACTCAAGACCATTGACCCTATCATCAATCGACTCTAACGATTTAGCGGCATTGGAGAGGAATGTACTATGTTGTAATTATATGTAAATAATATTTGTTCGACTTGTAAATAAACTAATTCTTTATATTTTTAATTTGTAATTCAAGTTCAGTTTCTGTCACCTATTTCTGTTTTATCTGTAGTGATTTCCAACTTGATATATATATCCTCACACCATGATTTTATGTTTACAAAGTCTTGATCTATTTTCAAGACTTTAGATAGACCCATAGTATTAAATATTTTCGAAAGATCTTTTTTCGCCTGAATACAGTTTAAAGACTTTACCGGTTCTTCTGTTGCAAATTATAATATAAATCGATATGGTTAAGTAGTATTGTTTGATCTATTGCCAGAAGTCTCTCATATATTTTCCTCTTGTCTCGTAAACAGGGAACAATATTAAAGGGCAATTTATTATTAATACGATCGTTCTTGCAGTTACTACAACAATTGCATTAATTACTTTCGATATTCTTATATGGTAGCAAAGTTATTGGAGTTATTTGGTTTCTGATTATGTTTAACTGTTTTTCGGTGATCGATGTATGATTTAGATTGTCTTTATCCGCTTAGTGGCAAGTTGCTGCTATTGATGACATTTCGATACATTCATCTTTATCTTCTGCAATATCATTAGTTTCCGCTCTATTTGAATTTCCTTTTTGTAATTGCTTTAAATAACAGGTTTCCATTTTGATGTGTCTGCAACATGATCTTCCTTACCGGGTATGCATTTTACTTCGAAATCAAATTCCTTTAGTTATATTTTCCATCTTGGAAAATCCTGCGATCCTTCAAGTTATGAACCATTGTAGTGGGCGATGATCACTATTAATTATAAACTTACGCCCAAACATATAGGGGCGGAAATATTTCGTAGCCCAAACTTTAGCTGGTAGTTTCTTTTCTGTGGTGGAATAATTGGTTTCATGGGTATTTAGTATTCGGATTACAACGCAAATAGAGTGAGTATTCTGGCTAAGAACTGCACGTAATACAACATTTGATACATCCGTCGTTAATATAATTTGTTTCTCGTAATTAGAATGAGCTAATATAATTCCTTTTTTTCAGGCATTGTGTCAATGGTATAATAATACTTAAAAAGTTCTGTATGAATTTCTTATAGAAACCGGCTAAGCCCAGGAACTGCTTGATTGCCTTTTCCGCTTGGGGTATTGGGTAATCCATGATCATTTTAACCTTATTTGGATTTGGCTTAATTTCATCTGATGTTAGTTCGTGTGATGCAAAATGTTCCTGAAGAGAAGTACTAAAGACTACTATGTCATCGTATATCTCTTCCAAGTATGTCAATCTCTTCCAAGTATATCATCCAATTCTGTGTTCATCAGTAGTTGAAATGTAGCTGGTGAATTCTTCAAACCGAAAGGCAGTCGTACAAATTCATAATGTCCATTTCGTGTAGGAATCGCGGCTTTATGCCTGTTTTTGGGTTCCACTTCTATCTGACAAAACCCTTTTGTAAGATCAGGCGTAGTAAAGTAAATCGATCTTCCCAACTTGTCCAAAATTTCATCCATAAACGGAATTGGATATTTTGTCATATATTGTGATGGTATATGATTTTAGATAATTGATCATAATTCTTCATATTTGTGTACTGAAAGCATATTGTTTTTATTTTTGGTACTACTCAGATTAGGGCTGAATAAGGTGATTTACTATGACAGATGATGTTTTGCTCTAACATCTTATTTATCTGCCTATCGACCTCTTCTTAGGGTATCTATAAGATGTCACATTATTTTACTTTATGCGTGAAGTTGAGATTTTCATTCTCTCTGTAAAGAATACTTTTATCTTTTGCTAATAATGTTTTAATTTCTTTACTTTCTTCTTTGTTTAAATGACTTTTTTCTATTTTTTATATTGAACAATGCTTTCTTATTAAGTTCCTCTTAGCAGTAATATTTTATGCTGTTTAAAATGATAAACTTCTCAGTTATGTTTACAAAAATTTTTAGTTTTAGTAAACTGTCATATCGTAATAATCCATCATAATTCCGGGAGAAGTCATGGACAAAGAAACTCATACTAATACCTGACCGGCTACTAATTATTTCTACTATGATTAAGTCGGTTTCCTTACTTTCTATTGTTAAGGTACCAGGCATAATTAGTCTTGTGGACGACCCAGTGTCTAACAGAAATTTAAAGAGTACATTTTGAACTTTCATTAAAATGGAGGGCAATTTTTTAAGGCTTTTGAATGAAAATTTTCTACTTGATTTAGGTCATTAAACCTCATCCTTTTATTAGGATTATAGTTATTATCAGGTCTGGAGTAATTTTGAGGATAATTATTTTGTTGATAATGTTGATTCTGTTCTTAAGACTTTTGAGGATAGTTATTTTGATACCTATCTTGATAATAACTATTACATGATTGAAAATTAAAATTTTTATTATGTTATTGAGGGTAGGAATTTTGATGGGGATAATTACTCGCGTTCTGATAGTGCGGAGAACGATTTTTTTTTAGTTGCGCCGCTAATTAAAAATTTTGTGTGTGGTCCACCACCATTTCGAGAACTATCAAACATTAAATTGTTATATTCCACAATTGCTTTATTTTCCCTAAGAATTTGCCTAGCCGTCTTAAAATTTTTCACAAAATTTGCATTCAATAGGGCTACCAAGTAATTTGGCAGTTCCCTTTTCAACACTTTCACGCACTACCTTTATATCTTATACTATTCAAACTTAAAAAATTGTGCTACTAGTATACCTTCTCCGCTAAATAGGTTGAGAGCTTTGCCTTCCAAGGTCCTTATAATGCAATTAAAAAGAGGGGTTTGTAGTCAGGTGACATGGTTGCAATGCTTGGCACTATACTTTCAATGCTGCTGATTTAAAGGCTAAAGATGCTCCCGTTGTTCAAAGAAGGGATGAATAATTTTCAAGTTTTGTATTATGAATTGTCTTTTACGTTCCATGTTGTTGTTATTGGTACTCATAGCGTCGTTGAATAAAAAATTTCCTAGGTTTTGGATAATTAGTTCCATAAACCTTTGTTTGGATTTTTTTTAATTTAGTTTTTTTCGTAAGAATCGTTTCCTCAGGAACTCAATGAAAACAACTTTTGTTTTCTCCAAACCAAAAATGTTGCTGATTTGTTTTATCGTTTATCTCTTTATGTAGAATTTTATGTAGAGTACCGTAGGACTCGCAAAATATTATTGACTTATTTTTATAATAACACAGCTTTACAAATTTTAAATTTGAAAAAATACCAAGAACACCACATGCCTAGATATGTTAATTCGGACCTCGTGAATACGAAAAACACTGTAATTTTTTTTTCTTAAGTACAGTTTTTTAGATAACGGTACTTTTGTGTTTTTCGGTGTATGGTCCCCATCAAACCCTTGTGGAGCCCAACCGTAAAGTCCGAAACGAATCGCATATCGTTGAAGAGGTAATTGAATGCCTTTTCCGTCGATATACTTAAAATTTCTATGAGATAAGAAATGGCTGAGTTATGTCCCCTCAAAGTGCAAGATTTTCCTATTTTTTACGTTTTTTTCAAAATTTTTCATTTTTATTTCGTTTTTTTTTTCTACGTTATAGTAAAAGTCTGGAATGTTTTATAATTTTAACGGATAGTTTATTTCGTTACCAATATTTTAAGACTAATTTGAAAACAAACGGATGAAAAATAAAGTTTATATTAAGGATTTTCTGGAACGACAATATTTTCATTTTCATTGCTCACATACTATATGCGGCGAAAATTAAAAATATTTAAACTAAAATGACGAGCGACTTGAACTTTTGCGTTTTTTTCGGATGAATCTTCGCGAATGAGGAACCAACAATAGTCCGCCATCATATGTTCATCCCACCAGCCTTTGTAACGTCTCTCGATTTCTTCCATCCTGGTGAAATCTTTCACCTTGTTCATCACTTTCGGAGCCCAAGTTCGTAGGGAAAACATCTAAATGACTAAATAAAAAGTGTAATTTAGGTGTCATATTTGAACCTAAAAGTTAAAGAGAATAAATTTTCAAATGATAACGACCTTTTTGATATCCATGCTTTCACTCAATGTTTACCAATGGCATTGAATTTCCGCAGTAATGCATCGATCTTCTCAGCGTAATCAGGACTTCTGTAGTTTCCTAAGAAGTTGCGAACGATGTCTTGGAATGCTTCCCATGCCTCCAAATGAGCTGGACTTAAACTGTCATTAAACGCTTGGTCACCGTACAGAGCCCGAATTTGAGGTCCATCAAATATACCAGCTTCAATTTTGCTCGCTGTGGCTCTCGGAAATTTTTGCCTAAGATAATTCATGGCTAGACTGTCTTTTGGCAACTTTTTCACAATATTTGTAAATAGCCTAAGCTTAATATGTAATGGAGGAAGTATTATCTTCTCCTGAGAAATGAGTAGCTCATTTTTGATGTTGTACTCTCCGTGCGTACGTCCACTTCTATCGGGCCAAACTTTTCTGGTGTAGTGATTCTGACGGTCACGGCTATCCCATAGACATAGAAAACAGGGAAATTTCGTATTACCTCCTTGCAATCCAGATAGTATGGCAACTAATTTCAAATCAGAGCAAACTTTCCATTGATGTTGGTCATAATGAATAAGATGGAGAAGTTCTTTCATTGCTTCATACGTTTCCTTTATATATTTTCCATATCCGATTGGAATAGATGGTTTCATATTCCCTTTATGAAGCAAGACTGCCTTCAAACTGTCCTTGCCTCCATCCAGAAAAAGATGCCATTCCTTCGGGTCATAATTCTGTTGGAGAGCATAGAAAAGCCCACTTATGTTGCTACAAAAACAAAAGTTTGCCGTTTTTGCGAAGAAAATTGTAAGTTGTTTGCTGCGATCACGGTAATATGTAACACGTGTCTCAGGAGAACAATATCCCCACTGTTGCAATCGCGATGCGAATAATTCAGATTTCGACTTCGGCAAATACAAATCTCGGCACAAATCATTGAGCTCGGCTTGAGTAAGTAAATGGGGTTTCTTATTTGAAGGCATTTCTGATTCACTGCACTCATCTAAAGAATCAGCTTTTATTGTTCTTTTTCGAATTTCTGTGGGCCCCGCTGCAATCAGCTGCGGTTTGGGGCACGATACTGAGTGCGGCACTGGCAGCGTCACCAAGCTAACAACTGGATAAACAGGGTCAATTCTATGTCCGATGGCATTTTCCGTTAAACAAAAATAACAATCTGTTGTATGGTTAATCTGGGTTCTCCATTGCATTGGCTTTCCAAATGTGAAGAAACATTCTTGACCCTTACCAATTATTCGGTGTCCATGGTTTGTCGAGGGATGCAGGTGGAAAGCCGAAATACTTCGTATACGCTTCAGATAAATTCTTCGTATTAATTTTTCTCATCAAAGGTTGTGATTTCTTTTTCACAAGAACACCACAAACATAACAAAATTCGTTGGGATCGATTGAACACATTTAATTTTTTGCACGTACTTAGCCAAACTGAAAAGTATTTACTGTGATAGATATAGAGCAAAATGTCATATTTCGTCAATCAGGGCTATCTAGATTACGGAAATTCAAATTCCCTTTTTTTAAGTACGTTAAAACTGGTGGACGTCGAATATACATAGTATGTGAGCAATGAAAATGAAAATATTGTCGTTCCAGAAAATCCTTAATAGAAACTCTATTTTCAACCGTTTGTTTTCAAATTAGTCTTGAAAATATTGGTAACTAAATAAACTATCTGGTAAAATAATAAAACATTCCAGACTTTTACTATAACGTAGAAAAAAACGAAATAAAAATGAAAAAATTTGAAAAAAAAGTAAAAAATATGAAAATTTTGAATTTTGAGGGGACATAACTCAGCCATTTTTTATCTCATAGAAATTTTAAGTATATCGACAGAAAAGGCATTCAATTACCTCTTCAACGATATGTGATTCGTTTCGATATGTGATCGGACTTTACGGTTGGGCTCCACAAGGGTTTGATAGGGACCATACACCGAAAAACACAAAAGTACCGTTATCTAAAAAACTGTACTTAAGAAAAAAAATTACAGCGTTTTTCGTGTTCAGAAGGTCCCAATTAACTTATCTAGACATGTGGCGTTCTTGGTATTTTTTGGCTGTAAACCAGTGTAATGGGTACGTTGAAAGGATCTTTTTCACAAAACCTACCGACTGCACCAGTGAAATACGACGTTGTTATCTTTGAGTTTTTTTTCATAAACTGAGTTGTATTTTCAACACTTACCTTATGTACGTATGAGAATCTTAAAACTAGTCTAGGCTTATCAACGTTCGTTGTTATATGAACTCTTATCTTACAAAATGTGGATAGTATAGTTTATGTATTTTCTTATCATTAAGTATTGGCTATTAGTTTAAGGTATCTTCTTATTAGTTATTAGCAGGGCAACCAAAAATATGCTTTAAAAAAGGGTTTTAAGCGCATAAAAATGCTGTAAAAAACAGGAAAAATGCTCTTAAAATGTAAAAAATATGCTCTAAAAAGTTTTATTTTTCTTAAAAATATAAGATTTTATTTAAATAATAATGAAAAAATAAAATAAAAATAAACATGTTAGGGAATTCATTAAATAACTTGTTACTTTAGGAACATATTACATGTCTAAGGCAACATATTCTAAATACATATGTACATACTAATTTATGTAATATAAAATACGAATTAAAAACTACTTTGTAAGCAAATTTGTACAAGTATAAGTCTGTGAAATATATTAGCTTAATTCATATTGGAATTGCAATAAATTACGACGTGTTGACTTAAATTCTCAAAAAGAAAGTTCTGTCTGTTGCTTCTAAAAATACTTTTATAAAAAGAAAAACTTCTTTCTACATCTACAAACTTCGCCCACATCATATTCTGAAGTTGGGCTTACCTTAGAACCATTCATTGTTTCAAGGTCTTTGTTTTTATCCATAACTCGTTTTAACTTATTTTGAACAATATGCTTAGAATCGGAGTCAGGCACATTGTCGATCTTTTTAACGGTGTCGTTCATTATTTTTATTTGCTCAGTTAGGGAGATACCAGCACTTTGAAATTTTTGATATTGTTGGCAATAAATCCATAATTCGATGCAATAAAAACTAAATCTGTTTTTGTTTTAGATTTACTTAAAGCAATTTTAATCGATTGAGCATCATCTGTTAAACTATCTAAAACTTTCTCATTATTGGTAGCATAATAATTTTGCAAGAAATGCTCTTTTAAAAGCAAAATATGCTCTTAAAGTTGCTTTTAAAAGCAAAATATGCTCTTAAAGTTGCTTTTAAAAGTAAAATATGCTCTTAAAAGCAAAATATGCCAACATATGCCCTTAAGGGCAAAATATGCCAAAATATGCTCTAAAAAATCGATGCCAAAATTCCTAAAAATATCTGAAACGGATAAATAACTACCTCATATGTTTGTAAGACATGCCGAAAAAAATATGATATATCATAAACTTGGTTGCCCTGGTTATTAGTTTAGGATATCTACTTATTATTAAATATGAGTTAGCGATATCTTCTTATCGTTAGGTATTGGCTATTATTTTAGCATACCTTCTTATAATTAGGTTTTATATATTAGTTTAATGAATAGGTGTGAGTTAGTATTGTGTATACCACCAATATATTTATGTGCATATATACATATATATGCACAAATATATATATATATATATATATATATATATATATATATACATATATAAATATATATGTATATATATATATATATATATATATATATATATATATATAACGAGTGATTTTTTTGCTATTATCTTTTTGGCAACACTAGTTTTGACAGCTCGCGCACGTTTTGTATCCTGTGTCACTGTCAAACTTCTTCAGTTTGGTCTATAATTTAATCATGAATCGTCTTACAAACGAACAACGCTTGCAAATTATTGAATTTTATTACCAAAATGCGTGCTCTGTTAAGAAAGTTCATCGCGCGCTTCTTCCATTTTATGGTCAGTTTAATCGACCTACTGAGGCTTCTATTCGGGCTATTGTAAAAAAATTTCGCACCAAATTTACATTGTTGGACATTAAACCACCAACACGCTTACGTAGAGTGCGAACTGAAGAAAATATCGCAGCCGTATCGGCCAGTGTTGGTGATGACCGTGAATTATCGATTCGGCGCCGTTCGCAGCAATTGGGCCTCTGTTACTCCACTACGTGGAAAATTTTGCGGAAGGATTTGGGTGTGAAGCCTTATAAGATACAGCTGGTGCAAGAATTGAAGCCAAACGACCTACCACAACGCCAAATATTTGGTGAATGGGCTCTTGAAAAGTTAAATGAAGATCCACTTTTTTATCGAAGAATTGTGTTCAGCGGCGAGGCTCATTTCTGGTTGAATGGATACGTGAACAAGCAAAACTGCCGTATTTGGAGTGAAGAGCAGCCAGAAGCATTGCAAGAGCTACCAATGCATCCACAAAAAACAACCGTTTGGTGCGGATTATGGGCTGGCGGCATCATTGGGCCGTATTTCTTCAAAGATGATGCGAATCACAACGTTACTGTGAATGGTGAGCGCTACCGTGCGATGATAACAAACTTTTTTTTGCCCAAAATGGAAGAGCTTGACTTGCATGACATGTGGTTTCAACAAGACGGTGCCACATGCCACACAGCACGCGAAACAATGGACCAATTGAGAGGCGAGTTCGGTGAACAGTTTATTTCACGCTTGGGACCAGTCAATTGGCCGCCCAGATCGTGCGATTTAACGTCTCTAGACTATTTTTTGTGGGGCTATGTTAAGTTTAATGTCTATAGCGACAAGCCCGCTTCGATTGACGCACTGGAAGCCAACATTGCCAACATTATTCGTGAGATACCGGCCGAAATGTTGGAAAGAGTATGCCAAAATTGGACTAAGCGGATGGACCATTTGAGGCGCAGCCGCGGCCAACATTTGCATGAAATAATCTTCAAACATTAAATTATATCGACCCAACTATCAATCCAAATAAATATTTCATGCATTTTTCTGAATTTTGTGTGTTTTCTTTCTTTTTAATTTCCGATAGTTCTTATAAAATCACCCATTATATATACATATGTAAATATATATGTATATATATATATATATATATATATATATATATATATGTTTGTGTATATATACATATATATGCACAAATATATATATATATATATATATATATATATATATAATTCTTCTAGTTTTTTTACCTTTTTTTGATTAATAATATGTACTAATATTTTTAAGCTTAAGATCTCTTTATTTTTGTTAAATTAGAAATTGTTTTTCAATATTTCGTCACTCCTTTGTGTGACTTCTGCACGAAATTTATTTTTTATTATTATATAGATATACATATATATATATATATATATATATATATATATATATGTATATATACTAGGGAACCCCCAGCACACTTCGTAGGGCAAAAAATAAATTTAAAAAATTAATTCGAATTCATTTAAATCACTGATAAACTGCTATTGTAATGCTCTGTAGTAAACAACATTTGTTGTTTTTCCATTTTCGTTGCAAATATACAAAACCGATGGTTTGCCAACGCGCGAACACGCTACATAGAACTGTCCATGTGAGAAGACTGGATGCACTAAATTCACTCCACAAATTTCTAAAGATTGGCCTTGCCCCTAATTAATGGTAATCGCAAACGCAAGGCGAAAAGGAAACTGAAGTTGTTAAATTCAAATGGTATATCAGACGGAATCATTGGGATACGTGGAATGAATACATCTTCGTCTTTTAATTTTCCAGTTAAAATAGTAGCTTCAATTACATAAGCCATCAACCTTTTAATAGCAAGTCTTGTACCATTACACAAACGGGGTCGATTGATATTACGAAGCATAATAATAGTGGCTTCAACTTTCTATTGGAGATTATGCGGAGGCAATCCTGCTAAGTCCAACGAATTGAAAAATTCTGTTGGATAATTCACAACATCTCCTTCATCGGTAACAGTATCGACAGACTTGTACAACACCACTTCGCCAGGAATCTTTGATTTTATATCCATGTTTAATTCAGTAACATCTTTGTTCTTTGCCGCTAAAATTGCTCTGGCACTCAACCATGCATGGCATGTATATTGTTGTGCTATGTTAGTGAAAAACATTCAATCATTTGGCAATGTTATCAATCCAGTGTCATCAACAGGCATTGCACCACTCTTAATTTTCAGCAATTGCTTAGAGAACTTGTCAGCAGATAGATCATTCTGCAATTGAACACGAACGTTGGTAGTGAGTTTCGATATTTTAACAAATCTCCATAAATATGAAGACTTTAAGCAAGCGTTAATTTCATCGGCAGATGTCGATCTAAGAATGACGGGCAATGTTTGCCTAAAATCGCCTAACAATAAAATCAATGCACCACCAAACAACTCTGAGTTGTCTCGGAGATCTTTCATTGTTCTTTCCAAAGCTTCAACAGATTTGGAAAGAACATCGTATGCTTATTCGCGTACTCACGCATACGACGTGGGCTGTGCATGGACCGTGTATTATATTTTGCACAACAACATTATATAATTCAGGATCACTTATTTGATCTGGAATTTCAGAACATATAACATTGTCAACTTCATGCGATGTGATTTTATTCACCAACCATATTGAAATGTGAGCGTGTGGCAAACCACGCTTTTGCCACTCCACAGAATACATCCAGCACTTCACTTCACCAAACACTTTAGATATCACGCTAAGACCCATAAGCGCTTTCAATTTCTGCTTAAAAACACGGGCAGTGATATCATGGCGGCCGGTAGGACTTTGGCCAGCGAATATATTATCTTTAATGTCACTCCATTGCGGATTACACGTAAATGTTATAAATAAATCTGGTCGACCGTAATGACGCACATAAGTCATTGAATCCTGCGCGTACTCATGCATATGACGTGGGCTGTGCATAATGTATTTAAATATTTAGGTATTTAGTGATTTATTTGTATGTAAGTTATTTCATAGATCCCCGAAGTTGTGATTTAAAATAACTAAGTATATAAATTAAATTAATGGTTTGACTAAAATTTAATTGTAATGAATTTCAAAACGAATTGTGTTTCAGTTTTTCAAAATATTAACTCAAATATTTCGAAATTATTGCAGTGTTCACTAAAATGAACCAATGCACATACAGAAACCGTATGTACATAAAAACCTTGGTATTGATGTCACCTTTCATATAAATTTTGATGAAACAAAATCGGTTCACGCATTCCGGAGAACATCAATTACTAACACAATGCAATTTATTTATATATATATAGTTATGCACATATATTGTATATATATATATATATATATATATATATGTGTG